>OW445481.1:14263200-14985742 GCA_918226075.1 Microctonus brassicae | reverse complement strand
AATACTATTTTGTAGAACATTCAATTTCCTATGAAAAAGGTTTCATTAACTTTTGTTGTAAAGTTGATAGTTTTCGAGAAAAATCCAAATAAACGTATAAAAATTTGAACTATTTATACCTTGAGTTAGTCCTCTATGAATTGCAGGATATTATTTCAATCGGATTTTTCTCAAAAACTATTACCTCTACGATTTTTAGTTAAGAGTACTATTCTGTAGACCATTTAATTTCCTACATAAAAGGTCTCATTAGCTTTCACTGTAAGATTGACAGTTTTTGAGAAAAATCCAAATAAACAAATGAAAATTTGAATTATTTATACCTTGAATTGGTTCTTTATATAATTTGCATAATATTATTTTGATTGGATTTTTCTCAAAAACTATCAGCTCTACGGGTTTTAGTCAAGAGTACTATTCTGTACACAATTAAATTTCCTACAAAAAAAGTCTCATTGACTCTTACTGTAAAGTTGATAGTTTTCGAAAAAAATCAAAAAAACTATGAAATTTCGAGCAAAAATCGGCTTTAACATTTTTTTTTCGTTAGGGCAGTTTACAGAAAATAATTTATTGATAAGAACTTTCAAAGATTAAGTATTTCTATACAATTTTTATTAAAAACCAATAAAATAGCATAAAATTCTGCAAAGCTATGTATAAAAAAGAAAAAAAAAAAAAAAAAAATTGAAATTTACGTGTTAATTAAATAGGAAATTTTCAAATTGATTTAGAAAGTACTTGATATTAAAATTAAGAACTCATCTTTGGTGGTAATTTTTGTTTAAAATGTTTAGAATAATATTTCATCCATCTCGCAAGAAGAAAAAAATAGCCCCCTCAAACGAAGCACCCTAATATATATATAAATGAATAAATATATAGACTTTGGAAAATCTTTTTTTGATATACAATATTTTATTTTTTTTTTTATTTTTTTATATCTATTTATAAGTGTGCTGAACAAGTATATACATGTATTTATGGTTGTATGTGTATGTATAAAGTCGAAATGTGGGTTTATGTCAATGCTTTACTGGGTTGGTTCACCGGAATTGTTGAATTTATTTACCCTACTTGGCCCAAAACGTTATCTCTTATTCTTATCTCAAATCTCTTCATTTTATTTACTCTTATTTATTTTTTTTTCTTCGGTTCGTTTCTTGCTTTTTTTTTTTTTTATTTTCTATTTTAATACAATGAAATATGTGGCGCCTTTGGGACAAATATAATACGGAAGGGTTTTGACTTTTTTTTTTGATTTTTTTTTTGCATTGGGGCCGGATTTTTTTTTTTTTTTTTTTTTTTTTCATGTGTATATTTATTTATATAAATATTATTTTTGGCCATTTGAGATAGTTTGGAAGAACATTGAATCTATTTCAAGAATGAGGGCAAGTATAC
Organism: Microctonus brassicae; assembly: GCA_918226075.1. NCBI lineage: Eukaryota > Metazoa > Arthropoda > Insecta > Hymenoptera > Braconidae > Microctonus > Microctonus brassicae. The sequence goes on along the minus strand of OW445481.1, from coordinate 14,984,338 downwards.
GGTTTCCGTGGCGCCGCCAAATGACGATGCATTTTTGTAGAACTCGACGAAATAAGACGTTTTTCAAGAATAAAAAATTTCGATATCTCGCTTAGTTTTCGAGATATCGAAGCTTCAAATTGTTTTTTTTTCATTTTTATTTCTACGTTATGTTTGATATTTTTCGACGAAATGAGACTTTGTCAAGTCTTATTTTGTCGAGGAAGGTATGGATGTAAACAAATGATCTATATGTACGCCTCAAAACAAATTTTACTGTCACAATCGCACTAGGAAATGAAAATCAAACTATAAATGTAAGAAGACACAAGATTCCTGGAATTAAAAATTTTGTGTTTACATACTATTTGTTTACATTTAGGAATCTTATACCCAAGTGGGGAAATCTTATACCCCACTTGAATACAGGAAGAATATGAACAGAAAATGCACTACGTACACGATTTGTTTACATATAAATTCATATTTGATATTTTCGATCATTGTAGTGTTGTCTTCAGTAACATTGGTCTATCTATATTTCGTTTGGAGTTAAACTTTTTGCAAGGCACAAAAAGGTCAGGTAAACATCCACCATTACATAAAGATTTGGATAATTTTAATGTCTAAGTATCTTTTAACAAGTAAATTGGTAGTGAAGATCAAACTATTCCTTATTTGGAAGAAATAGGCTTGATACCTTCAACGCAATTGATGATACCTCCTCGTGTGTGCGATCTGGGCAGTCATAAATTTTTCATAAAATGTTTTATCATTTCATAAATTAATTTATCATTGGCGAAATCATCAAAATTAATTTTAATTTGTTTCTGAAAAATACTATCTCTTCAAATTTATTCAAGCCCCCCCCCCCCCCCCCCCCCCCCCCCCCACGCCCCCCCCCGGGGCTTTGCCCCTGGACCCCACCGGGGCTCTGCCCCGGACCCATCGCCGGGGCTTTGCCCCGGACCCCACCGGGGCTCCGCCCCTGGACCCCACTCTATATTTACACACATACACATACACACTCACACACATGCGTACATACATACATACGTACAGATTGTTTGTTTACATCGAAATAAGACTTTACAAAGTGTTATTTCGTCGAAAAATATCAAACATAACGTAGAAATAAAAGTGAAAAAAAACAATTTTGAAGCTTCGATATCTCGAAAACTAAGCGAGATATCGAAATTTTTTATTCTTAAAAAACGTCTTATCTCGTCGAGTTCTACAAGAATCAATTGTCATTTGGCGGCGCCACGGAAACCGTATAATCCCCAGAATGAGATAATGTTTCATTTGTAAAAATAATAATTTTTTTCGAATTATTTCTAAAAAATTTTTATAATTTAAAATTATTTTTTTATTATTACTTATTTGAATATTTATTTTTATTCGCAATTTATGTTCATTGTTCATTTATTTTCCTTTATTTGTGTTATTAAAGTTTGATATTTATTAAGAAAAATTCTTTTAATTATTACTAATTTGAATATTTATTTTTATTTGCAATTTATTTTCATCGTTTATTTATTTTTCTTTAATTGTGTAATTAAAGTTGGATATTTATTAAGAAAAAAATTTTTTAATTATATATTTCTATTTGACATTCAATGTTATCAATTAATAATTTTTTATTATCAATTTGTAAAAATAAGATATGAAAATGCGAATTTTTTTTGAATTATTTGTAAAAATTTTTATGATTCAAAATTATTTTTTATTATTACTAATTTTAATATTAATTATTATTCACAATTTATATTCATCGTTCATTTATTCATCTTCATTTGTGTTATAAAACTCTGATATTTATTAAGAAACATTTTTTTAATAATGTATCTCTAGATGACATTTAATATTTTCGATTGATTATTTTTTATTATTGACAAAATCCTTTCATAAATACAGTATGCTCTTTTAATATTGAATGTAAATATACCCAGTTATTTATCTCGATATTCCCGATATAATATTCAGAATAAGAGAAATCATTGGTGAACCATAATTACAATGTCGGTTTTGTGTTCACAACAATTCAATAAATACAAACTTTGTGTGTTTATAAGAATGATGCATAAATTTACATTTGTAAATTGAAAAAAAAAATTCCCTGCATCAATATTAAATATGTATTTTGTCTTTATCTATACCTGATGAATATTCTACACACAATATTCTCCTCCTGTGTGTATCATTATTTATTTTCTTACCCACTCGCTGTATTATCTATTGCCTCACTGGACGTTAATTCTATTTCCGTCTGCTGTTCAAACCAACAGGAATCATGTCTTTCTCATCATGACGGTACAATTAACTGCTGTAGCCGTAAGTTAATTAGATAAAGCAAATATATTGCTTATAATCTAGAAGAAAGAAAAAAAAAAGAAAGAAAATAAATCAATAGAAATAAAATAAAAAATATATTATTTAACAAACTAAATAACAAAAATATATTTCAAACTAATATCAATTTGAGAATTTATTTTATGTATTTAGTTTATTATTTATTATTCATAGGATAGATTATGCTTTATTTTATTCTCTGGAAGATATTTTCGTTGCCAGTGCAATTCAATTTAATTTTCATAAGTAATGAAATTATATAAAGAGCGAAACGTGAAAAAATTATTTATTTAGTGTGTATAAAAATGTTGAAACAATTAATGCTGTTGAATATTTTTAAAGTATGATTTATCGTTGAAATGAAATCTTATTAAAATTTAAAACAGGATTAAACATATCTCTGTGTTAATTTCTTTTTTTTATTTTTATAAAAATAAATTGTAGATTGAGTATTTTTAATTAAATCCTCATAGATTTTTATTCGATTAAATTTCATTTCGAAATTCTCCATTATAAATCATGAATAATTTACGTGATATGAATCATATAATAGCTCAAATATTCATGCTTTATATATTATCCAATGATAATTACCTGTATACTCGTTATTTGTTTAAACAAATAAATAATTTTCTAACAATCCAAATATTATTTAAACGAAAAATTTTCATCCTCTGTTTATTTTAATATTTTTAATTCCTCCTTTTGGAATATATTCAATTTATAAATTCAACGTTTATTAAAAAATATAAAACAAAATAATTTTCAGTTGTACAATATATACATATATATATATATAATAAGTACATACAATTCTCATTAATGCTAGCGCGTTTCCCCTCTCGCAAATTCGTCCTTTCAGTGTCGTCAAATGATCTGTACGTGATGTGAAAAAATGCTCGGTTTAAAATGCAAAAACCTTCACGCAAAGACGTGAAAACCAGTTGTAATAGTATGGCGCCAACATGTCGCTCACGACTAAAGAAAAATTATGAAAGGTGGAAATTGCTATGTAATAAAGAGATAAGAAAAAAATATATACATATATACTGAAAAAACAAAAAAATTGAAGAAAAAAAAATGTTGAATATAAATTATTCTTAGCAATGCCAATATTTCAATACAATTTTTCAAATTCTTTTTTTTTTTTCAACTTAACAACTATAATAATTTTTGTTTTTGATTTTTTTTTTATTTTCGTATTATACAATAACAATAAAAATAACAATAACAACAACAATAACAATAACAACCTTAATAATAACAATAATAATAATAATAATAACAATAATAATAATAATAATAATAATAATAATAATAATATCATTTGTTTATTGAATCATTTGATAGTGGAATATTTATTGATATTATTATTAATATTATTAATAAAAATAATAATAATTGTGTTATTATTATTCATTAATTAAATTATTCATCCGTTTATTTGTTCATTTATTTATTATTCAAAAATTGAATAATAATAATGATAATAATAAAAATAATAATTAATAATAATAATAATAATACCATTTATTAATTAAATCATTTGTTTATTTATCCATTTGATAGTCAAACAAAATTTTGTTATTATTATTTATTAATTAAATCATTCATCCATTTATTTATTATTCAAAATTTCAATAATAATAATAATAATAATAATAATAATAATAATAATATTCGTTTTATTAATTAAATCATTCATCTTTTTATTTGTTCATTTATTTATTATTCAAAATTTCAATAACAATAATAATAATAATAATAATAATAATAATAATAACAATAATAAATTTTTTTACTAATCATTTTAATTTGTTGATTAAATTTATTATAGCAAAATTAAATTGGAAAATATTTATTATTTGTATTTGCATTAATATATTTTTAACATTGAAATATTTTTTTTTTTAATTCTTTGTAAGTATTGTAATTGTTTATGGCTACTGCAAAATTAAATATAATAACAATATATATTTGAGTGTATAATTAATGTGTGTACTGCTTTGAGGATAATTGTTCGCGCAAGCATCTATATACATCTTGTTGGGTAATTACGTGTGAGAGAGGTGTTAACTCCTGACAAGCCGCGTACTAACAAACTTTTGAATTAATTACCCAAGGTGTATTATAAATTGAAATGAATATACACTTAAATATTTGACTATTTTCATTACATGCACAATTGTAATTATAAAAATAATTATTATCAAGTTTGAAGAAATTAGTTTTGTCAATAAGTTGACCCTTAAAGTGTTAATTATTTTAATCAAACGAAATAAAAATTATTACTGATAATTTATATTCAATTTTTTTGAGTCTAAAAATAACTGAAATATTAATCAAAAAAGTTTATCTAAAGTATTTATTTAAATTTTCAATAAATTATCATAATTTTTAATTTTTTTTATATTAATAAACATGTAGATTATTTATGGTGTGTGTAAAATTCAATAACACCATACGTGACTTATAAAAAATATTTATTATACGTCAACAAAATTTTTTGGAAAAAATTTCATATTTGTAAATACGAATTTTGACTTTTTTCAAAAAAATTCAATTTTATAAATTTATTATTATTCATTTATTTTCTTGTATCAGATTTTTTTTTTTATTGTGTATATTGAATAAGTGAATAGTTTGCCAGATTTTAACCCTCATTCTTGAATATGTTTCAGATAAAATTGGTTATTTTTTCGTGACTTGAAAGTTAGTGCCATCTCAAGCAGATTTTCCCCCTACGAAGAACTATCACAAACTAAAATACACGCACGTACACATATTGATCGCTCTACTTGGTAAGTAAAGAAACTATTTTTTGTTAAATACATTATTTATCATACAGCAGTTGATACTATGTATCAAGAAATCATAAATATCTATTTAAATGTACATATGTATAAGAGTATAAGACAAGAGTATTTCATTTTGTGGTGGAATAAAAATAGAAATTGCAACGAGGCTAAAAATGAACAAACAAAAGAGAGAACATGTACACAAAATATATGTGTATAGTTAGTGTAATCGAAAAAAGAAATAAAAATCGAAGGAATGAATGTAGATAAAGAAAAAAAAAATTATAAAGAATAGACCTGAAAAAAAAAAATAAAATAATAAAAAGAAAACAATGAAGAAATACAAAAATAGAAAGAATAAAAGAAACAAGTTCTATTTTGTGTTGAAGGTTAAGTCAGTAGAAAAGATGTCAGTTGAGGTTTTTTTTTTTTTCTTTTTATTATTTTTCTATAGATGTCTCATGGCCTATACATGACCTACGCGACTGTGGTTAAAAGAAGTTGTGAACTAGTTTAAATCGCAACGCGTCCATACTGAAAATGAGTGAAAAACGAAGAAAATAAAAAAATAACGAACAAGTTTTTTAGCATTGAAGAATATTTTATTCGTTTTAAGATAGAAAAAGTTACTGAACCATGATCATTTTTTTTTTTTATTATTCACATCTTCTCTCCCTTCCTCTGATTTATGACTATAAAATTCCTCATCAGTATATATCATTTTCTTTCCTGAATTTTAATTGAGTTTATATGCATGAATTCTCAGATAATTATTGATATTTAAATTACAATTTCATTTCGATTGCTCTTTTTTTTTTTTTTTGCTCTCTCATTACACCCTCCCGATCTATATACATACATACATACATACATATAAATATATGCATACATACGTACATATATGTACATATTTATTTATTTATTTATTTATTAATTTTTTTTAGTTTTCAAAGTTTATTTTCTACATAAGAAAAACTTAACTTTGCACCGAGCTATATTTCAATCTAAATTTCCTCTTCTCCTCTTTTTTTTTTATTTATATACATACATACATACATACACATACCTTCGACTCTCTTATGGTGCACCGCAAAATTTTTTTTCATAAACTATTTTAATATTAAACCCTCAAAGTTATCGATTAAAACAAGAAACAAAGAATAATAATAAAAAAAAGAAAGCACTGATTTTCAGCTTTTTTTTTTCTCCTGCTGCAGTAAACATAAAAAGAATAAAGAAAAATGAAAAAAAAAAAAAAGTCTCTTAAACCCATCATGTTGATTATTATAAGAAAAAATAAATTTTTATTTTTCTTTTTTCTCTTATAAATTCTTTCATAAAATTTTCTCATTAATAAACTTAAAAATCATATTAATTAAATCTATGCACTCTCACAGAACACATCTTCATATAATATAATCACATTAACATAAATATACATATATAATCCAACGATTTAATTTAATAAACATATATAAAGTAAAATAATTTTTTTTTTTAATTATTTATTTATTATTTTTTCGTCTTTTCTTTTGCCATAAAGATTTTTGTGTCTCAAAGGAACGACCACATGCAATATTCATATTCCTCAGCGTTGATTTCAAACGACTCAATGCATATCCTTACATCACTACAAGCAAAATACATACATAAATATATATATACTTGTACATAGAAAGATCAGAATACATAACTGTACATGTATATTTCTGCATGAACATAAATATCATGCATATGGATGTGACTTTGCTGAAGGTTCTGCAAAGTGCAGACGGTTGAGTTTCTCCTTGGTGGATCTGCATAAACACGTTCGTGGGACACATAGACAGCAGTATACATAGACTTTATTTACATGCATGTATATGTATATGTATATGTGTGTATGTATGTGTATATGGTAAGGAACATATGAAAATGAAACGAAGTTTACAGGCGTTGAAAATATAATGTCTGTTTAGATGTGCGTGAATGAGAGGAAGTGAAGATTGGGAAAACAGTCCGACAAGTTTTACGTAAATGTCACGCGTCTGACGTGAACATTACCTACATCACTGCGGATGTGTTATGTCACAAAATATATTTATTAAATAAAAAAAATTGTTATAAAGTTTAATTATGAATTTTTTAGTTTTTATTTTAAGAAAATATTTCAAAGAAAAATTAAATTTAGATGAAAATGTATTTTATTTTATTTTATTTGACTCATTTAATTATAAAAACAATTTTTGTTGCATTTATTGAATGATAATAAATCGTTATAAAGTTGAATTATAAATTTTTCATTTTTTATTTAATGAAAATATTTCATAGAAATATAAATTTAAATAAAAATATATTTTATTTAATTTAATTTACTCTAATTTGTTAAATACTAAAAACAATTCTTATTATATTTATTAAATAATCAAAACAATTTTTATTATATTTATTGAATAATAACAACAATTTTTATTGTATTTATTAAATAATAATAATTGTTATAAAGTTTAATTATGAATTTTTTATTTTTGATTTCAAAAAAATATTTCAAAGAAAAATTAAATTTAGATAAAAATGTATTTTATTTTATTTTATCTGACTCATTTAATTATAAAAACAATTTTTGTTGCATTTATTGAATGATAATAAATCGTTATAAAGTTGAATTATAAATTTTTCATTTTTTATTTAATGAAAATATTTCATAGAAATATAAATTTAAATAAAAATATATTTTATTTAATTTAATTTACTCTAATTTGTTAAATACTAAAAACAATTCTTATTATATTTATTAAATAATCAAAACAATTTTTATTATATTTATTGAATAATAACAACAATTTTTATTGTATTTATTAAATAATAATAATTGTTATAAAGTTTAATTATAAATTTTTTATTTTTGATTTCAAAAAAATATTTCAAAGAAAAATTAAATTTAGATAAAAATGTATTTTATTTTATTTTATTTATTAAATAATAAAAAACAATTTTCATTGTATTTATTAAATAATAAAAATTGTTATAAAGTTTAATTATGAATTTTTTATCTTTTATTTTAAGAAAATATTTCAAAGAAAAAAAATAAATAAATTTAGATAAAAATATATTTTATTTTATTTTATTAAATTTATTCATTTATTTTTTTTTTTCTTTCGTTCACTTGATAGTATATTGGTGTTAGTAGTTATATTGCTTTATATACAGCTGAGTCGAACTATGAATTGTGCAATTGAAAGAGATTACATTTCGGTGCGCGAAGAATGATATCGAAGTGTAGAGTAGATTTGATAGCGCGATTTTTCTTTCCACTTTATATTTCGATACTTTTTCCTTTTTTTTTTTTGTTTCTTCTTTCTTGATTCCTCTACTGTATAAGTGTATATAGTCATAGATACTATATCAAACGACGTGGAATCGAAAGAAAAAAAGAGTAAGTAAAAAGAAAGGTGAGACGAAAGAAGAAGAACAAAAAAAAAGAAAAACGAATGAAGAATAAGTGTTTCTAGCGCGCGTTTTCACGAAATTGGAAGCGTCTGGTGAAGACAACGAGGCACGTTCAAAATTGAACGCGACCCCAGAGAGAAAAAATGTACAGATAGATAGAAAAAGAACAGAAAGAAACATCCAAAAGAATTACACATGTATATAATATATTAGAACTTTATATTTATAAATTATATTTGTGAAGAAAATTGTCAGGAGAAAAAAAATAAGGAACAAAACAAACAATAAAAATCCGTGAATGAGTTTTGTTGAAACTTTAAAATAACAGTGTGGCCAAAATTCATCAAAAATGATCTGTATTTTATTTATTTATTTTTTTATTTTTTATATTTTTCTTTTTATTTATTTTTTTTATTTTTTTTTGTTAAGTCTTTTAGGGGTTGAAGCAGATGCTTCAATAATCTTGCATGGCGTGTCAGGAAGAACTTCCGTTGACTTGTGAAACTAAAATTGTCCTGCACTTCACGTAGCTATTTTTTGTTGTTTTATTATTTTATTATATAAACAGAAAAAAAATAGAATAAAGTTTTATTGAATTGGCTCTTGAGGAATTATTCATCTATGTATTTTATTTTTAGTTTTATTTTATTATTATCGTTTTTTTTTTTTTTTTTCATTCTTTTTTTTTTTTTTTGTGAATTTTGATATAATTATGATAATAATCGTTGATAAGACAGAGTGATTGTGGCGAAAGTTATAAGGGCCCATTGTCACATGTTAATTTTTGTTTTTAAAGTTGGGATAAAGTTTGTAAAGTTTTTTTTTTTTTTTTTAGGTTGTTTAAAACTTTTAATATAATGAGTGGGTAAATGTCGATGATTTTTTACGTTTTGATATTTATCGTGTATTATGAATATTTTATGAAATTGAGTTAGTTATTTAAAGCACTGATAATAATAAATTATAGAAAGTAATTTATTAATTTTTATCATTTGAATTTTTTGAGAAAATTAAAATTGACATAAAGAATTTTTTTTTTTCTATTTATAATTTAAATAATTTCATTTATTTATAGCTGTTCGTTAACAGAAAATTAATAAATAAATAAATAAATAAATAAATAGACAAACAAATAAATGAATGAATAAATAAATAAACAAATAAATGAATAAAGAAATAAATAAAAAAACAAATAAATGAATGAATAAATTAATGAATAAATGAACAAATAAATAAATAAATAGATAAAACAATAAATGAACAAATAAATGAATAAATGAATAAATAAATAAATGAATAAATAAACAAATAAACGAATGACTAAATAAATTAAAGAATAAATAAGTAAACAAACAAATAAATAAATTAATTGACAAAAAAATAAACAAATAAATAAATAAATAAACAAATAATTGAATGAATAAATTAATGAATAAATAAACAAATAAACGAATGATTAAATAAATTAAAGAATAGATAAGTAAACAAACAAATAAATGAATTAATTGACAAAAAAATAAACAAATAAATAAACAAATAACTGAATGAATAAATCAATAAACAAATGAACAAATAAATAAATAAATAGATAAAACAATAAATAAACAAATAAATGAATAAATGAATAAATAAAAAAACAAATGAATGAATATATAAATAAACGAATAAACAAATAAATTTATAAGTGAACAAATAAATAAATAAATGAATAAATAAATAGATAAGCAAATGGAGAAATATATAAAATAAATCAATGAATAAATAAACAAATAAATACACAAAAAAATAAATGAATTGAAAAATGAGGGGATAAATTATGAAAAATATAATTTATTAATTGCATATTTTTATGATTAATATTTCTTTATACACTGATTGAGTAACTATTTTATTGAAAAAATATATTATAAAATATTATAAAATATTAATAGAATTATTGTTATTGATTATCTGTCAATTGCATGAAATTACAGATATAAAAATATTGCAAATATCTTTCATAAACATATAATTGACATTGTTAAATTTGATTTATTTCAATTCATTTCAACCGAGAAAATAATAAATAATAAAAATAATTTTATGCTTTTTTCATTATTCATCGCGATAATTAATATACTTTTTAATTATTATAAAAGCTTTTTCTTCTCCCTTGTTTTTCTATATTAATTTTCAAGAGATTTAAAAATTCTAAGAAAGAAATAAAACATGGAAAAATAAAAGAAAATATGTATACATTTTTTAATAACTTTTCAACTACTTTCTGATTCTTTCTTCAACAGTATTCACCCCCTCTAAAGAATCACATTACACATACATATATATATATATACCAGACACGTGTCTCGTCCCATGAGTTAACAATTGATATCACTAAAAATTATATCCCTATAATTTCATACAAATAAAAAATTCACATTCAACAAAACTAATCAATAAAAAAAAAATCTTTCAAATCTATCTAAATAAATTAAATACTCAAATCCATTTCCAGACGATGTACATGAAATAATACTCCCCAACACACGCACAAAATACATACCTAATTTTACAAAATAAAATATTTCTCTTCATAATTAATAAAAAAAAAAAAAATATATATTTTTCTCCAATAAAAAAAAATTAAATAAATATCCAATAAAATTTTAATCCACATCACTGTATTGATAATAAAAATTTTAAATATATATAAAACACACTAAAATATATTTACAAATGCTGTCGATATTTATAAACAACGAAAAACATTTTATTAAAAATAAAAAAATAAATAAATAAAATCATAAACAGAGTTATGAATTTATTATAGGTGAAAAAAGTTTAGCAATTTGTATTTCATGTTAGAGTTGTTCGTACGTCAACAACTATGTACTATATAAAATACATATAGGTATACATACACAAATATATATACATATATATACATATATATACATATATATATACAGTATTGTTGATAGCTTTATGACAAGCAAATGTATGTATATGTTGTGGACATTTGATAATTAATGGGGGAAGAGAATGCGATATGGTGTGTGAAAAGTTTGCTTGCGGGCATTTAAAATACATAAGCTTATATACATATGTATATATCAAATATACATATACATGCATATATATTTATTTATATATTTATATAGATACCGTCGGTTTTAATAAATTATTTAGATGGATATTGGAGACGTCAGGTGGACGATTAAGAGCGAAATATATTTTTGGTATAGGTGCTGTAGGCCTCTTCATCTTCTTTGGTTATTTATATCAATGTGCTCAAAGTGTCAATGTATATGTATGTGTATTTATGTGCATATATGGATATGTATATACCGATGGAGTGAATAGTAGATTGGTTTTAACATTGACATATGTCTTTAGCCATTAATAATTATTATCGACACTTCATGGTCGAATATACAACGTCGTATATTTTCCGTTATGTTGACATTTGTATTTATCATTGTAGTAAATAATTGAATGATTTGAGAAATATATATATATATATATTGTGTATATTGACAAACACAATTGAATATATGGAAATTTGAACTATTTATACTTTGAATTGGTCTTTTATGAATAATTGCGTGATATTATTTCAATTGGATTTTTCTCAAAAACTATTAGCTTTACGGGTTTTAGTGAGGAGTACTATTTTGTAGGACATTCAATTTTTCATGAAAAAGGTTTCATTAACTTTTGTTGTAAAGTTGATAGTTTTCGAGAAAAATCCAAATAAACGTATGGAAATTTGAACTATTTATACATTGAATTGGTCTTTTATGAATTGCATGATATTATTTCAGTTGGATTTTTCTCAAAAACTATTAGCTCTACGGGTTTTAGTTAAAAGTACTATTTTGTAGGACATTTAATTTTCTATGAAAAAGGTTTCATTAACTTTTGTTGTAAAGTTGATAAGTTTCGAGAAAAATCCAAATAAACGTATGGGAATTTGAACTATTGATACATTGAATTGGTCTTTTATGAATTGCATGATATTATTTCAATTGAATTTTTCTCAAAAACTATTAGCTCTACGATGTTTAATCAAGAGTACAATTTTATAGAAAATTCAATTTCCTACAAAAAAGATCTCATCAACTTTTGCTATAAACTTGATAATTTTCGACAAAAATCGAAATGAAATACATAAAATATTCTGAAGTTGAATACAATTTTTTCTATGTAAATAAAAAAAAAAAAAAAAAAAAATAAACGAATCAATTGAGTATATATTTACATAGATATATTCAACTAAAAATGAATAATATTCCGTGTCACTATTTAGAAAAATATTAAAATATATGAGACACACAACTCATTTTATTTCGTCGTTAATTTTTCATATTTCATTTATTTTATGTGTAAATTTATAGTTAAGATTCATAGTCGACTGTCGTGTAATATTCTACTGATATTTCGCAAGCTCATTCGTAATACTTAAGATTATTCTCAGTTACAAATTGTCGTTGATAAAGTTTGTATTATTTTATTTTTATTATATCACGAAAATTTTTCGTTATTTCTTGGTATATTAATTGCTTGATATTATTCATATTTACCATTAGCAATAAGTCGTCATTTATACTAGTCAAATTATTTTAATGTATATACATAAAGATATAACATATTAATGAATTATAATACTAAATTAATTAATCGATATTTTCGTTACATGTAAATTCGTTTTAATATTAATGATTATCAATTGCCAATCAATTAAAATGAATTTCTAAACGGAATATTCGACTGGCTGAATATTCCAATATGTTTCAAGATGCCATACGATTTTCCAATACTATTTACACAGTAATATATACACAAATATATATATATATATATAACATTAATATATTCACCATGGGAAATTGCTGCAACATTTAATACAAGTTGCTTTCTCACGATTCATAGCTATTGCAAAGTGGTATGCAGGATATTAATTCTCAATTAATCGATTTGGTTTATGATCTCAATTCAAATTGTTGGTTTCCTCGACACAATGTATATTCTAATAGTAAAACGTGCCTTAGTATTTATATTTTAACTATAACAAACGTATTTGTATGCATAAATAATAATTAATGTCATCATACAAAAATATAAAAATAAAAAAATTTCAACATTTTTATCACTTGAATGTAAATTAATTTTCTATGGATTTATTTATTTATTTATTTTTTTGTGTCAAACGTGAGATTGATCAATGCTGTGATTGGCGGATATATATTTTCTCTATTTTACGTATGTCAAACGTGAGTGGAGAGATTGTTATGGTTGACGAAAGAGTATATAGTACCAATCGATAATTTCTGTCGACATTTCTCTCTTGCTTTCGCGTTTCTGTGATATTTAATCTAATTAAATGACATTGTCGTAAAGACTTTTGACGTTCAATCACGTTAAATTTCTCTGATGTGGCTATAAATATTGTACATATGGCACAGATGTGCCAAAAGCTTTTTTTTTTTTTTTATGATCTTCATTTTGTTGATAATAGATTATTTTAGGTTTTATGTGAGAAGTCGAGAAAAGGAATTATTTCAACATTTTTTTTTTTTTTTTTTTTTTTTTACAATTTTGAATGAAACTTTGAATTAAAAATATGAAGAAATTAGTTCAAAATTTCTATTTTTGTTTTCTTTCTACAATTTTGAATAAAACTTTGGATAAAAAATAAGAAGAAATTAGTTCAAAATTTTTATTTCTAAATTTTGAGTAAAACTTTGAATAAAAAATATAAAAAAATTAGTTCAAAATTTCTATTTTTGTTTTCTTTTTACAATTTTGAATAAAACTTTGGATAAAAAATAAGAAGAAATTAGTTCAAAATTTTTATTTCTAAATTTTGAGTAAAACTTTGAATAAAAAATATAAAGAAATTAGTTCAAAATTTATATTTTTGTTTTCTTTCTACAATTTTGAATAAAACTTTGGATAAAAAATAAGAAGAAATTAGTTCAAAATTTTTATTTCTAAATTTTGAGTAAAACTTTGAATAAAAAATATAAAAAAATTAGTTCAAAATTTCTATTTTTGTTTTCTTTTTACAATTTTGAATAAAACTTTGGATAAAAAATAAGAAGAAATTAGTTCAAAATTTTTATTTCTAAATTTTGAGTAAAACTTTGAATAAAAAATATAAAGAAATTAGTTCAAAATTTATATTTTTGTTTTCTTTCTACAATTTTGAATAAAACTTTGGATAAAAAATAAGAAGAAATTAGTTCAAAATTTTTATTTCTAAATTTTGAGTAAAACTTTGAATAAAAAATATAAAAAAATTAGTTCAAAATTTCTATTTTTGTTTTCTTTCTACAATTTTGAATAAAACTTTGGATAAAAAATAAGAAGAAATTAGTTCAAAATTTTTATTTCTAAATTTTGAGTAAAACTTTGAATAAAAAATATAAAAAAATTAGTTCAAAATTTCTATTTTTGTTTTCTTTCTACAATTTTGAATAAAACTTTGGATAAAAAATAAGAAGAAATTAGTTCAAAATTTTTATTTCTAAATTTTGAGTAAAACTTTGAACAAAAAATATAAAGAAATTAGTTCAAAATTTCTATTTCTATTTTTTTTCGAGAATTTTGAAAAAAACTTTGAATAAAAAATATAAAAAAATTAGTTCCGAATTTCTATTTCTATTTTTTTTTCTACAATTTTGAATAAAAAATATAAAGAAATTAGTTAAAAATTTCTATTATAATTTTTTTTCTAAAATTGTGAATAAAACTTCAAATAAAAAATATTATTTCATTTCTATTATTTATACATAAATGTTAAAATAGTTTGAATAAATTATAATAGTAAACATACATATATATATATATATATATTTTTTTTTCGATTTTACTAATTCATTTTTTATTCATTTGATTATTTAGATATCGAGTTCAATATTCTTTTGCTCGATTTTTCTCCCTTAGTTTCATTCTCGACATCATTTTTCCTCCCTTTCTCATAAAAAGTTGTATCCCCTCAACGGGTTGGCCATATCTAACAAGAATACTATACTCCAGAGGGATGTTATGGCTATTGTTAAGGTGCGTACGAGAAAGAAAAAAAAAAAAAGCTTTTTAGTCTCAACAAGAGACTTCATAAATATACATAATATATATAACCAAACTGTTGTGCCACTGGCGTTTATTTATTTTTTCTTTTTCTTTTCATCACAATCGTGTTCTTCAATAATTAGGCTAAATCAACTGGTTACATTAAAAGTTATTCGCAGTAAAAAAAAAAAAAAAATGAATAAAATTATATTCTTCAGAATAATGAAAAGAAAAAAGTTTTATCTTTTATTTTTTTAATGTAATAAAAAAAACAAATGACAATAATGATGCTTGTTTACGTGACTACTGTTTAAACAGATACATATAATAATTAATAAAAAAAAAATATACATATATTATTAACATTATTAATATTTAATGAATTTTTTTTTTTTTTTTTTTCGTAAAATTTTTTTTCTATTAATTTCAACGCTGGATTTATTTTATAACAATATGAACTCAAAGTTTATTTTTGTATTTTGAACCTTCATGATGAATTAGTCGATAATCTGAAATGGATTTCAATGAAAGTATGTCACGAAATTATTTGATTATTCATCATTTTATTTAAATATGAACGAGCATTAATGAATTAATACAATAAAAATTATTTCCGGAGATTATCAGATAATATGAACAATGTATTAATAATGAGCATAAAGGTAATATACATATATTAAATATTCGGACATTGAGTCTTTTATACATATATTATATAATTCATATAATCGAGAATAGGGCTAATGGTGCAATAGGGTTTGGTCGATGTCATTAGTGACAATAAATTAATATTAAATATATTTAATGTAATATTATTCGTGTGATAGAGCTTTATCTATCCATTATTCCTATAGACGTGTAAAATTGCGTGCGATGTAGCAATTAAATTGATTAATTATTTCAATAAATAAATAGTAATTATAATTAAAATAGAATTCAAGAAATTATTAAGAAGAGAAAAACATTTTTTTCTTTTCTTTTTATCATGAATATTTATTAAAACGAAGGATAATTAGTATAAATAATTTTGAAGGATATATAAAATTCATATTTATCCATTAATTTCACATTATTTTAGTCATTTATTGTTGTTATTTGAAATAAAAAAGAAAAAAACAGGTCAGAACATTAATGTTAAATTAAAATGAAAAGACTCGTTAGAATATAAAATTGAACGCTTTATTTTTATTTATTTATTATATCATTTAACAGAGGAAGAATTATTTAAATTATTTACTCATGGATATTTAATACTCGTACATTTATACGGATAATTATTTATAACAAATAAATAACTCATAGAGTGAAGAGTATAATTTTTTTTAAAGAGATTAAAATAATATTGTTACGTTAATTCATTTGTACTTTTATTGTCGGTAAAAACAAAGAATTTTAGAGTGGATGAAAATTAGTATTATTGAATATAACAATACAGCTTATTGTTTGGTGTTGTAGAATACAATGATGTAATAAAGAATTAAACAAAAGAGAAAATGTAGCACAGAAGAAAAATTGGAGAAAAAAAATTTTTTTTTTTTCAAATTTTTATTTAAAAAAAAAAAATTAAACATATATATATGAACGCGAGTGCTTTCCGGCATTTACATGACAGTAGAACGGAAATGATTCATCATGAAGTGAGTAACACGTTGGTGTATTTCAGGAAAATTCCAATGATCGATAACTAATAACTCTGATATCCGTTTCACAGTAAAGACATAAAACCCGAGAGAATTTTCCAAACTTTTTTATATCCGATATTACATTGTAATATTGATACAAGTTAATATCATTTGCCAATAATCAATAAAAGCATTTAATAATAATTATTAATGTAACATTAAAAATTAATACTAAATTATTTTTTTATTTTTATATTTTTCAATTTAATTTAATTTTCCAAATTTTTTCATACCCAATATTACATTGTAATATTTATACAAATGAATATCATCTACCAATAAACAATAAAAGCATTTATTAATAATTATTGATGTAACATTAAAAATTAATACTAAATAATTTTTTTATTTTTTTTTTATTTTTATATTTTTCAAATTTTTTTATACCCAATATTACATTGTAATATTTATATAAATTAATATCATTCACCAATAAACAATAAACTTATTTAATAATAATTATTAATGCAACATTAAAAATTAATACTAAATAATTTTTTTTCTTCTTTTCTTTTTATATTTTTCAATTTAATTTAATTTTCCAAATTTTTTCATACCCAATATTATATTGTAATATTTATACAAATAAATATCGTTCACCAATAAACAATAAACTCATTTAATAATAATTATTAATGCAACATTAAAAATTAATACTAAATAATTTTTTTATTTTTTTTTATTTTTATATTTTTCAATTTAATTTAATTTTCCAAATTTTTTCATACCTATTATTACATTGTAATATTTATACAAATTAATATCATCTACCAATAAACAATAAAAGCATTTAATAATAATTATTGATGTAACATTAAAAATTAATACTAAATAATTTTTTTATTTTTTTTTTATTTTTATATTTTTCAAATTTTTTTATACCCAATATTACATTGTAATATTTATATAAATTAATATCATTCACCAATAAACAATAAAAGCGTTTAATAATAAATATTAATGCAACATTAAAAATTAATACTAAATAATTTTTTTATTTTTTTTTCCTTTTATATTTTTCAATTTAATTTTTCTTCAACTTAAACAGAAATTGAATCTATAAGTCTAAAAGATAATTGAATGTGCGTGAAGTGTTCATAATAAAAGTTATATAAAACTGAGTAAAATTCCAATAGAATTAAATTGTATGGGTTAAGTAAAAGTAAAAGACGGCTGGATATTTATTTATTTATTTTTTTTCACTCTCATAGAAATGATATATATAATAAATAAATGAGAAATGTAATCATCAGTTGATATATACTAGCGTTACACTTGGTCGAACTCAATTTCGAGTGGATTATCTGATGAACGTCGTCAATAATAGGGTTTCATGTCCGGTCGTTGACGCATAATGCCACTATTGTTGAAAATCGGTCAATAATTGTCATCCTTCAATACACACATATACATATGTACATTCATATAAATTTATTTGTGTCTACACACACATATACATATACATATAAATTGCAATTGAAAAATAATAAGCAAATTGACACAGATAACTAATTAAATTCAGCTTTGTGTATTATTATTTACTTTGTTATTTCAACCTTTGTTTCAAACTAAAACAAAAGAAATAAAAAATTGTAATAATCTGTATACAAAATATAATTAATTAACATTTATTTTTAATAATTTAATTTAATTAATTTTTAATGTGTGAGAGAAAAAAAATATAATATTAATAAAATAGATTAATTTAATAATAAATAATTGAATAATAATAAAAAATAAATAATTAATAAAACAAATAATGTTTTATTATTTATTTATTTTTTTTTTTTTAGTTTATATAATAAGATAATGATCGTGTTATATGTAGATATGTTTGTTGATTTATTTATTATTCACGTCGTATATTGAGCCAGAGATAGAGGGAGTGGAAGAGGTGAATAGGGGGATGATGTGTGTAGATATGTATATAAATTACACGTATACATATATACAGAATATATAAATATATATGTATACGTATATCTAAACAGTTGCAAAATGTCTGACGAGTATGTTTGTGACTACTGATGAGAATTTAGTTTGCCTGGGGGTAACGTGGTGTGAAGGGAAAAAAAAAATTACTGCACGTTTCCGGCCACATAAAACCACTTTTGTTTTGTTTATTTTGTACTATTTTTTTTTTTTTTTTTTATTTTGGAAAATTGCAAATTTCTAGTCACATATTGTACACTCGTATTTTTCTTTTGTCTGTATTTTATTTGGAAAATAGAAAATGAATGAATATTCAAAAAAAGGGGTAAGTCGAATATAAACTTGATTCAAGTTGTTTTTAGTCTTGATCTAAAATTTTTAAAATCTTGATCGAAGATTTTTTTAAGCTTGATTAAAATTTTTTTTTAATTTTCAATGGGGATTTGATGAAATTATATTTACTCAATATTTTCTTAAAATAGAAATAAAAAGGAGAAAATAGATAATTTAAAAAATGAGTATAAGATGTTTTTATGTGATATTCATTACATGAATTGAATAACAACATGAAAATGATGTAGAACAATAATTTTATACTTTTTGTATGGACTGTACGTTAGGGTGTGCCATTTTTGGGCAACTTTTTTTTTTCATCAAAAAATCGGGCTGAAAACTTACTGGTCGATAAAAAAAGAAGCCTGTTTGAAGCGAAGCTCTTAATTTTAATATTTAAAGGTGGCTCTTTGTAATTTTTGTTTTTCCAATTAAATAACATGGGAAAAAAATTTTTTTCCTATGTTATTTAAATGTGCACATTTACGTGTGAATTGTGACACTTTTTATTTGTTTAATTAATTCATCAATTGAACAATAAAACTGGAATTTAATTTAATTTTAATATTAGCTTAAGGTATTGTCCGAATGATTAATTTTACAGCAAGAAAAATTTCAAATTTAAACTAAGACATTTTCAGACTTGGATTAAGTCATATTCAGACTTGGATCAAGACATTTGTAAACTTGAGGTGTTATTCTTCCATCAAGTCACTGAGACTTTTTTTTTTTTGTGTGTAAAATTAAAATAATTTGAATTTATTATTTTTGTTGTCTAGCAAAGTCATTAAATTCCTCTGAGCTTTTATTAGTCTCCCCGTAATTGTTCATAAACACACTAATATTGCTTTGTTATATGTAAAACAACCTCACATATTTTTTAATTTTGCATAAATAATTCACATCAACAAATATTTGCTGTGCTTCATTAAATTATAAAATTGAATTCCAACATGAAAGGATTTATTCAAGGATCTAAATAAAAGTAAATTGAAAATTCCTAAATAAATATATATATATAAACAAAAAGTAATAAACATTGACATTTGCACTATTTACAAATACCAACATTTTCAAGTTTAAATAATCCAGTGAAATATTTCAACTATTTATTCAACACAATTTAAAAATAATATTAATATATTAACCCAAATAATCCTTTAAAAAAACAACAAAAACATTATAAATTCCATTAATAAATTAATAATTATTTGAAATATCTTCAAGTAAATAATATTAAATATATTTGATATATATTCAAAGAGAGAATAAATTTTGTATCTTCAGGAAAGAACATTGCACTAACGAACTGATGGTGATAATAGAATTTGATGCTTGACATATCGATCGTTGAGTTATATAATTGGACTACGGTGAAAGTTCACAAAAGGGTTATGGGATAATCTTTATAGAAAGTTATATACCGAATACTCTGACGCAACGAATTCTCTTCATTCAACCCCTCTATTCGATGACAACGTGTCTTGAATACTTACTAAATTACAATATATATTTTATGAATATGTCTAACAAGAGATTTAACACTACGTCTAGTGTAAAGATGATCAATTTAATGCCCTCGAAAGCTTGTTATTTATTCACCTATCACCTTGTTTGCTATTTATATATATATATATATATATATATATATATATATATATATATATATATATATATAATTGTAGAGAATGGAGAGAGACAAAAAAAATATAATTAAAAAGGGCAAGTATAACTGTAATAAATGAATTAATCGTGCTTCGAATACGTGAATTAATATTTCATTTTCAATATGATTGAATTGTTTGTTAACATTTAAATTCATGTGGAAAATTAAAAGTAAATATGTTTAAATGAATAATTATTTGTTCTTTGTTCATTCGTGTATGTGTGCATGTGTGTGTGTATGTGGAAAATTTCATTTTGTTGAATAATACATTGGGAATAATTTGTGAAAAATAAATGACAAAATATTCTGTGATTTTATTTCGGAAATTTAATTTCAAGAGCTTGCATTAATTTTCCAATATTTAATATGGAAATGAATATATTTTTTTTCTTTGAATTAAAAATACAGTTGGTTCTGAGATTGATATAAAAAAAAAGTATAAAATCATTTCAAGCTTCAAAAAATCATAAAAGTTATGTTCAATATTATTTTTAAAAAAATTATTAAAAAATATCGTAGTTTAATATTTAGTATATATTTATGAATAAAAGAAATATTTCAATCAATCAATAGGATTGTTTCGAAATATAACAGCTTGAATGTGAGACAAGCTGACAGGTTTCATCGTGTAAAATAATAAAAAAATAAATTAAAAAATAAAAAATTTCTGTTGAAGACAAAAAAACCAAAAACAAAATTCGATATATAAATATATATGTATGGATTTTATGTAAGTATATAAATATATAGAATTTATATACATACACATAAGGGATGAGGGATGAGAAATATGTGGACGAAATAATAAAAATAAAATAAATGATATCAACGGTTATTTTATTGAGTGTGACAAAGACCAAGATGGATATTCATTTTTTTCTATCCTCAATTTGGTGCAAACGATTTTTCCTCATGCTTATTACGTATAGGTATATAGAAGGTTATTTTATTTATATATATATATATAAATGTTTATGATGTATCATCATGTCGTTGCCACTGAAGTAAATGACCACGAAATAAGTCAAAGTGAGCTTGCACACTCAAATATACCATTGATAAATTGTGCACGACTTGAAAAAAAAAAAAAAAAAAGAAAAGAAAATAATAAAATAAAAATGATCGGGAATTATATTTATATATGAAGACGAAGGAAAACGATGAGAAATAGTGTTGCAAAATATAAATGGATTGTTGTTAAGTATTGCATTACGTGACGTGAGTGGGGAAAGAAAAAATGATTATTATAGGTACATTTGAGGAATTATTTTGGTATTATTTTTAATTGATGTATTTTTTTCTTCTTCGGGTTGTAATAAGATTTTTTTCTTTGAAGTGAATATATTCACTGCACTTTATATTTGATATATCAATGATTTTCCTCGAGGAAATTGGATTTGAGTACAAATTCAAGTCATTTTACTAAACCTATTTAGGAAAAAACAAAAAAGTCTAATTAAATTTATATACACGTTAGGATGTTTTAT
This sequence comes from Microctonus brassicae, assembly GCA_918226075.1. NCBI lineage: Eukaryota > Metazoa > Arthropoda > Insecta > Hymenoptera > Braconidae > Microctonus > Microctonus brassicae. Next base: position 14,961,627 of record OW445481.1, on the reverse strand, counting down.
TTTTAGGCGATATTTTTTTTTGTTTGTTGTACCTGAAAATCTGATGATTTATAAAAAAAAAAAACATGAATATTCTCGTTGGAAAAAAAATCCTGAGTTAATTAGAGGTTTAACGAATTCAAAAATTTGATTTCCCAAATTTTTTTTTTCGACTTCAACTCGATTTTTCGGTAATCAAAAATTTTTTTTGGAAAAAATGAATATACAGCTTTTGTAGGGCAACAAATTTGCTACAAAAAAGTATTTCACCGCAAAAGCTCTTCGACCGACAGTTTTTGAGTTGTAGAGCTGGAAAGATGAAAGTTAATAATAATTGACAAAAAATTTTCTTTAAACTGGAATTTATTGATTTAACATTAATTATTATCTTACAATAAACGCTATAAAGCTCAATCAACAATATAATAGCATAAAAAAAAAATTTTGTTTCCCAAAAAATCGAGTTGAAGTCGAAAAAAAAAATTTTCTCGTATCATTTATACAAAAAATCAAATTTTTGAATTCACTAAGCTTCTAATTAATTCAAAATTTTTTTTCCAAACAGGAATATTTTCTTTTTTTATAAATCATCACATTTTCATGTACGACAGATAAAACAAAATATTGCCCAGCAATAAAACACCCCAATACAAATACATAAATTCCGTACAAACACAAAATAGACAAACCCAAACCTCACACTTCATTTAAATTATTTACACTCCACTATTAAACCCACCTACAATTTAACCTCATCCGTACACACATCAAAAATGAATATCCCAAAAAAAAAAAAAAAAAAAAAAAAAATATATATTCATCCCACTCCAAGATGTAAACAGTAAAAATAAATTCCATTAATACACCAACGTATAAATAAATTTTACTATTAAACACACATTATACACATCCCATTTATAACATCCTATAAAATATATACACTATCCATAATTATAATACACACATAGCGAATACACATAAACACACACCTAAAATAAAAATGATTTTTTCATTCATGGAATATTTTAATTCCATTTTAATACGTCGTTTTCAAAGATTAATGGACAGGTGCGGTCGTGAATTAAAACACATGGATTACACAGATCTATCAATGTGCATTCATGCATATATATAATATATCCACTCATACATACAAATACATACCATATACATACATATATCTATGTATTCATTTCGCGGCACGTTAATCGCAAGGGAGATTCACCCATGGTATACACTGTATTTTGCATTGTTTTTGCTTTCCGGACACGAAACGTAATCTAGAGTTGCTGCAAATATTGATCGGGTTCATTTCAACTTCAATATATATATATATATATACACATAATATATATGTATATATATTTATTAGGGTGGGTAAAAAAAAAAACTTTTAATTTTTGTTTCTTCTGTTATCATGAAAATATTGTTCAAGATGACGAAAAAATGAGTCTGTGAAAAGGGCAGCTCTAAATTTTAATGTTAAGAGATGTCACATTGTGATTTTTAATTTTCCATTTAAATGACATGGAGAATTTTTTTTTTATCAATAGAATTTTGTAGCTTACGATTCAATAGACGGATTCAAATGATCAATACATATTTTTATGGGAAATTGAACGCTCTATAAAAAAGGTGTCTTAAAATTTTTTCATAACTTTTACTGTTTAGAAGATATCAGAGGTTAAAGTTTGAAGAATTTAACAAATAATCTTTGTTACTTTTAAATTTTATAACTCGTAGACAAATAAATATTATAAAGTGCGCAATGTATGTTTTTGTAGGAAATTAAATGCTCTACAAAAAAGGTCTCTTGTGGTTAATCGATTACTCTAACCATTTAGAAGATATTCGCATTCGAATCCCTGGGTACTGATTTTAATAATTTTTTAATAAATATTTTAAATTTATCCACTCAAGTCATGAAGGCGAATATCTTCTAAATGGTTAGAGTAATCGATTAACCACAAGAGACCTTTTTTGTAGAGCGTTCAATTTCCTACAAAAATATACATTGCGCACTTTATAATATTCATTTTTCTACGAGTTATAAAATTTAAAAGTAACAAAGAATATTTGTTGAATTCTTCAAACTTTAACCTCCAATATCTTCTAAACAATAAAAATTATGAAAAATTTGTAAGACACTCTTTTTGTAGAGCATTCAATTTCCTATAAAAATATATATTGATCATTCAAATCCGTCAATTAATTCGTAAGCTACAAAATTCCAACGATAAAAAAAAATTCTCCATGTTATTCAAATAGGAAATCAAAAATAACGATGCGACACCTCTTAAAATTAAAATTAAGAGCTGCCCATTTCACAGGCTCATTTTTTTTCATCACTATAAACAATATTTTCATGGTAACAAAAGAAAAAAAATATTAAAACTTTTTTTTGGCCCACCCTAATATTTATATATTTACATAAATATATTTTTTTATTTTTCTTTCACGGATAACTCGTTCCACATAAAAATACATACATACATATACGTGTTCCATATGTTTACTGTCAGAAGATATAACTGGCAGCTTCTACGTCCCATGGTCAATATAACTTAGTATTGTATTATACATGTATTGCTACTATATGTATATTATATTATAGCAGTTGCGGAAACCCAAGGTAGTTTATTAATTAGCTTTCAAATTGAATAGAGCGCACAGGGACATAATTTGTTTATATATTCGTGAATATATTATATTGTTTTATGTATAAAATATGTGTAAATATCATTGTATATTTAATATTTTTGTATTGTGTATAAACTTGTGTATTAAATTAATTATTTTATATTTTTATTTATTTTTTCTTTCTTATTTTTTTCGTTTCTTCAACGTCAATTATTTGGTATGTAATGTGGCATATGAACTTTATTTATGAATAATTTACGTGATATATATATGCACGTATGCAAGAATATTTCGTTGTATTTTTTTTTTATACTTTTATTCTCATAAACCGCTTTTTCTCGTCATATTTTTTTTTTTCTTTCTTTTTTTTGACCACTTTACATTTTCCATTTTGCACATTTTTATTTAATTTCATAGAAAATTCTCACTTAGGCGCGTAAAATAAAAGAACGAAAGAGAGAGAATAAAAAATGGAGAGTAAAATAAATATATATACTCTTGTTAAAATATATATTTTTCATTTCACCGCTGAAATTTCATTGAGAAAGAATGAAAAAAAATAAATAAATATTAAATTCGCATTTTTATATCCAACGTTGATATAAATTTTATTCTATTTTAAATTCGTTATATTCATCATTATCAAAAGCAAAATGAGAGAGTGTTGTTTAGTTAAGTATTAATTGTTAATATTAAACGACGAATTTTGAGAGACGAATGAAACGTATACATCACTGTGGGTAGTTTTACATTTAATTGTGGTTGAGAGAGTTGAATAGGTCGATTATTGTAGAGGTTACATGTGGAATTGGTGGTCTATGTAATTGGCAATATACATATGTATTCATAAATATATATACATATAATATATACATACACATATATATGCATCAGGTATATTATGAATTGAGACCTGAGGAAGACCCACTTGTCGATGTTAATATCATCTGGTTAACTATTTGAGTTTATTTACATTTCATCGTCGTCGTCTTTTTACATTATACCAGTGAGAGTAGCATATAACAGACTTCCTCTCATCACTCAATCAGCATAAAAAAAAAAATCTTCACCCATCTGGTGTTGACTATATTACAAATAATACTTCAAGCATTCCATTTTCTTTTTTTTTTTAATTTCAAATATGAAACATTAACACTTTATGTTTATTTGTTTGAAAAAAAAATTCCTTTGTGGCTTATAATAATTTTCTTTATTAATTCACTCAACAATATAATTATAATTATTTATTTTTATTAGGCATGAAAATATCTCAGCTTTTAAAATTCTAAAATTATGAAATAATTTTATTTTAAAAATCAACTTTAGGGTGATTCAAAAAAAAAAAAGGTACATTTTTTTTTTCTTGGAAACAGGCTTAAAAGTTTTGTTTAGGTTAAAGAAGAAGTTTCTGAAAATATGAGTTTTTAATATTAATATTGAGATAGTGCGCATCGGACTTTTCTATTCTCTGTAAGAATAACATGGGAAAATTTTTGTTTTTTTTTTGTTGGAATTTTGTAGCTTACGAACCAATGAACGGATTCAAATGATCAACACATGTTTTTATTGGAAATTTAACGCTCTACAAAAAAGGTCTCCTGTAGTTAATCGATTACTCTAACCATTTAGAAGATATTCGCATTCATGACTTGAATGGATAAATTAAAAATATTTATTAGAAAACTGTTAAAATCAGTACTCAGGGATTCGAATGCGAATATCTTCTAAATGGTTAGAGTAATCGATTAACCACAAGAGACCTTTTTTGTAGAGCGTTAAATTTCCAATAAAAACATGTGTTGATCATTTGAATCCGTTCATTGGTTCGTAAGCTACAAAATTCGAACGATAAAAACAAAAATTATCCCGTATTATTTCTCACAGAAAATAGAAAAATGTGATGCGCACTACCTTAATTATCAATATCAAGAGCTCATATCTCCAGGGACTTATTCTCCAACCTAAACAAAACTTTTAACCCTGTTCCCCAAAAAAAAAAAAAAAAAAAAAAAAAATGTTACTTTTTTTTCAAAACTCCCTTAATCAACATTAATCAATAAATTGTTTAATTAACATACATTCATCTAACATATTGACCCAATTAATTTATAAATTCATATCTTCATTAAATTAAATAAACATAAAAGCCACAGCAGATGATACCATTCATATAAGAATTAATTTTTCTTTTTTTCTTTAATAATATTCATTATTTGTTATATTTAATACATACATATAAATATATACTAGAGTATATATTATATCTGTATATATATAGTTGTGCATATTACAGTGGCGAACAACCAATTCATTACGTGAAAATGGATTCAGAGATAGTGAGAATTTCCTTTACGAACATCTGTGGAAGCAAAGTTACGTAATTTATGCTGGCCCCTCTTCGTAACACGATGAAGCACGCTCTCTACACAACGGAGAGACGTGATGATGTGTACACATTGGAGAGAGAAAGAGATGAGAGCATTATATATAGTTGGATGAATAAAGCACACGCACGTATAATACACCCACACAAATCTGTAGATATATATATATATGTATGATATAAGGGAGGTTTGGCCCCGTCAATATCGTTCTGTGCATACGCGAGACGAGCGTGTTTGGAATTTTGTGGTTCATTCTTTTCTTTCTCTTTTCTTTTTTCTTTTTTTTTGTTTAATTTTTTTCTCTCCCTCGTTTCATTATTGTTGTATAATGCCTTGTGCTTTATGGTTTATCATCGTATAATTTATAGTTTTTTATTGAAATAAAATGTAGCTAGTCATCGATCGATTGATAATAATTGAAAAGAAAATTTATTTAGTTTGGAAAAATTTCAAGGGTTGATTAAATCTTTTTCTTTTTTTGTTTTTTTTTTTTATTTGTAAAATAGATATGGAATGTTTGGATGGATGTATATTAGGAGGGATGTTGTAGAGTATTACTGAACATTTTTACGGAATATTTTTTATTAATCTGGAAGGAATTGAGAATACTTAAAATGTTAAGAAGAAAAATAAAATCGCTCTTATGTTTGAGCTCTGTTTATCTGTGTGTTTGTGTGTGGGGGTTTTTTTTTTCTCTCGTTTTCAATTACCGGGGAAAACTTTCTATTTGTGAGACTGATATTCCTGACAAAAAAATAAACGAAATATATATTTATGTATTTTTTAAGCTGAGTGAACTTGTCGGTATAATTAGCAAAAAAGTCGAGAATACTTTGAGAGATTTGAATAAATTTTATATATTTATTTATTTGTTATTTATATATGTATATTTTTCTTATTTTTACTATTTTTATCTTAACTAAATACAAATACGTAAATCAATATTAAACATTCATGAATGCCAGTGCAACGAATAATTTATTTTATTTTATTATAAGTAGATATAAATTTCATATTTATTTTATTTCTAAAATAAATTATTCTCTTAAATATTTTTTACCCCACATCAAAAAGCTATAATTTTTCTTTTCACCACTTTCTAGCAAACTAGATCGGCTCTATATTGCTATTTAAAAATGAAAATAACAAAAAGAATACTATACAATTGCATTTTATCAATATATAACCCAGGTATATCATAAAAGACTTTTTCACTACTTGTTTACATATATTTTCAATCAAATCTCCATTCTTTTGTGCTCGACTCATGTATTCTTCCTTTACTTTATGTTTATCTCTCTGAAACTTTCCAATAAAATTTATTGTTACTCACAAAGAAATATATTTTCATTTCAATAATATAAAAATACATTTTCTGCGTTCAAAAGTATAAAACAAAATACTATAAAATTCTACTGTGAATATGATACATTAGGGTGTTTCATTTTTAGGCGATATTTATTTTTGTCTGTCGTACATGAAAATGTGATGATTTATAAAAAAAAAAAATATCCCTGTTTGGAATAAAAATTTTGAATTAATTAGAAGCTTAGTGAATTCAAAAATTTGATTTTTTGTATAAATAATACGAGAAAATTTTTTTTTCGACTTCAACTCGATTTTTTGAGAAACAAAATTTTTTTTTGATGCTATTACATTGTTGATTGAGCTTTATAGTGTTTATTGTAAGATAATAATTAATGTTAAATCAATAAATTCCAATTTAAAGAAAATTTTTTGTCAATTATAATTAACTTTCATCTTTCCAGCTCTACAACTCAAAAACTGTCGGTCGAAGAGCGTTTGCGATGAAATACTTTTTTGTAGCAAATTTGATGCCCTACAAAAGCTGTATATTCATTTTTTCCAAAAAAAATTTCTGATTGCCGAAAAATCGAGTTGAAGTCGAAAAAAAAAATTTTCTCGTGTTATTTATATAAAAAATCAAATTTTTGAATTAGCTAAGCCTCTAATTAACTCTGAATTTTTTTATCAAACGGAAATCGTTATTCATATACATACATTATCAGATTTTCATTGATCACAGACAAAAAAAAATATATCGCCTAAAAATGAAACACCCTAATGATACATATGTTAAACTTAAATTAACCGAAATTACAAATTCACTAATAGCAAGACGATGCTGAGCATGCAAGCCTCAATTACTTACCGGATGCCCATGGCTTTCGTTTACCATCACAAGATGAGCGCCACTATAGTAGTTACAAGGGTGATATGCCATATATGAAATTATGCATCTCGTGCAAATAGATGATGTTATTACTACGGATATGTGCGCACCATCGGAGATTAATTTCTGTCGTCTAGATAATATAATAATATTGTTGGTAAAATTACCTAGTAATTTTACATCGTGTATGTATTTGTGAGTGTGTATTAAATATACTAATTACCTTGATTAATTTATAAATAAAAATGATGAAAATGAGAGATGAAAAAAAAAAATAAATAAAAATAGTTGAAGAGGAAAAATGAAAAAAGTGGTTGGACATTTCAGTGAATATTTTATTTTTATTCAGCTTATTTTCTTATCATAATTTATTTTTTCTATACAATATAATGAACCTGAACGGTCATGCGCAAATTACACAATTGGATAATGTGACTAATGATATTCTGAGATAATATTAAATAAAAAATTAGTGTGTATATTTGTGTATTGAATTTTTTTTTATTCTCTAAATTATTTATTTTCTTATATTTTTTTTTCTCGTGGTATTTGTTTAATAGATTGTGTCTACATACGCACTGATAAAGAATGAATTCCGCTCTGTTTACAGTCGAGGACAATAAAAATATTTATGTAAGATTTTTTATTATTTATTTATCGATTTTTTTGTGGATGAAAAATTAATTTCATTCATTTCGCAAATATCTCTTTTTATTGCAATTTATTTTTAATTTAATCATCGATACATTTCGGAGTTGTTTGTGTTTCACCGTTGAGAAAATAAAATTAATTAGTGATAATGGAATTTATTGGAAAATTCCATTGGGAAATAATACAATATATATATCAAATACTTTTATCTAAAAAATAAAAAAAATAAAAATCAACAAATTTATGATTCGATGTGTGGAATGAGTGAGCTGGAATTAATATTATACTATTCTGAATTAATATATACATATATACATATATATATATATTAATAAAAAAATTAAAAAAAAAAAATGTGCAAGACCAATGCGAAAATTATTCCACCGATTTCATCTGCTTTTATTTCTCATTCACTCACTCAATTGCACGTGAGAAAATAATCAAAATTGATCGCATGAATACTTGGAATAGCTTGAGGGGTTTTATTTCATCCCCATACATATATAATATACATATGTATGTTCACATACAAAATATATACATAAGTATATACATGTATGTATTGCTCTATAAAATAATCCCATATGCCGCTTGCGCGATTACTCCATCCAGCGGCTTCTTTTCTTGTTACCGCATATCGTGCTAGATTTTCCCTCGGGATTGCCCACACACTATACTATTGTGAACTTTATAAACTTTTAGCGTCATGGAATTTTTAAAGATAGAAATAAGAAACAAAAAAAAAAAATTTTTTTTTTTATTTATTCTTTAAGATTTTTACAATCTTTCTTCTTCGCTTTTTCTATTTTATTTTTATCCTTTTTCTCCTTTTTGAATTTATCCACCTTTTATTTTTTTTTTACTGCTCATTTTTTTTTTTTTTTACATTTATGAAAATTCTAAACTTGACGATGATAAATCTACATGATGAAAATCCACCAAGTTTTTAATAGTTATAATAATAATAATGATGATGATGATGATAAAAAAAAATAAAAAGAGGTAACAGCGTTAGTAACAAAGAGTGATTGTTTAAAATGAAAATTTTACTGGTCATGTTGTAAATTATTTCGATGAAAAATCAATTTATTATCTTGGAAAATTTTCTTAGCATTTTTTTTTTTTTTTCCCATTTTTATTATTAAACATAATTTCATACAAGAATGTGAAAATTTGTCGAGTTTAAATTTATTATTTGAATTACAAAATGAAAATTTTTATCATTAAAAATACATTATTTAAATTGAACAAATACTTTTACTGTATCGCGAAAATTTTTATCTAGAAAGAAAAAAAAATACTAAATACTTTTCAAATAACCTGATTACACTAAGAAAAAAATATATATCTATATATATATTAAAAAAAAAAAAGTATTTAAGCTTTTTTTTTTTTATTTTCATAGGGAATGAAAAATAGATGAAGATTTTATTTATTATTTAGCATTATGAATCAAGGGGTCTATTATAGAAAAGAGTAAATAAAAAATCATGTACATTCTTTCAACAATTTCAACGTCACATTTATAATAATAATAATAATAATAATAATAATAATAATAATAATAATAATAATAATAATATCATTTGTTTATTTATTTATTTATTCATCAGTAAAATATTTATTAAATAAATCATTTATTTATTCATTCATTAGTAAAATATTTATTATTATCATTATTAATATTAATAATAATAATAAAGATCATAATAATAACATTTATTAATTAAATTATTTATTTATTTATTTATTAGTAAAATATTTATTAATATTATTAATAATATTAATAATGAAAATAACAAAAATAATAATTTTGTTATTATTATTTAATAATTCATCCATTTATTCATTAATTTATTTATTAATAAAGTATTTATTGATATATATTAATAATAATAACAATAATAAAAATAATAATAATTTTGTTATTATTATTTATTAATTAATTAACTTATTTATTTATTTATTTATTTATCAATAAAATATATATTAATATTCACGATAATAATAATAATAATAATAATAATAATAATAATAATAATAATAATTACAACAACATTTATTAATTAAATCATTTGTTTATTTATTTATTTATCAGTAAATAATTTATTAATATTATTAATAATATTAATAATAATAAAAATGATCATTTATTAATTTATTAATTTATTTATTCATTAATAAAATATTTATTAATACTATTAATAATATTATTAATAATAAAGATAATATTAATGATAATAATAACAAAAATAATAATTTTGTTATTATTATTTATTAATTAATTCATCAATAAAATATATATTAATATCCACAATAATAATAATAATAGTAATAATAATTTTATATTATTAAAAATAAAAATGTTCTGTGTATATTTTTTAATAAAAATAATTCTAAAAGTTCTCTAAAGATTAATAAATATCCTATAAAAAAAAAAAAATAAATAAATAAATAAAGTTATGCATGAAATTTTTGACGAAAATTAACAAATAAATATACAAATGAAAATAATGATAAAAAATAAATCTATAAATAAATATCCTTAGTTTTTCGTTCTCGCTATAAAAATATATTCAATTAATATATAAACATATATATAAATGAAATAAAAATGTAAATGTGAAGAAGAGAATGGACGATAAATTATATTTGAGCGATTACAAAGTTGGCCTATCATCTTGAATAAAGAGGAACGTGTGTGATGGGCGCGAACGGCGCATATGAGAGAGAGAGAGAATGAAATGGTAGATGGAAAGGAAGGAGAGTTTGGAGGTGAAGGTGAAATAAGTGGAGATGGTGGAAGAAGAGAGTGAGATGTAAAGGGCGCGTCAATTGGCTGCAGTTTGACACGAGGGTGGAGGTAATATGTGGGGCGGTCGATAGGACAGCAAAGCTATAGACACATGTACGCTGGGTAGTGCTCTTACTCGTTGTTTTTGAATGCTATCTATATGTATATATATTTATGTATATGGGTATGTAATGGAGTAAAGATATATATAGTGACTGTTGCAGCCTCATTACCCAGCGGTTTACCCTTTCAGTCTTCTTAAAACCTCAATGTTACGTAGGTACACAAACGCGATTTTTTACCTTGATGATATTTATTAAAAATGATTATTTATTGTCCTCGTTTATATTTTTTTAATGAATTTTAATAAATACATTTACTTTGGATACGATAACGATTTTTATTAGTCATAAAATATTTTTTATTATTATTATTATTTTTTTTTTTATTAATAATATTATTAATAATGTGAGTAAATATTCTATTAATAAATAAATAAATGAATTAATTAAATAATTAAATAATAGTAATAACAAAATTATTATTATTTTTATTAATAATATTAGTAATAATGTGAATAAATATTCTATTTATAAATAAATAAATAAATAAATTAAATAATTAAATAATAGTAATAACAAAATTATTATTATTTTTATTAATGATATTATTAATAATATTAATGACAAATTTATTTGTATTTTTATTAATAATATTAGTAATAATGTGAATAAATATTCTATTAATAAATAAATAAATAAATTAATTAAATAATTAAATAATAGTAATAACAAAATTATTATTATTTTTATTAATAATATTAGTAATAATGTGAATAAATATTCTATTAATAAATAAATTAATTAATTAATTAAATAATTAAATAATAGTTATAACAAAATTATTATTATTTTTATTAATGATATTATTAATAATATTAATGAATATTTTATTCATAAATATGTAAATGGATGAATGATTTAATTAATAACAATGACAAATTTATTTGTGCATTTTATTAATAATATTAGTAATAATGTGAATAAATATTCTATTAATGAATAAATAAATTAATTGATTAAATAATTAAATAATGGTAATAACAAAATTATTATTATTTTTATCAATGATATTATTAATAATATTAATGAATATTTTATTCATAAATATGTAAATGGATAAATGATTTAATTAATAATAATGACAAATTTATTTGTATTTTTATTAATAATATTAGTAATAAAATAAATAGATATTTTATTGATAAATGAATAAATTAATTAATTAATTGATTAATAATAACAAAATTATTATTATTATTATTAATGATATTGTTAATAATATTAATGAATATTTTATTGATTCATAATTGAGTGAACAAATGAGTTAATTAATAAATGATATTTTTTAGTTCATGAAATATTTATTATTATTATTATTTTGTTTTTCATATTAATAATATCATTAATAATATTAATAAATATTTTATCAATAAATGAATGAATAAATTAATAAATCAATAAATAGTAATAACAAAATTATTATTATTTTTATTAATGATATTATTCATAATATTGCTAATAAAATAAATAAATATTTCATTGATAAATGAATGAATGAATTGATTAATTAATTAATGATAACAAATCTATCATTATTTTTATTAATGATATTGTTAATAATATCAATGAATATTCTATTAATTAATGAATAAATGAACAAATAAGTTAATTGATAAATGATATTTTCATTATAATTACTATTATTATTATCAATATTATATCATAATATTAATAAATATTTTACTAATAAATAAATAAATAAAACAAATGATATAATGATGATGAAAATTTTAAAATTTTCCTATAATATTTTTCGTTTCTATTTCATTGAACAAATAATTTTGTTACTATTATTCATTAATTTATTAATTTATTTATTCGTTTAATTATTCTGGTGATAAATATCCATGTATAGTTTTCTATTTTATCTTTTTTGTATTGTATTTTTTATGGTGATAATTTATTGGGTAGTTTATTTGGAATATTTCCAGATTTATGAAGCTATGAAATTTTTTTGAAAGAGAAGCATTTAACTTTTATATTTTTTTTCTTTATTTTCATGAGAAATGAAAAATAGATGAAGATTATATTTATCATTTAGTATTATGAATCGAGAGGTGTATAGAAAAGAGTAAATGAAAAATTATATTGTAATGAGAAATAATATTAAAGATGTAAATAAAATATTATTCTATTTTTATATCAAGTATTGGAATTAATTCGGAGCACTATTTGCACAGCAAACAACGATAAAAACGCTATGAATAAATTCTAATATAAAATAGATAAAAAGGAATAAAAAATATTTTATTGATACTATTAATATTTTTGAATATTTCTGATTTTGTTTCAGTAGATAATTTGCTTTTTGATACTAAAAAAAATTTTTAATAAATTAAAAAATGTAATCTTTAATATAAAAATTATTCACAAAAAAAAAAGTTGAGAATAATTTTTCAATAATTATTCATTAAATTGTAAACATTATTTATTTATAACAAGTTTACACGTGGTAGATGATGTACGAGCATATATACCTACATATATGAAAGTAATTTTTTTTCTTTTTACATTTTTCGTTCATTTTTTTTTCTTTATCCAACCGTCTGTCGCTTTTCTCTCGAGTCGACCCGGAAAATTCAGAGGCACACACACACCATCGTGGTTTTATTACTGCCGTAAATCCGCGGGCATCCGCCTCTGCCAACGAACGAGCAATGAGAATGTCCCGCCATACTACTCTACTACTATATGTATTCCTACCACCATTACTACCACCCCCTTGACAGGGTGAACTAGAGAGAAATTCTGCAGTCTCTTACACAAAGAGATTTCATATATTTGTATATGAATATGTAGGTCTGCAGCAAATGTACATATAAATATACTACTATCACATCCATGTTTTCATGTATTTTAAAAAATAAATTTATATACATATATATATATGTAAAATTATCAATAATATATTTTTTATTTCGTTTTTACTAATAGATATTGGAAGTAATTCATAGCGTTTTTATCGTTATTTATATGTTAAAAAGCGCTACGAATTAATTCCAATATCTGATACAAAAATAGAATAAATTTTCATTTACATCATCAATATTATTTTTGATTATTTATTTAAATAAATAAATGAGTAAATGAATTAATCAATGAATAACAATTACAAAATTATAATTATTTTTATTATTTAATATAACTAATAATATTAATGAGTAATTCATTAATAATTGAGTGAATAAATAAATAAACAAATAAGTTAATTAATAAATGATTTTATTATGATCATTATCATTATTATTAATATTATTATTGGTATTAATAAATTTTTTACTGATAAATAAATAAATGAATAAATAAATAAATAAATGATTTGATTGATAAATGATATTATTATGATAATTATTATCATTATTAATATTATTAATAATATTAATAAATATTATACAAATGAATAAATGAATGAATGAATAATTTAATTAATAAATGATATTATTATGATCATTATCATTATTAATAATATCATTATCAATATAAATAAATTTTTTACCGACAAATAAGTAAATAAATAAATAAATGATTTAATCAATAATTGATATTATTATGATCGTTATTATCATTATTAATATTATTAATAAAATTGATAAATATATTACTAATAAATAAATAAATAAATAATTTAATTAATAAATGATATTATTATGATCTTTATTATTATTATTAATATTAATAATAATAATAATAAATATTTTACTAATGAATGAATAAATGAATGATTTATTTAATAAATATTTTACTGATGAATAAATAAATAAAAAAAAACAAATTAATAAACAAATGATATTATTATTATTATTATTATTATTATTATTATTATTATTATTATTATTATTATTATTATTATTATTATTATTATTATTATTATTATTATTATTATTATTATTATTATTATTATTATTATTATTATTATTATTATTATTATTATTATTATTATTATTATTATTATTATTATTATTATTATTATTATTATTATTATATTATTATTATTATTATTATTATTATTATTATTATTATTATTATTATTATTATTATTATTATTTATTATTATTATTATTATTATTATTATTATTATTATTATTATTATTAATATTATTATTATTATTATTATTATTATTATTATTATTATTATTATTATTATTATTATTATTATTATTATTATTATTATTATTATTATTATTATTATTATTATTATTATTATTATTATTATTATTTTAAAATAGCATTTGTTTAATTACAAATATTTAAAAATAAATAATATTATCATAAAATAAAATAAAAATTGATAATGATAATAATAATAATAATAATAATGATGATGAAAATTGTCATTTGTATATTTATCAAAATTGATAAAAAATATAAGCGAGGATAATAAAAATATCATGAAAATATTTTTTATTCGTATTTCTAAAATTAAAAGTGAAGATAAAATTTTTTTTCTTTTTTTTTTTTTTTTCCAATTTTTATTCAATCATTGATAAATTTTAACATCATTCATACAGATAAAAGCTCACATTTTTTCATAATTTTTACTGGAAATTTTCATAGAGTGTTGTATTACAAAGATTATCTTATGTAAAAAAAAAAAAAAAATGAATAAATGAATTTCCTGCATTTTTTTTTTCTGTAAAAAATAAATTGGCGCATATATACATATTTTGACACCAGCTGTTTGCGGTGGTAAATTCAGAATGTGGCGCATTCTTGACAGCTGTACACAGAGTCTCTCCTTCAGATATCGTTAATGCGCAGGGTCGTGTGAGAATTTTCCAAGTTAGCAAATGTTCATTTCACGTCACAGTTATTTACTCAAAAAATAAAAAAAGTGCAGTATTAGTGAGTAAAATGAAGAAAAAAAAAGAAAAAAAAGATGCAACACAGCAAAAGAAACAAACATAAACAAATAAATCATGATTACATTATTAAATTGTACATTTATTTTTCTAGTCATTCACAGTAATATAATGAATAAAATAAATAAAGATTTTAATCATTAATTTATTTATATAAATCCATATACCTATACACATTATCATGCTTAATATTAGCGCTGGATATTAGCAGGAAATTGCGAGATAAAGTAGTTCATTTGAAATTAAAATGTTCCTACATAGCAGTTGGGTCTTTAGGGAGATCTTTTTGAATTTTTTGTTCTCTTAAGGCCACATGAGACATTATATCTTGAATATACATAGGAATAATATTGTTTTATATAGCTCAGCTCAAATAATAAAATAATATTTATATTGATTAATAATAATAAATAATAAACAAATGAATAATAAACCAAAATTGCTTACATAAAATATATTTATAAATCTAATAAATATTTATTTGTTTTTCACTATGATATATTTATCACTTTTATTTATCATCATATTTTTATATCTTATTCCATCAGCTTTAATATATCACGTGCAATATGTAAGAAATAATATTTTCTATGTTCGACGTGACACATCACTGGATAAACTTCATACGTGCACTCTCTGTTTATATATAAAAATGTATATAATATATCTCTTTATATTCTTTGTCCTTCGTCTGATATTTTTATATAAGCTTTGTACTCGTAGTTGGTACACATCAGGAGACGGGAAATAGAGTTCGTGAATAGAAGGAGAAAAAACGTTGATATTGTTGGATATATTTTAGGAATTGAGAAAGGAAAAAAAAAAAAAATACTAAAGTTATGAATTTATTTCTAAATTATTTTTTTTTATGTTATACAAAAAAAAAAAAATTCACTGCATGAAATATCTGTACAGTTAAGTGAGTGTAATGTTTTGATAAAATTTATTAAACAATTTTATATTGCCAAAGATTTTTTGGAATTTATATGAAAAATTAATCGAAATTTTTGTTTTATTTTATATTAATTGGAAATGTGTTCAGTTGTATTGAAAGGAGTGAATTTTGAAAGTAAAGAAATATTTTTTTTTTGAATTGTAAAGTAGTGAGGAGTGTATATGTGAAAGTAAAATTGAAAATACTGGATTATTTGTACATAAAATAAAAGAGAAAAATATAATGTACAAATAGAAAAAGAATTCATTTCAACAAAGTGAAAATAATGCGGCCAACTATTTTTTCTTTTTTATTTTATATATTCTGACATTGCGGAAATGCAGATAGTAAAAACTGAAGAAGACTCTGTGGTGGAGTGAATAAATAGAGCAAATAATACACACATCTTCACATGTACAAGCAAATAAATAGTTTCTTTCATTTATTTTTTCTTTGAATCTTTTTTTTTTTTCTAAATCTTTTCAAACATTGTTCTAATTAAATATATATTACTAATCTAAATATTTATCAACATATTAAATAAATATTTTACGGATTAGATAAACAGTAGATTCAATTAATTTTTCAAATTATTTTTTAATTATATATCCCAATTTTTTTTTTTCCATTTTAACGTTGAAAATATTAAAGAAAAAATAAAATGAAAAAATAATTATATGCATTATAGTTTGCATTCATTCGAGATATATATGCAAAGTTCCCACTCTTCTTTCTCCTCGACCTTGGCCTTTATTCACTGCGTTCCACTTGCACCCTTAAAAAAAAAAAAAAAAAAAAAAAAAACTGAATACTAAAAAAAATTTCAAACATACTTTGTAACATCGCCTGGTTTTATCCAGACGCTGCTAACATTACCTGTCCCTTACAACTGCAGCAAAGGGATGCCACCCCTATTACCTAAAATGGTCTAAAGATCTCGGAGAAACCTCAAAAAAATTAAATAATACAATATTCACACAGCGAATTACAAAAAATGAATAATAATTAATAGTTTTATTTAAAATTAATAATGAAAATTCCGGAGTTAAATTAAACATTTATAAATTAAAATATAGATTTTGTTAATGTATAAATAATATTGTTCATGATTGAACAAAATTAATATAATAATGCATAAAATAAATCTTAAAAAAAAAAAAAAAAAATATTTGATTGCATTTAAAATTAATAATTAATTGTATTTTGTGGAATTAGTATTTTAATTTAACACTGCATTTATATAATAAAACATTGCAGTGTAGTATAGTAATAATTATTTATTCATCAATAATTTATAAAAAAGAAAAATTTACAAATCGTTTTAATATGAAATAAAAAAACATTATGAAATTTCTTCTATTAATTTTTATAATTTGATTAAATTATAAATAATATATCACATTTTGTTAATCTTTAATATTTATTAAATAATTTGAAAGAAACAAATTGTTATTACATTTTAAATAATTTCGTTTTTGTTTATTTTCTTGATAATATTTGAATAAACAAAATAAACAATAAAGATTGTTCTCTTATATAAACTCGTATGAAAATAAAATTTATATTTTTATCAAGTTTTATATTTTATATATCTAATATAAAAAAGTTTTGACAAGAAAAAAATATTTTTTTATAAATATATACATATGAATATGATGAGCGCGAATACGCGTGAACATTTTACGACTATTTCAACGAGAAAGGTTAAGCTGATGTAGCTTTAGTTGATGCTGCGTAAAGAGAAAAGCTCTTGTACATTTGTATATATGTAGAAGTGAACATATGAGTTATTACTGAAAACTTTCTCGTCTCACGACTTCATATTACAGATTACAATGACATAAGCATATACGTGTGGAAGATATAAATGCAAAGAAGGAGAGAAAAAAAAAAAAGGAAATGAACTACAAGTTAAATAAAAAAGAAAAGAAAAATGGTTGATATTATTTATGTGTCATTCATCTTTGACGATAAATATATTTTAGATAATTTTATTTTAACTCTGATCTCTTATACAGCATTTTTATTTACACATTATGCTGATAACTTCTAGTTTTATTTATAAAAATTTAATGAAATAATATATATAAATATTATACAGTTGATAAATTTAAGTATGAAAAATAGAAAATGATTAAATGACAATTTTTTAATTTATTCTAATGTTTATTTATATTTTGTTTGTGAAAACAAATGATCTGACATTAATTTTTATTTTACAATAAACTGTATGAAGCTCCTATATTGTTAATTAAGCATTTCAGCGTTTATAGTAAGATAATTATTAATGTCAAATGAATAAATTCTAGTTCGAAGAAAAGTTGTTGTCAATTATAATCAACTTTCATCTTTCCAGCTCCATAACTCAAAAACTACTAGTCAGAGACCGTTTGCGGTAACCAACTTTTTTGTAGCAAATTTAATTCCCTTAAAAAACTTACATATACATTTTTTCCAAAAAAAATTTCTAATCACCAAAAAATCGAGTTAAAGTCAAAAAAAAAAATTTTCTCATATTCATATAAAAAATCGAATTTTTGAATTCACCAAGCCTCTAATTAACTCTGAATTTTTTTCTCAAACGGAAATCCTAATAAATTATCAGATTTCCAGTATTTCCAGTAAACAAACAAAAAAAAAAAATATATCCCCTATAAATAAATCACTCTAATACATATATATCCATCCTCATTTAGACACTAAAAATTTCACATCAACAATATTATAAATTTCACCTCACCACAAATAATTTCAAATTAAATAAAACATACATACATAAACAAATAATCTTTCATCTTTTAACGTTTCATTTATAATTACAAAAGCACTTGAAATTCTCCATTCATCTATAATTATTTATCTATTCCTCTTTATGCCACTTAACACTACACATTTACTCACAGTACACATATATCCATCTATATATATATGTATATATCTACTACAATGTACAATGTACATATGTATGCATGCACGAGTATATATATACATTACGTACTTAAATAGAATCATTGGTGCGTGCCAGTTGACCATCCAATGCTTTTAGGTCTGTGGCAATTTGGGAGAATGTCATCGAGACGATGCAGCGTGACCAAAATGTTCAATACAATCAATTGGTATATATATATATATATATATATATATATATTTGTTTACATAAATGTGTGTATATATGTGATAGAGAATATCCAGGAATCTATGCATAATTAATTCAACCATTCCAACACATTAATGGCGTAAGTTTGTCTGTATTTGTGACTGGTAGTCAGACAAATAATTGCAATATATAAATTACGTGTATTTGTCTCACTTTGTGTTTGTATATATATACTATATAGTATGTATATATATATGTATATTTAGTATATATGTATATTGATGTTCACTTTTGTTGATAATATTGTTGCTTAATAGCTGTGATACAGTTATTTAGAATATTGAATACATTGAATTAATATTTGAATATATTTCTTTTTATTTTTGTTTTATATTTGTAAGCGATTTTTTTTTTTTCTGATTTATTTTAAAAGTGGAATGTAGAACACAGTTATTTTTTGTTCTCTCTAAGCTTTTAGAGAAACAGTTTATTTTTTATTTTTTTTTTTGTGTGTGAAGTTTATAAAATGAGCAAACTTTTTTATATCAGTCAAAGTGACATTTCAAATAAATGAAAGTAATTTTTTTGTTACATCTCATGAACATTATTATTAAAAATAATTACTGTAAATAATTTTTTTTTTTGTTCACGTATATTTATGTTTAATAATTAATTTTAGGGATTTTTAGAATTTATATCATGTGAGTTTCTTTATTTTTTATTTTTTTTTTATATTGTTTGGAAATGTGAAATGAAATTGGTTGAATTATATTTTGGCATTGGATTGCGTTTTGAAAAGAAGCTAAAACTTTTGTAGAGCATGTGTACTTTTACACTTATATATGTGTATATATTTATAGCGTATAAACAAATATGGTATTTGGGTTACAGCCAAAGAATTGTGGTATGCAAAATCGTTTACTTTAGTGGAGCTTTAGCTATTGTCGTTGTCAAAATAGGCGGTGATGTTTTCGACTTTTGCAAATGGTATTCAGATAAATAATTTCTATATATTATAAGGTGATTGAAATGTAACGTAACATTTTTTTTTTCTCGGAACCAGGCTTAAAAGTTTTGTTTAGTTTAGAGAATAAGTACCTGAAAATATGAGTTTTTAATATTAATATTAAGATAGTGCGCATCACATGTTTTTATTTTCTATAAGAATAGCAAGGGAAAATTTTTGTTTTTATCGTTAGAATTTTGTAGCTCACGAACTAATTGACGGATTCAAATGATCAATACATATTTTAATAGAAAATTGAACGCTCTACAAAAAAGGTATCTTGCAATTTTTTCATAACTTTTATTGTTTAAAAGATATTGAAGGTTAAAGTTTGAAGAATTTAACAAAAAATTTTTTCTTACTTTTAAATTTTATAACTCGTAGAAAAATGAATATTATAAAATGCGCAATGTGTATTTTTGTAGGAAATTGAACGCTCTACAAAAAAGGTCTCTTGTGGTTAATCGATTACTCTAACCATTTAAAAGATATTCGCTTTCATGACTTGAATGGATAAAATTTGAATTATTTATTAAAAAACTATCAAAATCAGTACACAGGGATTCGAATGCGAATATCTTCTAAATGGTTAGAGTAATCGATTAACCACAAGAGACCTTTTTTGTAGAGCGTTCAATTTCCTATAAAAATATGTATTGATCATTCGAATCCGTCAATTGGTTCGCGAGCTACAAAATTCCAACAAAAAAAAAACAAAAATTTTCATGTTATTCTTAAGGAAAATATAAAAATGTGATGCACACTATCTTAATATTAATATTAAAAGCTCATATTTTCAGGAACTTATTCTTTAATCTAAACCAAAACTTTTAAAGCTTGGTTCCAAGGAAAAAAAAAATGTTGCTTTTTTTTGAATCACCCTAATATATAATATAATATAATAAAATATAATAAAATAATATATAAATAAGTGTTGAAAGGAGTATGAAAGTATTTTCTGTATGAGGATGAGTTTAATCACACAGTGGGTAGCATAAAAAATAAAGAAACAAGAGAGAAACGGAAAATTTATACAATGTGAAACTGTGCGGTCAGCTTTATAGTTCTGTTTGCTCATTCGCTTTGCATTTTATTTACGTTCCCTTTAATATGTGTCACGTACGTTACATTTCCGGTATTATTTTCGGAACATGTATAAAATCACATATGTGTACTAGCACAATAATATCATACAATCCATCATTAAATAAACTAATCACAAAACAAAAGAAAAATATATCAAAATAAAATCAAACAGAAAAAATAAACAAAAAAATAAATATAAATTATGATAAAAAAAAAAAAAATAATATTTCCTTTATTAATATTACATTATTTATAATTATTTATCCTGAATATTCTACCTTTTCTTGATACTCAAATCAAATCACGCATAAACGATTTACTATAAATATTAAATTGGCAATAAAATAAATCGAATATTTCTTTTTTTCTTTTTCCAATGATTTTTTGCAAAAAGATTTGCAAGCTTCAACAGTAGATATTGCTCATACGTGCTGTATTGTTAAACCAGCTTGTCATTGCACTGTCTATAATGTTCGTTATTCACATTCGAGATAGAGTGGAAAAAAAAAAAAAATAATAAAACA
The DNA here is from genome assembly GCA_918226075.1 of Microctonus brassicae. Classification (NCBI taxonomy): domain Eukaryota; kingdom Metazoa; phylum Arthropoda; class Insecta; order Hymenoptera; family Braconidae; genus Microctonus; species Microctonus brassicae. The sequence continues at coordinate 14,939,357 of OW445481.1, read as the reverse complement.
AAAAAAGAAACTATAATTTTTTTATATATCTTCGTACACATTTTACATCCACACGATGCATTAAACAGGCATGAACTTTGGAAATATCGATCGTCTCTCGACAAAATGACACAGAGACTATAATATACATGTTATGTCACGTACAATAGCAATAATAGTAGTGGTACTAGTATTATTACAGGCAGGTAAAAGGTAAATGTACAATGCAATCACTGCTCAATTTTTAAATTAAACCAGCAACGAAAATTTATTTTTCACACTACAATCAAATTTACACTAAATTACGCTGACTCATATAAATCTTCATGTATATGTATATATATAAATATATATAAAGACATGTATATATGTAAGCTTTTTTTTCTTTTTAAACTGAATTTATACCCGCGAAAAATAAAACAAATGAATTAATTAGATTAATTACAAAATTTTATAAATCACTGAAATAATCTCATATAAATTTTTAAATACAAATATTCATGACACTGACGTAAAATCTATAAGAAGATTATCATCATAAAGAACCTCTCTTATACACACACGCACACAAATTAATGAAACGTAAATGAAATAATAATTAAATTAAATTAATTAAATTAAAATTTGAATTTATAATTCTTGCCAATAATATCAAATATATTTAGTATTTTTTAAAAATTTTTATTCTCGTTGAGTATAAATTTAATAACAAAGCGAATGATAAGTATTATTAAATAATAATAATGTGATAGTGATAATAAATCATTGAACAGGGTATATGAATTTATAAACAGGTGAAAATGAATAATGTGTGTCAATGTTGATAAGTATAAGTGAACTAAAGTCACGATGTTACATTTACAACTTTATAAACAGATCGAAACCATCATATAGACATTCTATTGTTGAATGTTTCTGTATCAGTTGATATAAAATAAACTGTGTTAACGATCTTTAATTCAACAATATTATCAGAATGATGATTTGAGGAGAGAAGTGAATTTTTCATCATTATGTAAAGACTGACATTGTTTTCATTACTTTATCTATAACATTAATAATAAAATTTACTATAAAAAAAAAAATATTTAATACTTTTAATAAAATTAAATATCTCTAGCAGTGGGTTCTGAATATTCCATTTGATTTTTGGCCAATGAAATAAAATTTACTTTATCAAAATACAAATTATAATTGCAGATTAATAATATTTATTTTTCTATTGATTAAATAAACTTCGATGAATTAACTATTTGGCGCGTGTTTTATTTTTTTCTTTTTACTTACATTTTTTTCTTTATTTTTTCATATCCTTGACCTCGCTCCTCCTGTGACATTTGATCAATGAAAATTGTCTGGGGCGGAATCTAATTTCACCATTCCAACGACCAGTTCAATAATCACACATACAAGATGGTCTTTGGGTCATGTTCTCTCACTTGCGTTCATCTTCGGTGCTGAGATACTGCAGCCTTTGACACACAAAATGCACGTATACTTTGATAGATCGATTGTCCATCAAAATATCATTAATTTCAACGTGCACAGACACGAATATATGTATATTTAGAATAGAATATGTATGTGAGAAATGGAATTGGTGTTGTTGAATTGTTGATGAAATATTCATTGGAAATTGGTGCTTTTAAAAAATTTTCACTGAAAGATCTGAAAACTAGAATCTTCAAGCTTGAAAATCTTTTTTTGTAATTGTCGATACGAGGATTTTTCACTGAAATACAGCCCGTCAAAAATGACCAAAAAATTTGGTAATTTTTTTTTGTTCTGTTTAATTTTTGTGAGTAGTGTGTATATTATTAGGGTGTTTTATTTTTAGGCGATAATTTTTTTTGTCTCTTGTACTTGAAAATTTGATGATTTATATAATAGGAAAAAAATATTTCTGTTTGAAATAAAATTTTGAGTTAATTAGAGGCTTAGCGAATTCAAAAATTTGATTTTCCGTATAAATATTCGATTTTTCAGTCATCAAAAATTTTTTTTTAAAAAAATGAATACACAGCTTTTGTAGGGCATTAAATTTGCTACAAAAAAGTTCTTCACCGCAAACGCTCTCCGAGCAACAGTTTTCGAGTTGTAGAGCTGGAAAGGTGAAAGTTGATTATAATTCACAAAAAATATTCTTCAAACTGCAATTTATTGATTTCACATTAATTATTATCTCACAATAAACTCTACAAAGCCGAATCAACAATGTAATAGCATCAAAAAAAATTTTTGATTACCGAAAAACCGAATTGAAGTCGAAAAAAAAAAATTGAAAAATCGAATTTTTGAATTCGCTAACACTCTAAATTAACTCAAAATTTTTTTTCAAACGAGAATTTGTATTTTTTTTTGTATAAATTATCAGATTTTCAGTGTTCACAAACAAAAAAAAATATCGCCTAAAAATAAAACACCCTAATAACATACACGACTCACAAAAATTAAAAGAACAAAAAAAATTCCCAAATTTTTTGGTCATTTTTGAATACGACAAACAAAACAAAAATATCGCTTAAAAATAAAATATCCAAATGTACATATATATGTATATTATGTACATATACATACATATATGTATACCACTTGAAATTGCTCAAATGTCATTGGTTTTCTACTTTGTAGGGTCTGCATATTTATTCGTGTTTTTTATTTTATTTTTATTTTTATTTGTCTAGATTTATATATTCATATTTATATATGTATTTATATTGTATACATGTATAGGTTGGTATATTTATGCACGAATGAATACTACCGTTTGTTATGCACTGTCGCTTCACAAGTGAAATACTCAATGAATAATCCAACAAAATATTTATTTCTTTCATTTTAAAAAACAAACAAAAATAATTCAATGAATAATTTTCATTGATTTTTCTCGTTGTGCAGAAATGTTATTTATTTATTTATTTTTTTTTTTGCATTCACATCTTTTGTGATTATATTAAATATTAATAAAATTTGTTGATGAGGAAGTTTAGAATTTTTTATCATCAAAATTCATGGCAGTATGTAGATTTGATTTATGTAATGTTATTTTATTTTCCTGGATTTTTTTTTTTCATTTTTGATATAAGAATATAATGCATATGAAAATGGACGATGATTTTCCTTGAGGCACATCACGTTTGATCCATTGATATATATATACATACATACATATTTATCTACGTGTACGTGGGTTCTCTAATCTCGAAGGAATCTCGAAGAAAAATGGAGATTTTTCGTCGATCAAGAAAGAATGAGAATAAAAAAAAAAGACAGTCGAGGATAAAAACGGTAAAGTGATCCCTTACGGTTTATTCTGTGAGACCAGAACCAGATGGTGATGTTTCAACTTCAATTGCAAGCACACATTGCGCACTCATCGCTCGAGAAATTTTTTTTATAAATATAAAAATACGCATAATTGAGTTTTTATTTTTCTTAGTTCTCATATAAAATTGAATTTATCATTAAATATATTTATATAATATTAAACAAAAATTATCTGAGCTTAAATATAAAATGATTATATTCCACATCATAAAACAATATTATTCGATTTATGAAAATATGAAATATTTTCATTTACAATAGGAAAAAAAAAATTAATTGGAATAGAAAAAAAAATTTTTTTTTTTTTTTTTATATTTTGTTTATATCATTCAATTTCTATTGAATATTATAATTGAAAGGATTCCATTATTCTTTGAGATAAAATCACGTTTTACATTGTATATATGTAAACGTAGTGAAAATGGAATTGAGCTTTCACGTTGACAATTGGCGAGGGAGCTTTTTATTTTTTTCTCGTTCACTCTTTCGTTCGTTTGCTTTTCACATTGTCTTCTACAATGTAATAAAACCAATATACTTATTGTCCCCACATTTCAATAATAAAGTAAAACTCTATTTTTATATTTTACCGTTTGATTTTCAGTTGGTGTCCATTGATGCAAATCAAAAATTGAAGAATAAACAGAGGAATAAAAAAAAAAAAAAAAAGAGAAAAACGAAGAAAAATCTGGTGATAAATATTTCGTTCGAAAAACAAATAATAACGACAGACAGAATTAAATTATCGATGGCATTATCCTGATGTAGTTTGATAAAAATATTTTGTGTAATAAATTCAAAGAAAAAATATAAAAATAATAAATAAAAACACTGAATAAATTGCGCGGCGTATTTCGCCACGACTCGTCAGGCTGAACGCAACGAGTCCAGGTGTAATCACGTGCTGTGGGGCCCAGTCGCGAATAATTACGCGCCTGATAGGGCCTCGCCAGCACGCACGGCCACCTCCGCATCCACCACCCCACGTGGCCGCATCATCACCTGATAAGGTAAATTATTATAATTAATTAAACACTATTTCTAATTTGTTTATTTCAATTGCGACGTTTTAGAAATTTATTTCAATCGTGTATACACAAAATTTATTTATTTAATGTGAATGGACGAGGATAAATTAAGTGGACAAATAAATGGTTGTATTTAAATAATAAATGTGTGCTTTATAATATTTAAATAATGTCCATGAATTTATTTAATGGGGTTATTGCTGGCCAGTTAAATTTTATAATAGCACAAAGATACTTTGGTAACTTTCAAATTCGCAAATCCGCTTATGAAGTAAACGAACAGATTTAAATATATAATTCTAGTAAATTAACCAAAATATTTTATATATGTTTTGAATAGTTTACAAACTGTTATTACCATAGTTGATCAAAATTTGTTCAATAATATCTCATTTGTTTGGAGGAAAACAAATAATTATTTAGTATTTTAAATAATAATTTTATTACTAGAAAAAAAAAAATTTTTTTTTTTCATTTACTAATTTATAAATAAATTAATATTGTGAATAGTTTGAATTACGATGAAATATAGTGAACAATAATCTATATTGACAAATCAATATCAAAAATGCTAAACAATTTAAATATTTATAATAAAAAAAAATATCTATCAGAAAAAAAAAGCTTTTTTTTTTTTCATATTTTACTTAACAACTAAATGAAAAATTCTAAATTATTAAAATTACTACAAGAAATACTAAACAATAATCTATATGAACAAATCAATATAAAAAATGCTAAACAATTTAAATATTTATAATAAAAAAAAATATTTATCAGAAAAAAAAAGTTTTTTTTTTTCATATTTTACTTAACAACTAAACGAAAAATTCTAAATTATTAAAATCATTACAAAAAATACTAAACAATAATCTATATAAATAAATCAATATGAAAAATGCTAAACAATTTTACTATTTATAATAAAAAAAAATATCTATCAGAAAAAAAAAGTTTTTTTTTTTTCATATTTCACTTAACAACTAAACAAAAAATTCTAAATTATTAAAATCATTACAAAAAATACTAAACAATAATCTATATAAATAAATCAATATGAAAAATGCTAAACAATTTTACTATTTATAATAAAAAAAAATATCTATCAGAAAAAAAAAATTTTTTTTTTATATTTCACTCAAAAACTAAATGAAAAATTCTAAATTATTAAAATCATTACAAAAAATACTAAACAATAATCTATATAAATAAATCAATATAAAAAATGCTAAACAATTTAAATATTTATAATAAAAAAAAATATCTATCAGAAAAAAAAAGTTTTTTCTTTTCATATTTTACTTAACAACTAAACAAAAAATTCTGAATCATTAAAATCACCACAAAAAATACTAAACAATAATCTATAAAAACAAATAACCTATATAAACAAACCAATAAAAAAAAATGTGAAACAATTTAAATATTTATAATAAAAAAAAATATCCAACTTTCCAAATTCACTTTCTTTCCCCAATAAAATTATATTCTATCAACACAAAAATAATTAATCTCTCATACATTAATTTAAAAAAAAAAAAAAAAAATATCATTTATATCCCATAAGAAATAATTTATTTCAATTCACACCAATCATTCTAGTCACGTTGGATTCATATATAAATATATTTAAACTTATATGTTTACTAATGTATATATTGCACAATAATATATTAACATACATAGACAAATTCCCCAATCATACTTCATACATTACATGAATACATACATAAATAATTCAGCTAGATGAATATACATGTGATTTAATTCGCAAGTCATGATCATGCACGATAAAGTTCATATAAAATGTGAAAATAATCCGTAAAATCGAAAAACCACCCACAATTTTATATACTAACCGATCACGTTGTGATGTTGCCCGTCGCATTATCACTTCAAATATTTACTTAGTTAGATTATACTGCACGAAAAAATATCTATAGCTCTCAGTAGCGCCATGTGTCACACACGTCTTTTCATACCGTCATCATTACCTTTACGTTATTCCAACCCCAAAATATATTTTATTATTTATCATGACATGACATTGATGAGAATGAAACATTTATTTTCGTGATCTATCATAAATTTTTTTTTGGTCAGCAAAAATTTTTCTTATCCATGGATTATTAAATAAAAATATGTCAAATTAATAAAGAAATATATACTCACGATATTATTGATGGGTTTTGAATTATTTATTTATGATAAGAAAATGAGAATGAAGAAAAATAATAATTGGTTAGATAAAGTTGAGAATTTATTTTAAGATATTTCAATTTGAATATTCTTCGGTTATATTTAATCTGGTTTATAATACTGATGAAATGATTTTGTTTGTGTCTTTATGTGGCAATTTAATTACTGTTTACTTTTGTCATGTCGCACATTTACCGAGTAGCTTTATGATAGTCGAGAGAATGAAAAAGAGTGAAGGAGATTAAATGAAAGAGGGAGATGAGCATGTCAATTGAATAAATTCCTTGGGGAAATAAAATTGTCGTTTATTTCATAGTGATTTAATGTTTGAATAAAACTTAAATATACTCATGAAATATTTACAACGTTTGTATTAATAAAAATTATTACAATGTATTTATTACAAATAAATTTAATTATAATATCTAAACAAATAAAGTAGATAAATTATTATTAAATTTATAAATATAAATAAATGGATTACAATTCACCATGAAAAAAAAAAAATTGTATCAACATTTTATTTTAGTATTTATCTCATTTTATTTTTCATAATCTTTATTTTCTTTTCATGTTTTTGATATTCATTATAGCTGGCTTAATTGCTATTTCCTTCAGTGCAAATATAAAGTATGTATGTATGTAGTAGTGTACAAATAAAAGCGGTGAAAGACGAGTGCATTGAAGATGAGACACTTTGCACAAAGAGTGAGCGAAATATTTGCGAGGAAAAAATAAACAAAAAAACTAACGTAGAAGTAGATAAATGGAAATAGTCGTTGGTAGATAGAGATTCGTGTATACGAAATCCAAGGGATGCACTAGAGAGAGAGAGAGGGAGGGAGAGAGAATGAGAATGAGAAAGGAAGAGAGAAAAGAGAAAAAAAAAAAAGAGGGAGACTTAGTTGATGAAAATGGAAAAGAAAAAGAAACGACATTGGAGAAATAAAGACGATGATCGTGCAAGAAGGGGGAAAAAAAAATAGAGAAAACGGAAATTAAACAGAGAAACGGATAGAAAAAAAAATAAAAGGGATGAAATAGAATAAAAAATTATTCAACAATCTGCTTTGAAACATATAAGATGAAAGAGTCATTAAATATTCCAATAGTCTTGTGAAATCTTTTTCCTGAGGCAATTTACCAAACTCACTAAACAAAACATTAAAATTTTTATCAAAATTATATTTTTGCATTTATTTAAATTTTCATTATTTATTTATTATATTTACATAAATTCAATATATTTATTCAAAGATAATTTCATAAAAGCATTCTAGAAAGTTTATTAAAACATAACAAACATTTTAAAATTTGTGGTTTAATATTAATATCAATATTAATATTAATATATTATTATTAATTATCATCTTATATTTCAAAATGTTTACAATTAAACAAAATAAATATTTTAGTGGATTTAAAAATAAAATAGATATTAATTAATAGTTACTAAAAATATTACAAAAGCTTTCATGATTTATTTGAGGGTATGAAAAATTTTTGTAAACATTTGTAAATAATGAAATAATATTTAAAGCTTTTTTCGAATTTTCCACATAGAAAATATAATGAATATTATTAAACTCATTAAACAAAATATTTAAATTTTTATCAAAATTATATTTTTGCATTTATTTCAATTTTCATTATTTATTTTTTATATTTATATAAACTCGATATTTTTCAAAGTAAATTTTATAAAAGCACTCTGGAGAGTTTATTAAAACATAACAAATAATTTATCGTTTGTGCTTTTATATTAATATTAATATTAAAATTACAACTAAACAAAATGGATATTTTAGTGGGTTTAAAAATATTAAAAATATTACGAAAGCTTTCATGATTTATTTGAAGGTATAATAAATTTTCATAGTCATTTATAAATAATAAAATAATATTTAAAGCTTTTTTTGAATTTTCCACATAGAAAATATAATGAATATTATTAAACTCACTAAACAAAATATTAAAATTTTTATCAAAATTATATTTTTGCATTTATTTCAATTTTCATTATTTATTTTTTATATTTACATAAACTCAATATTTTTCAAAGTAAATTTTATAAAAGCACTCTAGAAAGTTTATTAAAACATAACAAACAATTTATCATTTGTGCTTTTATATTAATATTAATATTAACATTAATAATAAAATTACTATTAATTAACATCTTATTTTTTTAAATATTTACAACTAAACAAAATGGATATTTTAGTGAATTTAAAAATATTAAAAATATTAATCAAGTTACTAAAAATATTACAAAAGCTTTCACGATTTATTTGAAGGTATAATAAATTTTTATAAACATTTATAAATGATAAAATAATATTTACAGCTTTTGTCGAATTTTCCAAATAAAAAATAAAAAAAAAAAAATATATTATCCATTTTCAACATATGGTAAAACGAAAGTTTTGTAATGTCACAGTTATCGCTAACGCAATTGCATTAACACCAACCGAAGCCGCTTGAGATAAGTTGTGTCGCGTATAAATAAACGTGAACGAGACATTATCGGTGCCACAGTTGTGCACCAAATACTAACTGTGTATACACTGTACAAAACATATACACATACATAACTAAAGTACTGATATACCATGATATTCAGCGAACAATTCTAACTGTTACTATATTCGCCACTCAAACTTGTCTATTACACACATGAATGTTTACATATTACCCATAAATCTCCGCATATTACATTAAAGTAATACTCAATATCATTTTATCCAATCTCAAAAAAAGAAAAAAATATACAAACCAAAAAAAAAAAATATAAATTCATCGTAAAAATATTTTATCGCAATTTTTATTTTTATATTTTTCTCCACAATTTATTTTACATTAAATTCGACCTTTTCAAACGCGAATACAAATACAGCTCACATCTTTTCCATTCAAATATCCTACGCCATTAATTTTCATACTCACCATCAAACATTTGTGTCTGTGAATATAAACCAAGAATATATTTTAAATGATCTGTACTTTTAAGTATATGAGATTTTCTTTGATATTATTGAGCTCACCCAGATGTTTAAACATCATTTAAAATAAAATAAAAAAAAAAATGAAACAAATGAATAAATATAAACTAAACGAGTATAAGAATATATTTTACAATTAAAAAATAATAATTGCAGTATCCTTGAATTATTAAATTGAATTTCATTATAATAATGAATTATATGATTGTAATATTTTTTGAATATATATGTATATTAATGGAAAAAAAAATACTCATATGTCAGATATATTTTTTTATTATTTTATTTACTGTGAATTACAAACAAATGAAATACATTTGGAACTTTGGGTTTGAATATCTTTAGAATGGTTGTCTCTATGGAAAAAATGTAAGAGACCTTTTTTGTAGAGCGTTCGATTTCCTTCAAAAATATACTTTTTATATTTGATAACAATCACTTTCCATTAAGTTACAAAATTGAGAAAAAAAAAAATTTTTTTTTGATAAAATTCTCAAAATTTGACCTCAAATATCTTTTAAATGGTGAGATTTATGGAAAAAGTACAAGAGACCTTTTTTCTAGAGCGTTCGATTTTCTCAAAAAATATGCTTTTCTCATTTGATAACGATCACTTTCCATCAAGTTACAAAATTAAGAAAAAAAAAAAAATTTTTTTTGATAAAATTCTCAAACTTTGACCTCAAAAATCTTTTAAATGGTGAGATTTATGGAAAAAGTACAAGAGACCTTTTTTGTAGAACGTTCAATTTCCTTCAAAAATATGTACAGATCATTTATTAAATAATCCACCAATCTTGAGATATGCTGTTTTTAATATGAGACTCGAGTAAAAATGGAAAACGACGATGAGGAGATTCTTTCTATCAATATTAAGAGCTCATACTTGGTGAATATTCTCTAAAGGTGTCCAGAAACCAATTGTTCTGTTAGAGATCCAAAAAAAAAAAAAAATAGTAATGGTTTTTGACCCACCCTAATGTATATTAATAATATATTGTAATAAATATAATAATGATTTATATATTAAACAAATAAATTAACCATCAATATTTTATATTATAAATATTTATTATTGCAGAGCTGGAGAAGCGGCCGCAGCCGCAGCTGCCTCGGAGCTCTGAGGAGCTGGAGGATTTGCACAAACTGCTGCACTTCCCCGAGGAGGTGGCTCTCAGATTGGCCGAGACCGAATATCAATTGTTTTATCAAGTACAACCGTGTGATTATTTACGTCACGTGACACACGATTTGACATTGACGCAAACCCGTTCGCCATCGAGGCCACCACCATCACCATCATCCTCATCAACATCAAGTAGTTATCATCATCATCATCATCATCATCATTATCAGCATCAGCATCATCATCAACATCAACATCAACAATACACGAGGGATTTACCATCGACAATAAATAGCGCGACCCAGACAGAAGAAGAGACCACGTGGTTGGGTGACTCGACTACTTCTCATTCTGTGCAGACACTCATCAACCGCTTTAATGAGGTACTCACTTTACTTTCTTTCTAACAACTTTTATCTCTCTGTCGTCTATTTCCTCACTCATTCTGTCTGCAAGTTCACCATGTATTTTTGTTTTTTTTTTTTTTTTAACTTGTGACACACTTGTACTTTGAACTAAGAGCAAACTCGTGACCTCAAATTTCCCGCCACAAATCAGGTTTTTTATCAAATGAAATATTATTATTTTTATATTTTTTAATTTTTTTGAAATTTTATCTATTTATATCACGTTGGGAATTTATTTTATTCTTATCATTCAAGGGGGAAGGCCACTGTGATGGCAGAAAAAAAAAATGAGTGATTTTAGGGGATTTTTTTGACCGAGAAAATATTGGAAAATCAGGATCGTTTTTTTTTTTTGACTTTATTATATGTTTTTTCTCAAAAACGGGTTATCTGAAAAAATAAAAATACAAGTTTATTATAATCTGTATGAATGTGATAATCGTTGTACAAAGTCGATTTTTTTTATATTGATTTATCTCAAAATGGCGACTGATTAAAAAATTTTTTCATTTTTTTGAGTATTTTTTTTTGTTTTCAATTTTGAAAAAAATCAATATGAAAAAAAAATCAGCTACGTATAACGATAACTACATTCGTATAGATTACAATAGACTTGGATTTTTTTTTTTTCAAATAACCCGTTTTTGAAAAATCGATGCGACCATGGAGAGGGCAATTTTTTTTTTTTGGTTTTACAGCAACGTCTATATCTTTAAAACTGTTCAATATTTTTCAATGAAAATTCATGTAAATATTGTTGATTAAACACGTAATAAAATTAAATAAAAAACGACCCTGATATTTTTTGATTATTAATATATTTTTAATATTTTATTGGTATTTTTTGATTATTAATATATTTTTAATATTTTATTGGTATTTTTTGATTATTAATTATTTACATTTGTTTTAATTCATATGCTAAAATTGATGTAGCGTTAATTCCACCAATGAAACTGCAAACTGGACATTTAGGGAATACAATTAAAACTTTGTATCAAAATACTTCAGTAATCCCAAGTTGAGTTTGCCGGACACAATTGCAAGTTGAATAACTTATATATATCTATATGTATATATGAAATGAGAAATCTCATTTCAAACGTGAGCTCATCCTCAGTATACATATACCTACATAGAACAGCAATATATATGGATGATATAGTTGGCTGAATTTCTAAATGACAAAGCTCTTTGAAATGGATATACACAACTATATACGAGAATGACCACCACGATCATGAGGATTGAATGTTTTGCTTACAGTAAAATGATTTTCAAGTGTGAGATCTTTTGTAGATGTATCTAAGCTAGCTTTTCCCTTTACTGATTCATTTGTTTATTTATTTATTCATTTGTTCATTCATTGACGTTATTTGATTTATCATTGAGAATTAAATTACTTTAGTTTTGCAACAAATAAATTTTATTCTCAATTCGCTTGTAATAATTTTTAGTTATCTTGTAACACTTGACATATAAATAAATTAAAAAATGAAATAATCTATTGCTTATATTATTTAAATTAAATAAATGAATATTTATATTATGGGTGTGCCATTTTTAGGTAACTTTTCTTTTTTTTTTTATCAAAAATACAGGCTGAAAATTTACTAGACGGTGAAAGAAGAGATCTGCTTGAAACGGAGTTCTTAATTTTAATATTTAGAGGTTTCTCATCGTAATTTTCGTTTTTCCATTTAAATAACATGGGGAAACAAAATTTTTTTTCTTTGGATTTTTGTAGCTTGGCAATCGCGCATCGTAGGGATAAGTCCACGGCATATTCTTGTAGGGAATCGAACGGACTACAAAAAAGGTCTCTTATACTTTTTTCATAACGACAATCAATCTAAAGATATTCAGACCCAAAGTTCCAAATGTATGAAATTTTGATTTTTTTATTAAATTCTTTCAAAAATTATTTTTAATCGAAAAACTGGTTTAAATGGGCTGAAATTTTTGTTAAGCTAAAAAAAAAATACTTACATGTCAAATATTTGTTTTTCTTAATTTTATTTACTGTAAAAAAAATTATTTATAACTTATTTTAAATGAATTTTATCATTATTTCAAAGCAATAAAAATTATGGTTTGAATATCTTTAGAATGGATGTCTCTATGGAAAAATTGTAAGAAATCTTTTTTGTAGACCATTTGATTCCCTACAAGAATAAGTTTTGAGCTTATTTTTATGATGCGCAAATGCCGAGCTACAAAAATCCAAAGAAAAAAAATGTTTCTCCTCATGTTATTTAAATGGAAAAACAAAAATTACGATGAGAAACCTCTAAATATTAAAATTAAGAACTCCGCTTCAAGCAGACCCCTTCTTTCACCGTCTAGTAAATTGTAAGCCTGTATTTTTGATAAAAAAAAAAAAGCTGCCTCAAAATAGCACACCTTAATATATAAATATAAATTTATAAAAGTAAAATATTTTAATTTCAATAAATATTTTGATTAATTTAGGTAAGCTCATGGGTAACTCACACGATAACAAGTGGTGCAACAATCGAAGAGCGTCAAGCTTTTCTATCTTGTCTCTTACGAGTCGCACAAACCTGCTGGAACACTGGCAACTTTAACTCTGCAATGGAGATCATAGCTGGACTCAAGTAAGTTTTCCATTTAATTAACCTCAAAACAATGAGATGTATAAGGATGAGAATTTTGCTGGAGGGAACAGAGATGAAGTATGATGAAATAGAATAATGATAAAGGAATATTTGTGAGGCAATAGTGCGGATGGTCATGACCATACAGGTACTTTCACAAGTATTAGTGAGAAAGTTTTGGAATACCTGCGTGTAACAGTATCCAAACGCGCGTGTTACACAGTATGACGCTTCATCTCAATCTTCTCTCTTGTTGCCTTGTACTCTCTTCCACTTTACAAACTGTTTAGTGGTGTTGCGGCATTTGAGGATTGTGTAGGTTTGTAGATATTTGATGGTTCTCTTGGTATTTAGGACAATGTATAGCAAGCACGCTGCTTCCAATGATAATTTGCCAATGGGCGTCTATATACCAAAGTTCCTAACAAATGTTTCGAACATTTCGAGTGGCTTCATGAGTATTATTATAGACTTGCATATGTATATACACGCATTGTGTTTCGTGAAGTTAATTATATAATATAATAGTCCAATAATAGTTGCCATGAGTGAAAAATTAAATTTGAAATAGTATTTATTTTGATATATTTAATATATTTAATATATTCATTTAATTATTTGTACAATAATTAATTAATAATTGATAAAAAATAATAAATAATAATATATTGTAATATATTTGATATATTTAATATATTCAAAATATTTAATATATTTAATATCTTTAATACATTTATTATAATATGATATATTTGCTATATTCAATATATATTCAAGATAATTAATATATTCAAAATATTTAATATACCTAATATATTTAATGTATCTAATATATTTAATATCTTTAATACATATGATATAATATAATATATTTGATATATTTGATATATTTAATCTATTCAATATATTTTATCTATCTAATATATTTAATATATTTAATATATTCAATATATTTAATCTATCTAATATATTTTATATATTTCATATATTTTAATATATTTGATACATATAATATATTCGAAATATTTGATATATTTAAAATATTTGATATATCTAATATATTTAATGTATCTAATATATTTAATATTTTCAATATATTTAATTTAATATGATATATTTGATATATTTAATATATCCAAAATATTCAATATATTTAAAATATTTGATATATCTAATGTATTGAATGTTACATCCAGGACGTAACAATCTAATATATTTAATATCTTCAATATATGCATTATAATATAATATATTTGATATATATTTTATATATTTAATTTATCTAATATATTTTATATATTTAAATTAATATAATATATTTAATATTTATTATATATTTTATCTATTTGATACATTAAATATATTTAATATATTTAGTATATTTAATACATTGAATATATAACAATATATTTGATATATTCAATATATTTAATAAATATAATATACAGAAATCATTTTTATAATTTTTATCAGTATTACTTACAATTAGTAATATTTTCACAATATTTATATTTTTTTTTCTTTGATTTATGGTTTAATTCAGTTGTTTTTATTATTTGCTTTCAATGAGGATTTGTTGTGGAAGAGAAAAAAAATTAATATAACGAGTTATTGATGGAGATTAATAAAGTGTTCTTTGTTTTATGAGGGTAATATCGTTGAGAATTATTGGAATAGGTTTGGTACTATTGATGCTCTATATTGATAAAAGAAACTAGTCAAGTTTTATCGAATGCCATAGTAGTGGTAACACTGTCACGTGTGGACAAAGAATTGTAAGAGACGTAGAAGAAGAAAAAAAAAAATGAAAAAAGAAAATGTAGAAAAAAAAAAAATGCAAGGACGATCGCTCGTAAAAAGTAATTTGATTCTCCGGAATGAGTAAGTTGGAAGTAGAAAAATAAAAGGAATGATAATAGAAGAAAAGAGACAGGATGAAATAGTTGAAAATTGAAGTTTGGGAGGTGTGCATAAACTTTTTTTTATTGTTATTTTTTTCTTTCTTTCTACATTTTTCCCTTGCAAAATTTGATATCGCTTCACTACTTGAACTCATTCAATCGCCATTATAAGAATTGAATGGAAATTATTACAGAAGACTTCAATTTTATGATGGAATTCATGATCGTGTAATTGAAGTGTCTTGAAAATAAAATAAATAAAAATAAATAATAGCTATATAAAAAAATAATTGTCTGTGATTGAAATTATCACTTAGATATAAACTCACAATTGATTATATATTTTCACAGTCACCAAAAAAAAAAAAAAAAAAGAATTACTTATCTATAAATATATTTATATATCTTATGATTTATTTTTTTCCTTTATTCTTTGAGAATGAGATTGAATTTTTCGCGAAGTCGTAAAGATTCATATATATTTTAAATTTCATTATTATTTTACAAGTTGAATTATTAAACCAGTTAGTTATATCTAATAGCAATTTTCTAAATGACCTTTTCTTGTTTCTACAACTCAAACGTGTCCATTAGTTTGGTGGTTACACATTGAGAATGTTGTCCAGCATAGTACATAAACTTTTACGAGTGACCACAATTTCCGGGAGCGATTTAGAGAAATCTACCCATCCACATACAACAAATATTCACATACAAACATAAGTATATATTCATATATTGCAAATACAAATATACAAATTTAATCCAAGTCATTTGTCTCTTGTTTCTCAAATGTGCATACGCTTAAATTCACATTGTTTACAATGTGAGAATGGATACAATGACGACAAGCAAAGTAAATTACATTACAATAGCGCAATGACCTTGATTGTTCTCTCAATGAATAAATATATACATGTGTATATGTGTGTGTGTGTGTGTTTGTATTTGTATATATTTATATGACTGTTATTTTACGTATATTTTCAATGAATTCTATTTATCCATGTCACGGAACAAATATTGCGTGGTTGTATGCTGAAGGCGTGGAATTGTCCCATCACACCCACTCTCTGTCCATAAATAAATCCAGTGCATTACAATTTTCATTATATTACAACGATAGAGATGAATAAAGTTAAATAAAATGAAATAAAATTCTAATGGACGAAAAATAAAGACTAAAAGATTCACACAAGTTTATATCAATGATGATTTTAGGTTGAAGAAATAAATTAATTTGACCCAGTTTTTTTTTTTTTCTTTGATATAAATTATGTTATATTAAATATTTAACAATTGTTATGAATCTTAATGATACAATAAAGTGTCATTTTTCAAGTGCACTTATCTTTTGTGAAGAATATAAAAATGTGGAGTGAAAATTTTATTTTATTTTAATTTCTTTTTTTATTTATTTTTTTTTTATTTCTTTTGTTTTTTATTGAGAGAATTAGATGTGTAACGTGGGATTATTTTTTTGATTTTTATAGAGAGATATTTAGGGAATTGTAAGAGAAAAATAAAACTTGAGAATTATTCAAAATTTCTGTTTGATTTTTATCATAAATCAAATGCTATTGAAATATTCACATTGCATTGTTTATTGTATATTTTTTATGTATAGTTGTTTGCTCATGTATGTATAGTGATGTATTATTATAGAGATATTATTATGTGACAAAGCCAGAAAGCTATCTATACACGTATATACATGAATTATAATACATTATATTGCTGCAAGTCGCTCGAGGATATCTAATATTTCAAGAGTGTATTCATATACTTCAAGATATAGAGTAGCACATTTGTACTCAATTTTCTGCCACTGCACTCGTGATATTTCACTGTTCAGTTAGATATACATATACCAACTGTGACATATCAGCAGTCACCTTGGAGAAAAATATAATGTAGTATTTTCAATGCATACAAATTGTTGTGGTTATAATTATCTTTAAGTAGTAAGAGAAAAAAGAAATTTATTAATTAAAAGTAAACAAATTTGCATTTTTTTATTGTGATATAATCGATTTGATATATATTCCATTAAAGCTCTTGATGATATATTGATATTTTGTTTACTTATAATTTTAATAAAAAAATATACGATTGAAAAAAATTTTTTTTTATAGTTTAGAAAAAGTTATTTTTTTTTTTTTAAATAGATAATAAAATATTATTTTACATTGCAATGGCTTTTTTTTTTTTTTTAATGTCTTTGAGGGGGTGAAGAGGATAGAATTATGCTTGATAATTGAGGATGAAATAATTGATAATGTGTAATTATATAATTTTTAATATAATTAAATAATAAATCGTGAATAAAAAAATTTTTTTTTTTTAAATCTAGTGAGTTTTTCTTGATATTTTTTAAATGTAAAAATTAATATTATTCATTGCACTCTATCACGAAATAGATTTTGTATCACAAGTAATAATTATATAAATTATCAATATAAATAAATAATGAATAGAATATAAATAAAACTATTTTATATTTATAAAATAAATATAAAAATATTTTATATTCATAAAATAAATATTAAAATAATGTTTAATTACATTATAGATAATAATTATATAATTTTTAACATAATTAAATAATAAAACGTCAATAGTAAAATTTTGTTTAAATATCTAGTAATTTTTTCTCAATATTTTTTGAATGTAAAAATTAATATTATTTATTGCACTCTATCACGAAATAAATTTTGTATCACAAGTAATAATTATAAAAATGATCAATATAAACAAATAATAAATAGAATATAAATAATACTATTTTATATATTCATAAAATAAATATAAAAAATTGTTTTAATCACATTACAAGAAATAATTATAAAATTTTTAATATAAATGAATACAAAAATATTTTTTTGGACATCTGATAATTTTTTTTTGACATTTTAAATGCGAAAATAAATATAATTCATTGCCCTCTATTAAAAAACGGATCTTTTATTACAAATAATAACCACATATTTATCAATATGAACAAATAATAAATGAAATATATTAAAAAAAGAATAAAAATTAATCTTGATTTAATAATTTGTGTTTCAGATCACCAAAATTAAAGCCATTTTGGCAGAGTGTAAATGAACAATTACCAGTATTGGAATATCTCTCATCAGCTCTTCTGTCTTCCGAATATGAACGAGCATTATCACGTGCTTTGGCAATGCCTGAGTGTCCAGTTGTGCCCTTTTTCGGGGCATTTTTGCGCGAACTGCGAGAAGTACTCACTTCAATTACCAAGGTAAAAAAATAAATTCATCTTCGTTTCTTTATTCATATATTACTCCATCTCATTTTCTCACACTCCAAAGTGATAAAAAGAAGAAAAAAAAAAGCATACATATCAAAATTTATAAATTTATAACACAAACCAAAGTCCAATTCGGAAGTATCGATGGTAAGTTTTGTGAAAAATGAGTTTAGTAACGAGAACGTGGCTTCCGTTAAATTCAGTGACTTAGTGGAGTGCCGTAAGGTTTATACCTCGGAACCCAGGGCCTGTAAATGGATTTGAATGAAACCTTTTGCAATGTGTTTCTGATACCTCATATAAAAAAGTTAAAAAATTAATTTTGGGCGCTTTCAATTTTTTAATTATTAAAATTAATAATTAATATTTTTTGGAGTTCTCATTCATTTTCTATGGAAAAATTGAATTTATTTCTGTTCAAATTTCGGTTTTGGCAATGAGAATTATTACACACCTGTCCTTGGGCATTCAAGGGACCGTAGGTATAAAGATACGAGAGGGGAGGGGGGCTTATAGAAGAGACAACCGCTGCTGAGCGTCCTTGGCGTAGTCTCCAACAGTACACCTTGCAACTAGCTAGGCTGAACACGTGGCTATTTTTGTGCGTTCCAAATAAAATATTTTATTGTGAATCTGATTATTTGCAGTTCATTTATTTATTCATTATTGTGCAATTAGTGCGACAAAAGCTATTTACTGAAAATTATTGTGTTTAACAAACTTTGAAGATAGTGGCATAGATAGTAAGTATTTGTTTTTTATTCGTATTATACTCTTATACACACGTTGTGAATACTCGATTGTACATTTTATAATTAATCGATACTGAAAATTATGTTATAGTACAATTAAATAATATTAATCATTAATCATGATGTAAACGTTAGTTATTAATATTACAAATATTTGTTGTTACAGGCTCGTATCAAAATGAGTGAACCGTCGAATAATGATAATAATGGAAATGATAATTGCTTAATTTGTGAAAAAATCGGATCAAGTTCACAATCAAATTCCGATCTAGGAGAAATAATAAAAGTAACAAGAGGGATATCAACGTTGAAAACTGCTTCTGCTGAAAGAGCAGATGGGCTTATTCAATATTTAAATACTCGTGAATTTGTCTACGTGCATGCAATATGCAGACAAAAATATATTAACAAAGGATGTATTCAAGCATATTTAAAGAGAGAGAACACCACATTATCATGCTCACCACCTAAGAAGAAGCTCCGTACTGCTACGTCAATTGATTTTGATTGGAAAAGTAGGTGTTTTTTATGCGGAAAAGAGGCGGATGAGATGAAGGAAAGAAAGAAAACAAAAGCTAAGAGACAAAAAATTAGTTATGTAACTAATTCTTCTTTCAAGAAAACCATCCAAGATTTAATAAGTAATGATCAAAGTGAATATTGTCGTAATATTAATAAGAAAATTGTAGGCGTGTTGGATTTAGTGGCTCAGGAAGCAAGATATCATATGGATTGTTACACATCATTAAAAAGCATTATAAAAACAACCCAGAGGGATAAAAAAATTCATCCCCAAATTGCACAAGTAGACGCAGCAATGGAGCAGATTTTTAAATACATAGAAGAAAACGATGACTGCCAATTTTCACTGACAGAATTAAAAAGCATAATAACTACTGACCATATTCCAGATGATAAAACAATAAAAACGAGACTTATTATGCACTATGACGATAATATTGTATTTTCAAGTAAATTCGGTTCAAATACGATTATATGCTTCAAAAATAAGCATTACGAAATATTGTGCGATAAGTGGTACAATGAGAGGTCGAAAGATGAAGAAAAAGAAGAATATCGCATTTTGAAGGCTGCTGCTGAAATCTTACGACGACATAGACGGACACAGGTTTATGATAATAATATTTATCCGGCTAGTGATAAAATGTTCGACAACGTTCAGGAATCAATACCGAAGTCCCTGAATTTTTTTTTATCAGAAATCATTCTGAATGATAAAAGAGGTAAACCTGAATGTATTAGTTATTATGAAACTAAATGCACCTCTATCGCTCATGCGATAATATCTGCCACCTACTGCAGATGCCGCACTTGGACATTTCAAAAGAGTACATCTGCAAATTCAAGCATGGCTAGGAATAGAAATGCCACCAGAAGAATGGGGTTGGAAGTATGAATGTGGAATATTGACCCCAGAAACAATGACGCAGCTACCAGCTCCACAATCATTATTGAAAATGATTTTTTGCGCCTGCAAAACAGGGTGTGGAGTTTCTTGTGGGTGCAGGAAAAGTGGATTAAATTGCACTCTAGCTTGTTTAGAGTGTAATGGCAACAGCTGTACTAATCCTTCGCCTATTATTCGAATAAATGAAATCGACGACGACAACAATAATATTGATATTTGATACAAATTTTGTCATTTTTTATGTATGACCATTGATATATTATCATTTATTTATATATATTCAATAAACAAATAATAAATGTTCATTTCTTTTAATCTCGTCATATTTCTTTTCATTCCGTGTATTTTACCAATTTATTTGTGTCTATGCTCCGAAATATATATGATTTTGATTAATTTGCCATATTAAACAACTTTTTTTTAACTTGTTATTTTTTCATAAATAATAATAAATTAACATAAAAGTTACTATGCACATATTATTTATTGTGTATAAAACTTAAATCTGAACTGCAAACATTTTTTTTTTCATATCTCCTTTATTTTTCAATAAATTGTTGTTATTCATTGTTGCAATCAAAAGCGGCAATTTTTTTTTTTTTAACTTTTCTATTTAGGCTCTTCAAAATGCTATCCAAAAGGATTCATTCAAATCCATTTACAGGCCCTGGGTTCCGAGGTTTTACGACTTTTATGTCTTACGGCACTCCACTAACTGAATAATTTGGCCAATTGCCAGCCCAACTTTCACGATAAAATATCCCACTAAATTTTCCTTTCAATCTGAAGATCTTAAATGCAAAAAAAAAATCAAAATACATATACAAATGTATTTATAAAAATATAAAAAAAAGTGAAGTAATAATGAGAGAAAAAAATAAATAAATAATGCACGGTTATTTATTTATTTATATACTTAGTAAAGTAACTTATAAGAGGAAGCATATGCAATAAATACAAGTTGAAACTTGCAAAATACTTACGGAAGCCATTGCGGATCTATTAATCGTCTATGTATTTATAATAGTTGAAGTAAAGTTGAAGTTTTGGTCTCAAGCTATATATGAGCTCATAGTAAAGCGATTATATAAATTTTTAGACATAGGTATGTACATAAATATATATTACATGGGTTATAGAAGTTAAGAAACCTTTTTTTTCTACGTTGTTATAAATATTTTTACTATTATAAATAAACAAATGATCTGTATATATGTTTTAAAAAATGTCATTGGCCCCGAGTGTGGAAATTATTTTCTTTACTGAATTTACTTCAATTTCCCTTGGGGATGAACAAAGGTTCGTCCTCAAGATTTTTATTTTTGCAATGTGAGAAAGGTCGACAATGTTTTTTATTTATTTTTTTTATTTTCTTCTCCTTCCATATTTTTTTCCACCTTTATTTTTATTTATTTATTTATTTATTTTCTTTTCATAAAATCTCCATGTGGCTAACTCGACAGTATGCAAATAATGGACATCAAGAAGTGAATAAAAAACGATACAAAGATCCTGTAAGCAGTATGAGTGTGTGTTATAGAACTTGTATAAGAAGAGACAAATTGCAAAAAAAAAAAAAAATACACGTTGAAGAAAAAGAGAATGGGAAAAATCTCTTGAAGTGGAGAAATGTGAGAAGAAATGAGAAAAATACAAATAATAAAAAGAATCTTGAATGTAAGGTTACGTAAAAAAATTATGGAAGTGAGGTCAGGGGTTTCTATCGGCCTCCAGCAGAAAAAAAAATTGGTTGTAGGCCGGCGGAAACTACTTGCTTTCACTGTCAATAAACAACAATTAACAATCATCAATTTATATTAATTTACAATTTATATTTAAATTCATAATATCTATTTAAATTAAAAATATGTTAACACAATTGTAAACGTGCCATCATTGATAAATAATAATATTTATTTTATCAATAAAATAAATTATTTATATTGTCAATCATTAAATGCACGTGATGAAATGTAACAACGTTTACAGATGCTATTAATTATGTACAGTATTATCAGATTTGTTTATTTGTGAAATTACGCCGTTGATCAGTGTATATCCATTTAATGCAACAATCAACCAGGCTTATTGTTACATAAACCGACCAGTCAATCCATTATAATCATTGCGCATAATAACACAATTATTGGTATCTTGTTAGCTATTAAATTATTCTCTTTCATGAAAGCACATTGTGTTAATATATGATATATTCAATTTTACATAATCATATTTATGCCTTAATACACCATTTAATTATTTTCTACTTCACTAATATACAATAAATAAAATAATATAACATACATTTTAAATAAATATTTACTATAATTTATATTGTATTTATTATATATTATATTACTATTAAATATAATTAAAATTGTATCAATTTAAAATTATATATTTTTTCTTGTTTGTTATTTGTTAAGTTTATTTAATTTAATTTTTAGAATCCAATTGAGTGCAAGGAAAAAAAACCTCAACGCAGTAATAGTAAGGAGGGCCAACCCCTCGAACACGTGCCTTCCCCCTCGCCAGGTGCGAGGGCCAGTGTTGAAAGCAATGCGGACGCACCGTCGGGTTGGAGCTCGTCTACGAGAAATACTGACAATTATCAAGGTAAAAATGATTGGTCGCCAAATGACACGTCAGCAATATTGGATAAACTTGCGCAATTTCATCATCATCGTCATGCACGTGGTCGAGATGCTACAACTGGATCATTGCATCGTACATTGAGTATTCATACAACTGCAGTGGAGTCAACTTATACTGCTGAAGAGTGTGATGAAAATGACTATCATCTTGACCTGGATTCTTATAAACCTGTGCAGCCACTTGCGGCTGATCATGGTATTTCATTATTTCCTGTTGCTGCACCTCATCATGGTATGGATCTACATTTATTACAGGTGAGAATTATGTTATTGGCAATATATGAATAAATAATTCATAGAATATATATAGTGAAATTATTTTATATTTATTAAATATTTGGTTCATCGGAAAGTCATGTCGTCGGTTTTGAACAGATGAAATTTTTACAAGCTTTGGTTTTCAAACAATAATATTATTGTCTTTTTTATTTATGATTTTTTGCAATTTAGTGTGTGAATTTTTAATGCCGGATCGAAAAAAATTATTAATTTTAGAACAAAATGAGAAACAATATGCCCAGAAACGATATTACTTTCCGGTTGGTCTGATAAATATAAAAAAAATTTTTATTTACATCACAGGTAATGATTAAATAATTATTTATGTAATTAAATAATAAATCATGAATAGAAAATTTTTTTTTTTAATATCTAGTGATTTTTTCTTGATATTTTTTAAATGGAAAAATTAATGTTATTTATTGTACTCTATCACGAAATGGATTTTCTATTATAAGATAATAATTATATAATTATTAATATAACTAAACAAATAAATTATGAATAGAAAAATTTTTTTTTGATATTTGTTAATTTTTTCTTGATATTTTTTAAATGTAAAAATTAATATTATTTATTGCACTCTATCTCGAAATGGATTTTCTATTACAAAATAATAATTATATAATTATTAATATAACTAAACAAATAAATTATGAATAGAAAAATTTTTTTTTAATATTTGTTAATTTTTTCTTAATATTTTTTGAATGTAAAAATTAATATTATTTATTGTACTCTATCTCGAAATAGATTTTCTATTACAAGTAATAATTATATAATTATCAATATAAATAAATAATAAATGGAATATATATTAAAAAATATTTAATGCTTATAAAATAAATATGAAAAATTGTTTTAATTACATTACAAGAAATAATTATACAATTTTTAAAATAAATGAGTATAAAAATATTTTTTAGAAAATCTGAAAATTTTTTCTTGACATTTCAAATGTAAAAATTTCTTTTTCATTATTTGTTCAATTTAATATATTAAATTTCTCGATTGTCATTAAAATATCGAGTCTCATTAATGTCGTAATACTAACAAGAGATAATCGCTGATTCTGCAAACGAAAAATTCGTCATGTCAATGAGATAATTTTTCAACTAATGTTTCTCCAATTGTACGACATTGACACGCAAAAAATAAAGAAATAAATCTCATTTCAAACTCATCATTTCTATTCGTAACGCGCACATTTTTATATACTGCTAACAAGTCACAGTAAAATAACGATTGGTGCGCTCTTGTCATAGTTCAATATTCGCATTCAAGCGCCATCAGTATATATAAAACCTTCCACCGTGGCTTTAAGCTTATCGGATTTACACATTTATATAGAGAGTTCAATCGACGTCAGTCTATCATACTGCGAGTTTGCGTGACAATTTTATACCATTAAATGACATTTTTCTACACTTGAAATTCTAATTGAATTCAATGATTTTTTTTATTTCCCTAAAGTAAAATATTATTTTTTTTTTTTTTTTTTTGTAGATATTTATTATTTTGTATTGATAATTATATAATTATGATTTGTAATAGAAAATCCATTCCGCAAAAAATAATAATAATTTTTATATTATTATTATTGTTATTATTATTAAATTTTTGAGTAGTAAATAAATGAACAAATAAATGGATGAATGATTTAATTAATAAATAATAATAACAAAATTATTATTTTTTTTATTAATGATATTACTAATAATATTAATAAATATTTTATTATTAACTGAATGAATAAACAAATGATTCAATTAATAAATGATTTTATTATTATTATTATTATTATTATTATTATTATTATTATTATTATTATTATTATTATTATTATTATTATTATTATTATTATTATTGCAATTTTTAATAATAAATAAATGAACAAATAAATGGATGAATGATTTAATTGATAAATAATAATAACAGAATTATTATTATTTTTATTAATAATATTGATAATAATATTAATAAATATTTTACTATCAAATGAATAAATAAACAAATGATTCAATAAACAAATGATATTATTATTATTATTATTATTATTATTAAATTTTTGAATAGTAAACAAATGAACAAAGAAATGGATGAATGATTTAATTGATAAATAATAATAACAAAATTATTATTATTTTTATTATTAATATTAATAATGATATTAATAAATATTTTACTATCAAATGAATGAATAAACAAATGATTCAATAAACAAATGATATTATTATTATTATTATTATTATTATTATTATTATTGGAATTTTGAATAATAAATAAATGAACAAATAAATGGATGAATGATTTAATTAATGAATAATAATAACAAAATTATTATTTTTAGTAATTATATTAATAATAATATTAATAAATATTTTACTATCAAATGAATAAATAAACAAATGATTTAATTAATAAATGATATTATTATTATTATTATTATTATTATTATTATTATTATTATTATTATTATTATTATTATTATTATTATTATTATTATTATTATTATTATTATTATTATTAT
Source organism: Microctonus brassicae (assembly GCA_918226075.1). Lineage (NCBI taxonomy): Eukaryota > Metazoa > Arthropoda > Insecta > Hymenoptera > Braconidae > Microctonus > Microctonus brassicae. The sequence goes on along the minus strand of OW445481.1, from coordinate 14,912,852 downwards.
TATTATTATTATTATTATTATTATTATTATTATTATTATTATTATTATTATTATTATTATTATTATTATTATTATTATTATTATTATTATTATTATTATTATTATTATTATTATTATTATTATTATTATTATTATTATTATTATTATTATTATTATTATTATTATTATTATTATTATTATTATTATTATTATTATTATTATTATTATTATTATTATTATTATTATTATTATTATTATTATTATTATTATTATTATTATTATTATTATTATTATTATTATTATTATTATTATTATTATTATTATTATTATTATTATTATTATTATTATTATTATTATTATTATTATTATTATTATTATTATTATTATTATCATTATAATAGAGATTTTCGTGACAAGATTTGAATTTAATACACATATAATTAATTATTGGTTATTCTTTCTTTTTTTTTTTTTTTTCTGATATTGTTAAACAGGTTCTTCATCATGGTACAACATTGGTTCATTGGGATTGTGAGGGCGCCGGTGGTTCACGAACAGCTTTAGTTTATGCACGAGTAGATCGTGCTTGTGGTACATTTGTATGGGAAAAACCTGCATGGAGTCCTTTAAAAACTGGTGGTTTTGGTGGAGTATCAACTGAATTTACATTATCAGTAAATCCTGAAGAAAATATACCAACAATGCTAATATCAAAATATACAACAGCACAAACTGATTGTTCATCAGTTAGTCTTGATGAGGGTTATCTAAATTTAAGCTCCGTTAAAGAAGTGACAATTGGTTGCTGTGACCGAGATCGAGAAATAGAATTACGTGGTATATGTAAACGTTATGGTTTACCAGGTTCTGATTCTTGTATTGGACTTATGTACGGCTCAAGTTTGTCTGACAATCGATTGATCTTTCTACTGGGTCCACCCACACTTAGCAAGTGCGTTATATCATCTATTATACAATTTCAATATGTTAAATTAATTAATTAATTAATTGAAATGAAATAATATCAGTAAATATAAATGAAAGTAATAATTATTTTGGATAGAGGTATTTTATTGTTTTTAATTTTTAAAATCTATTTTCTTCAAGATTATGGTATATGGGTTTGTGTTGGATTATTCGTGGGCTGAAGCGACAACAACAATTGACCGATCGTCGATCACGATGGTTAAAGGAAAAATATTTGCAACTCTATTCAGAAGACAATTGTGTTGAACCAACAACAGCTGATGCAATTAGAATGTTTGGCGGACGTGATTGGTCAATGACTGACAGTATTGGTACACTATCACCAACAAATAGCAGTAATTTACGTCGACGTAATCCAAAAACTGGAAAAAAAACAAAATCTATTGGAAATATTCATGCATTAACTAAAGTAAATATTTAATTATTAAATTAAATAATATATTAACTTGAATATTTATTTACAGAATATTTATATTTATGATTAATTTAATAAATAGGATGTTTTGTATCACGATTGGTTTATCGCAATAATAACATGCCAATAAATTAGTTATGCTGACACGAGAATAAATAAACAAATAAATATAAAGTCACAATAATTTTAAAATTGGCAAAGGGAGGTTCTTTAAAATGAGTGAGTGAGTAGTAATAAAGTGGGCTAAGGGTGTTTGTTAATTGTTTACTTAGAATATGAGACAATACACTAAACAATTTATATAATAAAAATGTTATTTACATTTAGAAAAAAAGATAAATTTAAATTATTGCTTATTTGTTCTTGTAATTTACAAAATTGAGCCAAGATAATTTTAAAGTTGATTCCCAATGTCATTAACAGATGAAAAATTGAATAAAATATAAATAAACAATCAAGTATTAGCACCAGAAGAGATTTAGAGTAACAATAAATGCATTTTTAAACAATTCGAACAAAATATTAAACATAACTGAAATCTTCAAAATAAATATTCTCTAAATAATAAATAAAAATAAATAAACAAATAATTAAAATTCAGCTTAGATTATTTTTTGGTAATACAACATGATAATTTTTCCTAATTTATAAAAACCGTTATGTGTTCATGACTTATAGGAATTGAGTTTGAAGCAATATGATTCATCGTCCTCTGATGGTGGTATTGGTGCAGCACCATTGCGTCACATTACTGGTTCACGTGAATCTCTGACGAGAATTGGTCCAGGATCACCGCGATCAAGTCGTGAACGTGGACCACCTCGTAGTCCACCTGGTTCATCTGAACGAATTGTATCTTCAAGTTTACCATACTCCAGTTTACAAAGGTAAATTCAATGTTTATCAAAGCAACAACAACAACAGCAACAACAATCACAACAATAACATTAACAATAATAATAATAACAATACTAATAATAATAATCATCATCAAAATAATATCATTCATTAATTAACTCATTTGTTCATTTGTTTATTTATTAATATAATAATCATTAATATTATTAACAATATCATTAAAAATGAATAATAATAAGTTTGTCATTATTATTTAATAATGAATTCATTTATTCCTTTGCTTCCATTATTAATAAAATATTCATTAATATTATTAGTATTAAAATTAATAAAAATAATAATAATTTTGTTATTGTTATTTATTAATTAAATCATTTATCCATTTATTTGTTCATTTATTTATTATTAAAATACTTAATAATAATGTCAATATTATTATTATTATTATTATTATCATTCATTAATTGAATCATTTGTTTATTTACCATTTAATAGTACAATATTTATTAATATTATTATTAATATTATTAATAAAAAAATTAATAATTTCGTTATTATTATTTATTAATTAAATCATTTATCCATTTATTTGTTCATTTATTTATTATTAAAATATTTAATAATAATGTCAATATTATTATTATGATTTATAATAATAATAATAAAAGTAACAATTATAATATCATTTATTAATTGAATCATTTGTTTATTTATCATTTAATAGTACAATATTTATTAATATTATTAGTAATATTATTAGTAATATTATTAATAAAAAAATCAATAATTTCGTTATTATTATTTATTAATTAAATCATTTATCCATTTATTTGTTCATTTATTCGTTATTAAAATATTTAATAATAATGTCTATATTATTATTATGATTAGTAATAATAATAATAATAATAAAAGTAACAATTATAATATCATTTATTAATTGAATCATTTATTTATTTACCATTTAATAGTACAATATTTATTAATATTATTAGTAATGTTATTAATAAAAAAATTAATTTTTTCATTATTATTTATAAGTTAAATCATTTATTCATTTATGTGTTCATTTATTCTTATTAAAATATTTAATAATAATAATAATAATAATAATGATGATAATAACCATTGCTTTGTATACAATATTAATGATACTACTCAATATTCAACAAAATATCTTAAACTTACGCGTTGAAGCGCGTAACAAAACCATTTTCGTATGGGTTTAATACTAGAAATTTCGACTCTGTATTTGTGATAATATTACTATACATAACACGTCACACATTTGGATTTGTAACTTTCTCTTTGTCTCCATTTCTGTTTCACCATTTCCCTTTATCTCGCCATTTCACGTGTCAAAGTTTTACTCTCAAAAGCGTTGTCAACCGCAGTTTATTGTTCTGATAAAGTCATGTGATTACCAATGCAAAAAGGTATTGAAACAATGGAAGAGAAGTTTAAAGTTTTGTGGCGGCGTCTATAGATGAGAAATAAGATTGAGCACATTTGCAAGTCCAGTTAACCAAGTTTAATACGCGTATTTAACTTTCTCGGAATGTTGACAATTTTTTTTTTTGTTTTTAGGAATTTACTTGGTTTATTTTTTTTATAAATATTTTATTTTTTTCTTTTGTTTCTTCGATTTCACAAGTGGTGTATTAATATTTTTTTTTCTTTTTCAGTCTTCTCTGCGTGACGAGGGATAAGGAGAAAAATGGCACGAGCTCAACATCAAGCGGACTTGAAGCACCATGGCATGTTAAAGCTCGTGCTACTTCAATTATGTATGAGACACAGATGAACTTTGTTGAGTTCGTTGCGCTTTTCAGGTCATTCAGTTTGAGAGCACGAAAAGATTTACGGGATCTATTTGGTCAGCTTGCAATTACTTGTCGTAGTCAGAGCGATGGCTCGCTACGAGAATTTAATATGCGACCAGCAGTGTTGAGGCAACAGAGCGATGCAACGCCACAAAGAATAGGTTAATTTGTTTCACTATTTTATTTTTCATGTTTTGTGTTTTATATAATTTTATTTTATTTTTTTTCCCGATCATTTATTCAATTTAATGACTAATTAATTCCATTATCAACAGGTTTATTAACGAGAAATAATTCAATTGATTGTTATGAATATAAAACTAGTGGAAATCTTCATAAAAAACAAATTTTTGATGCAATTGCTGCTGCAAGTATTGTGAATAATTGTTCAGGAGTTGACACGTCAAAATCTCAAGTTATTACATTAGCAACATTTACTAAATTTTTGGAATCACGTCAACAGGAAAAAGTTACTGACGAACAAATAAAAGCATTGATAAAGGTAAATTTTACATACTTTTGTATATTTTTTTTTCTCTCAATTTTATTTGTGTTAATTATTAATTTTTAATGAGAGTAAATAAAATGACAATTAATATATTTAAGCGACATGAACCTGATCCGGCATTACGTGTACAATGGTGCTTGTCATTTGAGGGATTTGCTCGATACATGATGGACAAAGATAATTATGCTTTTCCAAATGAGTATGCAATACCAACGGATACAGAAATGCAACAGCCATTATCGCAGTATTATATAGCTAGCTCGCATAATACATATTTAACTGGACATCAACTCAAAGGCGAATCGTCTGTTCAGCTTTATTCTCAAGTAAGAAATTTGTTGATTTTTACTTTACGATAATTTTTGATTTTTATTCTGTAATAAAATATAAAATGAGAGATTAATTATTTTATAAATTTTCTAGGTACTTTTGACTGGATGTAGATGTGTTGAGCTTGATTGTTGGGACGGTGATGATGGCTCACCATTAATTTATCACGGCCATACTTTTACCACAAAAATTCCATTTAGATCAGTAGTAGAAGCCATTGACAGAAGTGCATTTGTTACATCGCCATATCCAGTTATTTTATCAATTGAAAATCATTGCACTCAGAGTCAACAAGCAAGAATGGCCCAAATATTTCAGGTTAAATATTCATATAAAATTATTATTAATCATTAAATAAATTACTATATAACTTAAAATTATATTAAATGATAAAATTAATATTATATTTCAGACGGTTTTTGGGGATAAATTAGTTACAAAATTTCTTTACGATTCTGATTTTGGTGATGATCCACAATTGCCATCGCCATCGCAATTGCGACATAAAATTTTAATTAAAAATAAAAAACTCGTGGTAGATCCAACTGCGCCATTAGTTCATCCAACAATTAGTCATCGTGGTAAAATGTTAATGTCCGATCGTGCATCATCAATGAAACAAATGCGAACTGATGTAAGTAGTGCATCTGTCGTGGAGTATTTTAGCGAAGACGACGATGACGAGGAGGACGACGACGAGGACGATAATGTCGATGGTAATTACATACATACATACATAATAATAATTAATCATCCATAAATTCAAAATAAATTATTAATTTGAAATATGTCATAAACATTAATTCAATATCCATTACAAATTTTAGACAATTCAATTTCAAGTTATGAACGTTATTTGGGCGGAAATCAAACTCCGCATTGTAAATTAAAATCGGATCCAGCTGTTGATGACAAATCACAAAAGCAGAGCAGTCAAATAGCAAAGGAATTATCTGATTTAGTAATATATCTACAAGCAATTAAATTCCGTGGACTGAATACCACACCGGGTACAGCGCCAGTGATGAAAATGCGCCATCAAACTCATACGGGAACAGTGCAGAGACACAGCATCGCTGGCATTGGCACGAGTGGCATTGCTTCATCCTCAACTGGATCACCACAATCATTATCAACATCCGCATCAGTAGCAAGCGGCGGGAGTAATATTGATGCGTTATTCCGACCCACACGTGGAATGCCCGCATGCTTTCAATGCTCGTCCTTGAATGAAAGTGCAGCTAAAAAAATATGTAGAAAACAACCATTGGGAGTTTTAGCTCATGCTGAAACACAATTAATACGAACTTATCCAGCTGGCATGCGAATTGATTCATCAAATTTTAATCCCGTTATATTTTGGGCATTCGGAATACAAATGGTCGCGTTGAATTATCAAACTGACGATGCGGCGTTGCATTTAAATGCCGCGATGTATGAACAAAATGGTATGTGCGGTTATGTAAGAAAGCCAGCGGTAATGTGGGACAAAGGTCACATGATGTATCGACGATTTAATCCATGGGACAAAGAATTCGATGGTTTACATTCAATTCATTTAACATTATCCGTTGTTTCCGGACAATATATATCACCGAGCAATTTACTTGCCAGTACATACGTTGAAATTGAGCTAGTTGGTATACCAATTGATTGTGCTAAACATAAAACAAAAGTAATACAAAATAATTCATTAAATCCAATATGGAATGAAAAATTTTGTTTTCAAGTTATGTTTCGTGATTTGGCATTTTTACGTTTTGGTATTATTGAAGCAAATTCACATCATTTAATAGCTCAACGTGTATTGCCATTAAAGTGCCTGCGTCCAGGCTATCGACATGTACGTTTACGTTCATGTAAAAATAAACCATTGGCATTATCAACATTATTTATTTATTCACGTATGGAGGAGGAAAGTTTAGATTATAATACATGCTGTCGTGATCATAATAAAGAATCAAAACGACCAATATTAGGTAAGACACCAGAGAAATTAATAAGTGTTGATCCAGGTCTCGGTGGTGTTACATTAAAACGTCGAATGTTTTTCTTAATGGTTTATGATATATTACCGGATGAGCCTTACACAATACTTAAAGTAACGCAAGAGAGCTCAACGCATGAAGTGATGCTTCAGGCATTACAAAAAGCTGGTGTATCACCCGAGCATGTTGATGAATATATATTAGTTGAAGAGGTATCACGTGGATGGGAGAAAAAAGATCGTGAAGAATTACCAACGCAACGTGTTCTTGATCCAATTGAACATCCACTTCAAGCACAAGCATTATGGAAAGGTCACGGTCGATTTTTATTAAAACGCGTGGGTAATGATCCAAGCAGCAGAGCATGGCTTGCATCAATTAGAAGTACATCTGGACATTCACAATTAAATGACAGCAATGATCATGATCAATCAATGCATATTTGGGATGAGGCTGACACATTTCTTGTTTGCATATATAATGTATCACCAGAAATTCCATATGCAATATTACGTGTACCAATTAGTAGCTCAGCGCAAGATGTGTTGGCGCAAGCGTTGGTTAAAGCACGTAGAATGGAGGATCCAATGAAATTTGCACTTGTTGAGGAATTGGAATGGGGCGGCGCTGGCGCCGTTGGTAGTGGTAATCGTCAATTGCGTGTATTACGTGATGATGAAAATGTTTATAGTACACAGGCATTTTGGAAGACATTGGGACGTTTTATTTTACGTGAACGTGAACAGGCTATTCCACGTAAGCATTTGTTGCCAGCGACATTGGATCGATTAAGTAAGGGCTTTTCAGTTGGTAGATCGGTGTCGTTACCTGGCTCCAGTAAAGAGAAAGTTCCGGTAGCCGAGGCTCTCTCCGATCCGACCTCGAGGGGTTTGCGCCATCGACTCTTGATAAGTGGACGCAGACGTGAGGTACACTCGGACGGTGAAGAGTCCAGGGAATCGGATATTCTCAATGCTGCTCTTCATTTAAAGAAGGTCTCATTGAGGAAATTGAGAGTATGGAAATCATAGTGGCAGTCACGGGCAACGACACTATCAATGTTGTTTGCCCCTCGGAGAAATAATTGGTAAATTATTATTGGCAAAATTTCATATTATCATTTGTGTTTTATATAATTATTTATGCAATACACATTTATGATTCTTCATTTTGTCAATGAATTACTGGTTATTTTTTTCAATTATGGGCAAATTAAGTGACGTTGCTCACGATTGCTGTTTAGATTAATATTTAATTACATAGTTTTCGAGTGTATCACCGTCGAGGACGGTATTGAATAAAAGCTGGAGATAAATAAATGAAAAAAAAAATAATTATTACTAATAATATTTGGGTGAAAGAACATCGAACGACCAATATGAAAAGTCTATACACACATCAGTGTTTTATAATATTTGTGGCTGGAATGCAAGAGAAAAAAAAATTTTGCTATAAAATAGATTTAAGTAAAATTGATTGGATCAAATGTTGGATGAATTTTGAAGTTGTATTTTTAGGCTGTGACTATTAATTATTATATCACAGAATGGACCGAAATGTATTTTAATTTAAGATAAATAATTGCATGCACACATTATACACACACGAGCACATGTAGGCAGTAATATATCTTATATATAAAAGAAAAATATACAGAAGATACAATAAATATTATGATATACATCGATGCAGTTGACGAAAGTTTTATTTTTTTTTTTTTTTGTAGAAAAATAAACTTGATTAAAACACAATAGGACAAAGCTGTTTTATCCAGTGTTCAATGAACGAATAATGACACACTCAATGCCTAAAACCCCGGAAAAATATCGTGTGTGCCTGGGCCAATAGACGAACACTCAAAATGTAATAAAGAAAAAAAATAAAAATAAAAAAGAAACACATTATTTTTTTTACAATTTTGTGCCATAGATTAAATTTATACAAACACCAGCGATCAATTACACTGGACATATTCAACTTGTACATGAATACAACATTTTATCTCATGTAGAATGCAATCAATTTTAATTAATGAAAATTACAATTGATAAAATGCAATAGTAATATTAATTTTTTGGTTTTTTTTTTTTTTTTTTTTAATATTATAATTGTACAGCACAAGTTTACACAATATAATTTAATAGTATCAGTAAATATACAATTGAGATTCAACAAAAACAGATATAAAAACAAAAATATTATTGTTAAAAAAATGATTTTTTATTATTTCGGTCCATTCTGATGATTTCAAGTTTTTAGTCTCAAATGTACATTCAAAAATAATCTTTGTCAATTCTGTTTACTTCTATCACTTCTTCAGTATATTATTTTCAGCATTGATGAGCTTTTAATTATTCCCCTTGAGGTTTATTCAATTTTTTTTATACCAGAATGAAAGTTGATAAATAAAAATCAATTTTTCAAATTTTGAATTTGTTTTTTTTTTTTATTTTTAATTATTAATCGCTGGTTTGAGATATTAATATTATTAATAATAATTATTAATTCAACTATTAATTTTAAATATGAATTACATCTTCAATACGTTTTTTCAAAAATAGTAAACAAAATTTTTTTTTTTTTGAAAATTATTTTCAAATTTTTTGATCCAAACGTATCGCGAAATTTCCAATGAATTACACACGTGTATATACGCTTTTTGAGATAGTTGAAATTGATGAATGTACGTTTCTTAATGCAATTAGAAGAAAAAAAAAAAATTAATAAAAATGAAAATTATGAAACAAAATAAAATAAAAATAATAATTACATATGAAGATGAAGTGAAAAATATAAATATTATGAACACGTATGATATACTAAATAAATAAAATATTTATTCAATAATATCTGAATTTATGGCCGCTAGTAATTAATAAATAATTTGAAATTATATTCAGTTCAATTTTTCAAATCTAAAATAATGTAGCAATTTTATTTTATTGTTAATTAGAACGTGGCGTTTGTTAAATTAAAAAAAAAAAACGAAACGATTCAGTATTGAATTAAAAGAAATTGTAAAAAAAAAACCCATAAATAAATTCCCTTTCCAAAACCATCAATTAAATAATAATAGCAAATAAACAACAAAAATAATAATAGTCATTTCGAAATGCTATATTACCGTTGTTATTATTATTCTCTTTTTCTTTTATTCTTTCTCTGTTGTGAGAAGTGAAATAGCAAGTGTTTAATAACAAAAAAATAAGTAAATAAATAAAAAAACATTTTAAAATAAATAGCAGATGAGAGAAAAAAAAAATCGAATGAATTATAAATAAAAATTTTACGATTGTAATAGAGAAAAAAAAATATTAATAAAATAAAAGCTCTTAAATGCTGCACGATAAATAATTATCAATAATTAATGACTACTTTTTAACATTTGGGACCATTATAATGAGAATATCCGACTTCTTCTTGAGGTACCACAAGCAGTATTAAGTTTTTATTCGATTATATTACATTCACTGGAGTGGATGAAGAAAGAAAAAAAATTTTAGCCAATTTTTTTATTCGCTCATGAGATAATTTAAAATCTCGAGTATTTAAATTGTTTACTTGATATTAAAATTATATTAACCACAAAGAGAACAAAATGAAATTAAAAAAAGAACAAAAGAATTGAAATAAAAATTATACAATGTATATCCTATTGTGTACATATCTGGAACCAAAAAACAAAACAAAACAAATGAATAAGTAAATAAACGCCAAAAAAATGTTTTATGTACCGGAATATTTAGTCAGGCGGGCCGGACTAAATTACACGGTATTAAATATTTAAATTCGCACATATTATATTGCACAAAACAAAAATAAATAAATTGATTAATTTCAAATAATTTTTCAAACAAATAAAATATTAAAAAATTGATAATGAAAAGAAAAAAAAAAATAACTATCACAAAGAAAACTCTGGAATAATTAATTAATAATTATTTTTTCTTTTTCAAATATACCAGACAATTAGAAAATACAAATTAATTATAATTAATTCAATTTATCAACTAACTGCTGTCCATCAAATATAAATAAATACATAAACATATATTTTGTTATTCATCGAGAGAAAATAATATTCAATCAATTAGCATTGTTCTTTGATCTGTATATAATCATGACGATCGCGATTCGTTGGAAATTTATTTCATAACGCATGTGAACTACATATATAGAAGAAAAAAAATTAATAAATAAATAATGCTCGTGTTATTTCATTGTGCCTAACATTAAATTTCATTTTAATTTTATTATTGTAGAGTTTTAAATTGAGTCAATGTTTCAATCTATTTTTAAGTTTTGTTAAATAATTTTGGAGATTTATCTTTTTTTTTTTTTTTCTCGCTCTAATTATTTAGTCATATCTTAATAAATTTATATATTCTATTATATATAATATATACATATTTAATGTGATTGTACGACGTTCTCAATAGCTATCAACGTGTTATCATCTACCTTATCGCCATCACTGATTTCTATGTATTAATTATATTTATGAATGTATGACTCTTTCTATGTATGTGTGGATGTAAGTTTGTATGTATATGTATGTGTTGATACATACATAATCATGGACAGCTGATGAAGTCATTAATATAAACAAATATGAGCCAATTTACTCAGAAATTTGAGAATTTATTGTAAATTATAATTAAAAATAAATAAAAATAATATGAAAATTTAATGATATTTAAAAATATATAAATAAAATAAATGCGTTTTAAAATTTCGGATTATTATTTTACATCCGATTATTCATAATGAACAATTTTAGGCCCGCTATATTTATATACGATTAATGTGTGTAAATATATAAACACATTTGCATCTGCAATATTGATTAAAAAAAAGAAAAAAGAAAAAAAAAATTATTATCATCCATAAAGAAATTAACATAATAAAAATTATATTGATATTGATGCTGATGATGATGATGATGATAATGATGATGAAGAGGAACGGAATAATTCTCTAGTCACTACGAATAAAAATAGATCATGTTTAAAAAAAAAAAAAAAAAAAAAAAAGAAAAATCCTTAAATAAAACCGATACTTTTTTTTATTCACATTGCGATGAGAAAAGTTAATAAAAAAAAAAAAAAAACAAATGTCACATATTACATGTAGAATAGTAAATTTTCGGCGTTTTTAAAAAAACCTTGATGTAGTGTGTGTTCTTTTTTAAATGAAAATGAGGAAAAAACATTAGCAACAATTTATTGAATCATGAGCATGCGGCCATTTAGATTACATAATATTATATTATATAAGATATATACATTATTATTATTATTATTATTATTATTATTATTATTATTATTATTATTATTATTATTATTATTATTATTATTATTATTATTATTATTATTATTATTATTATTATTATTATTATTATTATTATTATTATTATTATTATTATTATTATTATTATTATTATTATTATTATTATTATTATTATTATTATTATTATTATTATTATTATTATTATTATTATTATTATTATTATTATTATTATTATTATTATTATTATTATTATTATTATTATTATTATTATTATTATTATTATTATTATTATTATTATTATTATTATTATTATTATTATTATTATTATTATTATTATTATTATGAAATTAAAATTGTTGAAGGAATCTACATGTAAATAAAAACAAAATACATTTTTATTAAAAAAAAAAATATAGAAATATTTTTTGAATGTTTAAAAATTTTTTTTATAATATTTGTCGTTTTTTTTTTTTTTTCATAATTTTGTTATTTTTAATTAATTCCCTATCATAATATATTTTATATATGTTTCATATTATTCACTAAAGATGGAAAAATATGGTACATAATATATGATATGTTTATCAGTATGTTTTATCATCTGTGCAAACTTTTGCATTCGTGATTCCACGCTGTTTTTATCTTCAGTCAACGGACAAAGTCTTACAGTTGAGTGTTTGAAGAGAATTTTTTTGCACTTGTTTTTTTTTTTTGGACTAAATTTTTTGTAGTGAAGCTGTTGTATTAAATGGATAAAATGCTGGTAATATGAATAATAAATATATTATATTTAATTTTTTTTTTTTCAGTTTTGTATGAAAATATTTTGTAAATAAAATTATTTTATTGTCATAGCGTAAATCATATGTATTCCGAGGCATTATAGCGCCAGTTTTCGCGCCATTTCATCCCAGGTAACATTAAGAATATTATTAATAATCTATTTAATATAATAATATTAATTAGAAATAAATGAAAAAAAAAAAAAAAAGTTTAATTCAATGATTGATAATTATATTAGGACAATGAACCTGAATTTATCAGTAATTACAAAATATGCAGAGTATTTGAAGGCAGAAGGAATCACAGGAGTTTTGGGTAAGTTTTTTGATATTCAAAATGTGAAATAAAAATTCTTGAATGATAAATTTTCATCACGTTACTGCTTGTAAAAATTTCAATTAATCACAAAGTAAATGGAACGAGTGGTGAGGGAATTTCGATGTCAGTATCAGAGCGTAAACAAGTTGCTGAAACATGGGCAATGGCAGTTAAAACAACTAAACAACATTTGATGATTCAAGTTGGTGGAGCACCACTTCCTGATGTACTTGAACTCGTACGTTTATCAATATAGCTTTTAATTAATTCACGAGTATGTTAAAAAAAATAAAAATAAAATCAAAGAGACATTTAAAGCTCTTGATAATTTATTGATATTCCAGGCTAAACATGCTGAACAAATAAAAGCAGACTCTATATTGTGTCTTCCTGAATTATATTTCAAGCCTACAGATTCAAAACAATTGAAAGATTATTTAAAAATTGTTGGTGAGGCTGCACCAAATACTCCTCTGCTTTATTATCATATACCTCGACTTACTAATGTTAATAGTAAGTTCAATTTTATAATTTCATTAAGGTTAATTTGTTTATACAGTCATTTAATATTCAGGTGATGAATAATAATTTTTATATTCCAGTTCATATGGGAGATTTTCTTGAATCAATTAATGATGAAATTCCAACTTTTGTTGGAATTAAATTTACAAGTGCTAATCTTGATGAAGGTGCTCAAGCATTCAATGCAAATTCTCGAAAATTTGTTATTTTTCTAGGATGCGATAATGTATATTATTATAATTAAAAATTTAAAACAATTTTTATTTACAGAATTTTCATTTTTATTTTTCACTGTGAATATTTTTACAGATAATGTCTGCTGCGTGTGTTGTTGGCATTGATTCTTTCATTGCCACGTCCGTTAATATATTCCCCCGTTTGGCAACAGAAATTTTACACGCTGGAAAATCTGGTGATAGTTTAAAAGCTCGAGAATTACAAGAAAAACTTTCGAAAAAAATTGCTCTTTTATCTAAACATGGTAAAAAAATAATTTAATTTAATTGATCAATTGGTTTAGTTCATTATTGATTTTATAATAAATAATTGTTGTTAATTTTTAGGAGATTGGGTGGTGACACAAAAAACTGCAATGAACTTACTGACGGAATTTGATTTTGGTCCAGTTCGTTCACCACTTTGTCCACTTTCAGAAGAAGCTGTAGCAATTATGAAAAAAGATTTGAAAATTTAATTCATTACAATTAGAATTTCTTTTTTCAAATTAAACTCAGCTGTATATCAAAGTGAAATAATAAATTATAAATTAAATCTCAAATTATAATTACTATCAATAATTTCATTTATAATTTGCAAAGAAATTTAATTCATTTCGAGTTTAATTAATTTTAGCGAAAATATTATTTAAAAATATTTAGAAATTATATACATATAATATAATAAATATTACAATAATAATTAATAAAAAATGTTTTTGTATCTAATAACATTTATTAGTTCTATATACGTATTACAATAAAACATAATCGGCACATAGACTAGGCAACAATTATTAACGTTCATCAATTATCACGTTAACGTAAATGTTTATATTCTCACACTCTTCCAATTCTCATGTAAATATATATATAAAATCAACTCATATTATGAGATGTACACATACATTATATATAATATTGTATACATACACTCATACAATTATCATTTACTAACATTTAGGCTGGATCCAAATTTAATTTTTTACAATTCATCCATTTTTCTTCCAAACAATTTACAAATTTTCATGTCTATTATTTTCATTATCTTCAATTTTTTTCCTATTTTATTCATCTTTATTATTTCTAACACCACAAAACGTAATATCGTGTGTACTTGCCACATATAAATATTCTCTATTGTCTTTTGAAAATATTCATACATAAATATTAACAAAATAATTCATCAAATTGCAAATTATTGATATCTAATAAAATTCTTCTTTGTTTTTTTTTTCTATTAATTTAAATATTTTATTTTATTCTTTTTGCAATTCTCTTTCACAATATCTGCACACACTTTTTTCTAAACGTTTTGTTATATATCATTGTTTTGTTGTTATAAAATAACATTTAGATAAATTACGACGCAAAAACAATCATTGCAATGTTTAATATCAACAGCAACACGTCCAATTATTATAATTAGCAATTTATAAATGACAATAATTATTTCGTGACCAATTTCACATGCTAATATAATTAATAACTTTGAATAATATACACATATATCTCGCTTTGTATCAATACAATAAACTATTTTAGACCCCGACGTAGGCATTAAATACATTATACAAAATTATTAACGAGAAAAAATTCCTCGTCGCAGTCATTTAATTAACATGCATTTATAACGACTAAAATTGGACTTAACTCATAAAAGGTAATACTAATTATCAATAAAAGGAGCCGGATCGTTTGCATTTGCTAAAAAGACTTGACGAATCGTATCCTGCGCTCATTGTACTAACAGTTGCCCATAGTTTTATATTTTTTATTTACTTATTGATTTTTTTTTTTTTTTAATCAACTTTCTCTGAACGACAATCATCTTCACGACCATATCAAGGTATTAATTTGCTATTTATCGTATAAAATCTATGCATTGACTACGTATAAATTTATTAATTAAATCTTAACATCAATTTTCTTTAAGTTCTAATTATTTGTTTATTATTATAATATTTTCTCCTCGATATTTTTTTAATTCTAATCGCGACCAGTCTCTGTAATTAAAAAAAAAAGTATTATTGTAATTTATTTCGCTACGAATATTTTAGTTTCGTTAAAAAATTTACGAATATTTTACAGTGTCGTTAATAATTTTGTTTAAAAAAACAAAAATAAAAATAATATAAATGACAAAAAATGACTGGCAATAAATATCTCAACGCGATTGTCATCGAGTGTTCAATTAAATCGGTCATTGAAGCATCGAATAAATTAATATCTAAGTAAATTGTTAATTAAAAAATGTTTTCATATAAATTATATTGTGTCTATTTTTTTTTTTTACGTATTCGTGCGTGTTTTTATATTTTGAATTATCTCTTATTGTAAGGCTTCATTTTTATTTTTCTTTAATTATTTTATTAATATATTTATGTATTATTTAAAACTCATCTTCACTTGAGTCACTGCTGTAAGCCAATTGCTCTCGCCACCATTCTTTCACCTCTAACATTACGCTTGAAACTTTTGGTGTTGATGCTTTAGTATTTGATATTTCACGTGGTTGTCTGCTTTGCTCTGCGGCTTCCGTTAAATAAGGCAAATTATTCTTGGTCAACGCTGAAAATAAAAAATAAATACTTATTAATAATGTCAAGAAATTAAAATTAATATTGAAAAATAAACTTACGTGCAGGTCGGGTATTTCTTTTCTTCGACGCAGCTATTTTTTCTTTGTCAGTGCGAATAGATACAGGATCAGATAATGTTGGAGCCAAATATTTTCTACCTGATCCACTACCAATGCTGTCAGATCGCGGTAGAACAGCAGGTTTTTTTCCTCTATGCCGCATGCCTTCTGCTTCCTTTAAAATATGAAAAAGAAAAAAAAAAGCGATCAAGAATATACAAAGAATTATTTCTACATTTAATTAAAATTAAAAATTTATTAGATTAATAAATATACTTTTGATTCGGTTTCTTCTTCACGATCTGCACTATTTTCTTTATTTTTTTCCTCTTGATGCTCTTGTGTCGAAGCAGCCAAGTCATTTGTCGCGCGTAATCCGGCAATTAAACTATTTTGCTGTTTCTAAAATGTTATTTTACAAATAATTAAAAGTATAAATTATCAAATGTCAAATTAATTAATATTAATTATATTATATACGTACTCCAGTTGCACGTATTTTTTTTAAACATCCCTCTAACCATGTTCGAATAGTCTGTTTAGCAACTTCTTCTTCGATGATATATTCAAACTCTTCACGTGCCAAAAGCTCTTCGAGTTGAAGAGCTTTTCGAATATCAACAGAACGATATGACAGCATACTAAAATAAATTATTTTTAATATGAATCATTTCATTTTTATTAGGCAAAAAAAAAATATTTACTATTGTTAATCAAATTTATTAATTAATTTCTCACTTTATAACATCGTGAAACGTCACATCTTCACCATTGTGTAATCTCTCAAGTTCATAGCACATATATTTGAATAATAATCGATCTTTTTGTGGATCAGTTTCCAATCGTCCTTTCAATAGTCGCAATATAAACTTCACCTAAAATCCACTGTTATATCATTTATTTGCCAGTCGACAAAGTATTAAATATCATTAATTAATTATTTTATTTAATTGTAATTTATTAATTACACTGATAACGTACTCGTCTAACTGGAATTACTCCACGTTGATGAATGTCAACTACATTCCATGTGTTTTGGAAATTTCTGATATCAGCATAAGACAATAATGCATCCTCTTCGTTCGAATAGAATAATGAAAAGTTCTCCATGATAATAGCTATAAAAAATAGAACAAAAAAATTGTATATTTTTTTTGGTTATTTATTTTTTAATATTATTTTTTTATTTTTTTTCTTATCTTTTTTAATGGATTATGTTAGGGTGCGTTTTTTGAGGGGATTATTTTTTTTTCTTGCGGGATGGACGAAATATTACTCTAAACATTCAAAAAAAAAAATTCCCAACAAAAGTGCTGATCACAAAATTATTTTCTGTGAACCTGCTCTGCCGGTAAAAAATGTTGAAGCCGATTTTTGCTCGAATTTCATAGTTTTTTCAATTTTTCTCGAAAACTATCAATTTTACAGCAGAAGTTGATGGGACCTTTTTTGTAGGAAATTAAATTTCCTACAGAACAGTATTCCTGACCAAAAACCGTAAAGCTGACAGTTTTCGAGAAAAATTCAATTAAACATATGAAAATTCTAAATTTCCCTGTTTATTTTAGATTTTTTACCAGTGGGGCAGTTCACAGAAAATAATTTAATAATCAGCACTTTCAAAGATTATATATTTCTACCTAATATCTACTGAGAACCAATTAAATACCATAAAATACCGCGAAGCTATGCATGAATGAAAAGTCAAAATCGAGATTTATATTTCAACTTAATAAGAAAATTTCAAATTGATGGCGGCAGTATTTAATATTAAAATTAAGAGCTCATCTTTGGTGGAAATATTGTTTCGAATGTTTAGAGTAATATTTCGTCCATCCCAAAAGAAAAAAAAAATAGTCCCCTCAAAAAAGAACACCCTAATCTACATAAACTTTTTTCCTTTCTATCCTCTTAATACATACCCACTAGCAGGTTCAGAACGATGTACGTGATGATAACGTAAAAGGTGCAGAAGTAAAATAAAGACGCATGAAAATTACCACAATCGGTTTCCCAATAATTATCAGCTGGTGTGCAATAAGGCGGTTGCACCATGCAATCATGCATTATTTTATTCCAATCTTCCCCAGTTACAATTCGAAATAACATTGCCACACCCGTAACCGGTGATTCAAAATTTGCACGTCTGAAAAATAACCAATGATAAATAATTAAAATTTTTATTATCATTTCATTAAATGAAATTTTATTAATTCTATATTTAATACTATTAATATTTTTTCTCACCTTCCTATACCTTCGCCATATTTAACTGTCCCAAAAATTATTGTACCCGCTAAAGCATAAAAAAATACAAGAAGAAACATTCCAAATATGATGAAAAAACTTTTGCATACTGATACACCAACGGTGAGCATCAACATTTTGAGTGTGGTATGTTTTCCAGTGATGGTAAAAAACCTCAAAATAACAACCATAAATCCAATTACATATGACAAATCATTTTTCATTGTGCAATGAATTACTATCCAAATAACACCGACAACTGTCACTAATAAATCATAACGATTTCTTCGTGATTGCCAATAACCACGTGGTGTAAATGCAATATTTTTCATAATTACTTCCACGACAAAAACAAGAACTAAAGTTGTTGAAACCGTTGCCAATGCTTCAGTGTGGGCTTCTTCAATTCTCCACTAATAAAATTCCATTAAAATAAAATAATAATTAATTACAATTTAATATAAACTAATAATAATAATACAAATAAAATATATAATTAATTACATACCGATACACATAATAATGCGCTATTTATTAGTACCATAACTGCGATAAATCTTTTGAAATAAATATTTTGTGTTATATCATAAATAAATGCTCGAAATTTTTTACCATCTGGACGAGGCGGTAAATGTAATGGCTGAGCAATTTTTAATCTCTTTTTCAAATCACACCTGTTTGATAAATTAATTATATCAATTCCTCATTCTTCTTTGCAATAATTCTTTACTATTTTATTTATTTTTTAATATTTATTCAATCTTACCAGCGTCTTTGATCAACGGTGAGCAATGCCGTGCCTTTATTTTCCGAATAATTTGCAATAACAACACCAACAAATAATGTTAATCCAATCATACAACCCAAAAATATATAAATATGAATGTAAATAGCATGAACCTGTAAATAAAATTAATTAAAGAAATATTAATTCCATAAATATATTTTTAATCATATGGAATAGTTCTTTTTGTTAATTGATTATATTAATTAACTCACAGGTCCCAGAGCTTTTATGAGAACATCTCGAACGTCGAGCCAACCCTTGAAAGAAAGAACTTCAAATAGTGCCAATAATGCATCACCAATATTGTCAAAATTAAATCGTCGTGGATTAGCCCTAAATTTAAATTATCACAATTAATAAATAATAACAATTAACCATGCATTATATTTTATTTTTATTAATATTTGTATTTATTACAGCCCTACCAAACACGTGGAACCAATATTGATGGATAGCTCTCATTTTGTCCGGGTTTTAATTTCATTTTTGTTACAAAAACTCGTCTCATAAAAACTCCAACGCAATCTTCGCGTTTTTGTATCGTTGGATCATTACAACGAGCCAATCTTCCACCATACAATTGAACGCCATAGCTCGCAAAGACAAACATCAAAAGAAATAATAGAGTTGATACCTAAAAGTAATTAAATATAAAAATAAATTTTTTAATAGATGAAATAATTAAAATATTAAAATATACTGACCAATAAAATTTCTTTGAAGCCTCGACATAATTCATACACCACTTTTCGCATGTGAGGCACTAAGGTGAATATTCTGAGGGGTCGGACACATCGGAGAATCATCAATAATTGTGCACCAGAATTGGGTGGTACACTTTTTGGCATCCAACATAAAAATACTAAACTGACCTGTGTAAATACGAAGGTTAATTTAATATAATAATTCTGAATAGCAACCAGAAAGAAAAATAAATAACTAATGATGTACCACATAGATGAATACGTCGAGAACTGAAGCGACATCTTTGATGTAAGCTTTTGGAGTGAAAAAAAGACCGTCTGCAAGTATTTTTAATGTTAATTCAATACTCATGAAAATAACAAAACCATATTCGGCAACTTGTAACACTGGAATTTCCATAACTCGATATCGGGGTGTTTCAAACATCATCGAGACACATGACAGTGTTGTTGCACATATCATTACCCAATCTAAGTATGTGACTAACCCAAGAAAATTGCTAAATACGAAAAAAAATACATCATTATTATTAAATTATCGTCATTAACACTGAAAAAAAAAAAAACTTGTGTTAAAACTATTGATATTCTTACGAATAATTAAAATTTTGGACTTGATACAAGCAGAATATTGACTTGATGGAAGAATTCTATAAATTTCTTAATCCAAGTGTAAATTTGATTTAATTCAAGTCTGAAAACGTCTCAGTTTAAATTTGGAATTTTCTCGTAAAATTAATCATTCGAACAATACCTCAAACCAATATTGAAATTAAACGAAATTCCACTTTTATTGTTTAATTGATGAATTAATTAAACAAATAAAAATATCACATAAAAACAGCTTATACTCATTGTTTGAATTATCTATTTTCTGCTTTTTATTTCCATTTTTAGAAAATAGTGAGTAAATATAATTTCAGCAAATTCCAAATTTAAAATTTAAAAAAATTTTAATCAAGCTTAAAAACATCTTCGATCAAGATTTTAAAAGTTTTGGATCAAGACTTAAAACTACTTGAATCAAGACTAAAAAAATGACTTGAATCAAAATTAAAAATCACTTGAATTAAAATTTAAAAAAACGACTTGAATCAAAACTAAAAACGCCTTGAATCAAGTTTATTCTCGACTTACTCCTTTTTACGACTTATTCAACTCAAGACATGTGTAATGTTGTGAGTCAAGCATATTTCAGACTTGTATCAAGACTATTCATGTCAAGTCTGAATCCCGACTTGATTCAAGACTTTTTTTTCTTTTTTTTTGAATGAATGCAATTTAATTTTATTATTTGTTGTTTTTATACATACTGGAGACTTTTATACTGCACTTTTCTCTCTTTGCCAGTCAATGGATCTTTTAATCTTGCGTCATATCGCGCATAGACAAGTAACTGGCAAATTTTACGAAATTTACTTTCACGTGGCACTGCAAAAAGTGGCGTGTCGAAAAACGGATGATTTTCTCTTAAATCGTCTTCTCGTTGATTTCTATTTACAATTAAATGAAAAATAAATTTAAAAATTAACAATATTAATATATTTATTTTATTATATAAATGTATTTAACCTTCTCATTTCTGCTTGTTGTCTTTTTGCCTGAAGTAATTTAATGTCTAAATCGTGTGGTCTACTACGTGATGATGTTACCCGATTTATCGCACCGATATCTCCATTCTCCACTAGATGCTCATACGTTTGTTTCAATTTTATTGATCCACTGCGAACGCTTCGGCGGATTGATCTCGAAAGATATTCGAAATATTCAAACATAATGGTTGATTAAATAATAATATAGTAATTTTACTTACTTTTTTTGATCGATTCTCAATTGTTTTGCGCTTGTAACTGTTCCTTGGGGTTTTAAGAGTCCTTTACCTGGTACTGGAATCATCGCTGAGTCACCAAGAAGAAGCCGCTGATTATTTGAGTCACTAAAATAAAGAAAAAAAATATAATAATATTTTATTTTAAAGTTGAAATTATTTTTTATTCATTTATTTATTTATTTATTTATTTTTTATTTGTTAAATACTTACTTGATTATATAAATAATGGCTGCTTTTTTTAAATTTGTCATAACGTTTCTTACTTTGGGCGGATTATTTAATATTTTAACCGGTCGTTGCTTACGATAAACCATTTTTGAATCAAATGTTTCATTAATTCTTTTTGCTGTTTCATTTTCTTCGTCTTCAACTTCGTATACAAATTGCCGCATGAAACTTTCACGTACTTTAGGCAAATTAAAATCGGATGGAACTTTATGTAGACACGTCATTTGTGGACTATCAGGAAATTTTTCAAAAATCCGTAAACGAAATGGTAATGTTTCCTTAATTTCTGCGCTTTGTTCTCGAAATTTTAATTGTTTCAATTTTTTTATATCCTCATCAAGCTCTAAATTATCAAGGATAACAGCAACGAAAAGACTCAACACAATCTATATTAAACAAATAATTAACTACGTAATTATTTTTGTTTTTCTCCAATAATATTTATCGATAAAATAAATTTGATTCAATAATTATTTTCAATATTTTAAACTTACCAAAGTTACGAAGAGATGATACAAGATAAAATATACTGCAACAAATGGTGCCATTGTTTCATGAGTTCTCACCATTGTTTCGTCCATTACTTCAACCCAAGCTTCTTGTGTGAGAATTTGGAACATGGACATGAAAGCCTACAAAAAATAAATAATACAATAATCTAACTGTAAATAAATCGCTTAAATGATTGAATAAAAATTGATTTACTTCAGGGAATGTTTCGAATTTAGTGAAGTCACAGAGAAAACAAAAAAGTTGCATTGATATACTTGAAGATATAACAAGTAAGCACATTGTAAAAATTATAAGACTTCCAAGTTTTTTTCCAGGTCCAAAAATTTTGTAAACAAAATCTTCCAACATTGGTGATGCTTTTATAAGCCTAACAACACGTAAAACCTGTAATAAATAAATATTAAAATTAATTATCATAGATTTTATAAAATACAAACAAAAAAATATATTATTTGTAAATATTTATTTAATAATTTGAGAAATACCTGAAAATACGTGAATCCAGAAAGATAAAAAAATGGTAAAATATGTATTGTTGTGCCAATGGCAAGCAATAATTCAAATTTATGAATAGAATGTTTATAATAACTGCGAAAACCCAAACACCAAATTTTAAAAAGTGTCTCTAAGTCTAATAATATCGTAAATGCAATTTCAGCGCAGTAATAATTATCATAATATGTGTGTCTTGGTCTCTCATCATGTTTAAAATTCATCGTGGCTGTTGTGATACCATTAGCTAAAATTGCACACATTACAATCATACGAAAATGTGGCGAACGAAGAATTGCTTGGCACATTGGTGATGCTAAACCACCATGTTTATTTTCATCAAGTGTCACTAATTTCCAACCATTCTCATCGCCAGCAAGAATCTAAAATCAATAAATATAATTATCTCCATCAATTATTTTACAAATATATATGAGGGTGCTTTGTTTGAGGAGACTATTTTTAATTTCTCGCGGGATGGAAGAAATATTACTCTAGTCATTCAAAAAAAAAAATTCCCACTATAGATGAGCTCTTAATTTTAATATTAAGTACTTGACAAAACAATTTGAAATTTCTTTATTTAATTAACACGTAAATCTCAATTTTTCTTTTTTCATTCATACATAGCTTCGCGGCATTTGATGCTATTTAATTGGTACTCAGCAGAAATTGTACAGAAATATTCAATATTTAATAGTGCTGTTGAGTAAATTATTTTCTGTGAACTGTCCTGTAAAAAATTTAGATTAAACAGAGAAATTTCAAACTTTCATGTGGTTTTTCTCGAAAATTTTTAGCTCTACGGTTTTTAGTTAAGAACACTATTCTGTAGAAAATTTAATTTCCTACAAAAAAGGTCTCATTAACTTTTGTTGTAAAGTTGATAATTTTCGAGAAAAATTGAAAAAACCATGAAATTCGAGCAAAAATCAGTTTTAACATTTTTTATCGGTAGGACAGTTTAAAGAAAATAATTTAGTGATCAGCACTTTTAAAGTTTATATATTTCTGTACAATTTCTGCTGAGAACCAATCAAATAGCATGAAATGCCGCGAAGCTACGCACAAATGAAAAAAAAAAATTGAAATTTATGGGTTAATTAAATGTCAAAATTTGAAATTTTAGAAAATACTTAAATATTAAAATTAAAATCTCATTTTTTATGGGAATTTTTTTTTTAATGTTTAGAATAATATTTCGTCCATTCCGTAAGAAAAAAAAAAAAAAAAATCCTATCAAACAAAGCATCCCAATAAATATATTATTTTATTATTTATTATTGTGACTGTTGTCACCTGTGATGCTGAACTGTTAGTTATGTGTCCTCTAATACCCCACATTTGTTGAAATTGTACCCGTATCTCATTAAACGTCTCTGTGATAACGGCAATAAATACATTCTTAACTAACCAAGCAAGAAAAAATATCATTGTGCTGAAATATAACACTGCACGCCATGCTGGAAGACTGTCAATTGCACGATACATAATAAAAACCCAACCCTCTTGTGATGCAGCTTGATAGACAGTAAATATACTTGTTGCTGTAGAAAAAAAAAGAAGAATATGAAGATGAAAAAAAAATATGTTAATGAGAATTTTTTTGATTAATTGTTGAGTTTAAAAATAAAATTGAATAAAATTGCTTATGGCTTTTGTTTTTATTATTTTTGTTTATAATATACCAACCGAATTCATCAAAGCCATTGAAACCCATTATATATTTTGATAATTCCAATTTCATACATGTCATTCCTTCAGGGCATTGATAACCTGATTCCGGATCGGTAGAGCAAAACGTGTCGGGTATTGCTAAACTATTAATTGTAATATGCTTTGGATCAGTTGTATTGAGAACACAGTGATTAGTTAATTGGCCAAAAAATTGTACGCCCAAGAGACCATAAAGTGACATGAAGAAGAGGAAGAAGAGTGTTACATTGTATATTTGTTGGCTCGATCGTCTGAAAAAGTAAAAGATTATTAAGTAAAATAATGTATTAATTATTTGAATGAAAATTGATAATATTTTTAATTACTTGAATATCTGATTAATTCTTGCTTTAGGCATTGAAAATTTAAGGAAGACTCGGAGGAATCGTATCATAATAAGGGGCCGTGGTGAACGAATAACAGATGCGGCGCTAAATTTTAATACAAATCCCAGCATTTCAAACATTTGAAGAATTACTGAAAGCCATAGAAAAAACACCATCGTCGCATCAAATTGACACCAATGATCTTTTAAGTATGACTTATCTCTCTGTATTAAAATAACAATGAATAAAAAATTATTTTCATATAATACTTTAACATATTAATGATAAAATAATTACAGTAGAAAAAATTATTTTACATACTTTTAATATTCCACGAATATGCATTTTTGCAATCATTTCGGCAGTGAAGAGAAATGTAACGACAAGATCACAAATGAAAGTTACATATTGTAACTGCGATACTTTTTCAAATGTCTTTGGAGTGTTTAAGCATACAGACGCGAGCGACACCAATGCGCAAAGCCTCATCAATCTTCTGACCCACAACTAGAAATTATTAAACAAATGATTGATTCATGTATTAAAGTTGTTTTATCCATTTATTTTTACTCATTTATATAGTTTGTAGTGGAACTTTTTTAATAACTTTGTGAACTTTTAGATCGAAACAAGTCGAGTTTGAGAATATATTACATGATATACATGTGACATAAAATATAAAATAAATTTATATTTTATAGCTACAAAAGTATTAAATTTTGTGAAAAACTCATCAATTTGATATTGTTTGCTTCACTTGTGTTCTTCTTCGGTTTGAAAGGAAATATTTAATGCTGATATATTTTATTGATATATTTTATTGATATCAATATATAATATATTATATTAATATATAATATATTATATTAGCAATCGTTATAATATATTAATAATTAAGATTGTTTATTCACCAAATTTTATTAATTTATTGTATTTGTTTAATTTATTTTCATTAATATATCTCATTAATAATAATATATAATATACTATATTGATATATTATATTTGTTTAATTAAATTTTATTAATTTTACTATACAATATACTATTTTAATATATTATATTAACAATCGTTATAATATATTAATAATTAAAAATGATTATTCACCAAATTTTATTGATATATTGTATTTGTTCAATTTATTTTTATTAATATATCTCATTAATAATAATATATAATATAATATATTGATATATTATATTTATTTAATTAAATTTTATTAATATTACTATTATACAATATACTATTTCGATTTATTATATTAGCCATTGTTATAATATATTTAAGATATAGATTGATATTAACCCAATGTTATCAATATATTATATTAATATATAATATTAGCCATAGTTATAATATATTAAAGATTAAGAACGATATTAACCAAATGTTATTGATATATCATATTAGTTTAATTTTTTTTCATTAATATATATCATTAATGATATATAATATATTATATTAATATATTATATTAGCCATTGTTATAATATATCAAAGATTAACATTGTTATTTACCAAATGTTATCAATATATTATATTTGTTTAATTTATTTCTATTAATATATCTCATTCATATTGATATGTAGTATACTATATCAATATATTATATTAGCCTTTGATATAATATATTCACAATTGATATTGATTGTTAACAAATGTTATTAATATATTATACTTGTTCAATTAATTTTTATTAATATTAATATACCATATACTATATAAATATATTATATCAGCTTTTGTTATGATATATTAATAATTAAGATAGATATTATAACCAAATACTATCATTATATTATATTTGTTTGATTTAATATTATTAATATATTCCATTAATATTAATATATAATATACAATATTAATATATATTATATCAGAAATTTTTATAATATATTAATAATGAAGATTGATTACTAACCAAACTTCATTAATATATTATACTTTATTAATTTATTTTTATTAATATATATTATTAATAATATATAATATACTATATTGATATATCATTTCTTATATTCGTCATTGTTATAATATATTAATGATCAATATTGATCATTAACAAAATTTTATTGATATATTATACTTGTTTAATTTATTTAATTATTAATATATCTCATTTATAAAATATATAATATACTATAATAATATATTATATCAGCTATTGCTATAATATATTAATAATTAATGTTATTTTTCTTTCAATGATGCTTCAAAAATAGTGGACAAAGTTAATTATTTATTGTTTAAATATATGATAAATTTAATTATAATGATTGAAAATATTATATTGATAGTAAAAAAGTTTTACTTCAATTGAGCATGAAGATTATTAATTTCTTTTTTTTTTCATATTAATTCCGATTGATTTTTATTATATAAATATAATTACTAAATATATTTATACATACTATTTGAGCATTTTTGTTACCTTGTTTACCCACTCAATGTCAGCACTCTCATTGAGGGACTCTTCCGGGCCATAATCAGCCAAGACAGGTTCCCCCTTGAGGCTCTGCTTCCGCCCCAACATCATTATTGGGATTATGTTCGCAATGGTGAAGCCTGAAATAAATTCGATCCCATTGAAACAATTGCTGAGATTATACTATATTTATTTATTTTTATTTATTTATATTTATTTGTTTTTTTTTTTTTTTTTGAATGACACAATTCAAAACCCGTCTTATTAGGGTGAATAACAATAAAATATTTATGTAAATTAATTAATTACTCCACTATTTATCTACCAACATAGATATACTATGTGGTTTAATTTCATTTTAAATAAAATAATACAATTTATCATTGTCACTTTCATATCACGACATAATTACAATAAACGAATAAATAAATAAATAATTAAATAATAATTTCACTCAAATATTTAATATAAATTTATTTTCATTATATAATTTTTTTAATTTACTATTTATTATTCAGCATGCAAATTTAGAAATACATTAACACATTATTTATGTATAAATATTTTTTTTTTTTCATTTAACAAATTCTATTTTTTTTTTTTTTTTTTTTTTATGGATAAACTGTTATTTTTATACACTCCAATTATTTATAACATTCATAATTAACTATGTAATATAACATTACAAGTATTGTATACATATAAAAATTGTTTTACACACGAAAACGCACATTAAATTTATTTATTCAAACTAAATAATTAATAAGTTACAACAAATAATAAAAATAATGTTTATCTTTTGTTCCAAGCATTCGACACGATTATATGTACTCACGTCGCCGCAATTTTAATTTCACCGTTTTTAATTATCGAAACATTAGCTGAAAAATTATTTATTAGTAAAAAACTTAACATATTAATTAATATTAATAAATATTATATTAAATCACAATTTATAAAAACATGATTATCATCACACGTGCAGTAAATATACGATACATAAACAAATATATATATATAATATATATATATATCATCATTAAAAAAATATACACATAAATTTTATAAATAAATTATAAGTAAAAAAAATTTTTTTATTCATTTAAATTAATTTTCTTTATATATTTAAAATAGTTTGATATATAATAAATTATTCCATTCTATCTAAACTTGTAAATAAATTATCAAATGATGATATAGAACTCAATAGAAATATTACGACGTAAATAAATTTTCCAATGAATTGAAGTAAAATAAAATAAAGGAAAAAAAAAATATATTGACAATAAATATTTCTTTATCATTTTTTTTTTTTCTTCCACTCACCTTTTTTTCTAACTGTACAGCCGATGAATTACTCTGCCTTTACGGCAATTTATTATAAACTACATTTCACATAAAGCAACGTGACGACTCAACGATTAATAAACATATTATTATTTTTTTTTTTTTTTATATATATTAACAACAAGCGGGCGGCATGGCGGTGAACATTTTATTGGTGGGTCCGACTGACCGTGTGTTGAAACTCGGTAAAACCAGCTGAGAACACTAACTCGGGCATGTGCTGTAGCATTCTCCACCTCTCATCTCTTTCATACAGGATCAATATTTCAGGGGTTTGGTGAAGTGATACGCAACCCCCACGAACAATTTTATCCCCATCTATCAGAGATCTTCTTTATCCTAATTTTCTATATATTCATATTTATTTAAAAATAGGTCACAATTTTTATCGTATTATTTATCATTTTTTTTTCCATTTAAAATTTTTAAATATTGAATTATTATATTTAACATATTACAGAATATTTATAGTTAAATTATTCGAGTTATTAAAATTTATTAATTCATTTTTGATTGAGAAAAAAATTCAGTCGAATAAAATTTCAATAAATCACAAAGTTTGAATAAATAATTAATTGATAAATATTTTGTTTATATATGTATAAAAATCATTTTATGATTTTATCACATGCACACATACACACCTGCACGTATGTATAATATTTAAGACACACTAAGATAGGATATATACATCAGTAATAATTTTTATTTATGAAAATTGTTAGATTGTTAGAGAAAAAAAATTTTTTTTTTTCAATATTCTTCATCATCCTCTGTATTAATTGCATCTTCCTGTACTTCACGATAATCAAGCTCAAGTGCAGCAAGATCTTCACGAGCTTCAGTGAATTCACCTTCCTCCATTCCTTCACCAACAAACCTAATAATTAAAAATAAACATTCACAATATGATATAAAATAAAAAAAATGTGAAATTATTTTTTGATTATCAATATCAAAATTATTATGAAATTTAAATTAATTACCAATGAACAAATGCACGTTTTGCATACATTAAATCAAATTTATGATCAATCCTCGCCCAAGCATCAACAATTGCTGTTGTATTACATAAACAACAAACTGCACGATCAGTTTTTGCTAAATCACCACCAGGAACAACTGTCGGTGGTTGATAATTAATTCCAACCTGAATAATTAATTAATATATATTTTATATTATAAATATTATTGTTAAATCTTTTATTAAATCAATTTGATATTTATTTTTATATTATTTTGATAATTAAATGAAAATAATTGATAATTTACTTTGAATCCAGTAGGACACCATTCAACAAATTGTACGTGCTTTTGTTTTTTAATCATGGCAATAGCAGCATTTACATCCTTTGGGACAACATCACCACGATATAACATACATACAGCCATGTATTTACCTCTCCTGGGATCACAATTAACCATCTGGTGATTAGGTTCGAAACATGAACTCGTAATGTCTGCAACTGTAGATCTTTCATGTCCAGCTCGATCCGCTGAGAGAACTGGTGCATAAGTTGCCTGACAATAAAAATATTTTATAAAATTATATAGTTTATTTGATGGAATTATTTTAATGTGACTTGTGAGATAATTATATGATAGGGTGCTTCGTTTGAGAGGAGTATTTTTTTTTTCTTGTGGGATAGACGGAATATTATTCTAAACATTTAAAAATAAATTTCCCATTAAAGATGAGATCTTAATTTTAATATTTGAAATTTTGTTATTTAATTAACACGTAAATCTCAATTTTTTTTTTTATTCATACATAGTTTCGCGGAATTTCATGCTATTTATTTGGTTCTCAGCAGTAATTGTACAGAAATATATCCATCTACAAAAGTGATGATTACTAAATTATTTTTTGTGAGCTTGCTCTGCCGGTAAAAAATGTTGAAGCCGATTTTTGCTTGAATTTCATAGTTTTTTCGATTTTTCTCGAAAACTATCAACTTTACAGCAAAAGTTAATGAGACCTTTTTTATAGAAAATTAAATTTTCTATAGAATAGTATTCTTAACTAAAAATTGTAGAGCTGAAAGTTTTCGAGAAAAATCCAATTAAACAAATGAAAATTTGAAATTTCTCTGTTTAATCTAGATTTTTTACAGGACAGTTCAAAGAAAATAATTTAGTGAACAGCACTTTTAAAGATTATATATTTCTGTACAATTTCTGCTGAGAACCAATCAAATAGCATCAAATGCCGCGAAACTATGTATGAATGAAAAAAAAAAAAAATTGAGATTTACGTGTTAATTAAATAAAAAAATTTCAAATTGATGACGGCAAAACTTAAGATTAACAAAGCACCCTATTAAACAAATAATCTGTATATAATTATTTTGTCTAAGATTAACTGTATCAATTTCGAGTATACTCACAAGAGGGAAATGAATACGAGGATAGGGCACGAGATTTGTTTGAAATTCTGTAAGATCAACATTTAAAGCACCATCAAATCGAAGACTCGCGGTGATTGATGAGACAATTTGACCAATAAGTCGATTTAAATTCGTGTATGTTGGTCTGTCAATACTCAAATTACGTCGGCACAATTCATAGATAGCCTAAAAAAAAAAAAAAATATTTAATTATCAATGACAAATAAAAGGAAAAGAAAATATCAATTTCACAAACTGATCATGTTTGAATTATTAAATTTAATATTTGTTTATTCACTTGATTATCGACGATAAAAGCAACCTCGCAATGTTCAAGGGTAGGATGTGTATATAGAATTGCATTGTATGGCTCAACGACAGCAGTTGATACCTAAAAAAAGTATGATACAATCAGTAAACAAATAAATTATAAATGAAATATAACAAAAAATAATTTTTTATAAATTGGATATAAAAGACAATTTTTTTTTTTCTACCTGAGGTGCTGGATAAATACTAAAAGTAAGTTTGCTTCGTTTTGGAAATTCAATACTGAGTCGTTCCATCAAAAGACTCGCAAATCCTGAACCTGTCCCACCACCAAATGAGTGAAAAATAAGAAATCCTTGAAGACCTCGACATCTTTCTGCAATTCTTCGTATTCGATCCACAGTTAAATCAATAATTTCTTTTCCTGTATTAAATATTTATAAGAAAAAAAAAAAAAATACATAAAATATGAAAGATAATAAAAATTGTTTCTATTTATTATAAATATAGGAAATGTATTTTTATTATTATACCTATGGTATAATGTCCACGAGCATAATTATTTGCTGCATCTTCTTTTCCTGTAATTAATTGTTCTGGATGGAATAATTGTCTGTATGTACCTGTTCGTACTTCATCTGTAAAATTAAATAAAATAATGAATAAAAAAATATTTGAAAAATGAAATAATTAATTTTTTTAAATTTATTAAATTGTTTAATTTGATTAAAATTGAATAATTTAATTTTATTATTAATTTATTATTGGATTGAATTAATTATTAAATTAAATAAATAAAATTAAAATTTTAAATTATTATAACTGAAAAATTTAATTAATATAACAAGTAATATTATTTACCTATTGTTTATCATTATTAAATTAAATTAATTATTGAATTAAATAAATAAAAATGAATTGATTAATAAATAAAATGAATGTAATTAAAATTTAAAATTATTAAACAAATAAAAAATTTAACTACAAACAAATAATATTATTCATTTTTTATTTATTATTATTAGAATAAATTAATTATCAAATTGAAGGAATAAAATTAAATTAAATAAATAAAAATAGAATTAAAAATTATTAAATAACTGAAATATTTAATTAATAACAAATAATATTATTCATCTATTATTTATTATTATTAGAATAAATTAATTATTAAATTGAACGAATAAAATTAAATTAAATAAATAAAAATAGAATTAAAAATTATTAAATAACTGAAAAATTTAATTAATAACAAATAATATTATTCATCTATTATTTATTATTATTAGAATAAATTAATTATTAAATTGAACGAATAAAATTAAATTAAATAAATAAAAATAGAATTAAAAAATAATAAATAACTGAAATATTTAATTAATAACAAATAATATTATTCATTTATTATTTATTATTATTAGAATAAATTAATTATTAAATTCAACGAATAAATTTAAATTAAATAAATAAAAATAGAATTAAAAATTATTCAATAACTGAAAAATTTAATTAATAACAAATAGTATTATTCATATATTAATTATTATTATTAGAATAAATTAATTATCAAATTAAACAAATTAAATTGAATCAATTATTAAATAAAATGAATAAAATTAAAATTAAAAATTATTAAACAAATGAAAAATTAAATTAATAACAAATAGTATTATTTATATTTTATTTATTATTATTAAATTAAATTAATTATTGAATTGAACAAAAAAAATTGAATCAATTATTAAATAAAATGAATAAAATTAAAATTAAAAATTATTAAACAAATGAAAAATTAAATTAATAACAAATAGTATTATTTATATTTTATTTATTATTATTAAATTAAATTAATTATTGAATTGAACAAAAAAAATTGAATCAATTATTAAATAAAATGAATAAAATTAAAATTAAAAATTATTAAACAAATGAAAAATTAAATCAATAACAAATAGTATTATTTATATTTTATTTATTATTATTAAATGAAATTAATTATTGAATTGAACAAAAAAAATTGAATCAATTATTAAATAAAATGAATAAAATTAAAATTAAAAATTATTAAACAAATGAAAAATTAAATCAATAACAAATAGTATTATTTATATTTTATTTATTATTATTAAATAAAATTAATTATTAAATTGAATCAATTATTAAATAAAATGAATAAATTTAAAATCAAAAATTATTAAACAACTGAAAAATATAATTAATAACAAATAATACTTATCTATTAAAAATTGAAAAAAAAAATTAAATTTCTTACCTATAACTGTTGGTTCAAGATCAACAAAAATGGCACGTGGCACATGTTTACCACTATCACTCTCAGCAAAAAACGTGTTGAATGAATCTTCCTCCTTGTCAACTGTTGTATCACTCGGCATCTGGCCATCCGGATGAATTCCATGTTCAAGGCAATAAAGCTCCCAGCAGGCGTTGCCCATTTGAACACCCGCTTGGCCTATGTGTATCGAAATACACTCCCTCTACATATTAAAAAAAAAAAAAAAAAACCATAAAACAACATCAAAACATAAATCAATAAAATTAAAACAAAAAAATTGCACATAAAATTAAATTTTTTATTTTAATTTCACTCAAACCTTTTTCGCCATTTTTTCTCCAATAAACGACATTTTTTCACCTACAAATTTGTTTAAAAATTAATAACTATACACTAAACAAAAACAAGAATTTAAATATATTTATTATAAATTGTCATAAATTATACAAAAAATTTAATTTAATATCATAAATTAAAACCAATTAAATTCCAATATGAAACACAACGTGCATTCCGTTAGTTCAACGTTAACTGATGTCCATAAAACACGTCGTTTATCGTCAGGGCTTATATAACCTGAGCCAACAAACGATTTTTTTTTCTTCTTCTTCTTTTTTTATTTTACGACAAGTCCATATCGATATTTACATGTAGAGTTAGTTTCACCTTGACCTAATATAAATCGCGAGTAAAAGTATTTATTTAATAATAGATTTACAATGTCATGAAAAAAAGAGACAAAAAAATAAACACTACAATATATAAGAAGGACTAACTAATTATTATATACATATAAAAAAAATGTCACGATGATGTATATTAGTAATCATATGCACATTCAATATAAAAAGCATTTTAATTGCGTGACTGTAAAGCGTTCAGTTAAAATCGATTACAAAAGTTATTCTTCTGTAACCATAGCAGCTTAAATGAACTTAAACACAAGACAATACTCTCATAATATTCTCGCACAAATATTATTTAAATATATTAATGAATAATATTAATAAATATATTTATAAATAAGCACGAAATTATTAATATTGATTTATCATTATCTTATAAAATCATTATGATAACAATTTATAACTAGACTGAAAATCAATTTAAATAAATTATTTAAAACATTTATATTTAATTGTAGACTTTATGTTTTAAGGAGATTTAATTAATTTTGTAATGAAATATAAAACAAAATAAATTGAAGATAAATTAATAATTGCAAATAGGAAATAAATATTGATTGGTATTATTAATAAAATTTTGTGTAAACTTAATTAATAATGGGAAAGAATGAATAATTGTTACATACCATAATTGAAAATTTTTGGTGGAAAGAAAATTATTACTACAATGTTTAGAAGTGACTTTAGGTATGAACAACCATCTAGTCTGACCAGTGACAATGTTTTATCACTGTATAAAATTGCATATCTGACTACAATATGTATTTTAATAAAGGATGACACTGTATAATACCTGACGCATGAGAGACTATAGTATATATTATTTTTTGTATGTTAAAATTACCTTACACTGTTTGTCATTTGGATATATATTTGTCTATACATGTTCATGAAATATTAATTTATTTTATATATTGTGTTCGATCAATGCCAATGTCTTTTTATAATAGAGAATAAAAATATTTATAATGTAATTAGAATGTTTTAGAGGATTGAAAAAATTTAATTATGCATAATTGATATTATATTTAATTTTATTTTTAGTAAATTTAGTAAATATGTATTGATATTTATTTATATTTATGATTGGGAAAAATGTAATTTGATATTGGGTGGACCTTGATATGGTTCATACACGCCTACTGAAAGATTCTGTTTTTGTTAGTTATCATTAATAGAAAAGGTTCAATATTATTCAGTGGTGTGTCGTCTTTTGAATAGGAATATTCTAATTATTTGTGTTATTAAAATTTTATGAGAAAAGAAAAAGAAAAAATTGATGATTTTTTTTTTTTAAATGAATTTAGTTTTAGATTTTATTATAATATTTAGCAAATGAGAATGGAGTCCAAGACTCTGTGGCTCGCATTGTTTATTATTAAATTTTGTGCAGCGTGGATGGATGAAAGGTTTGGAATTAATTTTATTTATTAAATTTATACGAAATATTTTTTTATATAAATCTTATATTATTTTGCGTTTTAAAATAATCTTCACAGGCCTGTATTGGAATCTATTGATGGGAATCTTATAATATCTGGCGCAAAGGACAAAAATATTACGATAAAAATTCTTGGCAATGGATACTTTAATGTTCATGACATTGATCTCATCAGCGTTGCAGTATCGGTAAATTTGTATTTAATTTTTTTATTATTTAATGAAATAAAAAAAATTGTGATTGTAATAAAATTGGTGTTTGATCATCGTGCAATCAGGCTAGAAGTGCATCGCGTCTTGTTGAACGATGGCGTGATGGATATCTTCAGGAATTGATGGAAAAAGTTCGTCGACTTTTGCAAACAGTCGAAGGTCCATATGGACTTGACAAACGTATAAGTTTATTGGAGCACGGTGCAGATCCATCAACAAATTCATCAAATTGGCGACCATACAAACCTTCCTCTGACACTGTGATTAAAATTATTCTCATATAATTATTAATATTAAATTTAAAAATAAATAAATCGATTGCTTAATTTGATTTGATAATTTTTTTCTGTTTTTTAGGATTATCAAGGTGATGAAGTAATAAAAGTCATAGTCCGCGCATTGAGCGATCGTGTGAGTTATAAAATAAAGTCTTATGCTAACATGAAAATTCTTCATTCCAATGTACTTGGTAAATATGTATTTTGCTTTTAGGTCCGACGAATCGAGTCACGATTGAGAACAGTAATATCAAAGTTACGACAGAACAAGTGTGCAAACAATCCATGTCAAAATGGTGGCACTTGTATTAGAATCTACGATGGATATCAATGTATCTGTCCATCAAACTGGGAGGTATTGACCCATTTATTTCAACATTCTACTTGGAAAATAATTAAAAAAATTAATAAACTAAAAAAATAAATTTTATTTTCAGGGTCAAAGTTGCACTCAAGACGTGAATGAATGCGCAATATATCTTGGAACTGATCTCGGTTGCCAAAATGGTGCAACATGTACCAATCTTCCAGGTTCATATCAGTGAGTAAACATAAAAAAAAAATCAATTAATTAAATTAAAATATAATATTTCATATTCATAATTGAATAAATGATTGATATTGAATTAAAATATGGAAAATAAATTTTTAAAAATAATTAATTTGTAGATGTGCATGTGCAAAAGGTTGGTATGGTGTCCAATGTACAACAACAACGGCTGTTTGTAATTCTCAAGATTCTCATCAACTATGTGGTGGTCATGGGACTTGTGTGCCAAGTGGAACAACACTTGGCTATACATGTATATGCGAACAGGGCTGGAAATCCCAACAAAATGATCCGGCATGTACGGTGGATGTTAATGAATGTGAAGCGCCTCATCCACCATGTTCAACTCAACCGTTAGTGCCTTGTATCAATATTCCAGGAAGCTTTTATTGCGGTAGTTGTCCTGCTGGTTACACGGGAAATGGCCATTACTGTTCTGATCTCGATGAATGTTCAACAGACAATGGCGGATGTAGTACAGTTCCAAAAGTTCAATGCATCAACACAATGGTGAGAAAATAAATATAATCAAAAATTTCATTCAAAAATTTTATTTTTTTTTTATTTTTTGCACAAAGTTTCTTATTTTTATTTTTTTATGATTTGGCATTAAAAATATATACAACCCTCAATTTTCACCGTTTTATCACCAACCCCCATTTTTTAATAGCGATATTAGTACTGTAATAATTCCTCTTTTTTTTTTTTGTTACCTACCAAATAGTTTTATATTTTTTTTTTATAATAATTTATATATAGTAACATTTATAGTAAATATACTATATATATAATTATTTTGCTATTTTACCATTTGTTATTTCACTATTTTACTATCTTACTATTTTTACTATCTTACTATTTTTACTATTTCACTATTTTACTATTTTACTATTTATTATTTTACTATTTTACTATTTTAACACCTTACTATTTTTACTGCCTTGCTATTCTTACTATTTTACTATTTTACTACCTTACTATTTTTACTATTTTACTATTTTGCTATTTTACTATTTCATCATTTCATTATTTACTATTTTACTATTTTACTTATTTCCCATTTTACTATTCACTATTTCACTAATTTCTATTTTAATATTTTAATATTAATTATTTTACTATTTTCTATTTTATTATTTTACTATTTACTATTTTACTATTTTCCATTTTACTATTTTACCATTCATTATTTTACTATTTGACTTATTTAACACCTTACTATTTTTACTATCACGCTATTCTTACTATTT
Source organism: Microctonus brassicae (assembly GCA_918226075.1). Lineage (NCBI taxonomy): Eukaryota > Metazoa > Arthropoda > Insecta > Hymenoptera > Braconidae > Microctonus > Microctonus brassicae. Next base: position 14,874,213 of record OW445481.1, on the reverse strand, counting down.
TACTATATTACTATTTTACTATTTATTATTTTACTATATGTATATAGTAATAATATATATACAGTAATAATTTAACTACCAAAATGTTCACTAGAAATAATTTATATGGTAAAACAACGTTCACCGGGTCAGCTAGTATTATTCTAATTTTTATTTTGATAAATATTTAGGGATCACGAGTATGTGGATCATGTCCACCTGGTTATCAAGGAGACGGTGTAACTTGTGTATTCATTGGTGCATGCAGAATTAACAATGGCGGATGTCATCCTCTTGCAACATGCATAGAAAATCGTGGATACACAAATGTTTTAGTTGAATGTCAATGTCCTCAAGGTTTTCATGGCGATGGTTTGGGACCACAGGGTTGTCAGCCAGGTACATCAGAAGTTGGCAGTGGCCCATGTGCTAGCAATCCTTGTGTTCATGGTTTGTGTTTACCTCATGGTAACGAATTTATATGTCGATGTAGTCCAGGCTACATTGGTAAGTTTAATTCATCAATTTAATTTATTTTTATCGATTTTTCAAGTGATTTAAATGAGGAAATAAAATATGAGTGAATGATTTTATTGAATGATTAATTTTCAGGACCAACATGTGCGACAGCAGTAAGTCCTTGTGTTCCAAATCCATGTAAAAATAGTGGAATTTGTACGATTACTTCTGCGAGAACTGCGTCATGTGAATGTACTGCTGCATATTCAGGTCCTAGATGTGAAACACCTAAGGAAACTTGTGGTGGAGTTATTCGTGATTTATCTGGTACATTGACGTATCCATCAGGTGGTGCTACTTATCATCATGGTTTGAGTTGTGCATTTATTTTGGCGACCAATGTTTCGCTAGTTTTGAATGTCACATTTACGAAATTTGATTTGGAATTAAGTTCAGGCTGTCGACACGACTTTTTACAGGTATTTTGTTCACTAAATTTGATAGAAGAAATGATAAACAAATGTTTATTGACCATATGGAAATTATTAATTATATTCTTACTTATAGATTCATGATGGTGGCAATGCTGGAAGTCATCAATTGGGTAGATTTTGTGGCAAAAATTTGCCACTAAATGGCAGTATTATTTCCACACATAACAGTTTATATTTATGGTTTCACTCGGATAATAGTGTATCACACACGGGATTTTCACTGCATTGGAATAGTATTTTACCAGTTTGTGGTGGTATTTTAGAATCTGAACATGGGACAATTAGTTCGCCTGGATCACCTGGTAGATATTCACCCAATAGAGATTGCACATGGCAAATAACAATTCGTCCTGGTAAACGAATACAATTTCATTTCTTCACTGTTATGATTGAACCGAATCCAAGTTGTGATGGGGATTATTTGGAGGTGGGTATTATCAATTCTTGAAGTGTATTAAATTTCTCAACAATATAAAATATTTCATAAAATATTTATTTACTCAGATCAATGATACAAATCGTGATCGCTCAGTGCAATTGGGTATTTATTGCAATCATACTCATCCACCGCCACTGTTGACTTCCGGCTCATTTGCAACTGTTCATTTTCACTCGGACGCACATGGTCAAGATTTAGGTTTCCAAATAACTTATTCCAGCATCGAAGGTGTCGAATTAGTTTGATTAAATTATTTGCTGAATTAAAATAATTAATTGATTCATCCAAAAATTTATCAACAACATTTTATTCTTCTCAGGTAGTCCTGGTTGTGGTGGAGTACATACAGCTGATCATGGTGTTATTTCTACTCCATCTGAAGGTGGTGCAACTTACAAACCCAATATGCTTTGTGAATGGAAAATTCAACTTCCAGTTGGAGAAAAAATTCGAATCACTTGGATCAATTTCAATCTTGAAACATCACAAGTTTGCAAATTTGATTTTGTGAAGGTAAACAAAATTTCAAATAGTTTTAAATACCTTCTTTAATAAATAATATACTGCATATAATAATAATAATAATAATAATAATAATAATAATAATAATAATATTAATAAGATTCACGAAGGTGGAACATTGGATTCACCATTAGTTGGACGATATTGCGGATCGGATTTACCACCGACAATAACAATAGATTCAAATGTCGCTTTGGTAATATTTAAAAGTGATTGGAGTAATGAACATGAAGGCTTTCAATTGAAATATGAGACAGCGTGTGGCGGTGTATTTAGCGATTCGTCAGGTGTTATTAAATCACCGTATTATCCTAATAATTATCCGAGTGCACGAACATGTATCTATGAAATAATTCAACCGCCTGGAAATGGTATTGCATTAAATATGATTGACATGGATATTGAGGGATCAGCTTTTGTCGATTGTTACTTTGATCATTTGGAAATACACGATGGTGATAATGAGAATGCAACGGTATTGGCTAATTTATGTGGTGATGAAGACAATATGCCAAGTGATCCGATATATTCAACGCATAATTATATGTATATTAAATTCGAGACGGATATAAGTATACATGGTCGTGGATTTCTTGCAAATTATACAGCAGAGGAACGCAGTATGTATATAATTTTTTAAAGATTAGAATAAATTTCTGCTTTTTTTAAGGGGACTATTTTTTTTTTCTTGCGGGATGGAAGAAATATTATTCTGAACAATTAAAAAAAAAATTTCCATCAAAGATGAGCTCTTAATTTCAATATTAAGTACTGTCGCCATCAATTTGAAATTTTCTTATTTAATTAACACGTAAATTCCAATTTTTTTTCTCATTCATGCATAGTTTAACGATATTTCATGTTATTTAATTGGTTCTCAGCAGGAATTACACAGAAATATATAAATTTCAAAAGTGCTGATCATAAAATTCTTTTCTGTGAACCGCTCTACCGATAAAAAATGTTAATGCCGATTTTTGTTCGAATTTCATGGTTTTTTCAATTTTTCTCGAAAACTATCAACTTTACAGCAGAAGTTAATGAGACCTTTTTTGTAGGAAATTTAATTTCCTATAGAATAGTATTCTTAACTAAAAACCGTAGAGCTGAAAGTTTTCGAGAAAAATCCAATTTAACATATGGAAATTTGAAATTTTCCTGTTTAATCTAGATTTTTTACCGGTGGGGAAATTTACAGAAAATAATTCAGTAATCAGCACTTTCAAAGTATATATTCTTTTGTACAATTTCTGCTGAAAACCAATCAAATAGCATAAAATGCCACGAAGCTATGCATGAATGAAAAAAAAAAATTGAGATTTACGATTCAATTTAATAAGAAAATTTCAAATTGATGGCGACAGTACTCAATATCAAAATTAAAAGTTCATCTTCATTTTGAATTTTCTTTTGAATGTTTAGAGTAATATTTCGTCCATCCCGCGAGAAAAAAAAATAATCCCCTCAAAAAAAGCACCCAAATATTCATACAGTTTTTATTTTAATTTTCTAGGATGTGGAGGATTATTAAAAATGAATACTGGAACAATTCGTAGTCCAGGTGAATCAGAGAATTACAACAATAATGAAAATTGTATTTGGACTATTCAAGCACCACCAGGACACGTCATACAATTAACTTGGTCCACGTTCAATCTAGAGCATCACGAAAAATGTGAGAATGATTATATCAAAGTGTCAGAAATATATAATGGCGAAGAAGCACATATCGGCCGGTAAGTCTCTATATTTCTCTCTGCTTTCGTAAATTTATTTTTGTCAAATAACATAAACATATTTGACTTCATCAATATAACCATTATTTTTTTTTTCTAATTAATTATTATTCCATTAGGTATTGTGGAACCAAAAAACCACCGCCATTAACATCACAAGGTCGTACGATGACAATTGTCTTCCATTCAGATATGACAATAACTTCCGATGGTTTTTCTGCAAGTTATCTCTTTATCGATGCTGCAAAAGTATGTGGTGGTCATTATTTCACACCTAATGGTATTATAAAAAGTCCTGGATATCCTGATTATTACCCACCGGATCGTGAATGCATTTGGGTTATTGAAGCACCGAATAAATTACAAATTAAATTAAATATAAAAAAATTCGATATTGAAGACCACAGTCATTGTACATTTGATTATTTAGAAATTAGAAATGGTGGATATGAAACTTCGCCATTAATAGGAAAATTTTGTGGTGATACAATGCTAAATGAAATTCAAAGTTATACTAATCAGTTGTATCTTAAATTTGTTTCTGATGGTTCACGAGGTGGAGAAGGTTTTGAAATTGAATGGGATAGTACAACATTTGGTACGTTATTATTCATTTTTATTTTTATTTTTTGAATAAAATTCTCATTTACATATTTATTAAATTTCTTAAGGATGTGGTGGAGCTTTAACGGGTGCCACTGGTGATATCATTTCACCATATTATCCACAAGTATATTCACGCTCATCAGATTGCACATGGAAAATTACTGTTGCTGCTGGCAGCTATGTTGAAATATTATTCATTGACTTAGATCTTGAAGAGCATGTACGATGTCGATTTGATTATATTGAAATAGCAGAAAAACGAAACGGTCGACGGAGAAATATAAATCGTTATTGTGGATCTAATCATCCAACCACATTGACACTGGATAGCAATATAGTCACTGTACGTTTCCGCAGCGATTACTCAAATTCAGGTCGAGGTTTCCATATTAAATATCGCACAAGTAAGTGAAATATAAATTATAGGGTGGGCCAAAAAAAACTTTTAATTTTTTCTTCTTTTGTTACCATGAAAATATTGTTCAAAAGGTGATAAAAAAATGAGCCTGGGAAAAGGGCAGCTCTTAATTTTAATGTTAAGAGGTGTCACATCGTGATTTTTTATTTCTTTATTGAATAACATTGAGACCTTTTTGTAGAGCGTTTAATTTTCTACAAAAATATGTATTGCGCACTTTTTAATATTTATTTTTCTACGAGTTATAAAATTTAAAAGTAGCAAAGAATTTTTTTTTAAATTCTTCAAACTTTAACCTTCGATATCTTCTAAACAGTAAAAGTTATGAAAAAATTGTAAGATACCTTTTTTGTAGTGCGTTTAATTTCCTATGAAAATATGTATTGATCATTTGAATCCGTCAATTGGTTCGTGAGCTACAAAATTCTAACGATAAAAAAAAATGTTTTTTCCATGTTATACAACAAGGAAATCAAAATTCACGATGCGACACCTCTTAACATTAAAATTAAGAGTTGTCCTTTTCACAGGTTCATTTTTTCATCACCTTGAACAATATTTTCATGGTAACAAAAGAAAAAAAAAAAGAAAAGTTTTTTTTAGCCCACCCTAATAAATATAAAGAAAGAAAAAAATTTTATAATTGATGTAAATAAATAAATTGGAAAAAATACTGAAATAATGTAATTTTTCAGTTTGTAGCAACAAAATTCATGGATTCAATGGTGTAATCGAATCACCAAATTTCCCAAATAAATATCCATCGCAAATAAATTGCAGTTGGATAATCGAAGCACCAAAGGGAAATAAAGTTAATATATCATTTTCACATTTTGCACTTGAAGCACATTCAGATGAAGTTTGTAAATTTGATTATTTATCATTGAAAGAGGGCGATAATGATCAAGCTAATACAGAATTAGGAAAATATTGTGGAACAGATATTTTACCACCAAAAATATCTTCAACTCAACATCAGGTGTTTATTAAATTTATCACTGATGAATATTTTACTTATGGTGGCTTTAGATTGGAATGGATAATTGACGGTTGCGGTGGTCATTTGAATAGACCTCAGGGAACATTTACATCGCCAGGTTATCCAACACCATATCCAACTGATATCGAATGCGAGTGGTTAATTGAAGTTGATCATGGTCACAGTGTTGAAATATTTTTCAATGAAGTAAATACTGAAAAAGCAAATGGCTGCAATTATGATAAAGTTGAAATTTATGGCGGCGAAGACATTACTGCACCAAAACTCGCATCATTTTGTCATACAAATGGACCAGTTAATTTCACAAGCTCTAATAATAAAATGTTTATTAAATTTGTATCGGATATTTCAGTTGCTGGTCGTGGATTTTCAGCAAATTATAAAGCCGTTCCACTTAGATGCGGTGGTAATTTTCAAGCCGATCAAGGATTTATTCATTCAGCAAATTATCCAAAAAATTATCCCAATAGTCAAAATTGCGAATGGTTTATTCAAGTGGATAAAAATCACGCTATTAATTTTACATTCATTGATTTTGATATCGAAGACACAACCAATTGTACAGATGATTACGTCAAGGTAAAATTATAATAATGAATATTTATTAAATAGAAAAATATATAAAATACAATTTAGCAATTTAATATACTGCTTTAATTTTTTTTTTCGTTTTATAGATATTCGATGGACCGACAAGAAACGATGCGGAATTGGGTACATTCTGCAGAAATGTATTGCCACCGTCAATTATTTCATCAGGGAATGTTTTATTAGTCGTAATGAGAACTGATAATTTAATATCAGCAAAAGGATTTAAAGCACAATTTGAACGAACTTGTGGTGCTCGAATTGTTACTAATAATACCGGAATTTTATCGACAGCAAAAGATTTACATTTACGTCAAACTGATGGCACAAATTGTAGTTGGATTATTGCAGCTGATGATCCAGCTGATCATGTAACATTAACAATATTTCATATGGATATGGGTTCAACAAATGAATGGGACGAAACATGTGAGACACATTATTTAAATGTTTATGAGGGTGAAGGTTTTAGGGGACCAATTCGTGGCACGTGGTGTCAAAATAAAGTCCCTCCGCCTATTGTTAGTAATGGAAATGCATTAACTGTACATTTAGTATCAATGTACTCATCTGATGATACATTTGAAGCATCTTATTCAGTATTAAATTCAGGTAAATTGACAAATAATATAAAAGGAAAAAAAAATTTTTTTAACACTTTACTTTGGATAATTAAATTTTTTATAAATTGTATTTTTTTTCTCTCAGCTTGTGGCGGAAATTATTATTCAGAGTCTGGTACACTTACATCACCAATGTATCCAGATAGCTATCCATTAAATGTAGAATGTATTTGGATTTTAAATACTGCGCCGGGGAATCAAATAAGTGTAATATTTTCAGAATTTAATCTTGAAGTAAGTCCAAATTGCGATAAAGATTATTTGGAAATTCGTGAGGAATCGGGTATTGGAAAACTAATCGGTGTTTATTGTGGTGATACAATTGAACGAGTGACAGCAGATAAAAAATTATGGATTAAATTTCGAAGCGATAATGTTGGAACTGAAAAAGGTTTTATGGCTGAATATTCATTTGTTCATGGAAATAATATAATGGGAACCAGAGGTGAAATTGCATCGCCACTTTATCCTCATCCATTTAGACGAGTGGTAGATGTTACATGGCGAATTACAGTGGACTTTGGCTTCTCTGTCAGAATTGAATTTGATGATTTTCACATTGATAACGTTGGAAATTGTTATTATTCAACGGTAAAATTATTTACAATACACCTAAATAAAAAAAGAGACTTGAATCAAGTTTAAAAGTTTTAAAATTAAAAAAAATTTTAATCAAGCTTAAAAAAATCTTCGATGAAGATTTTAAAAGTTTTGGATCAAGACTAAAAACAATTTGAATCAAGTTTATTTTTGACTTACTCCTTTTTACGACTGATTTAACTCAAGACATGTGTAATGTCTTGAGTCAAGCATATTTTAGACTTGTATCAAGACTATTTGTGTCAAGGCTGAATCGCGATTTGATTCAAGTTTTCTGTAAATATATTTGTATATAATTATTAATATTTCCAGATTTATGATGGTTATGATGCCGAGGCGCCTGTACTCACAGAGCTTTGTGGGTTGACTCTTCCCGAACCAATTCAATCATCGAGCAATGTTGTATTTATAAAATTCTCTGGCGATTCTTACAGAGAAGGAAATTGGTTTCACTTAAATTGGTTCCAAGTTCCTCAAGCAATCAAAAATGTAAACACCGATGTAGTTTGTAAGTTTAAATTCCTCCTAAATTATAAATCATTAACTAAAATTGGATCATCAATATTAATTTTTCATTTTGGATTTCAGTGTCAGAATGTAATGAAGAAATAACGTTGAGTAATTTTGCAAATGCAACACATTATTTCACATCGCCTGGATATCCAACAGGATACGCAAATAATCTTAAATGCAATTGGTTGTTTACTTCACCACCTGGTACACATCTTATGCTGAGATTTGTGGCTATTGATATTGAAGAATCCTATCAATGTATATCCGATCATATAAGTGTTTATTCTGGATATGCAATATCGACACCGCCATCGCCTGATGCAAAATTACTTGGAAAATATTGTCTATCTAATGAATCACGAACTCATGTTGATAGCACAAATGTTATGACAGTTAAATTTGAAAGCGATATATATTCAAATAGAACTGGATTCAAAGCAGTTGTTTATAGCGGTTTGTCATCATTTATTAAAATTATTCAATCAATTAATTAAAATTGAATAATATTATAATTAATATTAAAGTGAAATTTAATTTTTAATATGATTTTTCAGAGTGCGGTGGTGATTTAACTGGACCCGCAGGCGTTATTGAATTTAATGATACAATAAGATCAAATCAAATACGTTCTTGGAGTTACATTTGCGAATGGAGAGTTAAAGTAAGACCAGGAAGAAAGATTGAGGTTAAGATCGAAAAAATTGCTATCGACACTGCAGACAATCGTTGTGGAAATTATTATTTAATGGTAATATTGAATAGAATTAATTCCAATTTAATTTTTATTTCAACTTCAAAGATGAATTATGATTTTTTATATAATGTAATTAATTTTTTCAGTTGAAAAATGGTGATGGACCTGATTCTCCATTGCTTGGCGATGGAACTTATTGTGGTCGGGTTCCACCTGATGCTTCACTTACAACTACAGCAAATCATTTATATGTCAAAGCAGTGGGCACAGGTCTACATGTTGTGTATAAACTCACTTATAAGTATGAAATTAATAATTTATATATATTTTTTTTCTTAATTTTCGATATTGTGACAATTGAATAATAATATATATTTGTGTTTATATTTAGGGAAATTGGATTAGATTGTGGAGGAATTATAAAATTAACATCATCCACATCTCAAGAGAAATTTACAACGCCAAATTATCCAAATATTCCACCTCCGTATTCAGAATGTTTTTGGACTATTGAAGCAGAACCAGGCGAAAGAATTTCGATTCATTTCATTGATAGATTTGACTTGACCAACAGTGCCAAGTTAGTTTAATGACAACAACAATAATTCCAAAGTATTATTAATTCACTTTGCTTATCTGTTTAAATTTATTGCAGTTGTGAGAAGGAATTTGTGGAAATAAAAGATGGTGGTACAGATGCAGCTAAATTATTAGGCAAATTTTGTAATGATGCTGAACTCAGTAGCATGACGTCTTCTGGAAATTATCTTTACGTTCATTTCTACACTGATGTGCCAGATCCAAAGAATGGCTTCAAAGCGGTCGTCACTTCTGGAGGTGACAAAAAAAAATTCAAACAATATTATTTGTTCATTGAATTTTCGTAAAATATTTCATCATGATATCAAATTCGGGTATTGTTATATTTATTATTTATTACAGATGTTTGTGGGGGAGTTATAAGAGGTAAACAAGGTGTCATTACATCGCCAAATTATCCAGAACCCTATCGTAAAAATGAAGATTGTGCTTGGTGGATTGTTGGACCAGCTGATCATACTCTGAAGCTTGAATTTAGGGATTTGCATTTACCAAGTTTGAGACGCTGTGAAATAACAGATTTCGTTACTATCAGTGAAAAATTACCGAATAATGACAGTGGTGAGCTGTAAAAATACTTGATAAGTTTCTAATTTATTTTAAAAATTATTTTATAATGAAAATAACAATTTTTCGTTTTATTTTTCTTTTTGTAATTGTATCGGATTTATTTATTAGCTATTACAACGATTGGAAATTATTGTGGTTCGACGAAGCCTGGAATTATAGAGACTTCATTCAATGAAGCACTAATCAGTTTCCACAGTGATCATAGAAGTTATATAAATTATAGGGGATTTAGTATAAATTTCACAGCTAGTAAAGATGGTAAATATATAATTATTTATTTTTTTAAATATTGTGTATTAAATAACGATAGTAAAATGATTTATTTATTTTTCAGCTTGTGGCAGTCCATTGAATGGTATGGCAGGCGAATTTAAATCTCTTGGTTATCCCAATCCAAACGTTCGATCAAAGTAAATTAATTGATAAATTAATTAATATTGAACATAATTTAATTTATCAATTTCGTGTTTTTCTATTTTTATTTTTTCTTCCTAATACTGAGATAATTAATTTGACTTTTTAGATATTGTGAGTGGCATATTACAGTGCCTGAAGGCTATCAAGTGAGCTTAGACATTGATGATTTAGATTTTGGTAACACAGGAGATTCCAGTGGAAATTCATTTTATCTAGCCGTAAATTATTCATTTAAAAAATAAAATAATAATATATAAATCATATCAATTCATAAATTTTCAACTTAATTTATTTATTCATTGGTTCTTTTAGTTTTTCAATGATTTTGAATCAAAGTCACAGATAAAAACAATTTATAAAGAAACACAAGAAAGGACGATAAAAAGCTCATCAAATTTTATGATTGTTTCGTATTGGGCTGGTAGTGGCCATCGAGGCTTAAAAGCTCGGTTCTCTGCTATAGCACCAGCACGTAAATAATTTTTTTTCTCTTGTTTTTCCAAGTAATAATAAATTTTTATTTCGTTGAAATAATTTTGTTTCTAATTGTGACAGCTTGCGGAGGAATTATGAGTAATCTTGAAGGAACTTTATCTGCGCCAACTACACCACCATTCAATCAAACTTCATTTTATTGCCAATGGTCAGTCAAAGCTCCTGAAATATTATTCACTGAAGGATCATTGGAAAATAAACTCACATTAACAATAACAATTTCGGGAACGATTGGACGTTATAGTCGTCAAACTCGTTCATGTTCTTATCTGATGAAATATATCAAGGTCACAGGTGAGTAAACAAACATAAAATAATTAAAAAAATAATTAAAATGAATAAAAAAGTAAATAATAAAAAAAAAAATTTTTTCTCTTTTTTCTTCTATTTTATAAGATACAAAAAATACTGTTGGAATGATTTGTGGTAATGTCACACAGCAACCCCATGTCATAAGAAGTCCTGCGCGATTGAACATAATTACGGTATTTATTAATTATTATTTTTTATTCCAATTTATTGATTTTTTGATTTTGATTTTATACTTTTTTTGTAAGTGATTATTTAAATTGGATTATTTTTTGTGTTTAGGCTCTCAATAGTACGTATGGCGCTGCTATGAAATTTGATATGAAATACAAATGGCAAAAATGCGGTGGAATACTCAGTGGACCATCGCATTTAATTAACGAACCCAATGATATTCAATATCCAAAAAGTTGTGCATGGCGAGTGGAATATCCTGATAATGGTGGAGTTATTCGTATGATAATTAATCGTCTCAATGTCGGTAATTGCGAAAAAGGATACATCATTGTTAGGTATTTTATTATTAAATCAATATAAATTATTATGAAACAAATATATTTAAATGTTGAATCATAAATATCTATTTGATTGATTTATTATTTAATTTTTCAATCACTTTAAATTATTTAACATTGAATTGGGATATTGAATAATAGAAATGGCGGACCAATGTCACCGGAAATCGGTAAATTTTGTGGTAATATAGAACCGCAAAATATCATAAGCTCAACTAATAAATTATGGATTGAATACTGGGCGAGTGAAGCACCAGGTGATTTTGAATTCCGTTTGGATGAACTCTCTGGCGGTTGCGGTGGATTAATGCGCGAAACAAGTCGAGAAATAATATCTCCTGGGTATGAAATCCTTATAAATATTTTAGTCGCATTGATATAATAATTAACAGACTTGTTTAAATATCAAAATATAAAATATATATATTAATTTCATGAAATCATAATTATTTAGATTTCCAGCTCAATATCCAAATAATGCAGAGTGTTTTTGGGAAATTATTGCAGAGTCTGGTTATCATGTAGGACTGTCATTTGTTGATCGATTTAATTTGGAAACAAGTCCTGCATGTGAGAATGATTTTATTGAGGTATATTATTTTATTTTTTCTACATTATTCTAATTTCTTAATTTTTTATGAATTTTAATACTTTTCTGTTGCTGCCGAACGGAAAATTATTGAGTAAATTTGATTGTTAAATTCTTTTTCTTGGAATATTTATTAGACTGATTCAAATGAATCGAGTATTTTTTTTTTCCAAAAGGCCCACTGGAATACCTTGAGGAAGGTGTAAAAAGATGCCTGTTAAAACCGGAGCTCTTAATATTAATCGTGAATTTCTATTTCCTATTTAAATAACATAGAAAAAATTTTTGTTTTTATAATTCGAATTTTGTAACTTACGAACCAATGGACGAATTTAAATGATCAATACATATTTTTATAGGAAATTAAACGCACTACAAAAAAGGTATCTTACAATTTTTTCATAATTTTTATTGTTTAGAAGATATCAGAGGTTAAAGTTTGAAGAGTTTAACAAAAATTCTTTGTTAATTTTAAATTTCATAACTCGTAGACAAATAAATATTATAAAGTGCGCAACATATATTTTTGTAAGGAATTAAATGCTCTACAAAAAAGGTCTCTTGTGGTTAATCGATTACTCTAACCATTTAGAAGATATTCGCATTCGAATCCCAATGCGTACTGATTTTAATAGTTTTTTAATAAATATTTTAAATTTATCCATTCAACTCATGATTACGAATATCATCTAAATGGTTAGAGTAATCAATTATCACAAGAGACTTTTTTTGTAGAGCGTTCAATTTCCTATAAAAATATATATTGATCATTTAAATCCGTCCATTGCTTCGTAAGCTACAAAATCCTAACGATAAAAACAAAAATATTTCCATGTTATTTAAACAGGAAATATAAATTCACGATGAGCGACCTCTTAATATCAATATTAAGAGCTCCAGTTTTAACAGGCATCTTTTTTACACTTCTCTGAAGGTATTCCAGTGGGCCTTTTGAAAAAAAAAAGTCGATTCATTTGAATCAGTCTAATATTTATTTTGAAATTAATTGAATTATTTACAGGTACATGGTTGGGATAATAACGCTGGAGGATCGTGGAAATTTTTGGGAAAAGTATGTGGACGAAATGTTCCTCCACCTTTTAATGCTACATCAAATCGTATGAAAATTTTATTCCGCTCAAATACAGCTATTCAAGGTGACGGATTTCGTGCATTATGGGACCGAAATTGTGGCGGAATATTTACTGCTACTAAATATCAACAAACAATTGAATCACCAAATTATCCAAATTTCTATATGAAAAACTTGGTTTGTAATTATACTATTGTTGCTCCTGAAGGAAAATATATATTGGTTGAATTTACTGAATTTCAATTAGAAGCCGGTAAGTTATATAATTATATTCTCAAATTTCATAAATATTATCTTCATTCATCTGTGATTATTTATAATTTATATCAATAAAATACACAAACTTAATTTTTTTTTTGTATAAACATTTTATAGATTATATGAATTGCAAGTATGATAATTTAACTATTCAAACTAGTCAATATGGATGGCAATCACCTGCATCAATTTATTGTGGTGACAAAAAGCCACCACTTCAATCATCAGATGGAAATATAATAATAATATTCAAGACTGATTCATATGTACAAAAACGTGGTTTTCAATTTGCCTATTTCATTAATGGTAAATAATTAATTATCTCTTTGTTTCAAAATATTAAAACAATCGATCCATTTTCAATTATTATTCAATATTACTGTTCTATTCATTCATTCATTCATTAATTAATTTTTTTATTAGAATGTGGAGGTGAAATAAATAATGAAGAAATTTTACAAACACCAACATCGAAGGAATCATCAGAATATTTTGGAAATGTCAATTGCACATGGATTATTCGTGCACCCGCCGATAAAAGTATTACTCTACGATTTAATTTATTCGAATTGGAATACAGCAATCGGTAATTATTTTTTAAACAAATGAATTATTTGAATAATTTAATCACAAAGTAATATTTTTATTTTATACATTTTGTGGCATAATATTATGTCAAATAAGATGTTACTTCGATCGTTTGATTGCATATGAGGGTTCGTGGACAAATAGAACTAAAGCATTAGCAACTTTATGTGGAAATATAACGGAATCATTACCAGTAGTCAAGTCAACAGGCAACACAATGACTGTGTCATTTATTTCTGATGTTAATCGAAATTTCAAAGGATTTTCTGCAGCAGTAAATTAAATATAATTTTTTTTTTCATTCAATTAATATTAATTGAGTTAATTTAATTAATTTGAATCATTTTATAGATACTATTTACTCGAAGTATTGAATCTGGCTGTGGTGGTAATATTAATTTAACAAATTCACGAATTTGGAAGACAAATACAGGATCAAAGTATTTAAGTTTTGAAGATTGTCACTGGACAATATCAACGAAATCTTTCAAAAATATTAAATTAACTATAACTAATATGGATATAAAAAATTCACCAAACAGAACGATTCCTTATAATACTGCTCCTTGCAATGGAGATTACTTGGAGGTGATTACGTAATTTATTTAACAATATTTAAAATCATTTATTTATTTTTTTCCATTATGAAAAAAATTATAAATATTTTGTTTTAGATACGCGATGGCAGAGGACCATATTCCGAATTGATTGGTCGATATTGTGGAAATTCAATCCCACAGCCAATTATTTCTTCATTAAATGTTTTATGGATTAGATTTTACAGCGATGGAGAAATTGAAGGAGCTGGTGTCACTGCTAATCTTGAAGCAATTGACTGTACGAGTTTGACTTTTAATTTATTAATTTCAACGTTAATAAACGTAAAATCGTAGAAAATAATTGATGTAATAATTTTTTTTTCATCAGCTCCATGTGGTGAAACAATACTGCATATTGTTAATACTACTCAGACTGTAGTATCGCCTAATTATCCTGCGAATTATCCTCTAGGAATTCAATGCAAGTGGATTATTACAGCTCCTCAAGGTCACGATATTCATGTTCACTTGAAAGATGTTGATATGGAAGATTCAATCGATTGTTTAGGTGATAGATTATTAATTATCGATAAAATGGTAATTGTTTTTGATATTGAATATTACTTTTATGATTTTTATTCATTGATTTTACTCTGATAAAATTTTTATTTTAGGTTAATAAACATATCAGTCAAGATTTTGGTGAAGATTACGTTTACAGTGGTATTCATGGACGACATGAGATGTTAAGAATGGTAATATTTAATAAATAAACATTCAAAATTAACCATCGATCAATTATATTAAAAAACAACTTTCACTAATTATTAATAAATATTTTTTTATCAGGGTAAACATAATCCTGATGGAGCATACGCATTTTGTTCAAAATGGGACGCGTATGATTATTACAGGTTTGTTTTCAAAATATTTAAATATACTTTTTAATATAATTATTTTTATATATTTTATATACGTTAGAATAATTCATTTATCATATTTTATTTATTAAATATAGTTTGTATGTATATATTTAATGATAGTATTTACTTTTTTTCACAGTGGAAGTAACGAAATTGAAATAGATTTAAAAACAACATCACACAATCATGAAAAATCACGAAAATTCAAATTTGACGTTGCATTAGCTAATTGCAATCGAAATTATACCAGTCAACAGGGCAGAATTATTCATCAAGGATTTACTGACTGTTGGATTACAATAAATGTGCCAGCTGGAAATACAATTTCACTTTATTTCAATGGCATGAGACTTTTTGATATAAATGAATGTGCCAGGAGTAATTTACAAATTCACGATGGTGATTTTAGTGCGCCATTATTAGCAACATTGTGTGGTATGCAAACACCATCGCCAATATTTAGTACAGGAAATAAATTGAGTTTACATTCTGTGTCGGATCGCGGTTATACATGGGAAAATTATGATATAACATACACTTCAACGGATAAAGGTTAATAATATATTTTTATATTTTTAATTTTCACAACTGGAGTTGTCAATTTTTTTTTTTCTATAATTTAATAGATTTTATTGATGTTGATAGGTCAAGGATGTGGTGGAAAGATTTTTAATTATAATGGCAGATTTACTTCGCCATTGTATCCAAATAATTATCGTAATTCAAGCTCATGTGTCTGGGACGTGAGTGTGCCACGTGGATTTATAATAACTTTAGAGTTTGAATATTTTAATATTGGATCAGGTGATTGTGGTGCAGATTATCTTTCTGTTAGCGATGTGAGAGAATCAACAGCTAGTGTTTCACTTTATTGTCCAAATGTGAGTAAATAATATAACAATTATTTGTTTAATTAATCACAAAAATTGTCAAAGTGTTAATAAATATTTTATAAACACTCAATGTATAAATATATAAATATTAATAAGAAGATTTATAAGATTAAAATAATATTTATAAATACCTAATTTATTTATATATGCATAGTTTTATATTAATGTTTATTTATTTATATTAATTTTATATTTATTATTGTTTAAATTCAGGATAATCCATCAAAATATCGTAGTTTATCGAACGAAGTACAAATTACTTATGTTACTAGTGTGAATAATGGTGGTAATGGCTGGATTATAAATTTTATTGGTGTAGAACGTTGTAAGTTATTGTCACTTTTGATTTAAACAAAAAAAAATATATATATATATATATATAGGAGAATGTATATGAATTTTTGTATTATTTTTAGCAGTTGAAGCTGATAATTCTGCTTCTGGTGCTGACGATTATAAATATAATCCACATTCTGGTGGCGCTGTTGTAATTGATTAACGGATAAGTGAAACCATGACATCATTTATTAATGGATTATTTATATGAGATATATATGTAAATATATTTTAAACTGTGTCAATAAAATTTAATATGATAATTATCAAGACTATTTTATCTTTTTTATGTTTGTTATAGAGATATTAATAGTATGAAAAATCAGATATCAACTCAAATATTCATAAACTTACGTTATCATTGGCAAATAATGAACTCTCAATTGTATTAATAAAATAATATTTAATAATTTGATATAAAGAATTCAATTATTTACTTTTTTCTCTAATATTTTTAAATACAGATTTATAATACAAATTTTGTTCACAAATTGTTCAAGTACTCTTTATGTATTAATTTAAATATGTTTATGATGAGTTAAACAAACTAGTTGTTAAGGAAAAATTTTAATTTCAATTGTATTAGTAAAATAATATTTAATAATTTGATATGAAGAATTCAATTATTTATTTTTTTCTCTAATATTTTCAAATACAGATTTATAATACAAATTTTGTTCACAAATTGTTCAAGTACTCTTTATGTATTAATTTAAATATGTTTATGATGAGTTAAACAAACTAGTTGTTAAGGAAAAATTTTAATTTCAATTGTATTAGTAAAATAATATTTAATAATTTGATATGAAGAATTCAATTATTTATTTTTTTCTCTAATATTTTCAAATACAGATTTATAATACAAATTTTGTTCACAAATTGTTCAAGTACTCTTTATGTATTAATTTAAATATGTTTATGATGAGTTAAACAAACCATTTGTTAAGAAAAAA
Source organism: Microctonus brassicae (assembly GCA_918226075.1). Taxonomy (NCBI): domain Eukaryota; kingdom Metazoa; phylum Arthropoda; class Insecta; order Hymenoptera; family Braconidae; genus Microctonus; species Microctonus brassicae. Next base: position 14,856,464 of record OW445481.1, on the reverse strand, counting down.
ATTAAATTTCACATGTTTTATCAACTGAATCTTGATTATCATTTGTGACCTCTTTGACACACATTTCAGGGACATTTCCATGTACATTTTCATCCACTTCTTCTTCTGCAGGATCGATACTATCAGATGACCTAACATTACGTTTTTTTGATTCAACTTCTTCAGGCATAGATTTGTCTTCCTGTTGTTCTCCATCGTGATTCGATTTAATATTTTTATTCATTTTAGAATTTGAATTATCACTAGATTTTTTTGATTTCAAACATTTTTCTTTATGCTCTCCAACATTAACATCATCATTGACATTGTTCACAGTCTCCTGTTTTGTTCCACATTTTTTTTTACCTTCATGCTTTGATTTTTTCAAATTTTTATAATTTTTACTGTGTTTATTTTGTTTTCCTTCATTGTAATCATCATTAGTATTTTCACCTGCTTTATTATCTTGATTTTTTTTTTCTCTTTCATGGTCTTTGTCATGTCTCACAGAGGATGAAGAGGATTTCGATTCACTCGATGTAGAACTTCTATCGTCATCATTATGACGATCATCAACGTTATGAACAGAATTTTCTGGTCCTCGAATTTTTTTACACTTTCCATGTTTCTCACATTTATGTTTATTCTCAGTTTTAATTTGTCCCCCATCATTTTGTTCCACTTCTAAATCATTATTTTTTTTATGATGACGTAATTTTATATGCTTTCGATTTTGTTCCTCCAAATTAGGAATTTCTTCATCCATCGTATCAATTGATGATCTTTTTTTGTGTTTCAATTTATCATGATAATTCACTGCGTCATTATCATTGAATTTATTATCGCTGTAAATTAATTAATGTGACAATAAATAAAAATAATTATTTTAATTATAATTTCAATTCATGGAAAAATTTAATTTACCTTATCGACGGATTGGCCACGTTAGATCGTTTCTTTCGATTGGAATATGATTTTTTAGCGTAGGTATCATCTGCTATCAATAACACCATGCTAATAATCACGACAGCAATCAGAAAAATTCTAAAAAAATATTTAAAAAATGAAAATAAATACAAAAAATGCTTTATCACAATTCAATAAAATTCAAAAACATTTATATTAAAATATAATATTATAATAAATATAAAAAACAAACAAAATTCATTTACCTCATTATTAATTAATAATTATCAATATAACTTCATGAAATATAAATTGATAATTTAATTATTTTATACTTTGTGATAAGTTGATAGTGATATCGTTGTTTTCATGTACAGTGCCACAGTGATACTAAAGTTGAGTAAACTGGTTCAACGAATATAAGTTCAGTTGCCTACTCTTGTGACAGGCAAACTGATAGAGCTCATCATTTGATAACTGATCAAGTAAAATACGCAGTAAATAACGTAAAATCGATATGTAAAATAAAAAAATAAAAAATGATAAGACGCAATATAAATTTATAAAAATACGATTATCAATTTTAATAAACAAAGTATTATTTGTCGTGAAATAATTTTATGATTAATTAAATTATCAATGTCATATAATAAAATTAATTAATCATAATTACGACAGTATATATTAAAATTGAAATTAAATGCAAGTATTTAAGAGCGTTGAACTTAATAATTTGTAGACGTTGATTAATTTTTCACCGTTACAGTACAGAAAATTAATTTAAATATTTGTTTAATCATTTAATCACACATGTGTAAACAATAAATAAATCAATCAACGTCATGTTACTAGTAATTTATAGTTAAGATTCTAATTCATTTCTTCTTATTAACTATTGTTGTGCATTAATAAATACAAAGTTTGTTTTTAATTTTTTTTTTTTTAATAAAATTATATTTTTATTTATTATTCCAAATAATCTTATTGTGGAACGTCAGATCTGTATTTACTTATGTATATGAGGGAATAATTTTATCTTGGGTATTCTCTTTAGATATCTACGCTTTTTTTTCTTTTTTTTTTTCTTTTTTTACTATCTTAACACTTTAAGTCACTGATAATTTTAATTATATCTTTATATATATGTACACATGAATATCAATTAATAATTTATGATAATCAAACAATGTGTATTTTTAATCAATGACAAAAAAAAAAAATATTTTAGAGAATTTGAATAAATTTTTTTTTTTTATGCTGTGCGTAAATTAAATCAACAAATTTAATTGTTGGTCAATGTTTTTTAATTAACATTGCATTTCAGTATCTCGAATAATTGTTAACAATTCTGCAAATTATTTCATTGCAATTGTGCTTATTTTTTAGAATAACAAAAAAATAAACGTATTAATTTAATTATACTTAATTATCTTAATAATTATAAGTACTAGTCATTGTAATTGTTAAGATGAATGAAAACGTGTGACATGTATAATTAAAATCATGGAGAGAGCTCTCGTTTTTTTTTTTCATCAAAGACAATTATCGTCGCAAGAATGAAAATTTTTTTGATAAAAAAAAAAGAATGAAACTATTTTATATTTGATTAATTTTTATAATTTACTGATGGTCAGTTTTATTTATTTATTTATTTTTTTGTTCATGGAACCCAGAGCAAGGCACTCATAAGATCAGTATGTACTATTCTGGCATTATTTTTCATTATAATTATCATTATATACGTGAGAAAATTGCTACATTTAAATGCACAACTTTTTTTTTTTATTCATAAATATTTCAAAATGAATTTAATTCTTTTATTATTTTATTTTTCAAAAGAGATTCGACTTTTAAACTAAATCTTTTTTTTAAAAACTTCAGTTCAATTTGAGCAAAAAATCGCTATCATTTATATTTTTAATTTTATGTATATATATTTATATCTTTCACTCAAATCAGAGTTTTATTAAAAATTTCAACTTGTTTTTTCTTTTATTTTTATTTTGTCTTATAATAATATATTGAATTATTTCAATAAATTAAATCCCATGAAGGAAAAAAAATTAAGAATTAAAATTCAGAGAGATCTTTTAATAATGGGATTTAATTTATGATAATTTTATTAATTCATCCATTGAAATTTATTTCTGTTTAAAAAAAAAAACTCTGTATTATTTGTTATTAAAAATACTGGAGACGCAATCTACAATTTATAACGTGCTTAATTTGATATCAACATCTATGAAATTTATGAGAATTAATAAACAGATTGGTTCAACATTTAAATAATTAATTTTTTCCTCGCATTTTATTTTTCTCTTTCATCACAGAATATCAAAATGGCAAATCTACTCATATATATTGATATTTATATATATTTATAAGACTTTTTAATTTTTTTTTGCCACGATGTCATATTATCAGTTCTACATAATTCATTCAAACGTCTATTTTTGTATATGTGCCCAGAATATTGAGATACCTAATTAAACAATTTTTTCAGTGAGATCGTTCATCTATACAAAAAAATATTCATCTTAATTCACGATCTCGTTGCATTACTTTACATAAAAATTACATTGAACAGTCAATCGATGACTGCTCTTACTCTTAAATATTTAATTAAGTATTTATATGAATATACATAAATTAAAAATTTTGGAAATAAATCCCCATAAACGGCCATAATAATATTACAAAAAAAAAAAAAAAAAAAAAGTAATAATATTCTGTCATATATTACATTAACATTTAGTGAATATTAACATTAAATTAATTACTGTCGTTCTGGATCGGTAATTTTTCGTGGAATAATTTTACCATTTTTTATTTTTGATGTGTCATTAAGTGGCTCAACATCATCACTAATTGGTTCACCGCCTTTTTCATCAGGATAATTCCAAGATTGTATTTCAGCTGTTCCCCATATTTGATAAACAACATAAGTACCACATGATATTAGCGCTGTCACACCAAAAACATTTCTCCATGCACTTATCGTTTGCTATAATAAATAAAATAAAATAAAATAAATTTTATGTTATAATTGTAAATATTATTTGTCTAATTATTTTATAATGAAGGTTTGTGAATTATTATCTTACATTTGTTTCGGTTAGCAGACCAGCTGCAATAGGCGACAAAAAACTAGCAGTCATGTGAATTGTTTGGGCAAAAGCCAGTACAGGGCCAGCTAAATTTGGCGCAATGTCAACGATATTGACCATAGCACCAGCGTAGGCTGCAGTAATCAACGTGACAGCAATAAACCAAACGATAAGTGCTAGAATTATATTGCATCCCAAATAACCGATGAGCAACACAAGAAGTCCAGGTATAACTTGAGCTATTGAAAGAGAAGAAAAAAAATTAATTAATGATTTAAACTAAAATTCATTTTATAATTTGACGAATAAAAAGTAAAATAAATTTTATTATCTCTATAAACGTATTATTTAAATTATATCATTCAATGTAAATGCATAAAATATGTCCTGTTGACAATAGTCTTGTGATGATACTGGTTAATTGCTCTTGATTCATTCATTATGATTAGTGTGTTCCACATGAGTCATTTGTTATTTTATTTTATTTTTTATTTTCAATTGTACTTTAGTACAATATCAATTGTTACTCTCATACACTAAATGCACATAATTGATTAAATTAATAGTTAAAAAACTTTCAATAAAGAAAAATAATTATAAAAAAATATCTAAGTTCATTTGAAGTTTGTTTTAAATTTTATTTATAATTATTGTTGGAAATTAATCGATATTGATTAAATTACAGAACCTTGAATATGTAGAATATATTTTCTTAAAATCGATATTCGTATTAGAAATGTGTAAACATGTATAGATGAATCAATATTTATATTTGTTTACAAGTTATGTATAAAATGTATAAAATAAAAAAAAATTCTTTCTATAAGTCACATTGAATTAAAATTAATTTTTTTCTATGCGTAATAAAATAAAATTCTGTTAATACTTTATGTATATATTTTATGAATTATTTTCTAATTTATATCAATATATTTTTTACTTATAATTGACACGCCCTAACGAAAACAAATAAATTAATAATCCCTAAAATTAATTTTATAATTTGAGATTAAGAAGTTAAATAAATTTTATTACTTACACATGGCGGTGAAGATTCTCCGTACATTGATTAATGACATTATTTTACGAGTTATAAGAATATCAGCAACATGACAGAAAAGAACAGAGCTCAAATAGCTACAAATAAACGGCGCACCCGAAAGCACACCATTCTGTTAAAATAAAAAAACAAACAAAAAAATATTATCATTCAATCAATTCATTAATAAATTGAGATAATAATTAAAAATAATATTTACTTACTGCTTGAATGCTAAAACCTAAAACTGTTTTCATATACAATGGACCAGATGCAATAAAAATATAATGAACCCAAATTCGTCCAAAAGTTGTGATCCCAATTGCCCACGTTGGCATTGAAGTCATTATTGCTTTCCATGGTACTTTCATATTCTAAAAAAAATAAATGATTTTAATTATTAATTTCCTTTTTTAATTTTCTTGTTGGAATAAAAAATTTATTTTCAATTCCATTACCTCATTGTTCAGTCCAACTTGATGAATAACACTTCCTTGAATGTACTGCAACTCGTCCTGGGTTATCCTTGGATGTGTGGCCGGGGTGTCGAATGCAAAGATGTACCAAAGAACGCACCATAAAACTCCAATACTGCCAGTTGTATAAAAGACGACACGCCAACCAAAGTGAGCGATGAGAAATCCGCACAGTGGGTAGGTCAATCCAATGCCAAAACTGAACCCTGAATATAGATAATCGAGGTGTTAGGAGTAGCTCACCCCATGACCCGGGTAGAAGATGATATCATGATGGTTCGGCATATGGCATTGGAGTCGGTTTTTATTCGTGCTGCACAACGATCCCGAGACTCTGTATGCCAGCGGCTCGGGCATTCTGTAATGCGATTCAAATGATTTTTTTTTTCTTATCATGAAACAGCGAATGAAGTTATGACCAGTTGCACGAAACAGAGAAGAAAAAAAAAAAGATCAGATGATTGAGAAATTAATGTCAAATTAATATAAATAATTCAAGTGAAAATAAATTATGGACGTTTATTCATGAGACTTGTTAGTGGATAAAAAAATTTTTTTTTTTAGTTTGAATAAGTTAAATCATATAGCTATCTACCATTGAAAATTCAAAACGCTTTATTGATTATTTTAGAAAGTTATTAAAAATCAAAAATCAAATTTTCAACATAGAGCTTTATGAAAAATTAGCATTTTTATGTATTTAAAATTACAATAAGTATATTGTATGAGTAGATACAATTTATAAATAATGTTTAAAAATATTCTTTGAAATATGTAGTTTATATAACTCCACAAAAAAACTGATGTTGATGAATGTTTGAATTAAATATTAATTATTTTAATAAAGATAATTAAAACTGTTTTGGTAAATTTTGGTAAGTGATGTCAAATCAATATTTAATGTGAATTAACTGATTTTTTTAAATAAATACCTTAGAAATAATTAGTATATATGAAAAAAATTATAAATCATTGCGTAAAATTATTAATATATTTTACAAATTATTTCAAGCCTCGAATAAATTTTATAAAAAGTTAGTACTCATTTGACAGCTCTAACGAAGCGAATAAACGTCCTTAAATTATTTGTTAGATAAAATTCAAGCGCGATAATAAAATTTTTAATTTATTAATCGAATTTCTTAGAAAAAATTTGGAATATTTATTTAATTTAAAAATAAATTATCTAGTTGTTAGACACAATTCATTTCATTTTAATTTAAAAAATTGATTGGAATTTTAATATTCAGCTCTGAAAATTATTTTTTTTTTCATTTTCTGATTTCTTGAACGACATAAATTTGTATGACAAATGATGGGAATGAATGATGTGTTAATGTTAATGTTATTGAAGTTGAAAACTGTTGTGATAAATAATATAATTGCTGTTGTCAGTTAAGAGCGTTGTATACAACGTGCATGTGTATCAACTGCTCAACTGATTCAACCAGGCTGGAAGTATACTCATGCCGTTCTCATGCTGTTGAGCGGTTGCCAATCGAGTATACCCCGCGGTCCGGTGAATGCAGCTGCGGTGGAGGAGCTAAATCAATCAAAATAAAATATTGTGAACACACACATCGCAACAGAGATTATGTAATACATGTTTCGATTTTTGCACATTATTGTTATAAATAATATTAACAGATGAAATAATTGTTGAATCCCAGACTGAGACAAATTTTGAAACTGAAACAATTTGAATTTATTAGTTTCCTTGAATTGGAATAAAAAATTTTTTAAAAAATTATAATAAGAAGTGAAAAAATTTTAGTCCACATACAAAACTGAAAAAATTATTTGTATTAGTAATTAATTAATTAATCAATCAATCACTGAACCATTGGACACCACTTTATAAAATAAATCATATATGTAAATATTGCAAATAATTAATTTTTGTTATTAATATTGGTAATGCAGATATTTTTATCAATGAATTTTATATAATTTTCTGAAATAAAAATGCAAACGACACATGTTACATAGTCTTAGGCGAGCGTACTGAAGTTTCACTGTAACACAAAAAAATTGTTTAGTCTAGCACGTGATGATAATATCGATTAATTAATTATTTAAATAATTTTTGATTTACCTTGAAAGGAAGACATAAAACGTGAACGTTCAGCTGGTGGAATCCAGTGTCCAACTATTGCATACATAGCTGGCCATGTCAAGCCCTGTAATTATGGAATTATTTATTATTTATAAATTTCCCTGTGGGCATTAATAATTTTAATATCACAAAGAAAAAAAAAATAATAATTGTTAAAATAATATTATGTGTCTTACACTGGCGATTCCTTGGATACTTCTAAGTGCAATTATTGCGCCATAATGTATATCTGCTGCTGTTGGTATAAGTAAACTGCATATTGCAGTGATTAATTGTGAACCACCAAAGACAGTTTTTGTACCAAAATACTGAGTTAAAACACCGCCAATAACTTGAGATAATATATAACACCAATAAAAACTGCCGATAATTGCTGATTGTGCTGGGCGACTCCATTCAAATTTTCCCTCATCCTGAAATTATTTATGAATATATATATTAGGGTGCTTTTTTTTTGAGGGGATTAGTTTTAATTCTCGTGGGATGGACGAAATATTATTCTAAATATTAAAAAAAAAATTCTCACCAAAGATGAGCTCTTTAATTGGGTTTTTCTCAAAAACTATTAGCTCTACAGTTTTTAATCAAGAGAACTATTCTGTAGAAAATTCAATTTCCTACGAAAAAGGGTCCATTAATTTCTGCTGTAAAGTTGATAGTTTTTGAGAAAAATCTAAATAAACAAATGGAAATTTTAACTATTTATACCTTGAATTTGTCCTCTATGAATTGCATGATATTATTTTAATTGGATTTTTCTCAAAAACTATTAGCTCTACGGTTTTTAGTATAGAGAACTATTCTGTAGAGAATTTAATTTCCTACATTAAATGCCTTATTAACTTTTGCTGCAAAGTTGATAGTTTTTGAGAAAAATCTAAATAAACATATGGAAATTTCAACTATTTATACCTTGAATTTGTCCTCTATGAATTGCATGATATTATTTTAATTGGATTTTTCTCAAAAACTATTAGCTCTACGGTTTTTAGTATAGAGAACTATTCTGTAGAAAATTTAATTTCCTACATTAAATGCCTCATTAACTTTTGCTGTAAAGTTGGTAGTTTTTGAGAAAAATCGAAAAAATCGGCTTCAACATTTTTTACCAGCAGGGCAGGTTCACAGAAAATAATTTTGTGATCATTATACTTTTAAAGATTATACATTTCTATACAATTTCTGCTGAGAACCAATTAAATAGCATAAAATTCCGCGAAGTCATGCATGAAAAAAAAAAAAAAACATTCAGATTCAAGTATTAACTAAATAAGAAAATTTCAAATTAATAACAGCTGTACTTAATATTAAAACTAAGAGCTCATCTTTGGTGGGAATTTTTTCTTTGAATATTTAGAGTAATATCTCGTCCATCTCGCAAGAAAAAAAAATAGCCCCCTCAAAAAAATCACCCCAATATACATATCAATATTCATAAAATTAATTCCCTTTAAATTTTATCTTCAAAAATAAATTAAAAAATATTCTGTTAAATATAAAACTCACCTCATTTATAAATGTTAAATTATTATCCGATGTTAATGATGTATTTATTGTTTCATAACAATATTTATCTGTCTCGACATCTGGATCATGTGGTTTTAATTTCACCATTTCAACAATAGTTATATTCATATCCGTTCTCATCATAAATGACACAAGAAATCCAGAAAATGAAAGCATATACAATACAACTCGTGCCGGAACCATATCTTAAACATTAAAAAAAATAATAAAAATAATAATAATAATAATAACAATAAAAATATTAATAATAATAAATTATACATAATTAAATGAGAAATATTTTTTTAATTTCAAAACTCATTTAAGTATATTGAAGATTAATAAATTATTATATATTCAAAGGAATATTTAATAAAAATTTATATTGGAATTAATGATATGGAAAATGTAAATTTAATTTGATTTTAATTATACTTGATTGGAAATTTTCTCTTACCTCTTATTCCACGAAAAAAATGAAATGATGAATGTTTAAATGTGCTTGAATTTACAAATCTGTAAATAAAAAATAAAAAAAATATAATAAATCATTTATTTTTATCATGAATTTATTTTATAATTATCTATATTAAAATTGCAGTGCAATAACCTAGAATAAAATTATATTTAACTATAAATATATAAATGATTAATGTTATATTTTATAAATTAATATGAATTAAATATATTAAATGATATAATAATATTTATAATTATTTTTTTACCTCGGAGAATCTTCCATTGTTTTATTTAGAATAAATACTTGAGCAGTAATCAATTGTTTATATACAACGAATCCTCAAGATTCAAATGAAACAAATGACAAGTAACAATCACCTTGGATTCTGTAATTAAATATTGTAATGGTGATTATTTAGTTAAAGTTTTATATATAATATTTTAATTTATAATTTTTTTTTTCTGCCTCCAAACGAATTTTTGTGATGACTGATTACTGTTGTATTGTATAATCAGTTTTATATTCTTGATATGTATAATGTAGTTAAGTGCAATTGTATTGAATATATTTACGAGGCATTATGGAAATGTGACTCTATATTTACGCAACATCCCGATGTGGTTTTTAATGTCACAATGTATATTACATAGATCGATATACAATTTTTTTTTTTTTTTTAATTTACGCATTGCGATAAAAATATTTATTCTTCCTCGGAATTATTCCTTATATAGTCTTTGTAATGAACATTGTAAAAAAATATAAATGAGTACAAGGACAAGAATGTCATAACGAGATCATACTCATCGACATTTACATGTTATATATTTATATATATGTATGTATAATGTACGTATGAATTTATATTATAGATATTTATTTGTAATTTAATTGGATAATTAAATTTTTTATCTTCATGTTATTGGGGGAAAATTTACGTGTAGAATTTTCAATAATATTTTCTAGGTCAAGATATTGGTTGCCGTGCATTATTCTTGATATTTTTTCCTGTGGTGATAAATGAAAATTCCATTTCAGAAATATACGTGCATTTCTGAATAAATTCCAAAGAGAAAAAAAAAAAATATTTATATTATATATTTTTGATTAATTTTTTTTTATCACGATAAATTCTTTAATATTTATAATTGTTATGAAATTTACAATATTTCAATGTATTTATAATTATTTATATTCATTTATAAATTTTTTTATAATATGAAAATGAATTTGGAAGAAATGAAAAATTTTTGTAGACAAGAATTTTTTTTTTTTATCGCATCGAAAAATAAGAAATAAAAATATATATTTTTTTGTGATATGAAATAATTGAGATATTATTTTTGACGAGAGTTAATGGATGTGTAAGTAATTTTTCATGAATATTATAACGTTAAGTAATTTCTGAATTCTTTGAATTATAATAAAATCATGAATGTAAATAATTTTATTTACTTGCAGACATGTATGGCATTAAAAAAATTAAAATAAAAAAAAATGACTTGGCATAAATATTTCTTTGACTTGCATACCATTCGATTGCACTTTGCAATGGTGATTTTTAAATAGAAATAATTTTAATCACATCAAATCATTGAAATACAACAAAAAAAAAATAGAAAAACAAATTAATTTAACAATTTTAACCTTGATAAAAACAAATAAACAATTAAACAACTGAATTCTTCAATTCTGGATAATGTTATCTAGCAATAAGTACATAAACAATATTGAGAAAAAAAAAAGAAAAACATTTAATATCTTACTAACAATTAAAAATAATTTATTGTTATCACTCAAAGGTGAACTGTTATTTTTCAATTTAATTTTATCGATAGAATTATTTCGAATGTCGTCCTATCGTCACCACTAATACCGGTTCAACTAACTAACATGAGCCATCAACTATATTTTGTACGATTGCATTATCCCCACCATAAATGCCCCACCATATATTTCCAAAGTCCACGGTTTTATATACAATTTGAAAATATCCATATATAAATGTTTAAGTTGGTGTTAATTTATTGAAATTTTATAATTTTGACTTGACCCAGTGAACCTGAATTATCTCTATAAACGTATCATTTAAATTATATCATTCAATATAAATGCATAAAATATTTCCTGTTAACAATAGTCTTGTGATGATACTGGTTAATTGCTCTTGATTCATTCATTATGATTAGTGTGTTCCACATGAGTCATTTGTTATTTTATTTTATTTTTTATTTTCAATTGTACTTTAGTACAATATCAATTGTTACTCTCATACACTAAATGCACATAATTGATTAAATTAATAGTTAATAAACTTTCAATAAAGAAAAATAATTATAAAAAAATATCTAAGTTCATTTGAAGTTTGTTTTAAATTTTATTTATAATTATTGTTGGAAATTAATCGATATTGATTAAATTACAGAACCTTGAATATGTAGAATATATTTTCTTAAAATCGATATTCGTATTAGAAATGTGTAAACATGTATAGATGAATCAATATTTATATTTGTTTACAAGTTATGTATAAAATGTATAAAATAAAAAAAAAATTCTTTCTATAAGTCACATTGAATTAAAATTAATTTTTTTCTATGCGTAGTAAAATAAAATTCTGTTAATACTTTATGTATATATTTTATAAATTATTTTGTAATTTATATCCATGTGTTTTTTTTTTATTATAATGGACACGCCCTAAAGAAAACAATTTCATCATCATATGTTTCACTCGACTATGTATTTACAATCCGACTTGCTTTTAATTAATTGCGATTACATGAATATTGTAATAATTTTGTATGAAAGTGAAATATGAGTCGTGGTCGGTTGATTATTTTAGAACTCAATTGATAAAATTATATTCAACTGGACTGGCGAAAATATTTTGATAACACGTGTATACTAAACGTCGTAGTACAATTTATAACTTAATATGTATATTCACAAAAAGATATATAATGTTAAAGTATGTAGTAGTGTATTGAGAATAAGAAAAAAAGAAGAAAGAAATAAATTAATAAATAAATGTTGTAGAAAAAGAAAAGACGAAAGGGGCAAAAATAAAAAAAGAAAAAATAATAGAATTAAAGTGAATTAAATTGTATCAGAAAAATATTTTTCATCGTCTATAAAAAATCAATCAATTTGATTTTTTCTTTTCTAGAAAAATTTCTAAATTTTATACAAAATATTAGAGCAAATTAAAAATTAATTAAATAATATTTTTATTGTGCATGAAGTATTTAAGGTCACTATTTTTCTTTTTAATTTAGCAGAGTTGAAGGAACTGAATCGTGAATTTGTCTATCAAAGCAAAAATAAAAAAATATTTCCTTGCAAAATATTTTGTAATTTTATCATCATTTTTTATAGAAATTAAATTATCAAGTTTTGAATAAATAAATTCCTACTGAGTTGTATATTTATTAAAAAATATTGACTGCAGTCATTCAGTGACAATGCAACAAAAGAAAGTTAAATAATTATTAACAAAAAAAAATAAATATTTAATTCATCCAATTTTCTCCCATGAATAAAATTTTTTAAATTCAATTTCTCTGACTTCACCTCATTTTAAAAACAAATTTGCACTTACTAAGGCTTCAATAACACCTAATTACATCATATAAAATATCCACATCTATAAAATATTATTCAATAGTGAATAAATGGATAAATAATCATATATTAATTAATTAATACATATACAATAAATTAAATTTTCCCCCTCATCATTTTTCTCAAACAAAAAATTATATTCCACTCCTCTATTTCAAATTCAACTATACAATCAATAAATAATAATAAAAAAAAAAATTATTCATATAAAAAACACTCATTTTCCCCATATAATTATAAATCTATAATTATAATTATAATAATTATCATAACAAATCAACAAAACAATAAATATTAATATAATATTTACCTTCACGTTACTTCGATAACGAGATACAAAATTAAATAATTTCAGTATAAAATTATATTGATAAATTTCTTGCATTTTCATGAAAAAAAAAAAAATTATCCAACAAATAATTATCACAATTATTTAAAGTATAATCATTTCGTATTACTATCAATGCAATAATTATTTGAGTAAAATAAAATGCACGTGTATTTAATGTCAATTTATATTTTAAATTAAATGTTTTGTATGGTAATAATATTTATAAACACGCATTATTTTAAAATACAAATGACTGGATAATCGTATAACATCGCGCACTGATTAATACGATAAGAACAAAATATTTATAATGACAAATGAATAGGAACAATGATACGACAAACGTGTATGTTTATGTACTATGTACACCGAACAACTGGCGTATTATAAAGATACGTATATGTCTATCGTATATGTTCGTAAATAATTCGGTTGTACTCGTAAAACTCCGCCCTTCACGGATGTAGAATATATATTTGACACACAAACACATACGCAATCTCGACCTCAGATTTTATCATATTGTATGACGTCAGAGATTATCACGTGACGTGAGAGAAACCGATCGATAGGCTGATGGTAGAGGGCGTGTTTTCATTTGCAATTTAATGCAATTAAATTATAATATTCATTTTTTTTTTTGTTTTAGATATTTTATGAGGGATTTAATATAATGTATGAAGATGATTATAGAGTGTTTATAATTTATTTCCCGTTGGATAATTGTTTATTTTGTTTGGAATAGGTTATGAAATATTTTTGTACAATTCAAATTTCGCGCGAATAAATTAATGCGTTTGTGGCGCCACTATTGGTTTACTGTTGATAAAATAGCGGTAATTTTAAAATGATATTTTTGTTTGATGGCCTTTTGAGATGTTTATGATTTTGAATAATTTTTCTTTTTGTTTAGATATTGTTTGGTGAAGGATTTAAAGTGTTTAAAGTTAATGAAGGAAAATATGTAATTTTTTGTTTGTTTTTTATTTGATTAATATTTATTAATGGAGCGTTTGACATTGATACATTGCGAAGTCGGTCACATGAATAATGTATATTATTATATATTCCAACGGAAGTGCGCGATCAGTCACTTTTTTTTTTTTTTGTTTTTTCTTTGTTTCATTGCATTGAAATTGCAGAAATGTGTGTCTCGATTTTTATTTTTATAAATTTACGAATGTTTATGAATTTTGTGTTAAATTGCTGACGCAATGTGTCACTGGATATTAAGAGTAACATCAAGAATACAATGAAACAAGTATGTAAAATAAATAAATAATATATGTATTTAGTTTAAAATATTATAATGTGATAATGACAAATAAAATATATGAAAAATTAATGATATGAAATTTTTTGGTTGTATTTTCTATATTAATTTATAATTTTTTCATTTATTTTACTGTACAGTGGGAACGTTTGGTATTAAAAAATTGACATTCGATTCAATTGAAAATTATTGTGATAATTCTAATCAAAATTTTAGTAAAAATTTCATTGCCAACGAAAAATTAATAGATTCAATATTCCAGGTAAAATTAGTTTTTATCTATAATTATATAATAAATATTTATAATTATATTTTAGAATTATTGAGCACTCAACTTTAGATACCAGACATGGATTTTGACTCCAAAAAATGGCAAAACATCGCAAAACAACAAACTTGCAAGGCTGAAAAAGGTGAATTTAATCCAATCCTCAAAAGATAACAATATTTAAAATTAACATAATTATTTTTCATGTTAATTCTTTGATATTAATCAATTCAAACTCAGTTGAAACAGGTTTAATTAAAATAAATAAAAAAACATGTAACAATTTTGATATCAATTAAATCATAATTAAAATTTTATTTTGAATTTTACTAAAAAATTAATTTACATTATTTGTTTTCTACCATTGCATTAAAATATTTTATCAAATCATTTATTACATAAACTGAATATTTTAATTGTTTATAATTTTATTTTTGTAGAGGGTGATCTTGTAGGAATGTTGTCCAAGCAATTATATCTAGCTGGAGATCAAATGCAACGAATGCAGGCAGTATTAAAGAAAGCGGAAGATCGTATGAAATTAAAAGATCAAGAAATTAGTCGTTTAAAGAGAAAGGTATAATCATAAATATATATTCCACATATTTAATTATTTAATCAATATCACATTTATGTAGAAATTTAATTTTTTTATATTAAGGCAAAAGAATGGGAATTAAAAAGTAAAGATCAAGAATTAGCTAATAAAAAAGAAAAATCACAAAGAATAACTCAATTAGAAAATTCAGATTATATGTACAAACAATGTTTAAAATTGGAGCATAAATTACTTGAAATGGAGGTTTAAATATTCTTATTAAATATTATTCATTATTTAAAATGATAATAGTTAATGAAATTAATTAAATATAAATATTTGTTTAATTTAATAGAAATTTCTTGCGGATTATGGATTGGTTTGGCTTGGTGAAAGTAGTAATAATAAAACCAAAAATTCCGATGAATTATCAAAGTAAATAAGTCATTAATAAATATTAATTAATTAATTGATATAATAAATCAACGAAATAATTTGTTAGTTTAACATTGTTCCAGCAATTTCATTAGTGATTGTTACACGAAATTGATGGCCAATGTTGATGAATTAAATTTATCAGTTGGTAAAGGAGAAATGCATGTTTGTCGTCATCAAGGAGGTGCCACATTTAAAGTAAAAATAATTATTATATTTATTAAATATTTATGAATTTTTTTTTTTTTGTTTGTTTAATTAACGAAATTGATTATTTATGATGGAATGAATAATATTAATAGGCGCCTTCATGTATGATACTTAAATTTTACAAAAATGGAATGATAGTCGGACAAAAAGGACGATTACGTCATTATCGTGAATCAATAACCCAATCATTTATTCGTGATATTTTAGACGGATATTTTCCGTCTGAGCTTCAACATGAATATCCAAATGGAGTTGCATTTAAGGTAATTTTGAATTTTTTTTTATTTTTTTTTATTTATTAATTTTTTTTTATTTATATTTATTTATTGTTTTTTATTTTTATTTGAGAAGTTAATTATATATTGATTATTATTAATTGAATAATTTAATTATGTGATTTATATTTATTTATTTTTTATTAATTTTTTTTATTTATTTATAATTATTTATTGTTTTTTATTTTTATTTGAGAAATTAATTATATATTGATTATTATTAATTGAATAATTGAATTATGTGATTTATATTTATTTATTTTTTATTAATTTTTTTTATTTATTTATAATTATTTATTGTTTTTTATTTTTATTTGAGAAATTAATTATATATTGATTATTATTAATTGAATAATTGAATTATGTGATTTATATTTATTTATTTTTTATTAATTTTTTTTATTTATTTATAATTATTTATTGTTTTTTATTTTTATTTGAGAAATTAATTATATATTGATTATTATTAATTGAATAATTTAATTATGTGATTTATATTTATTTATTTTTTATTAATTTTTTTATTTATTTATTTATGTTTATTTATTGTTTTAATTTTTATTTCAAAAATTGATTATATATTAATTATTATTAATTAATTAATTGAATTATTTAATATATATTTATTTTTTTATTTATTTATTTATTATTAATTTTTTAGTTATTTATATATTTTTATTTGTTTTTATTTCTATTTTGAAATTTAATTATATATTAATTATTATTAATTAAATAATTAAATAATTTAATTTATATTTATTTTTTTATTTATTTATTTATTATTAATTCCTTAGTTTTTTATTTATTTATAATTATTGTTTTTATTTTTATTTGAAAAATTAATTATATATCAATTATTATTGATTAAATAATTAAGATATTTGATTTTATATTTATTTTTTATATTTATTTTATTTTATATAATTTTTTTTTTTAATATTTTTCATTATTTATTTTTATTTTTTTAATATATTAAATTTATAATATAAAAAAATATAAATTCTTCAATATTAATATCAATGATGAATCGAAATATATATTTAACTTATATAATAACAAAAATTTTGGAAAATAATTAAAAAAAAAATTTTGTTACACAAAATTAGGTTGAGGATCACAGAACAGAAACATATTTTGGCGATGGATTTAATTACCCTGGACATGGTTATCAATTGGGTAAATTGCCTTCATACGGTCAAATTCGTTGTTCATCTTCATCCCCTAAAGTTAAAATTTCAACAACCCCATTAAAATCATCGTCATCAGACTGGAAAGCTCAATGCAATTCATCAAATCTTAATATAACATCAAATTCTTCACGTGTAGGGTAAACTAAAATTTTTTTTCTCTATCAATACCAATAATTGAAATTAAATAATTACATAATTTAGCTGATTAATTATAAACAGAATGAATAATTCTCCTATTCCTAATGGTATTTTAAAAAATACATCATCAAGTGTGAGGTAATTTAAATAATATTAATGTGAAAAATAATTTTTAAATATTCATTTTCATTTGCAATAATTATCTTTTATATTATTATCATTTTATTTATCAGTAAACTTGACTCTGATTTATTTAATTCCAAAAATCAAACACCCACATCAACAAAATATAATAACTCTGATACACATATCAAATCTCATGGAAGTATTGATTCAACATCAAATTTAAAAACAGAAAAAGTAAGATAAAAATTGAAAAAAACAAAAAAAATAAATCAATAATAAATATGTAATATTTCAATGTACATATTTTTTTTTTTCATATTATCTACAAGGTGCCATCAGTCACACGAAGTACCGAGTGTCATTTGCCAGTAAAGGAAAAAATATCAAGCTTTAAATGCACAGAATCAGCAGCGACATCATCGTCAACAACAAACACAAATCATCGATTTCAATCAACAAATCAATTATCATTTGATAATCCAATCAGGTAAATATGCAGTTGAATCATAATTAATTTATCATATCTAAATAATCAAGAGGAAAAACAACACGTTATCCCAATCATAAAAAAATAAAATCAAATTGCAATACATAAAATTAAATGATTACGTGAACAAAATAAAATCTGATTCATGTTTGCTTAGAGGAAGTAATTATCTTTATAATATTATTGCAATTCAAATATTTATAATAGACATTATTTCCTTATACATAATCTCTCTGATATATTTTTTACATAATAAAAAATATCTGATAATTATCAATAATAATATATAATTAATTATATGATTTTTCAGTCGAGTTTCTGGCGGAACAACTGACGTTGGATCACCAAGACCAAGATCAGTCAGTTTATCAGGTTCACGTTCTTCATCAAAACAATTTCCAAGAATATCATCTGTTGATAATAATTTTACGTCGTTAAAAAATGTGAATTACCCAAGTGATCATAAATTTAGTAAATTACGTCCATCAAAATCAGCGACATCAGAAAAATATAAATATGAAGTAAATTAAAAATATATTTATCTCATAATAATTATTTATCTTTTTATTTATTCTATATTAATTATATTTCATTGGTTTGATAATTATTTGTAGCATATCCCCATTGATAATATTGAATTATTTATAGAATAATAATAAATTTGTTAATGTTATTGTAGATGCCAGTTATGCAGGAGATAAATGAACCAACTGGTGAGATTGGTGAATTACGTTTAAAAGTTCGATCGATGACTGGTACTGTTGTGTATCTTGTTCACATCTCGGCTGATGATACAGTAGCGAGACTTTATCAATTGTTGAATACAGTGCTGTCATTAAAACGCACGTCAAATGCAACACGATATAAAATTGTTATCAGTGGGTAAGAAATATTTTACAATAGAAAATAAATTTGTAGGCAACAAATAAATAATATTCGTTTTCAAATTAAATAAATTTAGTTACTTCTACTAATTTTTTTGCTTATTGTTGTGTTTTAATAGAGTGTGGAAACAATTTTTTTAAATATATAATCTTATAAATATTAATTAATTTATTAATTAATGCATTTGTTTATTTTTTTTTTAGTTATACTCCGAAGAGGCTCGATCATATGAATGTCACATTGAGAAATTATGGAATTAATAGAGACAGTGTTTTGCATCTCGTTGAGAATTGAAAGCTTTTTTTTTTTTCTGATAGTTTTTAAGTGGAAAATATAATTTCATAATCAATTGAAAATATTTTTTTATTAATTTAACTCTACGAATAAAGAGTTTAATTGAGAGTACATTTTTTTTTTTAAATAAAATTTATATAGCATTAAATTTTTTTTTTTTGATTTTTGAGCGAAAGTTTGAGAATAATTTATTCATTTAGTAGTGACTGAGTGTCAGTCATTTCAATTGGCGTTTGTAAACTAGATAACATGATGGAAAAAAATTTCGAGCTGTGGATAAATATATTTTTTTTTTTCATTTTTTTTTTTTTTTTTTTTTTTTGGCACAGCAATATGACTCTGTACCTGCGGGTCAATTTTGTCCCATTGCATTGCTGTCATACAAAATTGGTTAGTTGATAAGAGCACAATGGTGTCAATCAATATGTAAATATATATTCTGTATTGGTTACCATTGTTTCCATATATCTGTAGAGAATTTTATCGTTCAAAAAATTTTCCCATACATTCATTTATAAATTGGCAAATTTTTATATTTGATTGTGTTACGGTTTGTAATATTCGTGAAGAATGGAAATTTATTAATTGGATACATGTGATTTTTATACAGATTTTTAATACATTTCATATCAAAAAATATTTTTTATTTTTTATTTTTTATTTTTTTTATTATATTTATTTATTTTGAATAAAAGTTATTTTGCCAGTATTTCATTCAATTAAAAACTTGTTAACGTGAAATTAAAAATTTCCTCTTTGCCATTGGTAAACAAATATATTGTAAAAATAAAAATTGAATTCAAATAAAAAATAGAAATTTAAAATAGAAAAAAATTATTTAAAAAGAAAAATATTTTTATGAATTTTTCTATAAATATCTGACAATGTTAATGACAAATACAGATGATGATGATACATACTGCAAAGAGGATACTGTACATTGAATAAAAATTATGCATATTGTATGCAAATGAACCGGAAATAATTGAGAAAACAAAAAAAAAAAAAAAAAAAAAAGAAAACATTGATTCTCAAAACGCTCGTTAAAAGGTATTGATAAACTACGTTTTTATGTCATTTTTTGTTTGCTTTTATTCTTTAATTCTGTCCGTTTCTAAATTGTAAACTCTCTACATCCGCTATTTTAAACGCACTTTTTTTTTTTTATTGTTTTTTGTATTTTATAGATTTTTTTTTATGGTCGATGACAATAAACCAAACGGCGACACGTTCCATGATTGCTTCAATAAACTCTAGGCACTTTAAACTTTTCTATTTTGACTACATCAAACTTTTTATTTATTTTATTTACTCAAGAAAATTTTCAATAGAATTATTCATAATAAATTGACGCAGTTTAAAAAAATTTCCACGGACTGTCTTGCATGCTTGAAATACCGCGGTAAAATTAACAATTACAACTTTAAAAAATATTTAAATGCACACATAAAATAATAATAATGTACTCTGCTCGCGTGAATAATTAATAATAATATAAATTAAATTATTATTTAAATATAATGCAGGGAAATTAATATAATTTTCATATGAATTTATATGAGAATAATTCATAGTTATATTTGTGAATTAATATTAGTGCAAATGTACAAATGAATTTTCAAATTTTTATCAAAGTTTCATGTGACGATGATTGATGAATCATTTCATCATCCCCATCGCAGATAAATCTCAAGGATGAATAGATTGATTCCGTCATTGTGTACGAGACAGAGCAAAGAAATATAAAAATGTGAATGGATATTTTTTCGCACTGCAGGGCAAAAAATCAGTCGAGTGTCAAAAATAAAAAATAAAACAAAGCTTGAAAGAGGTAAAAATTCTGAGATTAATATTGGTATATATATACTATTGTGATAGTTCAAAGATACTCAATATTATTCTATTCTTACGACTACATACATGTAGTATATTACACATATTTATTTTTTACTTTGAAATATTTTTTTGATTATTTATATTGAGATATTATTTTTTTTTCTTTAAAAAAAATTTTAATATCGCAATGAAAATTAAAATATTATTATAATTTATCAGACTTATTTTTTTGTGTTGGATTACATAGAAAATGGCGGGGAAGGGGTGGGGGGGGGGAGGAGAAAAATACCTTTTTTAATTTAATTCATCGTTCCAAGAATATTTATTAAATTCTTTTGAAGAAAATTTAAAATGACGCCAGCTCATCAAGGGGATTAATTACCGTCGTCAAAGCAATATCAACTAAAGACTTTTTGATTTCATACTTATTTTTTTTTCTTTTATCAAAATTAAACAATGTATATAATCTCATAAAAAATTTTTTTTTGTTCTCAAATAAATACTGAAAAATACAATCATAAAGTAAAATCAATGTTTGATAATTAAATTTTATTTATAGTTGCGTTTGTATCTCTGATGATTATAATAGTTGTAAAATTATAATTGTGTAAATAAAATTTTTTGTATTTTTAGTGAAATATAAAAATGGAATGAAATTCGTGAAATAATTCCAACTAGGATCATGACATGCATAGATGCGCGTGAAATAAATGATAGATATTACAAAATGATTTATTCTGACATAGACAAAGTATTCAGGATATTATTTTTGTTTTGTTATGATTCTTTTTTTTTTTTTCGGCGAATATTATTTGACATTTCTCACAAACGTACTCCGATCGTACATCAAAAATAAAATGCGTATTGTTTTAGGATGGGTACATAGACACGTACACATTTACGAGGACAAGTGCAGCACAGAAAGCAACGGATTATGTACACACATATGTACATGTATTTATATGTATACAAGGGTGCTTCGTTTGAGGGGATTATTTTTTTTTTTTTTGCGACGTTGATGAAATATTAATCTAAACATTAAAAAAAAAAATTACCACCAAAGATGAGCTGTTAATTTTAGTATTGAGAACTTCCCAAATCAATTTGAAATTTTTCCGTTCAATTAACATATAAATCTTAGTTTTTTTTTTTATCATTTATGCATAGCGGTATTTTATGTTATTTAGTTGGATTTTATTAGGAATTGTAGAGAAATATATAATCTTTAAAAGTGTTTATTATTAAATTATGATTTGTGAACTGCCCGACCGGTAAAAAATGTTGAAACCGATTTTTGCTCGAATTTTATGAATTTTTCGAATTTTTTCGAAAACTATCAACTTTATAGTAAAAGTTAATGAGTCATTTTTTGTAGGAAATCAAATTTTCTACAGAAAAGTATTCTTTACTAAAAACCGTAGAGTTGATAGTTTTTGAGAAAAATACAATTAAAATGCAATTTATATAAGACCAATTCAAGGCATAAATAATTCAAATTTTCATATGTTTAATTGAATTTTTCTGGAAAACTATTAGCTCTACGGTTTTTAGTCACTGTAATTATTTTATAGAAAATTTAATTTCCTACAAAAAAGGTCCTATATACTTTTACTATAAAGTCGATAGTTTTCGAAAAAAATTGGAAAAACCATGAAATTCGAGCATAAATCAGCTTTAACATTTTTAATCCGTGGGGCAATTCACAAAACATAATTTAGTGATAGACACTTTTAAAGATTATATAGTTCTGTACAATTTCTGTTGAAAACCAACTAAATATCAAAAATTTCCGCGAAGCTATGCATAAATGAAAAAAAAAAAATTAAGTTTTATGTGCAGTTAATTGAAAATTTTAAATTGATTTAGGAAGTACTTAATACTAAAATTAAAAGCTCATCTTTAGTGGGAATATTTTTTTTTGAATGTTTAGAGTAATATTTCGTCAACGTCGCGAAAAAAAAATAGTCCTCTCAAACGAACCACCCTAATGTATACATACATGAGTCATTCACATTGCAAATTTTTTTTTCTCCTGCATCAAAAGAAATTGTAAAATGTAAAATTATGTAATAGATATTTACAAAAAGCTTTTTCGATTATTGAATTTTCGACACAATTTGATTTGCACAACATCTGTTACACCCCCAAAAAAAAATCTCTTGATGAAGATACACACAAGCTTGGACGTAATTATAAATGCCTTGTATATTTTCATTACATTTAAGTTTATATAAATATTTTAGCTATTATTTATTTATATAGACATTTGAGGATTTTATAAAGTTGTAAACTTTAATGTATAGGGTAAAAAAATGATATTTAATTTCATTCAAGCTATCATTTCATCGCAGCTCACTACATTTTATTCCGATGCCTTCAATATATATATTTCTTTTTTTTATTTTTAATCATTTTTCATCGCACATTAATTATACAAACACATTATTAATTATTGTTTTGTTTTTTTTTTTATATTTTTGTGTATTATTTAACAATTATAAATTGAACTTTCGGATCGTTGTGAAGAAAAAACATTGAATGAAAATAAAGAATTAAATTAAATAAAAAAAATTTTGCACTTTTGCATAAATTTGATATAATCAATTTTTGAACAACAGCAATACAATTTTTATAACAAATCTGATATTTATATATTTATATATATGTTATATATACATATATATGTACAATGTATCGCGTAATATGTAATGAAATTTAATTTAAATTGTTATTAATATTATTAATCAATTAATTTTGTGGAGATAAATTTGTTGCTAAAATCATTATTGAACTATTGCTATTTAATTGTCAGATATTACTATTTTATTTTTATTTTGTTTCTTTGGCTTAAGTCGTTTTAATTATAACAACAACAAATAAAAAAACAATTTATATTTGACACGTTGGCAATTATTAACGATAATAGCCAAAATTATAATTATTTATAAATAACAATGTGATAATTCTTGTGACAAAATATCAATATTTTTATGTATATATTTTTTGCTATATGAATTTCATTATTATTTTAATAATATATTATTTTTATTTATTTTATTTATGTTAATTATTAATACATTTATTTATTTATAGCCTAACTTCCATTTATGAACATCGAACAATCGCAATTGCGATAATAACTTTGTACATTGTCATTTTTACAATTGAACATGAAATATTAAATAAATAAATTTGAAAAAAAATTAAATAAATTCTTTTTTTTTTTTTTTTTAATTAAAAATTACTAAGAATTATTCTATAGGCCGTGTTATTTGTTAATTGTTTATAATCATTTCCGCATAATTTAGTCACTCATCACACACACACATAAACATTTGGCTTTATTTAATTTAATTTTTTTTTTTCACTATTAAATTCTTTCTCGTTTTTTTATTCTATTTTATTTTATTTATTTATTTTTTTTTTCATTATTAAAAGATGTAATAGCGCGAATTAATTTAATCAAAGTTGATATACAAAATCACATAACTTCACACGGTATTATTTCTAATAAAATTATAATTTCAAATATATTTACAATTACACGAATAATATATTTAAATATACGTACATTTAATTTATGAATTGTTGAATTATTGTAAAAAAATTTCTCTATCTACTATATTTATATTCATCATTTTCCAATTAATCACCACACATAAATCACGACAATATATTACTAATTTGTGTCACACTATTATATAATATAAATCGTATATTTATATATTTATATTTATATATAAATATATTAAATTATCCGGAAGAGTTTTTCATAGTCTATTTTTTTACAATTTTTCTGATATATACACTGGGATAGAATCGTGTGGCAGTGATAACCACTTTATTTCTAATAATAAACAAATAACTAAACAAAAAAAAAATTCACACAGCTAAATAGCAAATAAATAAATTATTTATCAATTTTCCATCCCTAATAAATTTTTTCTCTCATAATAACTATTCAAAATTGACAAATACATTAAAAATAAAAGAAATTATAACCCAAAAATAAAACATTAATAAACAAAAAAATTGAAAATTAAAAATTCAAAAAAAATTTATTAAATTTTGTATTAAGTATTTTTTTTTTTTTTTAAATTATGTAATAATTATGTTATAATTGTTTTATATTCTCGCAATAATCATTTACAATTTAAAAGTGCTGCCATTAAATTATATTAATATAAATACATGCGCGTATAAAAAAAAATGTGCCGCATTATTCTCACGTTCTTTAGTGGTCCCGAAACACCTTGACGACTTCATTACTAGCCCCATCGGGCTGTCACAAGGGCTATAAGCACGTTTCCTTTTGGTCTATGTTGACAATGACAACAGTAGGTTGTGTTGAATGTTCCTTTTGCATTGGCACGCCTGTCGGTACTTCCTCCAGTATTGGTCAAAGGGTCGTCGTTCGTGATACAGCAGCAGAGGGTGGTGGCGGTGGCGGTGGTGGCGGTGAAATTACTACGTCAGGTTCACCGGCTAAATCGCAATCAAATCTCCACAAAATACTCTCAGGGTTGTCACCTCCTGTCATTTAATTCATTCAATCGACATTTTAATAAACACAAAGGAACATAATTCTTATTTATTTTGTATTCAAATATAAATTGTGAATATTGTATAATAATTTTGATAATTAATGTATTCAGATAAATTTATGTTTATAGCCACGATTAATGTATAGTCATTGCTGTATTATATTATATCTGGAGTTTATAGTTGTAACTATATCAAAATATAGTAAATTAATAAAGCTACTAGAATGTGCTTTTTTTTTTTTATTTATTTTTTTTTTATTTTTTTCATCAATTATACAGGCTGAAAACTTACTGGAGGGTGAAAAAAAGGAGACTGTTTGGGATGGAGCTCTTAAATTTAATATTTAGAGGTTGCTCATCGTAATTTTCGTTTTTCTATTTAAATAATATGGGAAACCAAATTTTTTTTTTTTTTTCGATTTTTGAAACTGGGCATTTGTGCATTATAGAGATGAGGTCATACCATATTTTTATGGGGAATTGAACGCTCTACAAAAAAGGCTTCTTGCACTTTTTTCATAGAGACAGCCATTTTAAAGATATTCAAACCCAAAGTTCCAAAAGTATGAAATTTCGATTTTTTCTTATTAAATCGATACTAATAACTTTATTATTGTAATAAAAAAACACTTCAATAATTGTAGTTATATTGATTAATTTTGTTTGAACAGCATAATTTTCATTGCTTTGAAATAATAATTAAATTTATTTAACATAAGTTATAAATAATTTTTTTACAGTAAATAAAATAAAGAAAAAAAAAAATATCTGACACGTGAGTATTTTTTTTTTTTAGCTTTACGAAAATATTAGCACACTAAAACCAGTTTTCCGATTGGAAATAATCTTCAAGACAATAATAAAGTGATTAGTATCAATTTAACAACAAAAAACTCAAAATTTCATACATTTGGAACTTTGGGTTTGAATATCTTCAAAATAACTGTCTCTATGAAAAAAGTGTAAGAGTCCTTTTTTGTAGAGCGTTCAATTCCCTATAAGAATATGCTATGGTTTCATTTCTATGAAAAGCAAATGCCGAGCTACAAAAATCAAAACAAAAAAAAAAATTTTCCATATTACTCGAATGGAAAAACGAAAATTACGATGAGGAACCTCTAAATATTAAAATTAAGAGTTCCACTTCAAGCAGGCTTCTTTTCCTACGGTCTAGTAAGTTTTCAGCTTATTCTTTTGATGAAAAAAAAAAAAAAAATGCCTAAAAATGGCACACTCTAATAACTACATTGTAATTTTAACAATAATTAAATAACCAATATAACTTTATGAAAATAAATCTGCGATTCACTTAAACATTACAACAATTTTAATAACTACCCGATGTAACTATATTATTCATTTATATTTCATTCAAAATCTAGCACAAAATAATATAAAAAACCATCATTTCCAAGTTATACCTGTTAATTTTTCACAATTTTCATAATATTAAATGGCTCTTTGAGAGTCAATTAATTACTATAATTAAACGCATAATAATTATACTGATATTTTATTGTCTCGTTTAGAAATATTGATATATTGATTAAGAAAAATGACTAAAAATAACAAACCTTGACCCAAACTTATTCCCGAGGAGGCTCGTCTCTGTCTCGGTGGTGGTGGCTGATGTTTGTGCAAGTGGCTGTGACTGTGAGAATGAGAGTGGCAATGACAATGTCGCGTGTGTGCGGGGGTGGCTTTGCAAACTGACGGTGGTGGTGGTGGTGCTTGGTGCATTTGCTGATGGTGATGATGAGGCCTGTGCTAGGTGTTCCCGCCACGGCACGTCGCCACTTGATCGAAGCTCAAAGATTTCTTCATCTCCGTCATCGGCAGCGCGCCAGCTTCCTGCTGCGAATATATAAATAAATCTATCGTGTAATAACGTTAAAATTATCGTTCATTTTAAATGATTATAAAATCATTTATTGTTCATTGGGAATTTTTTATATTATTTATTTATTTATCTTTTTCTTTCTATTCAATAGAACTAAATTATTAAATATTTGTGCGATTTATATTATTATTTATTTGGTGATTTTTAATTTTATAAATAATGATTTAGTGAGGAGGTTTTAGAGATAGTTGATATTAAATTATTGATCTACCAGCGAGAATTACTGACGCTAAAGTGGATAGAGTGGAAAGATATTTGATGAAGTCTGGTGGAATTTTGCTGGAATAAAAAGAAATAAGTCAATGTAGAGTTTGTTTAAAATTAATAAAATAAAAAAAAATAACTGGCATTTTGATTGAAAAGATTAATTACTTATAAAGATATAACTATCAATGGATATTAATGTGATTTTCACTATTTTGAATTTTATAGAATGCATATAATAAAAGTGCAATGCAAGTACTGAAGATCAAAAATTTAATTAATTTTATACTTATGTTCGTTTTTAGTATTAGAAATTTTTTATTAAACAATAAATCACGTTTGAGAATACATAAGTGATTATTTGTTGAAAATTATAACCAAATTATATAAAGAATTATATAAAAAAATAAAAAAATTCAAAGAAAAAATAAAATGTTTATTAAAAAATATTTCAATATTAATAAACAAAAGATAAAAACTCTTTGCAATATTTGACAATCACATTAAAATTCAAAATGAAAACAAAAATTAATATGAATTAATTTTTCTATACTTGCAAAAGATTTGTAAATATATTTCAAGTTTTCTTGTTTATCAAATACAAACATTTCATGATGAAAAAATTAATATTTAGATAGTGAGCAAATGTAAATTTGAAGTTACCCCATCCATCCTTTATAAATTTTATTCACATGGCATTCAATCTAAGTACTTTATAAGTAAATAAACATATTCATAATAAAATATATACACATATAAATTAATATTAAATAAATAAACGAATTGAATACAGAGAAAGCTTTCAAATTAAAAATAACAACATATAATTTTATTTGAATTTAATTAATTTATTACAGTGTAAATATAATTATTCAAACGCTTCCACTGCGATAAAAATTGCTAATATCAAATTACAAACATGCTACAAAGCTGCATATAATTTTAATAAAATTTGATACATACATGCTTTACTAAATTCTACATAATTATATGTATAAAATAATTAACAGAATATAATTATCTGATGATTTTTCTAATTTTACATACAATATCGAAAGTATTACTAATTTCCCATGACAATTATGTTGACAAGATACAAATTAAAACAGTGTAATAAACTATTGCAGATGAATAAAAAAATAATAAACAATATTTCTCGTCTTGCATGACGAACTTACACCATTTAATCGAGGTATTTCAATGCTGGGTATATAAGTAGTTTCTTCATGGCTGAAACAACGTCGGCTTCGTACAAGTGACGATTGTGGACTGCAGTGTATACAAGTTGTCGTTATAGGACCCAAACCACTTCGTTGTTTTGTTACTGGACGTTGGCGTGAGCCACATCGCATCGCGAATCGTAATTCTGAAGCCATCTCCGCGCACAATGACTGTATATATTTTTTTCATGAATTGTATAAGTTTCCAATGCAAATATGTTGAAGTATTTCAAGGAGACGAAATGCAATATGTCAGGGAATATTTGAGTTACATACTCGTAAAATTACCGTAAATACATCAGTAATGGAGATTAAAATTTGTGAGATATTTATGTAATTAACAATTAAATGTGATTGAGATATAAAATAGGGGAAGAGCGGTATGAGAGAGCCATTATTATTTACGCGGTAATTTTCGAACGAATCATGGATGTATTATTATTTTAAGATAGTAACACTAGCCAAATTTCGCCCACAAATATTTGACAGTTTATCAAAAATCAACGGCCTCGATACGACGTATTGAAGATTTCGTCGTCAAAAAGTAAGTTTTTGAGTTCATTTTATTTGTTTTTTGACGTCTATATGGACAAAAATAATAGTAATATGATTATACAATAATTTTATAGATATATTAGGCCTTCTAATACCATATATATTTTGCAGGCAAATCTTTAATTTCATACTAATTTTCGGGGTTATGTTTCTTGGGAGAATATGTTTTGAAAGAGCCGGGCTGCAGTGTGATGAAAAAGCTAGCTTTGTATGGTCCCTTAAAAAAGCTCTTACTAAGAAATCTAAAATAAATAATGATATAGACTCAGATACATCAAATAAAATTATATGAGTTCTTAAAAAGTTCGTACCTAGTCAAATTGCAATGATTGATCTCAAACGACTAATTTCATGAGAATTTCTTAGATTTAAGTGAATATTTTATCCAGAATTTGCGTTATATAAAACGTTTTATACTTATATAAGATATAAAATTATATCTTAATATTATTAGTAAATAATATCTTCGTTAATCTAAAATTTAAGTGGTGTAATAAGAACTTGGCTATCTCAAAACATTGGGTGGCTTTTTCAATATGTGTTATGAAATTACCGAATTTTAGTATTTTTATAAATGCTTAGAAGTCCAAAAATACTGATAGTTTTGAAAAATGTTTTATGACATCACGTACATAAATAAATAAGCAATCACTTATTATACAAATTTTTTAAATTATTTATTTCTTTTTATATTATTTATCCCTTTTTTCAAAACTGGCTCTTTCATGCCATTCTTCCCCTACTGATATTTCACGAATGATATTATTAATTAAATAAATTTCAGATCATTATAACGATTATATTTTATTCACGATTGTATAAATTTGTGCAAACTTGCAATTTTAATTATTATTAATGAAGTGATAGTGCAAAGTTGTTAATTAAACGGGAGGATAATTGAAAGTTTATGAAGTGAATTTTTTTATTTATGATTCAACATTTACTTTGTTATCATTAGATTCATTGCATTGTTAATGTCGGGGATGATAATCTCCGGATAACATTGTTGTGGATGTGTACGTGCAACGACGATTGACAAGGACAAGCTACACGAGTAAGTACATTATCATAACTGACATAATATACAACACATAGATTTATATTATGTATAAGTCATGTCATGCAGTTACGTGCAAATGCAAGGCCAAGGTAATAACATATATTTACATATGTATTATAATATAATGATGCATCATCAGTTGTTTGATTTAACAATATAATAATTTTTTTCTTTCAGGCAAAAAATATAAAACATGTAATCACAAATAATTGCCAATTAAATTATAAAGCATTAATTTGTTTACCACATAATAAATTGATCATATTAAACTGATAATTAATATAATAAATAATAAAATTAATTAATTAATTTTGCCTGTTATTTATTTATTTATTTATTTATTTGTTAATTGACTGTCGATAATTGTAAATGATAATAGTAATGATAATTTATTATAATGATAGTGTTGTAAATAAATAAACTTACCCGATCCGTTTGGGCATTTTTTTTTGAATTCCAACAAAACTCAAGAATGGCAACGAGAATTGCGAGAGCAAGTCCACACAGTAGTACAACGAATACACCACCTGTAAAATAAATAAAAAAAAAAATGAGATGAAAAAAAAAATTACATAAAATATAAAAGACTCTGGAGGGTATATGCCCGTAGGCGGCTCATTAGTTTTTATGCCACAAGCGTCCTCTCTCTAATTTCTTCCGGATTTCCGAGTCGTCGCGCGCAGTCGCTTTGCAAGTTAAAATAAGTCGGAATTGTGTAACAATGTCGCATAGAATCTTTTCTATAAAAAACTCTTATCTACACCAGACTGCCGATAAATAAAATAAAAAAATGCAGCAAGAAAAAAAACCACATTAAATTCAAAAGAATTCAAAAAATAAATAAATAATATTTCTAAAATAATTTTCTTTTTTTTTCTTGAAATAAATTTAATTAATCATCATAAATAATTGATTAATTCTCATTATTATAATTATAAAGTGATATTATAGATTTAATAATTGTTTATACGTAGCAATTATAAGATATTTAATATTGTTTGTTGAAATAAAATATAAAAAAGTGTGAGAATAAAAAATTTTAAATTAATACACGCGTAAATGTCATTGGAATAAGAGGTCTTGGAGGTGATTGAGGAG
Source organism: Microctonus brassicae (assembly GCA_918226075.1). Lineage (NCBI taxonomy): Eukaryota > Metazoa > Arthropoda > Insecta > Hymenoptera > Braconidae > Microctonus > Microctonus brassicae. Next base: position 14,824,384 of record OW445481.1, on the reverse strand, counting down.
TGTATGTATGTATTTAAAGTGCACCGTCTTCCCACAGATAAATAGTGAGATTCACATCAGTATAGACTGCAGGAGGTTGTTTACTTTTTTTTTTTTTTCTTGCCAAGTCTTTCACTCTCTGCACGCTCTCAAGTGCTGCCAACTGACTCACAGTTTGTATACATTTATGTATAGTTTTATACATATATAAAGTGCGACGGAGTCACATCAAACATTGCGTCACATTCTCCTTTATCCGTTGCGTGATATTTATTTTCTTCTTTGTTTCCTCATCTACTATACGCATAGTCTCTATAAACTTTACTTTGTATTTTAGTGCATAAGAAAAAGAAAATTACTGAATGTCAGATAAGCATTATTTTTAAACAAGGGAATCTTCGAAAGTCTTTGGTGCACTATGTATTCATGGACATGCCTGACTTTATCAAAGTTAGTCATTTCTCGTTTGGACTTTGTCACGTTTTTTTTTTTTTTTCTTCTCTTTGTGCTTCGTTCTGAACACTTGCCATTTTTTGCTACAGTGTGATAGTCTTTATGAACTATGTGAGAAAAACTACTTTTGCGATTTTCTAGTTCATGGGATTCCAATATTTAATGGGAGAAGTTTTTGTTTCCATTTTATTCATTTATTTTTTTTCTTTTTTTTTTTTTCTCAAGTGATGCTAGGAGAATAATTAATGAGGTGGTGTATGGAAATTTGTTGAGATTATTGATAGAATAAAATAGTTTAATGTTTAGAAATAAATTTGTGTTTTTTTTTCCTTTTTTTTTTTATTGTTCTTATTTTTGTTGAGTGAATGAAGTAATTATAAACCAGTTTAATTAGATTTTTTTTAATTAATATGTGAATATGTTATGTTTTTAATTTTTTCGTGGAGATATTTCGAGAATGGCTTGTAAATTCCTGGCCAAACCGCAAGACAATTTCTAAAGCTATTTATGATAATTTTTTTACTTTAAAATTAAATTTAAAATATTTTTTCATTTGAAATAATATTAGAAATTTTTTTTTTTTGAGGTTATTATTACTAAAATTATTTATTTATAATGATTCACGTAGCTGGTTACTATATCAACATTGTTTTCAATATTGAAAAATACTAAAACTTTCCGCATTTTTTAAAATATAAACACCTCAGTTTTATATGACTCGTAAACACTTTTTATATTTCTACATAATAAAATGAATAAAAAATGAAATAAAATATTAAAATCACTATTTAATATTATCGAATGGAAAATAAATTACTCATAAATTGATATTTATTTGAAAGTTCTGCACGAAAATAAATATAAAAAATTTTAAACTAATAGAAATGAATTTCGTTTTATTTTTTTTTCCACTCTATTTTTTTTTTTCTACTGTATATAAAAATTATTTCACCCTGAAAATGTATTTTATTATCGTTCACACTTATATTCCTGCAACACTCTTCTATTGCGATCGATATTTTAATCGTCTTTTCGTGTACATTCGTGCATAACACATTTACCCATTAATCACGTTGAGGATTACAGTTAATTTTCAACGATTCGCTAGTGGTTGATGCACTGATGATGGTAGTGAAATGATGAGAGAAACAGTGATGAAAATAGAATGTGTGAAAGGGAGATAATATATAAGTATGTATATGTATATGAGGTTGAAAGCACACAAGAGTAGCTCCACTTATCGTCAACGAAGGAAAGGAGACGAGGCGAGTAAGGACCCGGACGACGTGTAAATTTGCATAATTCCAACGAGAGATAGAGAGAGTAACTGTGTGATTTATGTGACAACTAGGGACACTTGCCAAGCGAACCCATGTATATAATGCAACATTTCTCGTCGACATTGTAGTTTTGTGAACAATGAAAATGGCAAATGAAAAAAATTTTTACAATGTTTTATTTTAGAATAAATTGTCGACGAATATAAGAAAAAGAAAAAATTACTTTGAGACTTAATAATATAATTAAACGTTATTTTCATTAATTTTTACAACATTCCACGTGGTACTACTACACTTGCATGATGATTATACACTTGTTGCATTGTATTATCTTTTAAGCATATTATTTTTAAAATTTTTTTTGTGTGACTTTAATTAAATGGAATTTTCATTCGCAATAAAACTGCAAATTCTCGGATATGTTTTTATGTTGTAGATTAATATTAATAATCATTGTAAAATTAATTAATGCAAATAATGTACGAAAAAAAAAAAACACTAACGAATAATAAAATAAAAGCTAATGAATAAATAATAAATTAATACTGTATTCATAATGTTTTTCGAAGAGTAAGAAATTTTATTGAAGTTAGTTCTTCTTCGTCCCTGTGGCAAATTGCAAAAGTTTGCAATTACTGCTATTGAATATATGGATGGTGGGTAGCTTTTGCTTCGCAATCGTTTTCTTGAATTCAACAATCTACGATTGCAATAGTGGCAATAGAGAAATTGGGTAAGTAGAAATGGATGGATGAAAAAAAATAATGCATTTGCCAAGTGGTGCACAAGCAGTTAGCTTTATTTAGCCTGAATTTTTGCAGTTCATTTGGTGGTTAAAAAAATTAAAAGAGAAAAAAAAAGAAATGTGTCTCAAAAAGAATCGAAGTACCTAGTGAGAAAGCGTGATTAAGGTGATGAACTTGGGGCAATTTCTACGTGTTTCCTTGGTGAGGAAAATGTCGAGTAAATTTTCCACGCCACCGAAGTGGTGGGTACTTATCCGAACTTGCTGTCAAGGCAACTGAGTAGTAGGTAAAAAGTAAAAAGAAAAAGGAGCTGAAAAAAAAAAAATAAAAATGACAAGAAAGGAAAAGAAATAATAAATTGGTGAACCAAGTAGTGCGGGAAGGAAATGGGGGTGAAGGAAATATATAAAGGGAGTTTTGACTTTACAAAAGTCTTAGAAGAACCGATAGCAAAAACTTGTTGCGACTTTCAAAGAAATTCATCAGTAGATATCATTGAAGAGAAACTCTGTTCTTGTTACCCACTACCCCACCATCATGAATGTAGAATGAGAAAATTTATTAGGATATACAAAATTGCTGAGATTATTAAAGATCTTGATGCTCTTAGACTTTTACTTTTGAATGTCTTCCACTGTGTATTTTATTCATTAGTATATTTTTGTCTTTTTATATTATTTTTGTTTTAAGTTTTATTTTTTATTTATTTGTTTTATAATTTTTCTGTGGCAATTCATTTGAACGATTCACATTATTTTAGGTTATTTTATAAAGACTCTTTTCTGGTGGTTTAACAAAAATAATGTATGTTGTTGAGAAATTATTTTTAGTTGTTTCTTTTTATTTTCGGAGGGGAAAAAAAAAGGAGCCAGGAGCCCGGTTGGTGGATTTAAAGTCTCAACTGTTACTGATATAAAATTTCTCGTGTGTAATAATATTACTTGACGGTAAACTTACCAATGTTCTCAACTCCAAGTGCATTTGCTTTATTCTCTTTATTTTTTTCATCTCTGTTACACACGTCTCCAGTATTCTTCCACCACTTGTCATACAAAATTTGTATCACCCCTTTTTCTTGTAATTCGAGAATAGCTAACGATATTTTATCTCGCCATGGTGAACCTATTTTGTGAGATAATTACAGTACAAAATTTACCATTTTTTGATATTCATTAAAAGAATTTTATTTAAAAATTAACTAAGAAAAATAATGAATTTAAAAAAAAATTTCCTAATTATAAAATTCTTCGAGTTTTAATATCAAATATTATTTATATAAAAATTGTTTGGTAGCTTTACATAAATCATAATGAGAAATTCCAATATTACTAACGAATCACAAAAATTAAATAACAAAAAAAATTCATGTTTACAATTTTGTTCAAAAATAACAAATTTAAAAAAAAATTTCTTAATTATAAAATTCTTCAAGTTTTAATATCAAATATTATTTATATGGAAATTGTTTAGTAGCTTTACATAAATCATAACGACAAATTCGAATATTACTAACAAATCACATAAATAAAATAAAAAAAAAATTCATGTTCACAATTTTGTTCAAAAATAACAAATTTAAAAAAAAAAAATTTCCTAATTATAAAATTCTTCAAGTTTTAATATCAAATATTATTTATATGAAAATTGTTTAGTAGCTTTACATAAATCATAATGACAATATAATTTTTTTTTTATTTAATTTTTGTGATTTGTTAATAATTTTCATTCACAATTTTGTTAAAAAATAACGAATTCAAAAAAACTTTCCTAATTATAAAATTATTCAAGTTTTAATACAAAATATTATTTATATAAAAATAGTTCAGTAGCTTCACATAAATCATAACAATAAATTCGAAAATTACTAAAAAATCACAGAAATTAAATAAAAAAAAAAAAAAAATAAATAATGTTCACAAATTTCTATAGAATTGTTAATTTAAATTTTAATATTTCTCCAACCACACACTTGGAAACAGAATAAAAACAAGAATAAAATATATAAAATATAAAAACCTTTTGGTGTTGCTATTCCATAGCCTTTACTGTCTAGCAAACCTCCAATTTGTGTGAGATTACAATCCCGTTGGACTGCATAGTCCAACATTGTACTCTCCATTAAAAAAGCGTAATCGCCTTCCAGCACTCTTTTAATACCATCCTCATACGATGAAACAAAGACTGATGACCTCTTTGCTTCCATGAATCTCCACATTTTCTGATAAATTCCTATTTTTGAATCCTAATCAGAAAAAACAATAACAAATAATATCACATCATAATAATGACCATTATTCAACTGCACTTTAGATTATTAATAATAATATAAAAAATATATTTTAAAATAAATTTTCATATTTCATCTGACAATAAAAATTAAAAAATTCTAAAAATTATATTTCAACAACTTTTATTACTAAGATAAATTCATTAATACTATTTAATATTAATGAATATTATCTAAGAATAATTATTAATATATTAATTAATATTTACTCTAAAAAATGTCATTGTACTGCCACCCTCCAGTGTACCATAAGCAATTTCTGTTTGTTCAGCAAGATCTGCAGCATTTTCTATGGGCGTAATCATTCTCTCGACAGTTAAAAATGCAGCTAAATTTGCTGTGTATGATGATATGATAATAAGAGTGAAGAACCACCAAATACCACCGACAATTCTTGTACTGGTTGCCTGTTTAAATCAATCAAATAATTATACTGTAAATTTAAAGTGCATGAAAAATATTCACATATTTTATAAAACTAAAAATAAAAAAAATAAAAAACTGAATGAATAAATATATAAATAAAATTTGACGTATGAGAAAGACGATCGTAAATTTATTTATAATAAATTGTCATTGAAAAATTTGAATGATTGATGGAATTTATTTGACATAAATATATTTGAAGGGTCAAAAATAATTGTCAGTGGTCCCCAATATTGTAGTTATAATGGTCTTTTTATATTAAAAGAATGCAATAAATTCATTCAGTAACTCACTCATACGTCGAATTTGTTGACAATCAATATTTCATTTGTCATGATTTTATTATCATTGATGGTGTGAAATTGGATTTGGTTGGATGATAATCATAAATGGAAAATAATTTTCAACAATGAGGTAATAATTGTATGTGTTGAAAATAATTTTTTTGGCATTGAATGAAATAAATTTTAGAAATATTATTCAAAATAATTTATACGTTACTTTTTGAATATTTTATTATTGCCAATAATGGGACAATTTAAATGGGCACAAAATGACGTGAATGAAACAATTTAAATGAGCGGAAAAAAAAGTCTTTTATTAGAAATACGAATATCGAATTGTTCAGCCGCACACCTATGTCAATACCTGCCATTCTTTTTATCAAGTCCGGCTTTTTATTTACTCGCCTGAAGAGTTTTTTTTTTTTTTCCTGTTTTCTACCGCAGGATCGAATGGAAAATGGTTACACGAATAGTTCTTTGTGGAAGACCAAACTCTATATAAAGGTCAATCATTTATTTTTCCACCCTATTTCCTTGTGTTTTATCTATTTCCTTTGTAAAATATTGTACATATTCGCTTGTTAAAAATACACTTAAATATTATTCTTTTGTTCATTAAATAAAAAATTTGTGTAAAATTTTAAAGCTCATTTATGTTTGATAATATAATATTTTATTCAAAATTAAAAATAGAGCTTGTGTGATAATATTTTATTTATACTATTGGTTATTATCAATTTGTTATTTGTAAATATATTTTGGTCGTTGAAATTTTTTTATAATTTCCAACATGACATCCCCGCATGTACACAGAGCCGATGAGCACCATATGTTGTACAATATATTTTTTTTCGTACAGATTATAACATCTAAATAAATTAATTAACATTCAGTTCATAATAAAAAAAAAAAATTTTTTTTAAAAAATTAAAATGTATAAAAAAAAAAATAAAAACAAAAATAGCAGATGAAAAAATCTGAATAGAAATTAATTTCATGCAACATTGACCAATGCCATTACGGGAAATTAATTTTTGTAATTTTTTATTCTGATTTCATTTTTTTTTTTCTCGAATTTTTCTTTCTTTCTTTATTTTTTTTTTTCCTTAATTTTTTGTAGGTTCACTTTGCTGCGCTTTTTGTTCGTGAAATCTTTTATTCAATATTCAATGAAAGACCGAACGCGACATTGAATAGATTAAATAGATAAAAAAAAAAACCGATGGGAGTGTAATAAACTAAAAAATGATATCACATAAAAAAATGTGAGAAAATTCATAGGTAAAAAAATTTCAATGAATATAAAATGTTATGCATGATGCATATAGAAAAATTTATATGTATATTATAAATATATTGCTATTGAAATGACAGACGTTAAACATAAACAATGCAAGAGAGTTGAATAATTAAAAAAAAAAAAAAAAAAATTCTTGTTAGAAATATTTATTCATGTCGTTTATTTGTTCGTTCTCCCACGATATTTAAAATCTTAATTGAGACGTAAAACAAAAAGTCCATCTACTAAACTCAAAGTAATAATGAACAAAAAAATATAAAGAAAAATTATCAAGGGAAATGGCATTCAACATAGTTCAATGCACGTAATATACAGTGAAATATGTTCTTTTTAATCTTCATTCATGCATATATAAATAAAACTCTGAGTACATAAAGAATTTATATAAAGTGCAATTCAATCTCGTGAAATTCTTTTGATGAATAGGAGCTACAAATTTAATCCAAATTTTCAATTGACGAGAAAAAAAAATTACAAACAAATACTAACTAAAATTGGAAAATTAAAATATTTCAAAGAATTAAATTTTCTTGAGCATATAAAAAATTAATTTATTCTATTAATTATTTATTACCAAATTATATTTATAAATTATAAATTTACTTGTACAACGATCTTGTTTGTAAATAAATAATTAACCCATGTAATTAAATGTAATATATTTTTGTTTAAATAAATATACATACGTAATATTATAATATTAATGCACTTGTATCATGGCTGTATATTTTTAGAGAAATAGAAAATCAGTAAAGAGCAATCGAGATAGAAAAAATAAAAGAGAAAAACATGGCTGTGGTTGATGTATACCCACGGTTGGAATAGCAAGTGCACTTCAATATTTTCAATGCGAGTCAGTCAGGTTTAATCGTGTTTTTAGAGTGCATCACGTGCGCAGATTTTCTCATTCCACCATAAATGTATGAACACGTTCATTAAATTCATGTGAAAAATTTTTGTATCTTGTGTAAGTGTGTGTGTGTGTTTGATGAAAGAAATAAATATAATTTTATTTCATTTATTTTTTATTTTCTCATAATCATTCAATTGATGAACAATAATAATTAAAAATAAAATAAAAGAAAAAAATTAAATATATTTTTGAACATGACATTTAAATGTTTTAGCAATTAATTATTTAAAAGCAAAATAAACATTAGGTGCTGGCTTAGTTTTTCATGCTGGGATGACATGCATTTTAATTATGCAAAAAGAATTATTAATTATTTTTCATGTACACATATGGTGCCTTTGGAATTTTAATTTTGTATTCTTTATATTTTATTTATTATTTCAATATTATTATTTGTTTGATAAGGCATTTTTTTTTTATTTCACATTATTAATGTTTTGCATTAATTGATTTTTAGCATTTATCATCGGCTCTGTTACATGATTACCTTGGGATTGAGATCGCTTCCCTGTTGCATTAGAGTGCCCACTGCGAACCAAAAGCTGTTGGCCAAATTGAACTCGTTCACTGTTCTTGGCAAAGGAATGTCATCGCTCTCTGGTTCCAATGCGCTGACATGACTGCCCTGATTGAAGTGTGACCCCCGCCAGGTGGTGCGAAATAGATAAGCACAATAATTACTTCTGTTTACGTTTAAATTATTTTTATTTTACACATCAAACTAAAATTCAAATTTATATCGACGAGCATTTTTTTTTATTTTTTTCATTTTGTATATACGATTATGTTAATAAATTTGTTTTGTTTTATATATGTTTATATTTATTATTATTATTTATTTATTTTGTTTTGTGAGATTGAATGAGATGAGGTAAATGAACATTTACACGAGAAAATCAGATATTTTTGTGACGCGACCACCTCATGCAATGTTGTTACTCGAAATGCACATTGTGTCACGCGACATGGTTGTACACCCCATTCATTATACTTTTATGGAAATTTATGGAAATGAAGCGCGTTGCGGTGGAAGGTTTTAGTATAGAAACTCGGACGAGGAAAATTGTTTACTGTGCGTGTCGACTTTTGGCTAGAGAAAATAAAAAATCGACTAAAAAAAAAATATCAAATAAAATCCCTGAAGGAATGAAATAAAAATTTTTCATATAAATAATATATATGTACACTAGGGTGCTTTTTTTTTTGAGGGGGCTATTTTTTTTTTCTCGTGGGATGGATGAAATATTACTCTAAACATTCGAAAAAAAAAAATTTCCACGAAAGATGAGCTCGAAATTTTCTTGTTTAATTAATACGTAAATCTCAATTTTTTTTTTTTCATTTATGTATAGCTTTGCGGCATTTCATGATATTTGATTGATTCTCAACAGAAGTTGTATAGAAATATGTAAAGTTTGAAAGGGTTGGTCAGAAAATTATTTTCTGTGAATCGTCAGATCGGTAAAAAATGTTGAAGCCGATTTTTAGTCGAATTTTATGGTTTTTTCAATTTTTCTTGAAAACTATCAACTTTACAGCGAAAGCTTTAGAGACCTTTTTTGTAGAAAATTAAATTCTCTATAGAATAATTCTCTTGATTAAAAATCGTAGAGCTAATGGTTTTTGAGAAAAATCCAATTAAAATAATATCATGCAAATCATAATGGACCAATTCAAGGTATAAATAGTTCAAATTTCTAAATGTTTATTTGGATTTTTCTCGAAAACTATCAACTTTACAGCAAAAGTTTGTGAAATCTTTTTTGTAGAAAATTAAATTTCCTACAGAAAAGTACTCTTAACTAAAACTCGTAGAGCTAATAGTTTTCGAGAAAAATCCAATCAAAGAACTCATCTTTAGTCGGATTTTTTTTTTAAATTTTTAGAGTAATATTTTGTCCATCTCACGAGAAAAAAAATAGCCCCCTCAAAGCACCCCTATGTACACATACATATTCCATAATATTACATTTAAAATGATGAAATAATCAATTCGTTTAATATAAATTCTAGATAAATATTTAAAAAATGCCTCGTCGATATTCATTCTTATTTATTCCTTGATAAATAATCTGTTCCAAATATTTGAATACTTGATTATAATTTTTTGAATCAACACTGCTCAACGGGATCCTACCTGGAGGGGACACTTGCAGCTTGGACATGGCGCAGGTTCAACCCATTCATAAGGCGAAAGGCGCGCAACAATCCACATTGTAATTGAGACCATTGCATAAGCACCCAGCATTGATAACCAAATTTCCACAGCAAAGGGATTCATGAATGAGAAGAGTCGTGAGGGCGCACGATTGGTAGTCTGAAGCATGCACACGATTTTTTATTTTTTCACAATATTCCTACACTATTCTACTAGAAAAATATTCACGTGAATTTCATTTTTAAATTCCCATTTAATTTGTCCATAATATTGTCTTGATATTCTGAAAAGTAACTTTGAAACTTGGAGAAAATATAGAGAAGATTTTTTTTTATTTATTTCGTGGAGGATTTTTTTCTGTTGGCAATAAATAAATTGGTATATTTCAGTACATGATGATGAGAACCGACGTGATGTTGTTGATATACCTTAGGATTTAGACCGCTGCCTTGTCTTAAAAATGTTCCAGTGATAAACCAAAAGCTGTTGCTGACGCTAAATTGATTCTCGACGACATCACTCTCGGCTAAACAAGGATGGGGATTATTCCACTCGTATGGACTGAAGCGTGCCATCACAAATAGCGTAAAGCTCACGAGCATGTATGCCGCCAGTACGTAGAGCCATATCTCAACGGCAAGTGGATTCATGAAGGAGAATAGTCGAGTTGGTTGGCTGGACGGTACCTAAATTATTTTAGGCTACAATTTTAATTAAAATGACCTCATGGACGATTTCGTGCCGAGTGTAATAATGGAACAACTGTTATAAAAGCGTATATTTTATTTAATTATTGTGCTAATATGGTCACACAGAAGAATGAAAATCATTTTGATTTTATGAAATACTTTGAAAAATGTTTTAATTATTTGATAAATTGTGAAATGTATTTACATTTGAAAATTTTGTCGAATGAGAAATTATTCATCCATCAATTAATTCACCAATATTAAATTTACCATGTCATTCAAATTAAAGTGAAATACTATTTTAATTATCGAATATTTTTTCGGAAAAATTATAAAGGAAATTGTTAATTATTAACGAAATAATTTGTGATATTTGATTATAAAATAAATTCGATTCAATGAAAATTATATAATATTAAATTAGCTTTTGTATGAAATAATTTTCAAACTTTTGAATATTTAATTAAATCGTACAATTGTTTATAAATAAAAATAATTTAATAAGTATCTATTGAGATAAAATAATTGTCGCGTTATTATTAAATGTTTGTATTTTAATTATTACTCTGACGAGTTTTAATATTCACTGGAATTTTCTTGCATAATTTTAAATGAGCACTGGACTAATGTGTGAATGATATAAACGAATAAGTATAAATTTAGATAATGAAGGAAAGCAAAAATATAGTTTAGCAAATAAATTAAATATGTATTATTAATTTTTTAATATTATTAAAATTAATTCAGTATCTAAATTAGTTTCTTCTTTTATTTTTTTTCTATTTTTTCAACTCACCTTAAACAATATTCCTATGCCAAGATTCATAAATGGTTTTGTAAAATCGATAACACTCTCCCTCGCGTAATTTATAGTCATTGATGCAACAGCTAAATCCGCTCTCTGCAAAAGACGAAATAATTAAACGTACCATCAGCTAGAATTTGAATATCATCAATAAGTTACTCGGCTTTATTTTGCTTATAAATTTTAGTGGATACAGTACCATCAATACATCATATACTTGCTCAAAATATTCTATGCAATCGTTTCTTATGTAAGGAAACTAAACTAAGTCATTTTAATCTGAAATTTTGAAGTTACTACCACGTGATAAAACGGAACTGAATGTTGGGTATACCTTTATTAAATATGCATATGGTATTTTGCAAGGCAAACGTTTGCTAAATCTTTGGGGAGCACTTGTAGTTTTGTATGAGAAAGTGTACTTGTGCCAAAAACACTTGGAATTACCACGATTTCAAACGTGTTGAACAAATGACGGTATAAAAGTTGGCTTGAGTACGCGCTCGAGTAACTCCTTCGAAGTTTAGGAGAAAATGTGAAATTGTAATTATAAAACTAATAGCATTATTGAAAAAAAACAAATAAATAAATAAATAAATAAATGAATAAATATAAAAAGAATGATAATAACAAAAAAAAGGTTTTTTTTTTTAAATAATGAATTAATTATTTTTGTATTATTATTTGTACAAACAATTTTCAAGTCGAAATTTTGTTTCTACTTTAGACCTGGATTTAGCTCGTTTTTCAGGAATTGAAGGTATTATTAAAGACGTTTATTTATGAGATTTGGTAGTAGATGGAGTTATTATTTTTTTTTAGTTTTGATAAGTTAAATCATGTAGATATCTACCCTTGAAAATTCAAAACGCTTTATCGATTATTTAAGAAAGTTATTAAAAATCAAAAATCAAATTTTTAACATAGAGCTTTATGAAAAATTAGCATTTTTATGTATTTAAAATTACAATAAGTATATTGTATGAATAGATACAATTTATAAATAATGTTTAAAAATATTCTTTGAAATATGTAGTTTATATAACTCCACAAAAAAACTGATGTTGACGAATGTTTAAATTAAATATTAATTATTTTAATAAAGATAATTAAAACTGTTTTGGTAAATTTTGGTAAGTGATGTCAAATCAATATTTAATGTGAATTAACTGATTTTTTTAAATAAATACCTTAGAAATAATTAGTATATATGAAAAAAATTATAAATCATTGCGTAAAATTATTAATATATTTTACAAATTATTTCAAGCCTCGAATAAATTTTATAAAAAGTCTGTACTCATTTGACTCTAGCGTACCTCTAATCGTAATCTCTATTGTACCTCGTGAGTCTTAACTAATGACTTTCCAATACCTTTCACATCTTTCATATTCATTTGAACCTTAATAACTCCTTAGTTTTACTAACTCATTCCTTTTTTATACTTTAAAGTGGAAGAAAATGGAAATATCTGCCATTTCTAAGGTCTTAAAAAGGACTAAAATTAAATAGCTCGTTCTTAAAAATACCTTTAATTCCTAAAAAATGAGCTACATGCAGGTCTAAAGTAGGAATAAAATTCCGACGTAATAATTTTTGTAAGAAAAATCATACAATCATAAATATTATGAGTGAAAAATTTAATGTTGTGAGAGTTAATAAATCTAAACAAAATTTTTGTTATCCTGTGTGGTTTATCGAAAAATATAATGTATATTAAAAACTCTACTAGAAATCAAACTGAGTATGGCAGATGTCGAGGTATCACGTGTTACCGGTAAATTTTAATAATCGTGTATTTTAAAATTCAAATAACGCGAAGAAATATCCACGGTAACATCTGTAAGGTGTGTTCGATCCGATCGACATCCATGTAATTTACTATCGTGCACAATGATAAAACACTGTTCAGATGATTTACAATATTAAACTTAAAAAATCCATGGCTGATTTGTTTCACATTTTTTTTTCCATTATTTATTTTTTCTTTTTTATTAGAATTTCCAATTATACTTTGAATACCTTTTCCATTAATTCACGAACAATTCCATTCCACTCTTTGGTTTCCGGATCATATACACCATACATGTGATCAGGAACCAATCGAATAGCATACTGAAATCCCACTTGTGTTGCAATCCACTTCAACAAGTCAATACAAAAACCTTCAAATCTGGCATTCCCCGTTAAATTTTTGTCATTTCTCACCATGACATATGGCTGCTCCTATTTCAATTAAAATCCACAGTTTAAAATCAAACAATATAAAACAAATAATCAAACTAATAATCTGCTAGAAAAATTACAAAATAAATATTTTTATTCTCACCTCACGTGTCATAACAACTAATGTTATATTTGTAGCAGTAGTTTCATAAAATGCATCAACATCAGTAACATTAATGCCATGACCAGGTCGCCATTCACCAACTTTTACTAACGCTTCTCTTTTTAACTTTAAAAGATCTAATTTAAAATTATTTCTTTTGCCTTCATTGAATTCAATGTGTCCAGTCAATCCATGTAATTCTGCCTGAAAATTTTATTTATCTTTATAAATAATTATAAAACTATACATATCATTTATTTATTCATACATTAAATGTGATATAACATTTCGTATTATTATTACATAATTATAACCAGAGAATTATGTAAAGTTACTCATTTGATCATTTTCGATTTACTCAAATATTACCATAGAGATATAATGAATATGCCAGTTGCACACTACTCAAATTTTCCCTACTCTCTTCCTTCACTCCATCTCTATGTTACTTCTCTTCCATTCACCCTCTTTCCCCATAAACTCATGAACACGCCGATGTTGAGAGAATTATCGCACCAGCCAACTGTATAATTCATCCATTTATCAAGTTTTCAGTTACAGAACACGTGTGTTGTCTATTACATTTCAAAAATACAAGCGTATCTCAAACGTAAAACTACATAAAAATATTCTTCAATTTATCTTTGATAACATTCGATTATTTATACATTTTTTATTTTATATAGTTAACTATAATAGATAAATGTACATTTGTTTATTGAGTGTTAATTAAATTTTACTTTGCTTTCTTTATTTCTATTGTAAATTTTTTTAAATTGCAATATTCATCGACATTTTTTAGCTTTTCTTCAACTCCCGCGACAAGTTTAGAGATAAAAGAAATGGGAAACTAGAAAAAAGAATAAGAAAAATACTCGAAAAATAGTATTGACTGAAGAAAGACGCCATTGCCATTCATCGCGAGTCACCGTCTCTACCCAATTTGTCCCAGCATTGTGCAATTTCATTTTTTTTTTTCTTTTTTTTTCGTTCGACACTACGTAACTTCCGTTTTCTTTCAATTCTCTTTTCTTCATCACGTTACTTCTGTGTTTTCCTGTGAACTATTATCTACGAAGGAAATCATTTGGAGACTGTACGAGTTTGCTTTATAATAGATTGTTGAGATAAAGAGATTTTTATCAAATCAACCTTTGTTCCATTATTATATCAGTGTTGTCATTCGATGTTTTTTTTTTTCCGGAATTATATTTATGTAATAAAATTTGTATTAATCAAGTATTATTTTTTCTATTTATTTCAATGAATGTTTAAAAGATTTTATTCTTCATTTCATGAATGAATTAAGAAACAATTGATTTAATTACACAATTATCTCTATTGGTAATGATAAGAAAAATTATTACTCATCAGTGTGAATATAATTTCATTCGATGAATGAAAATAATTAGAATTAGATTATCGTATTTGTTGAAAGGTTTTAAAATCGTCTATAAAATTCTGAATGATTGTAGAATTATTTAATATCAAATGATTAATTTAACAGCAAACAGTGGAATAATATTAAATAATCGTTACGCAAACGAACGAAGAAAGCGAATTAGTTTTATCGAATAAAAACTTGTATTAAATATCTCAAAACTTTTTAATTAACGATAGCAAGATTTTTTTTTATTTATCTTCCGCTCAATTTATCAGTAGATATATACAAACAATATTTTTATAATATCAGAAAGTTTATTAAATTTCTGAAGATTGAAACTAACTCAAATATTTCATCGCTAAATGATCGAGTATATTTTATACGATAATTTTATAAAAGACCAGAAGAAAATTATTGGATATTTCATCACAAGGAATATGTTTTTTATTTTGTGACAAAATATTTTTTTTCTATACATGTATAGATACCTAAAGCTAAATGAATCATTGGGAAATCATTGGCTATCAATAATTTCATATCAAATAGATAATAGTCTGATAATAATCACGATGAGGAGCAAATAAAAAATAAAATAGGTAATAAAATAATTAATATTCTCAGTTTTTAGTATTTAACTCTTGGTAATATATGTAAAGAATATATAATTGTGAGTCACAATCTTTTCAATTCTATTTTGTATTGATTATCTTATCGTTTATCTGTTACAGATTCGACAAAACGAAATATTACTCATGTATTTGGGTATTATATTTATTTTTTTTTTTTTTTCATATCAATTGAGGCCGGGCGCGTTGAAATATATTATGAATTACATCATCACCAGGTATATAATAATCGGAGATGATAAATTTTACTCCAGTTGATTCGAAGAATATCGGAATCCGATAGAATTTTAGTTACGTTCTCGAGACAATTTTTAACGTCTCTATTTTTGCTTATATCATAAAGTATTTCATAGATAATCAATAAGCAATGAAGGTTTATTTGTTAATTGGTATTGTTGCAATGATATTCGTGACAGGTAAGTGAATGTTGGGTTTAAAATAAATAAACAAACAATTAGAGGTTATTATAATGTATATAAATTTAGGGGAAGCTTTGAAATGTTATAAAAAAGAATTATCCGAAGAGGTGATTGATGTATCAAAGGCAAAAACAAAAATTTGTACTTCAAATATGTGTTACAAGGGAGAAGTACAATATTGTAAGTAAATTTTTCAATAATTTTATAATTTTGAATGATCATAATAAAATTCAATATGTTTGTGTTTCAGTTAATGGAACCATACAAACTATACACGATTGTTTTCCCCCAACTGCTCCAACGATCTCACAAAGCAAAAAAAATGAACCTTATCAACGAACTGATGATATCGATATTCAATCAGGTGGAAGATATCTATGTAACAATACTGAATTATGTAATCATGCTCAATCAATTTCCTCAAGCGTTATAATTCTACTTTTTACTTCAGTTACACTTTTCATTATGTTAAGAAATTTCAATTAATATTTTGATTTTTAAAATTCCTTTTTTTCTGTATTTGATTCCATAGAATATTATTGATATTAAATTGGAATAAACAAAATCAGTATCAAAACAACACTTAATTTATTCCTACTTTCCAATGACTTGATTATAACAATACAGACAATGTTTATCATAAAATTAGCAGCTTATATTTATGAAGATTTTATTTTGCGATTTTAATTATGAATTTATACAATTTAAAATATGGGTCTCATTAAGATTGAGGTTGAGGTTGTGCTGGTTGTCCTACCACAGCTGCAGCTTGCACCAAAAAATTGTTCAACATTCTAAATAGATCATGCAAAGTTCTGATCAACCAATTAAGTTGACCTTGCAATTGAGGTGAATTTTGTATAAAACCTTGAATTAGCTTCATTGGTAGAGCAGATAATAGATTTGAATTTCGACGAGATTCATTTGCTTCATATATAGGATTTTGTCTTTGTTGTCCTTCATATTGTTCAATTGGTTCTGTTGCTGATTGTGTAAAATCTACATTAAAAACAGGATTTAGAAGTCCTTTTCCACTTTTGACTGATCTGATTTATTAAAAAAATTCATTATGAATTTTTTTTTTTTTTTTTTCATCATTCAGAATATATGATTTCTAAAAATGATTTTTATTCAATATTTCAACTGATACCTGGGTAAATATCTTCGTGAATATTGTGCCATTCTTCGTTGAGGATTCACTCTTGGTTGATTATTTAATTTGTCGTAAATCATTCTTAGCATCTGAACATCGTGTTCTTTATCATTATAAGTTGTATTATTTTTATCTCCCCATCTTAGAGTTGAAATAGTCATTGGAAGATCTTTTTTTACTACACGATGATCCGTAATTTCTCCATGATAACCATTCATATTATTTCCATTGATTGTTAAATTTGAATTCATTTCTAGTGGCTTTGAATTATCTGGTAAAAGAGTTGTTTTCGCCAAAATAACTTGGACGAGAACAATTTCGAGCACGATGTTCACAAACAAGAAATTCATGATGAACTAACTTACTAACTTCACCTTCTTCTCGATATGAACAAATTAATTTTCAAGATATTATTCATTCTGTCATGTGAATTATTCAGGCGATCAGTAAATCTTATTTAATGTTTATGCATTCAACGAAGGAAATTAAATTTTCATATGTCCTCGGCAAATTTTTATTTTCTTTTATACTAAATAAATCGCATTTGATTATTTTATGAAATGAACATATTAATAAACTCTACACATTATCGGGTATACACTTTAACTACCAATTACGATCATGAAAGTGGCTAGGAACGATAAAGACACAAAGTGAATATTCGATAGTGTTATCAATTAGTGCACTCAAGCTCACAAAGGCTGTAGTAATGAACGTGAAATTACAATCATAATATAAAGTAACCGGAATATCGTAACCAAAAAAATAGTCGTTCACATCGACATCGTCTTTTGCATATGCGTATCGTAATAAATATTCAATTATGAAAACAATAGCGGCCTTTCATGAGTAAGTTTATTGCACGCAAATGAAAATATTTCACTAAACAACAATTTTACATGATGCGCAATTGACACATATCAAAATATCAACGCACAATTATTTATTTCATCACCATTACTCTCTTTATTATGATTTGTTTATTTTTATAATAATTTATATAACATTTAAATGTAATAAATACTAAGGAAAAAAATTAATTGAACCAATTTAATTTATTATATTGGATTAAATATGTGTGCCCAATAATTGATACACATTTTTGAATAAGTGAACAGAAAATCTGGACATAATGTTGAACTATATACACCTAAAAATAAAAGTCGCGATTCAGACTTGACACAAATAGTCTTGATACAAGTCTGGAATATGCTTGACTCAAGACATTACACATGTCTTGAGTTGAATCAGTCGTAAAAAGGAGTAAGTCGAAAATAAACTTGATTCAAGTTGTTTTTAGTCTTGATTTAAAACTTTTAAAATCTTGATCGAAGATTTTTTTAAGCTTGATTAAAATTTTTTTTAATTTTCAATGGGAATTTGTTGAAATTATATTTACTCACTATTTTCTAAAAATGGAAATAAGAAGCAGATAATAAATAATTGAAAAAATGAGTATAAGCTGTTTTTATGTGATATTCATTACATGAATTGAATAACAACATAAAAACAACGCAGAACAATAATTTTATACTTTTTGTATTGACTGTACGTTAGGGTGTGGCATTTTTGAGCGAATTTTCATTTGTTTAATTAATTTATTAATTAAACAATAAAAGTGGAATTTGATTGTATTTTAATATTTATTTGAGGCATTGTCCGAATGATTAATTTTACAACAAGAAAATTCCAAATTTAAACTAAGACATTTTCAGACTTGGATTAAATTATATTTAGATTTGGATCAAGACATTCGTAGACTTGAGATGTTATTCTTCCATCAAGTCAGTTTTCTGATTGTATCAAGTCTCAGCGACTTGATTCAAGTTTTCATTTTTCAGGTGTATGTTAAAAAAATCAAAGGTTAAATATAGAAAAATAAATTTTTGATACAAATTAAATACGTACAGCATTTATGTAATTATAGAGTGACAATCCATCATCCCAAGGTTCTTCTTTCTCACAAGACAAGTTCATCGGCCTCAGAACGTGACTTCGATCCAAAGATGCTAGTCCATGAGCAAAAACTTGTACGCTGTCATACACAAGAGCAGGATCAGCCTAGAAATTATTTGACATTGATTGACATAATAAAAACATTTCATATTTCTCAACTCTTTATCTCATATCAACAATTTCCTCGTTACGATTAAGTTATCGTTAGTATATACAAAATCAAACCTGAATAACACCAGTTCGATTAAGTATTGCCGGACCAATAGGTTGAAATCTCTCCATTTGTCGTAATACATCAGCAACTTTAGGCTCATCAAGATCCACAAGCCGAAATGCCGTCATATTAACATTATTATATTTAAAATCTTCAAGATCAAATGTCTCAATGTCCTTAAAGCATAAAATAAATAAATCTTCCACTAACTCAAATAACTTTTGCATTGTAATTCATTTATATAAGGTTACTTTTTCAGTCAATAAATAATCCTAACGCATACGCTTGCTCGCGAATGATGCATTGCGATAAACTTGGCTATACGAGAATATTGTTAAAAGTTTTTTGGACGATAGAATGGTATATACATCCATCTACATAACTATATGTATACATATACAATATACATAAATATATATGTATATATAAAGTAGCTACGAAATATTTTTTTTTTCGTTTCAATACAAAAGCACCGTTCCCTGTTGGAGTGCTCGGTATTAACATAAAGTGCAATTTCTCTTTGAAGTTCAAATGAGTAATTATGAAAAATGGACCTACATAAAAAATAGCCAAGTATTCAAGGATCACTTAGCTATATATGTTCATAGTAGTAGTGTAGTAGTAGTAGTAATAGTAGTAATAGTAGTGGTAGTAGTAGTAGTAGTAGTAGTGGTAGTAGTAGTAGTAGTAGTAGTAGTGGTAGTAGTAGTAGTAGTAGTAGTAGTAGTAGTAATAGTATTAGTAGTAGTATCAGTAGTAATAGTATTAGTAGTAGTGTAGTAGTAGTAGTAGTAGTAATAATAGTATTAGTAGTAGTATCAGTAGTAATAGTATTAGTAGTAGTGTAGTAGTAGTAATAGTAGTAATAGTATTAGTAGTAGTATCAGTAGTAATAGTATTAGTAATAGTATTAGTAGTAGTATCAGTAGTAATAGTATTAGTAGTAGTATCAGTAGTATCAGTAGTAATAGTAGTAATAGTAGTAGTAGTAATAGTAGTATTAGAAGTATTTGTAGTAATAGTAGTGGTAATAGTAATAGTAGTAGTAGTAGTAGTCGTAGTAGTAGTAGTAGTGGTAGTAGTGGGTATTCGCAACTGTTATGATTTATAATTATAGAATGTGATGCATAGTACAACAGGGATAGTGCAAGTAAATAATTTGTTTTTCCTACGGTCAACGACCACACAGTGGTGCAGTGGGCAGCAGACCAACACTGATGTCACTGTCGGACCAGTCGGAAAGGGACATATATGACTAGAGGAAATACACAGTGCATCCGGCCTGAAGATGATTCTTGGGGTAGAAATGGTTTTACGTTTCTTGAATATTCTTCTCGCATAAAATAATACAGTATAATAATCTGTTTATTGGACTTTGTTCGAATGTATTTTATGTAATTTACTTCAGTTAATTTAACCAAGATTGTTTTTTTTGTAGGTTATTTTTGATGATTTTTACTGATATGTGGAGCTGTATATTTGAAGTATTTAGGGTTATATTTTTAATATTTTAGAAAGTTTTAGTGTGGAATTATGAAATGATTATTAAATTTGTCCTGGGTTCAGTGACGAATAATGCAATAAATATTAATTACAGATATCATTATTTAATAAAATTATAATAAAATAAATGGATATTTGAATTGTTAAATATTGTGAAAGTAATTAATGTTTTACTTACAAAGGTTGTGAACATGTAGTGATATCTATGATCGTTCATTTGTAGCTGAAGTATCTAAAGCAAAAATTATATAATTATTATTAATTTAAATAGTGATATATCAATTGTAAAATATAATAGTATTTAATTTAATTTAAAATATTGTGAATTGATTGAAGATTTCATGTTCATGTCAATTTCAACGATACTTTGCCCCTGACATTTTGCAGATGGAAGATTATGCAAAACCTTCTTTATTCCCAGGAGCTACGAAATTCGTGCACGTAGTGCAAAAAATATTCTAAATCCTATTCGAATTTTTCATGATGCTAAATCCACCGATGGCCAAAGTGACAATCCGTAAGAAAATAAAAATGAATCACATTTACGTGTACATGTGAAAAAAAAAAATGCACAGTTTTACGAGTTCAATTCAAGAATATATATCGTAATTTTTTTTTTCTTTTTATTTATTTTTTCATTTCATTCCTATGAGGATACTTCAAGTCGTTCATGTTAAAGATGGAAACACCCGGGATACCGTAAAAATGGGGGGGTAAAATTCAACAGACTAAATAAATAAAAAAAAAAAAAGAAAATAAGCGCAACAGAAAATACTGAAGCGAATCTTACTGTGCTTGCACACTGTATGTACATACATGTAACTATATATTTCAAAGTGAAAGAGGGTTTTTCGAACTTTGTATTTTCTTCACCGGTCTATAAATCTCGCGGTATCCTTCGGTAACTGTGGCGATTCGTTTCTGCTGTGTGGAAAATCACCGCAATAACCTACAACAGCACGTACGAATAGAAGGAAAAATAGAGAAGCAACAGACTACGATTATTGGACGAAAGAAACTTCCTTCAACCAATCTTAAAATGTACAGTATGTCGAATCATATTGGATTATATGACAGAAGCTTTTCGCATAGGATCATCTTACTGGATTTCCTATGTAGATGTGTATTATATTATATAAAAATCATGAAATTGAATTCTATAAATAAAATTGTTCATTTCATGTTTTCCTCGTGAAAACTTTTGCAAAAAAATTTTCCAATACTTCCAATAATTTTTCATCATCATTTTTTTTTTTGTCTACTGAAATTTATTGAATTACTTTAGCACTTTTGTAATTATTTTTGTTATTATTCAGTGTTCAAAGTATGAATATTATTGATCGGAGTAATTTAATAATTTTCACAAATTGTTTTGCTCGTTTTAAATATGAAATTTTAATTTTATATACAACGTATGCGATGCAATAGATCCGTTACGGAGCCACTGCGTCGAACGATTAATAACATGGAATTCGATTAAACTTTGCCTTGAGCTATAGTATCGGCTGACTCTATGATTTCTCCCTATTTTCCCTCATTCTGTGTACTCATCTCGATCTTACTTTTGCCTTTCACGCTCAATTGACATCGTAATATCGTTTCTTGTTTGTTAGAGTGAAGTCAATGGTTCGAAATATTCATCTTGATAAATTTTATTATCAATCTTCAATCAATGTCCTGACTTCCTCCAAAATTTCACCAAATATATATCAACAAGAATATTTGATAATATATAATATTATAATTTATATTATATAAATATATTTTTTATTTATTTATGTATAAATAATATAAATTAATAACGAACAAATAATTTTTAATATATGAATAGATAATATATGTAATAATATAATGAATAAATGAATGAAATAGAAGAAAAAAATTGAAAAATATTAAAAAAAAAATAAATAAACAAATAATAAACAAATGGATAGTAAAAACGTTGAGGAGAAAATTAAATTTTAATTTATATAATGAGATTTTGATTGAAATAAATATAAATGAGCAATAAAAAAAAATAAATAAACAAAATTTATTTATAGAATTTGCAAAAAATTTAAAAAACAAAAACAAATAATTTATAATACATAAATATATTTTTTTATTTATTTATATATGGATTTTACATATAAATAATAATAATTATTTATAAATAAATCATTTGTAATGAATGAATATATTTTTTATTCATTTTTTTATTATTTATTTATATATAAATAACATGAATTATTTATAAACAAATGATTTATAATATATGAATATAATATTATTTATTTATATGTATATTAAAATACATATCATAATATAACAAATAAATAAATAAAATTGAAAAAAAAATGAAAAAAAAATATATTAAAAAAATAAATAAATAAACAAATAATTAATAGAAAAGTTGAAGAGAAAATTAAATTTGAATTTATATAATGAGACTTTGAATGAAATAAATATAAATGAGCAATAAAAAAAAAATAAATAAACAAAATTAATTTATAGAATTTGCAAAAAATTTAAAAAACAAAAACAAATAATTTATAATACATAAATATATTTTTTTATTTATTTATATATGGATTTTACATATGAATAATAATTATAATTTATAAATAAATCATTTGTAATGAATGAATATATTTTTTATTCATTTTTTTATTATTTATTTATATATAAATAACATGAATTATTTATAAACAAATGATTTATAATATATGAATATAATATTATTTATTTATATGTATATTAAAATACATATCATAATATAACAAATAAATAAATAAAATTAAAAAAAAAATGAAAAAAAAATATATTAAAAAAATAAATAAATAAACAAATTAATCGAAAAGTTGGAGAGAAAAATAAATTTAAATTTATATAATGAGACTTTTATTAATATGAATATAAATAAGGAATAATTAAGAAAAATAAATAATCAAAATTTATTTATAGAATTTGCAAAGAATTCGATTATCTTTTTCTAATAAACATCAATTAAAAATAATTTTTTGCACCTTTTGAAAGCTGACAATTTTTATAGAATTGTTTCTACTGTATCAATGTGAAAGTTTTAATTTCGAGACTTACAAACAAGTCTTTTTTTTTTTTTTTTTTTTCATCCAAGTCTTTGATAAAGATTTTTCCTTATATATTTCTACTTTCACAGTTTCCTCTACAACTCTTTCGATTTACTTTCGTCTTTTTTTTTTCCCCCTTCTATTTTCATGATTCGTATAAAAGTTGGACAGTTGAGTTTTTGCACGCAAAAAAATTTCAAATGACTTTCACAAAATTATAGTGAGAAAAAATGCATATGTACGAATATATACATACATATGCATATATATTAAGTCTGGTAATACAAACTTACTGCTCTGAAAAATTGCTGCATATGTACGGGATCTATGTCGACAATGAGTTTGTAAATTTCTTTTTGTCTAATTTCACGAAGAACTTGTCTGTACGATCCAGCACTTGCTTGTCGGATGTACATCTCTGATCGTGATGACGGTGACGACTTAACGAGATCCTGTAGCTTGAAGAGTCCTAAAAAAAAAATAGGAATTAATACATACATGTGCATATTAGGGTGTTTCAAAAAAATAACAACATATTTTGTTTTTTTTTTCGTTAGAATTTTGTAGCTTACGAACAAATGAACGGATTCAAATGATCAATACATATTTTTATTGAAAATTGAACGTTCTACAAAAAAGGTATCTTGTGATTATTCGATTAC
This sequence comes from Microctonus brassicae, assembly GCA_918226075.1. NCBI lineage: Eukaryota > Metazoa > Arthropoda > Insecta > Hymenoptera > Braconidae > Microctonus > Microctonus brassicae. Next base: position 14,799,749 of record OW445481.1, on the reverse strand, counting down.
TCTAACCATTTAGAAGATATTCGCATTCGAATCCCAGCGTACTGATTTTAAGAGTTTTTTAATAAATATTTTAAATTTATCCATTCAAGTTATGAATGCAAATATCTTCTAAATGGTCAGAGTAATCGATTAATCACAAGAGACCTTTTTTGTAGAGCGTTCAATTTCCTATAAAAATATATATTGATCATTCGAATCCGTTCATTAGTTCGTGAGCTACAAAATTCTAACGATAAAAACAAAAAATTTCCCATGTTATTTCTTATAAAAAATAGAAAAGTCCAATGCGCACTATCTTAATATTAATATTAAGAGCTCATATTTTTAGAGATTCATTCTTTAACCTAAACGAAACTTTTAAGCCTAGTTCCCAGAAAAAAAAATGTTGCTTTTCTTTTTTTGAAACACCTTAGTGCATATAAAATACAAAGAAACAATTTATAAATTATAAATTACAAAATAAAAAAAAATTACAATGCCATCACAGTTGTGTTGATACACGAGTATATTTTTTTTTTATTGAACTACGGATTGGAGTGATTTAGTTAGGGATTGGAAGGTAATTCTATCAAGAGACCCGCGTGAAAGGGTCGGTTGTGTTGTGTTTACGACCAAATTTAACTGATAAAGAGGAATGAGTGTTTTGCGATTTGTATCTTAAACCGTAAATCCTATAACAAATTGTTTTTTACCCTAACATAAATAATTTTATTTTTTTATAGATTATTTTATGAAATATTTGATATTTAACTTTTTAATTTTGTCATTGGAATTTTGTTAATGAAGAGTTGATGAACAAAGTTCAACTTTATATATTATTAGTAGATGGAATGTTTGTTATTTCATCCACAGTGAATACTTTGTATCATGTTTTATGAGAAGCTGTTTTCATGCATATTTTAGACGAAAATATATCCTTTATAATATCAGTATCATAAATTACATTACCATGGCAGTTATTATGAAACAGAAGCCGGTCTAATCAATAAAGACTCATTATTCATCAACATTTTCCATGTAATCAAATTATTATACACAATTATTTGCATATTTTCGCGTTCAATATGTTTTACTGAACCAATAAACTTTTTTTTCAAGTGTTATATTAAATATTCTTTGGTATATAATTGATGGAAATTGAAAATAAATTTTTAGCGTTTGTAATAGAATGTTTGACCCAATTTTTTGTTAAATAATGATAAACAAATATATAGCTGAATTTATTTGTGCGCAAGTATCTGTGGAAAATTCGATTGAGCAATAGGGATAAAAATTCGCAATAGAATTTAACTTTATAAAGAAATAAAAACTGTGAAATAAACTTTGTTGTATTTTACTCATTTTATTTATTTATTTTATTTTTTTTTTTTCATCTTCTTGGTATTTGTTTTTCTCATTTTCTCGGACAATCCAATTACTTGTGTTGTGTAGAAGACAATACATAAGTATCGATTCGTGTGGCTCTGATAAAAAAAAAAACATGCCGACAAAATAGTAGTATGAATTGAACCAGAACAAAACGCAAAATAACATGGATATCTATGTCTAATGAACAATCGAACGGAGAATTGAATTGTAATAAATATATTTCAATGTAATAGATGAAAATGTCTACTTGTAGAAATTTTTTTTCTCCTTTTTTAAACTTTTAATTCTTTTTTTTCTTTTGTTACCATAAAAATTTTGTTGTTAAATAGACGGATTAAAATGATCAATACACATTCTTATAGAAAATTGAACGCTCTACAAAAAAGGTGTCTTACAATTTTTTCATAACTTTCACCGTTTAGAAGATATCGGAGGTTAAAGTTTGGAGAATTTAACAAAAATTTCTTTATTACTTTTAAATTTTATAACTCGTAGACAAATAAATATTATAAAGTGCGCAATATATATTTTTGTAGGAAATTGAACGCTCTACAAAAAAGGTCTCTTGTAGTTAATCGATTATTCTAACCATTTAGAAGATATTCGCATTTATAACTGGAATAAATAAATTTAAAATATTTATTAAAAAAATATCAAAGTCAGTACGCTGGGATTCGAATGCGAATATCTTCTAAATGGTTAGAGTAATCGATTAACCACAAGAGACCTTTTTTGTAGAGCGTTCAATTTCCTATAAAAATATGTATTGCTCATTTGAATCCGTCCATTGGTTTGTAAGCTACAAAATTCTAGTCATAAAAAAAAAAATTTCCATGTTATTTAAATGAGAAATCAAAAATGACGATGTGACACCTCTCAACATTAAAATTAAGAGCTGCCTTTTTCACAGGCCTATTTCTTCGTCACCTTAAACAATATTTTCATAGTAACAAAAGAACAAAAAAATTAAAAGTTTTTTTTAGCCCACCTTAATTTATTCATCAATATTTATTTTTACTTCACCAATTTATTCACAAACAATATTATTTTACATGTTTCTAAATATCAAAATGATGATAACAAAGGTTATATCCATAATCTTCATGTACTAGAAGCACTTTAAATTGTCTACTTGACTAACAATGTACGATACAATAAAATATTATCCATTTGTTATTTAATATTATGTATTTATATTTTATATACATATATTCAGAAAATACACGCCCACAATATTTAATCTTCATTCTAAAATTCATAATATTGTTCGATTATAAATTCTGTAAATTTTTTAAAACTCAAGTATTTAAATATAAAATAAATAAAATAAAAGATTAAAAAATCAAAACCAGTAGTAACGTTACAAAATAAATCAGGATAAATAATAAAAATAAAACAATAAAAAAAAAAATAAATATATTATCAAAAATATATTTATCCAAAATAAAAATGTACATGTGCCTGTGCGTGAAACGTACAAGAAATACAAAATATAAAAATAAAAAATACATTGAGTGACATGAATAAAGTGATATGAAGAATGAAGTCGTGGGTGGAGTTCATAAATATAAAAAAGCATGACAGACATGAATGTAAACTGAGGAAATAGATGAATAGATTTTCTTAAAATGAATGACGATCTAAAAATGACAACGCGTACAAAGATAAATTATGAAAATCATAAAAAAAAAATATTTTTATTTCATTTAAATTTATAAATGTTAAATATAATATTGAATTTGTGGAAAATGTAAATAAATTTTCAATGAAAATACCATGGTATATTTACTAATTTCCGTTATGTATATATAAGTTTAATCTTTTGATGTTACCTCCAAAGTCTCAAAGAGTTAACCACAAAATATAGGATCAAAGTAAACACATACAGTAGGTATATACACAAACGAAGTAACTTCGTACATAGGCTTTTGGTTACTAACATTAATTTACTGCTTATCAAACATACCATAATTTTCCTCATAGATTATTCCAACTCGAGTCCAATTAAGAAAAGACATGAGATCCTTGAATGCCTTATTCAAATGATCTTGCGCTGGATAAAGATTGATACTAAACTCTTTGAACGTTGGTTCAAAGTCCATTCTAGCTTCTAAATGTGGAACATCTAACGCCTCGCATATGCTTTGAATATGAGCACCCAATAGTGGATCCGAAGGCCCAAAGAGACCTTGCACTGATCTCGATAATTGTCTGCAAGCTAAAAAATTAAATCCAAACACAAAGAAAAAATAAACATTAAATTATTATCAATTGAATTATTTATTTTTCTTAAACAAATTTAATTTAATATTCAATTTCAAAGGTATATTATTTGTGTATATTGTATTATCAATTGATATAAGAGTTATATGAATAGTAAGTTCATGTGTCACTGCAGAAAATTTTACGGAAATTGATGTCGTTGGCGAAGATCTGAAAGTTCTTTCATAAACTCTACTATCTATTCACTCTATTGCCTGCAGCTCCTTCTGATGTTTGGTATATTGAAATATCTAGATGTCTTTTCTGTTTAAGGCATTGATTACATGGTATATCAAAGGTGATGTACAGTTGTACATGCCAAAAGTCTGACCTCACAACTATAATATATTCTTGTCACATGTATATAAAAGCGTATATAGGAAAACGCAAACAGCAAACGTTGTGGTTTTTTTTTTCTTCTTCCTCGTCTCTTCATTTTATTTTTTTCTCTTTCTCATATACACTGAATAACTCTATACAATATGATGTGTTGGTTGCTGAGAGTGTATAGTGGCCAATGTTGCCATCGATGCTATTTGAATTATTCAGGAGCTATGAGAAGGAGGGAATTGAGAAGAATAAAAAAAATAGAAGAAAATGATATTGGAATCCCTAGAGGTGCATGAAGACAGGAGTAAATTACTTTGTCGTCGATATGAATTTTGTTGCAATATTTCATCAGTGTACTATAATAAAATTGAAATAAATCCTGAATAACTGAGGATTGTGGTTGATATGCGCGAGTGATAATGATCGCGATAACGGCAATGAAATATTTTATTTTTATTTTTATTTTTTAGTGTGAAGCAATTATATTTGTCTCGTTATTATTTTTGTGTATATTATTTTTGTTTATACATTTTCGTTTGTATTAAATTTTGAAAATGATCACGGGAATGATAGGAACGCTCGGTTTGTTTCTATTTTATTCTATAATTATTTCATTATTGTTGGAAGTTTCATATTATATAAAAAAATAATGAATAAAAAAAAAAAAAAAAAAATAGGGAAATAATGGAAAAGGAAAAGCGGATGAGTGCTGATTCTTGAATACGGTGGGTTTGTCAACTGCTATTTATTCACGAGCCACACCCTCTTCCACGTTTTCAGCTTATCATTAAAAGGATACTCAAGAGTCTTTATCGGTGTATATATTGTAGCAATTAGAGGAATTTTCGTCATCACGAGAGACTCATTTTAGTAACAATAAGAAATATTCACAGCTTTTTCCTTCATATACTTCTACATAATACTATCGTTCTCCACTCATAACTAGAATTCGGATTATTTTGTATCATTTTCATACTTCAAACAGTAAAACCATGGACGAGGGTTCTTAAGAATATAAAAAAAATGTCAAGATAAAGTGTCATTTACGCATTTTTTAGGTTTTTAGTATCTCCAATGTTTTTTTTTTCTCTTTTTACCTCATCGACGAAAATTGCTCGATATCGCGCAGCAGAATGAATTATTCATAACTTTATCCCAATGGCAGCAGTATAATTTACATCTAAATATGAAAATAAAATACCTTTATCCCAATAGTTAAAAAAAAAATATTCAGCTCCAGGTATATTAATTGATAATTAATATACAACCAAAAAAAAAAAAAAAAAAGACTTGAATCAAGTCTAAAATCGACTTGTATTAAAATTAATGATATTCATATAAATAATCAAAATGTTAGACTAGATATAAGCAACCAAATAACATCTCAAGTCTACAAATGTCTTGATCCAAGTCTAAATATGACTTAATCCAAGTCTGAAAATGTCTTAGTTTAAATTTGGAATTTTCTCGTTGTAAAATTAATCATTCGGACAATGCCTCAAATAAATATTAAAATACAATTAAATTCCATTTTTATTGTTTAATTAATAAATTAATTAAACAAATGAAAATTCGCTCAAAAATGCCACACCCTAACGTACAGTCAATACAAAAAGTATAAAATTATTGTTCTGCATTGTTTTTATGTTGTTATTCAATTAATGTAATGAATATCACATAAAAACAGCTTATACTCATTTTTTCAATTATTTATTATCTGCTTCTTATTTCCATTTTTAGAAAATAGTGAGTAAATATAATTTCAACAAATTCCCATTGAAAATTAAAAAAAATTTTAATCAAGCTTAAAAAAATCTTCGATCAAGATTTTAAAAGTTTTAAATCAAGACTAAAAACAATTTGAATCAAGTTTATTTTTGACTTACTCCTATTTCACGACTGATTTAACTCAAGACATGTGTAATGTCTTGAGTCAAGTATATTTCAGACTTGTATCAATTAATGTAGAAAACATTTATCAAGATGAGTGATGGATCATTTATTTATTTATCGATATGTCAATTGGAGATTCATATAAATAATAGCTAATAATACTCTAATCATACATCCTGCTTTTGATAATATATAATCTCTCTCAACGTCAACGAGTGATAATTAATTGGACAACATTCATCTACCTACTCAATCCTCATGAACTGGCGCAATTATGAGGTTCAGGTTTATTGATAAGAGATGAATTGATACTGCATATATTGTGGCAGCTATGCTTTTAGTCAATTGACGATGGTTTGATACTCTCCATTATACCACCACTAAATTTACATGTACATATTTCGGTTGGTTTATTGCTGCCGTCATTTCTTCCCAGGTGAATTTGACAGAGGACTGATATTTATTTGACTGATATTGATATGACAAATATCATACGATGGACGAGTAAAAAAAAAAAAAATAGAATAAAATTATTGACTAGAAATATTTTTTATGTGAATAATAATTTGTTTCATTTTAAAGAGGAAATAAAATTTATCAGAAGAGCCATTTCTTTTTTTTTATTTATTTATTTATTTTATATAATACTATTTTTCTTTCTTATAATGGCCTCTTGTGGCTACTTGAATTTTTTACATCATTTATATGGTTATGATTTTGTTTTTATCTAGGGAATAATAGATACAAGACGTTGTGCATTAAAATTCGATGAGACATTAGGGTAAATAAAAAATAAAACATAAACGAATTTTACGATATTTATAATTCATTTTTTTTTTACTTTACTATTTATTTATTTATTTATTTATTTTCTGATGAATTCAACGACTGAATATTATATTAGTGTAATAAATAATAAATTGTTTCAAGTGAAGTGATATAAAAAGAAAAAGAAATGACACACGTGTCATCATAGTGAAAATTAATTTTATATTTGTGTAAGAAAATTTAGGACATGTTCAATGTCAATGAAATAAATAAAAAACATGGACAATTTTAATGTGCAGTATGTGAAGAAGAGAGGCGCCCAAATACTTCTGGGGTTCTAACCCAATTTCTCTCTTTATCGCGACTGTGTCTCGTCTGCAAAGTATAAATGTGTGGGGTTGAAGGGGATGAGATGGGACAACGATTTTGCTATATATCTGATCGTAAAACCGTGCCTTATCGGCGTGTCTCCGACATTCTTGTCTCAAGGGAATTGTCTCCACTTTCTAGAACATTGTACATAGAGTATGTGTGGTTTTCTTGTCGTCTAAAAATATCGTATTATTACAAAGACAATATGAACAAAGAGAAAATTTTTTTTACTTTCAAATAAAAAACTCTTACACTTATATTTATCATTCTTCTTCATTTTCTTCTTCTTTAATTCTATATAACTCCATTGAAGATTATATATTTTAATATACACCAACCTTTTTTTGATGTTCTGAATGAGTCGTCTTTTGGAACGTACTGTATATCATAAACTAAAGTTGTATTTGGTAAAAGACTCTTGTCTTTATTGATCCTGTAAACTGCATATTTGAAAGCTAACTCTGATGGACTGTCCTTTTGATCTTCAGTAAATATAGCTCCTAGAACAAATGAAAATTAATCAGTTGAAACCAGTAAATATCAAGTATCATTAATTGAAATTAAAAAATTTTATTAATAGAAAAAAAATTAATGAATCATTTAATTAAATTTTTTTTTATGTGATTAAATATATGCTTTGTTTATTAACTGCATACGTGCATGTAAATATAGGATTATAAACAAATAGAAAAAAAAAACAGTTAAAAACAGTAAATAATAAGTTTCATAAATTCAAATTAAAAAATTTAATTAATAGAAAAAAAAATTAATGAATCATTTGATTAAATTTTTTTTTATATGTTATGAAATATATACATTATTTATTAACTGTATATGTGTATGTACATGTAGAAATATTTATATTTTGATCAAGTTTAATATCGAAAATTTTACGAGTGGTTAAAGACTTGTTCATACAGGAAAAAGTTTGCTTCATGTCTTTCTCATGAACGAGTAACATTATATAGAAATATACTAACAAAAAAAGAAATATACATGAGAAAATATAGTTGTATATGTGTGGGTAATACACTTTTGTTACGCCCTGAAGTGGTCTATATACACGATAATCATTCGTCTCGAAATCTCATTTGAACGAACCCGAATTTTGCGTCCGGTCTGCAAAATTTTTGCGTATATTTTTTTTTTTTTTATGAGAGCGTAAAAAAATTCGGGATGTATTTTTATATGAGGTATATATCAGTATATTTGGGTTGATCTACACACACGGTTGTGTGTATAATAAAAAAAAAAACGGGAGGGAATATTACGTGCGGTTGAACGTTGAATAGAATGGAATTACTCGACCACCCCCAGAGGCGATAGTTGAAATCAATGGCTCTCTTGCGATATATACCAATTCTCCGTAACAGCGGAAGCTTAAATATCAATTTGACGAATGACAGAATATGAATAAAATCAAAGAAGAGTTCAGAGAATAGAAATTATAAAGATAATCGAGAGTGAAAGGACAAAAATAATATCAAAAATGATTGATTTATTAATTTTACAAGCGGAATATTTTATTAGAATTAAAGAAAAAAAAGATGTGTTTCATTTGATTGTGAATATTGATGAGAGGAATTTAAATTCCGATATAATTACATTTTTATCAATGATTTAATTGAATTTTAATAAACAATGAAATAATTAACGGCCACGGTTAAATCGAAATTGAGTATCACCAATATTTTAAAACCAATGTAAAAAATTTTTAATTAAATCAGATTAATTATCGTATTATTAGCAAAGTACAATAACCCTTTGTGTGTATATACAAATGAAATTTGGTAATTTTCCATTGTTATTATAATTACATATCCGAAAAATAATAAATTCCCGATATTTATAATTAGTTGTAGACTATTATTATTTTAATTAAATATATTGATGATAATTATGGTATTAGCAATATTGAGAATGGTTTTATTTGAATATTTAACTAAATAAATAATTTTGAGATGATATAAAAAATAGAGATTTTTGTCTCTTTAACACTTGAATAATAGCTTTGTTTGCGTTTTCACCAACTGAATGGATGACCAGGAAGGTATTATTATAACTAATCCATCAGGACGTAATGCGGAAGTTAATCTTTACCATTTTGCACTCAACACAATACGCACATGACAGCAAAGATTAATGGATATCATCATTCGTGTAGTGTGAGTACATTTTTGACAACATTTTTATACAACTGGATTACTGACCATATTAATCAATCTTGTCATAAAGGAAATAAAAAAAAAACAAAATAGAAAATTGTCATTAAATCTTTATGATATTTCTTTTAATCTTCCACTCAAAAAAAAGAAAAAATAGAAAAAAGGATTTGAATCAAATTTAAAATCGACTTGTGTCAAGACTATTGATATTCTTACGAATAATCAAAATCTTGGACTTGAATATAAGCGGAAAATCGACTTGATGAAAGAATAATTGGATGACTTAATCCAAGTCTGAAAATGTCTTAGTTTAAATTTGAAATTTTTCTCGCTGTAAAATTAATCATTCGGACAATACCTTAAGCTAATATTAAAATTAAATTAAATTTCAGTTTTATTGTTCATTTGATGAATTAATTAAACAAATAAAAAGTGTCACAATTCACACGTAAATGTGCACATTTAAATAACATAGGAAAAAAATTTTTTTCCCATGTTATTTAATTGGAAAAACAAAAATTACAAAGAGCCACCTTTAAATATTAAAATTAAGAGCTTCGCTTCAAACAGGCTTCTTTTTTTATCGACCAGTAAGTTTTCAGCCCGATTTTTTGATGAAAAAAAAAGTTGCCCAAAAATGGCACACCCTAACGTACAGTCCATACAAAAAGTACAAAATTATTGTTCTACATCGTTTTCATGTTGTTATTCAATTCATGTAATGAATATCACATAAAAACAGCTTATACTCATTTTTTGAATTATCTATTTCCTCCTTTTTATTTCTATTTTTAGAAAATAGTGAGTAAATATAATTTCATCAAATCCCCATTGAAAATAAAAAAAAAATTTTAATCAAGCTTAAAAAAATCTTCGATTAAGATTTTAAAAATTTTGGATCAAGACTAAAAACAACGACTTGATTCAAGTTTATTTTGGACTTACCCCTTTTTACGACTGAATCAACTCAAAACAAGTCGGAATCGCGACTTGATTCAAGACTTTCTTTTTTATTTTTTTTAGTGTCTTCTTTATTTAATTTATCCATTTATTTTTCTTTGGTTTTCATTTAGCTATTTTAATCTATTTAGTTGTTATTTTTATTATCTTTGAATTGTTTGTGAGTTGCAACTCAACCAACAAGCATACCTATTGGAAAACTATTCATGCTCTAATGAATCAGGCGCGATTTGAGGGTGTAGAGAGAACGATACGTAGATATGGGCGACTATATTGTCTATATGACCTGAGCGAATTTCATTTCCCACCGGTATAATTGTTCCATGCGGACACTTTGCCCTCTCTCCAATTTTCGAGGTTTAACGTAGATGCTTTGTGTAATAATGACACGGTGCAACCTTACCCAAGAGAAAATTGCTCAGATTTCCCCATGAAACCCAAATTGTGTCTGCTCTTTCTCTTATATAAATATCAAAATTGAAAGCTTACTTTATAAAATAATTATTTATTTAAAATTCTTTAATTTAAATTGTATTTTTCAATTTTTAATTAAATTATTTTTATAAATTATATTAAAGTTTCAATTTAAATTCAATATAATTTTAACTTTAAATATATTATTTGTGTTTTATCTATTAATTATTTCTTCAATACTTTACATTTATTTCATTGTTAGAGATAAATAAGTTTCACGAACAATTGTTGCGCAATCTCGATAATAGACTTCAATTTGACATGTTCTTCGAGCTTGTCACGAAGTTTCCAAAGTGAAAACGAGACAAAGTGAGACTAAAATAAGAAAAAAAAAAAAAAAATGAATAAATGTCTCACAAAAGTTTTAAAATTTTTTTTCTATAAAAACTCTTCACTTCATCCAATGAATTGTAAAAATAAATCACATTCTCTTAATCATAAAATAAAAAAATAGATATCACAACTATCTTTCAAATTTCATTAACTGTATCAAAATCATAAAATAAAAATTGTAACATTATCAATAAACTTTTTAATTATCTTTTTCTAATTCAATCAATTGCTACAGATAATTGAAATTTATATTAAGATAATAAATCACAATTGTTGAAACATTTTCAAACTGTGTAATTGATTATAAGTGAGAAATGGCAAACTGGAGAGAATTTACCAAAGATATAAACGTAAATGTAACTGATAGATGGCGCAATCAGTGAAATGTTTGGACGTGCCGGAAACTAGTCTACCTAAAATAAACACCCCCTGCCGGAATTGCTACTCACTCGAGGCTATGGGTCGCTTGAATTATCGTAGTCACGACGTTATTCCCCAGGGAAATACGCTCGTTGGATGCAAGCGGAACCGATAATGTGCTTCCAGTACAAATGCCAGCGCATACATTGTTTCAGATAGACGCCAAGTTCAACCGTCGACGCCCAGGTGATTTTATCATTCGATTGGCTTTGTTTTACACTCAGGTAATTTAGCATAAAATTACTGACAAAAACAGAATAAATAAATTACAATAAAATAAGCATGAAAAAAAAATTTCTACTCATATTAAATTATTAATTTCATTATATTATTTTTTTTTATTCTTAAAATAATTTTTATTTACACACAAAATTAATTCATCTTTATCATTAGTTCTCTTTCTAAGACAGTAGTTTAGTATAAAATTACTGACAAAAATAAAATGAATAAATTACAACAAAATTAGCGTAGAAAAAAATTTTATTCATATATTGAATTATTTTTTTTATTTTTAAAATAATTTTTATTGACACACAAAATTATTTTCTCTTTATAATTACTTTTCTCTCTAAGGTAGTAATTTAGCATGGAATTACTGACAAAAAAAATAATTGAATTACAACAAAATTAGTGTAGAAAAAAAATTCTAATTATATTAAATTATTAAATTCATTAAATTATTTTTTTTTATTCTTAAAATAATTTTTATTGACACACAAAATTATTTCATCTTCATAATTACTTTTCTTTATAAGGCAGTAATTCAGCATAGAATTACTGACAAAAAAAAATAAATAAACTACAACAAAATTAGTGTAGAAAAAAATTCTAATTATATTAAATTATTAAATTCATTAAATTATTTTTTTTTACTCTTAAAATAATTTTTATTGACACACAAAATCAATTCATCTTTATAATTACTTCTCTTCCTAAGGCAGTAATTAAGCATAAAATTACTGACAAAAACAAAATGAATAAATTACAAAAAAAATTAACATAGAAAAAAAATTCTATTTTTTTTTTTTATTCTTAAATTAATTTTTATTGACACACAAAATTAATCCATCTTTATAATTACTTTTCTCTCCAACGCAATCTTACTTATTTAATGTTCACAATCAAAACTATTAATCGTAATTACGTGATAGTGAATAATGTGTAGGATTATATTAAATGTATATATAAGTAACAAAGTTCTTATCAGAGAAAACTGAAGAATTATTCAAGCAATCTGATGGCTTTGTGAATTTCTATATTTCTTCGAAGCAAACGCCGATAGAGATTGCTGATACTTCTTAAGAGTATACTTTTGGTCGAAAAGTTAATAGCTCGTTAATTTCCATCACATATTTCATGAATTATTCACTTCACTGCACAGATTTCATCAAGTAAATTGCCAGTTGTTTAATATATAATCTCTTTAATCATCATTAATTTATAGTTCAAGTTAAAATACAACAAATTCAACTCAAGATTAATTTTATCATGTAAATATATTTATAATAAAAAAAATAAAAAATAAATATATAAATATATTTGTTTGATAAGGGAAATATTTATCGTTAGCTTGCATTAGTGACTTTTCCATTGAGAAAAGTTTTATTCATCTCACCATATCCATAAAATATTTGTGTCTTCATGGGAAGGTAATTACGCTTAAGGACTTATCGTTCTCTTCAATTTCACTCCTTGAAATATATTGTACCACGAGTGAAACCCACTTTTCGTCGCAGTCATCCGGAATTAATAGTCTTTGAAAATTGTTTTGAGTTTATTTCTTTTCTCTTTCTCTAACAAAATCTGTTTTGTTTTCCTTAATTGTTTATTATATAACTATTCAATCTATGATATGATGTTATTTCACGTAGGAGTAATTGAATATTTTTTATCTTAATTCACATCAAGTGATATTTATTGTATTTACAAAAGTTTTAAATTGTATATTTATATATGAAAGTTCAGGATTTGAAGTGAAAAAAAAAAGTCATGAGAAATAAATGAAACGTATTTGAATGTATAAAAGTTTTTGCTGTGGTTTTTTTTTTTATATACTTTGATCGAAGATTGAAGATTTAACGATTCTTTTACAGGAACCTCAAGACATTCTCTTTAGTTTCACAGAGAATACTTGAAGAACTTCTTCGACATCGTTAATTTTTTACCTTGTAGACAGATGTTTTATTGTGATTTATAAATTGAATTCACGAAACATTGTTTTACTATTTGTGTTCTTGAATTTACATTTAAATTATTCAGCAATCAGAGGAAACAAAAAAAAGTTATAAATAAACAATATATAGTCGGCAAACATTTAATCTATATACTCTCTATTTAATTACTTTGAAAATGTTCTATTTGCAGAGTTGAAATAGTAAAAGCTTTTGAGACAAGAATCATTTTGTATTTGTGTATTTGATATAAACTATAATTTATTAGTTTGAAATAAAATAATCTATAGATGATGATCTATGTTAGAGGCAGAGAAAAGAAAAAAATTGAGAATAACTCGTGTGTGAGAAGGAAAAAAATTCGGATAATTTTATCGTAAAACAATGTTAACGAGACGTTGGAAACCTGGTGGTGACTTCAAATCATCTTGGTTTATAGTTCTTTTTCTCCAAACATTTATTTCTCATATATATACTAGTGTTTTATATTTACTCGATGGAATAAAACTCAACGAAAGGAAAGAATAGAAATATAAAAAAAGAATACAAACATTTTTGTTTCTCTTATGACAAGATTTCTCATCGTCGCATTTTTCTCTGCATTTTTTTTCTACACCTACACTACATTCACTGCCTTATACAAAATTTATCCCCTGCGGTCTCGAGAAGACTGAAAAAGTGTTAGAAATATATAACATACATCCGCGACAGTTTTCTCTAACTGGCGAGCGGATTATTTTCCGAAAAAAAAAAATAAAGAAATAATAAAAAAGAAATATATATAATAAAAATAAAAAAATTTGTGCATTTTATCTCGACGAGTTGGGCATCACAAAGTTTCTTTTCTCGCTGTGGTGAATGTTATGAATAGTCAATGGACCGTGGATAGAAATTTTCCTCTCTTTCTCTCACTTTCTTATTCTTAATCTATCTCTGGTTATTTTTTTTTTTTCTGTATAACCAACGAACGGTAGTAATATAGTAATTCACTGAAAAGTTTTCAGTCACGAAAAAAGCGTGGAAATATTGTGTGAATTATTATGCAATTTTTAATTCGTAATTTTTCAAGAAAAATCAATATTATCAATTTTATTTTATTTGATCAGCACGAATGGAAAATTTATAATTTAAAATCAACAGTCTAATACAATTAATATTACAGCTTTTGAATAGAATTAATTATATCGTAGAATATATTGTATAACACGTACCAAATTAAATTATACACCGCAATTTCAGCATAATATTATTGATAGTCAATAGCTATAATATAATCCGATTATATTAAATCGAAATGCCTGATGTCCATGCAAAAATTATATCATAATAATTTTTTTCTTATGGATAAACAATTAATAAATACACAAAGAATTTTGTAATAATTATTCATTCACAAGTAAATAAATTAATAAATATATATTAATGTTGTAATCTCAAATAAATGAATGAATAAATAAATAAATAAACAAATGATCTAATAAACAATTTAATTGAGATAAATAAAATGAACAAATAATCCCATATAATTGTTTACAATATTGAAATATATAATACTAAATAAAAAATTAAGAAATTATGTATCATAATATTTTTTTTCTTATGGATAAACAATTAATAAATACACAAAGAATTTTGTAATAATTATTCATTCACAAGTAAATAAATTAATAAATATATAATAATGTTGTAATCTCAAATAAATGAATGAATAAATAAATAAATAAACAAATGATCTAATAAACAATTTAATTGAGATAAATAAAATGAACAAATAATCCCATATAATTGTTTACAATATTGAAATATATAATACTAAATAAAAAATTAAGAAATTATGTATCATAATATTTTTTTTCTTATGGATAAACAATTAATAAATACACAAAGAATTTTGTAATAATTATTCATTCACAAGTAAATAAATTAATAAATATATAATAATGTTGTAATCTCAAATAAATGAATGAATAAATAAATAAATAAACAAATGATCTAATAAACAATTTAATTGAGATAAATAAAATGAACAAATAATCCCATATAATTGTTTACAATATTGAAATATATAATACTAAATAAAAAATTAAGAAATTATGTATCATAATATTTTTTTTCTTATGGATAAACAATTAATAAATACACAAAGAATTTTGTAATAATTATTCATTCACAAGTAAATAAATTAATAAATATATATTAATGTTGTAATCTCAAATAAATAAATGAATAAATAAATATGATCTAATAAACATTCCAATTGAGATAAATAAAATAAACAAATAATCCCATATAATTG
The DNA here is from genome assembly GCA_918226075.1 of Microctonus brassicae. Taxonomy (NCBI): domain Eukaryota; kingdom Metazoa; phylum Arthropoda; class Insecta; order Hymenoptera; family Braconidae; genus Microctonus; species Microctonus brassicae. Next base: position 14,783,937 of record OW445481.1, on the reverse strand, counting down.
TTTACAATATTGAAATTTATAATACTAAAAAAAAAAAATTAAGAAATTATATATCATAATATTTTTTTTTCTTATGGATAAACAATTAATAAATACACAAAGAATTTTGTAATAATTATTCATTCACAAGTAAATAAATTAATAAATATATATTAATGTTGTAATCTCAAATAAATGAATAAATAAACAAATGATCTAATAAAAAATCCAATTGAGATAAATAAAATAAATAAATAATTTCATATAATTGTTTACAACATTGAAATTTATAATACTGAAAAAGAAAATTAAGGAATTATATCATAATAATTTTTTTCTTATGGATAAACAATTAATAAATACACAAAGAATTTTGTAATATTTATTCATTCACAAGTAAATAAATTAATAAATACATATTAATGTTGTAATCTCAAATAAATGAATAAATAAACAAATGATCTAATAAAAAATCCAATTGAGATAGATAAAATAAACAAATAATTTCATATAATTGAATACAACATTGAGATTTATAATACTGAAAAAAAGAAAAAAAAAAAAAACATGAAGTTGATACTGCAACACACATCTCTGACGAATCGATTTTGTATACGTGACTTCAACTGTGGTCTAGGTGTCATCTAGAACCACACACAAGCACACACTATATTGCCCATGGCTCTGGACTATCTCATGAATTATTCTGTATAGACGTTCGTTTTATAAAGTGTTGGATGTCCGGTATAGCAACTCTTTAGTCAATATAAACGAAAAACTTCCTATTCGTATTTTATTTCCTTTTATATTTTATTTTTTTTACTTTATCATTTTCATTATTGCATCTGTCATTTTATATTTATTTCATATTTTTATATATACATATATCAGTTTTATATTTATATTTACATCTTATATCAACTTGCAGTGTTAAAAAGTTTTTTTTATCGATTTGTGTCACGTTTCAGTAAACTTAAACAGAGAATTTTCTTTACTTATACATATATTTATATGTATGTATTATATAGACGTTGAATTAACGAACAGAATGCACCACCAGTGTAGGGCTTCTTCAGCTTAACTCACGCTGACAATATACTCGTAGTACCAAGACTATAATACGTTTTCCAACAAGAAATGTGATCTCAACAAGCGCGTCATATTCCAACTCGTTTCATATATGTATATACATTTTACTTATATTTCACTTTTTACATCAAAATGCAGAGAATGTTGAAAAGTTTTTTATTTCTATTTGAAGTGTACAACAGTTAATATTATTTAATATTAATTGGTAATATTAAATAATACACTTGATGAGAAAATTAAAGGGTCAAAAAAATTTCCGAAATTTTTGGGGTTTTTTGCTGTATTTCGGTGAAAAATGGTCCTATCGAGGTTTTAAAAAAAAGGAATTGAAGCTGAATAAACCAGCTTTCTGATCCAAATAATGGCTTAGCTGAAAAAAAAATTTTTTCCAAGTTTGTTTAGACTCAAAAAAAAAAAAAATTTTGAAATTTTTTTTTTTTCATGATATTTCTTAAAATTACGTGATAACCGCGGCTACTAAAATTTTTTTGTTATAAGATCTGAAAACTAGAATCTCAGAGCTTCAAAATGCTTTTTTTAAAAACTCGATACGACCATTTTTCACCGAAATACAGCCTGTCAAAAAACACGAAAAATTTTCGGAAATTTTTTTGACTCTTTAATTTTTTCCATTTGTTTATTATATTATATTAATTAATTAATCATCAATCAAATAATTATTATTCGTAAAATATTTCGTGTATGTATATTTGAAATATACAGCATTTTACTAATGATAAGAAGAATTTCTCAGGAAAATTATCAAGATCATAGTTTCGTTAAAATTAGATAAGATTTTGATATCTTAATTAATAATTACGCATTTATTATTGGTAAAACGACATAAGAATTATTACTTATAACCCAGCGAAACTTTATGATCTATTAAGATTATTATTGTAATGATAAATTATTTATATAGATACCTTACGATAAAAATTACTATACCTTAACATATTCTAAAAATAATATTTTCATTTTTACCAGTACTTTTTTATTCCCATTGTTCTTCCATATTTATTTTTATACTTAAATTTTTTTTCTCGTCGCTGTGATCTGAATTCTAATCATCTAAATATAAAAATAATACCTTTATTCATAAATCTGAATATAAAAATACAAAAGTCCGTAGAATACACGATAAAAATATCAAAATACGAGATAAAAATTTTGCAAAATAAAAAATTGTAAAATATATTACATCACTTCTTGATACCAATCTATTAATTTTTCATGTAATAATCAATTAAATATTAGTTTTCATCAATATAACAGTACAGTCAAACTAAAAAACTCATCAGCAACCACGCAAACTTTTAAAATTCATCAACAATAGCAATAAAAAAATTCGTATAATATTAATCAAAAAGTATTCACCTCCTCTCTACCTTCATTACATCACAAATATCACTGCAATATTTTTTTTTTGTCCATACAATAGACCCCCACGAAGTTATATTTATACACATAGTATAGATTTTTTACTTGCTATCTTAAATATAGGTCGCGTTTTCCCATATTCCATTTTTGAAAAAGAGTTTTCGTACATAAATGTTACCTTCTATTCCATCGTTCCACAATAACAGTATGTATGTATGTATAAATGAATGGGCGAGTGTGTGCTTATACAGAAAAGAGGTAGTAAAAGCCGGGCGTCCTCGCAAGCATTGAGAAAAAAATGTAAGAGAAAGAGCGGGTTGAAAAAAAAAAAAAAGAAAAAAAAAATAAGATGATGCAGCTCACGTAACACCCCCGCCGTGGTCGTTTCAAAATGGTCTCACGAGGTTATGGGTGATGAGAGGAATTGCGATAAGGGGTAAGGAGAACAGGAAGAGAAGGGGTTTACCATAGTGAGAGTCACGTCTACCCTTCCGGGTTTCTACGACGCCAGTTTTACCTACGTGAATATACACATTTTGCCAACTGACCAATGTATTATTCCAAATCTCAGGGAGAAAAGTTGAGAATAAGTAAAAGGAACTTTAAGTAAGACACGAAATGGTCGTTTCCGTGCTATTATATTACGACGAACTGCTCTGAGCTCACTGTCATCCATTTCACCTTGACGAAATACAAGATAGAGAAAAAAAAAAAAAATGAAAAAAGAAAATAGAAAAAAAAAATAATAGGGAATAAATGGTTACTTTTCGTCTTCATGTTCTTTTGCTGCATGTATAAATCTATACTGCGTTTAGAGATCTCTTGCAATTTCCCATCATGACATTTTTATCCCTGCTGCCTTGTAAAAAAAAATTGTCAAGTGCACCATGTCTCATTGTATGTCACTTGTGTTTACAAATCCTTGCAGTTGAATATGTATATCCACATTTTTATATATATTTATATATTTGCAGTTGGAAATGAATTGGTAAATCTAGTGGTTGTGAATTTAAATACTTCTTTTTTATTTTATTTCATTTTTTTTTTTGTTGAATATGCAAATTTGTTTTGAAGAGTTATAAAAATATTACGTATACCTTCATATCTCTCATGAGAATTGCTACATCAACTCTGAGAGCTGTATATAAGTACCTGCCAATTTCTATACGTCACTTTGACATTTCCCAAGGGTGAATGTTCATATATATGTACTTCACTTTACTTTTATTCAATAAAACGTTAGATAAGAAGCCTCGATGTATCTTAAATTCTCTCACAAAATTTTTATCCTTTGCTCCATTTTTATCTCTCTAGACGATACATATTTAAATCTCAATTGATTAAATATATATCGCTTTCTATATGTATATTTTCACAGGCTTTTTTTATCTTTCTCTTTGTCATCTTTTTTTTTTTTTACTTCTTTATGTTACATTTATATTTTTACAATTTCTACAATTGTTCGTTACTCTTTGTCTCAATCATAGCAACGTATTACTTTTTTTTTTTTTCTTTTCTTTATTATTCTCTTGCGGTTGTTAATCAACGTTGGCAAATGATACTTAATAGCTTTTAGATCTAAAAGGAAATTTATGAATCTACTTGTCAGGACGCGGGTGCTATTGAGATATTGACTTTTGAGCCACAGGATCATGCAGTGTTTGATGCGATAGTATATAGTTGATGGAAGAATTGAAGCTTGCGTCGAAGCTTCTGAATGCTGGTGAGTAAATTTAAGACAACCTCAGAAAACTTACATTTCACATATACTTATATACACGTTGTGTACTTACATGTATACACATATAAACTTGTGCACGTTTCAAGCATCAGTCATGATCTATACTTGAATAATGTATGTGAACGTTGGATATTTTTTATCGTCTGAGGTCGAGATTTTACTATCAACTCTTTGCATAAAATGTGCAACTGCATCATGTTATACTGTGACATCTGAGACATTGAATTATCGATTTTTGTTTTCAACGTATCATTAATTATGTAGTCAACAAATTGGTCAGCTTAGCTCTCTTTTTTTTTTTTTTAATTTCCATGTGTTTAATTGGATTTTTCTCGAAAACTTTCAGCTTTACGCTTTTTAGATAAGAATACTATTCTGTAGGAAATTTAATTTCCTACAAAAAAGGTATCATTAACTTTTTCTGTAAAGTTGATAGTTTTTGAGAAAAGTTGAAAAAACCATGAAATTCGAGCAAAAATCGGGTTCAACATTTTTTACCGGTAAGGCGGTTCATAGAAAATAATTTTGTGATCAGCACTTTTAAAGTGTATATATATCTGTACAATTTCTGCTCAGAACCAATTAAATAGCATAAAATGCCGCGAAGCTGTAGAATAATGAAAAAAAAAAAAAATATGATATTTGTTGATATTTACTCGTTAATTAAATGAGAAAATTTCGAATTGATGACAATACTTAATATTAAAATTAAGAGCTCATCTTTGGTGGGAATTTTTTTTTGAATGTTTAGAATAATATTTCGTCAATACCGCGAGAAACAAAAATACCCCCTACAAAAAAAGCACCCTAATAAAGATCGTAATTGTAAATTTATTTATCAATTTCAAAACATTTTAATTGTACAAAATAATATTTTTATTTATTTATTTTGCTCATTTTTTTTATTCATTTTATATAAATATTTGATCGAAGATGGAATTTAACGAAAATATAATTTATCACATACGTTTCATTATTTTTGGTCGCAATATTAACGACTAATATTCACCGTGAGAATAATTATTCCATTGCAGACTTGCGTTGATATTTTGGTATATCAAAATGAAATACATGAGGAAGATATATAGATGAGAATATAATGTCGTAGAAAATCAAGAAATGATATGTATGCAGAATATTGTAGTTTGTGATTGGTATAACTTTAACATTCACTTGCAAGCAAAACATTCAAATGGAATTTCAGATGTTTATTAGCATTATTCATGAATAATAAATGAGAAAACTCATATACACTAGAAAAATTTATCCATAAAAAATATCAAAACATTTCTACGATAAATATAAAATTAAATTTGAATATTAATTAAATAATTAACAACAAGAACTATTGTTCACAATCGTTCTCAACATATCACACTGTAATATTATCAATTATAAATGTGAATTATTTGTTTAGACACAGAATAATAAATCCATTTGAATAAATTGTCAATCTAATAATTTTATTTATTATCGTGAAATAAATGCAAATATCTTGCGAGGATTATTTGCATTGTACAACTTGTTTCTGCTTGATAGTTGTGCATATCTCTTAAGAATAGCAAGATAAAGTGACGTGGATATATTTTCTATTCATTGAAAACTAATTAGCATGAACTGGTCATGTTTTCAAGCATTAGAGAGTTCGTATATTATATAGAATCTAACTAGATTTATTTCTACCAGCTGTCACTTTAATGGAACTGTAAAAGCTTCCTTCCATTCACAAATGCAGCCAGGTCCAACGTAATGGAAATGATTGTGGCATTCGCTGAACCGAAGATGACTTTTTTTTTTTGCTTCTTTATCTACATCAAAATGTCGACAATTGTGAGTGACAAGAAAAAATCATTCATGCAAAATAATATACAAAAATATCTAACATTATTATTTTATTTCTCATCAACCCATTTCAATGAACTTGAGCACAGTATTTTTTTTTTTTCTTTATCATAATATATTTCCATGATTTATTTAATTCATTTAAACAATAGTAGACATGAAAAATTGAATTCTAAAACTTCTAATAAATTACAGTATGTAATTTTGTGGTAAACACGATGGGTTTAATGGCTAAATAGTTTGGTATTACGTCGAGCACGCTCATTAGGCACACGATCTATGATCTCCAAAGGGAGAAGTGGTACATCAATAGTCGAGGCAAGTTTATTTGACGGTATACTAGATAGCCAACCCATATCCAACAAGTATTCCCATAAGGATAATATGAAACTCACTATAGTATCATTAAACACGTAATACAACCAGCAAACATATTGCGCCAGCAACGCTTCTATTTATAAACACAACTTGAATAGTCTGCAGATTTTAGGTATAGAAATTTGATAATATTATACAATATTAATGTAAATATTATAAATAAATTAATAAATTATAGTAACATAATTAATTATCAATATTATAACGATAATAAAATGAGCAAATTAATCTTATTTTAAACAAATGATTTATTATAATAGTATCTGACTACATATCTACTAAAATTCATTTATTTAAAAATGTTCATATTTACAAGACAAGGAATCAAAATGATTTTATATTCACTAATAGATGTACAAAAAATCAGTCACGTAACATTATTTTGTTCAAAGGGTCTACATGAAATTAATCATTTGCCAAATAATATAAAAACTTGTACTAAACTCAGTAATTTTAAAAAATTTCTCAGAAACTATATATTGACTCAATTTAAAATTTTAATATTTTATTTATATATTTATTTGTTCTCTTTTTGTATAAATTTTTACAAACCATTTAGCATTTTGCCAAATTATTATTATTATTATCACTACTATTATTACTATTACTATTACTATTACTATTGCTATTGATATTAATATCACTAATACTATTACTATTACTATTGCTATTGCTATTAATATCACTAATACTATTACTATTACTATTGCCATTGCTATTAATATCACTAATACTATTACTATTACTATTACTATTACTATTACTATTACTATTACTATTACATTTACTATTACTAGTACTTTCAAAATTACTATAACTATTTCCTTTACTACTATTATTACTACTGATATTACTACTATTATTACTATTACTATTGCTATTACAAGTACTATTACTATTGATACTATTATTACTATTACTATTACTATTATTATTACTATTATAATAATCATTATGATTATTATTATTATTAATATTAATAATAATCATCATCATCTTAATAATAATTTTTGTATTGAAATCCTTCAACGATTTAGAGCTTAAAAATATTTTACTATTATTACTATTATTATTACTATTATAATAATCATTATGATTATTATTATTATTAATATTAATAATAATCATCATCATCTTAATAATAATTTTTGTATTGAAATCCTTCAACGATTTAGAGCTTAAAAATATTTTACTATTATTACTATTATTATTACTATTATAATAATCATTATGATTATTATTATTAATATTAATGATAATCATCATCATCTTAATAATAATTTTTGTATTGAAATCCTTCAACGATTTAGAGCTTAAAAATATTCTATATCTACATTGGAGCTTATGATTATTATATTGTAAGCCATTTCCCAATAATTAATCGGGATTCATGGGCTATCACAAATCCATGTGATTTATCTAATTTCCACGAGGGAAAATGACATATCCGGTAGTTATATATAGATCAATTTACGTCTATAGGTATTTTTTATATATAAAAAATGTTTCTTGGTAGAAGAAAATATCTATTGTATATGATTCTATTACCAAGATTTTGTTAACTTAATCCATTCGAAGGAGCTTTTTTCTCAACACCAATCATTTTTCCTCTATCTTTTTTTAGTGTTCAATTGGGTTGCGTGCATTTTTTCCTGGCATCAATAGAGCTATTAGCACGAAAGCCATTTTGCGGAAGATATCGAAGGGGTCGAGAGTGGAGAGAAATGTTAAAGGGTCGATGTGTCTTCCACTAGACAGAAACGAAATCCGACCATCCATACTCATACAACTACCCCTCACCCATCAATGAGGGTCGACTTCATTTCAGGCTTGTTTTTTTCGTCGTTATTTATTTTTTTTTTTTTTATTTAAGTTCCTAAGTCTTTACTTTTATCATTGCTGTTCTTGTAGTTTGTTTTACTTTTCGCATGGATTTTAGCTAACATACGTCATAGAAAAAAATAGAAAAACATTACGTAAGATGTGATTTTTTCAGAAAAATATAACGTTCAAATAAATATAATATCTAAACAAATAAAAATATTCTTCAGTATGATTTTGTCAGTAATATTTTCATTTTCTCAATCATCATTTTATCATCGTGTGAATTAAAATAAAACAATACATATAATTTCCAATTTCACTATCCTCAGAAAATAATTTCATAGCTATTAAAAACAAACATTAATATTATTATGCATTAAATAAATTTTATTAACAGCTAAAAAACTCTTCATAATGGAATGTAATAATAATGTATTTTCTAATAATAGCCAATTTTTTGCCTTGATTTATTTTTCACAATCGTCTTATTAATAAATTCACTACTTCTTCCAAATATCATTTTCGTCTGTCTGTGCATTCTTTACGTAATAATTTTTTTTAACCTGTTTATTCCTAGATTCATGCTCCATAGCAAACATCCCTTATTCACCATTTATCCTTCTATCCTCGCATAAGGCGATACTGGCACTGTACCAAGGTTTAGTACGCAGCTCATGTCACGATTAGTGGCGCGGTTATCGAACGCTTTTGACTTACACCCACAGCTACGAACATTCCAGTAGTATATTTTATTTCTGGTCAGCCACACTGCTTATACAGAATATTATACCAACGATGAAGTAACCTATATTCACATTATTTTATTTTATCATCAATAAATAATAAAATATACTTGATGAGATATAAAAGAAAATATATAATCATTTATGAATTTATTATTTTATCAACACCTTTTTTTATTTTCTATTCTTTCAGCGATATCGGCTCGAAGTTTTTTCTGACAGCTTTAATACGTTGAAGTGTTACTTTTCCTATCAGCATTGACCTTAATCCTTCGCAATCCGTCACTCAATCGGATTAGGTTTCAATTTATCAACTTGACTTTCATCTATCGTAAGTCAGTCTATCAGTTTGCATAACAACATAACTATCATGAAATGCTTTTACCAAGTTATTTCACTATAAAATAATATTGATCATCATGAAGATAATAATGAGATGAAAAAAAAGTGGTAAATCATTCATATATTATTTTTATTTATTATCAGAAGTCAAATGATAAATACAACTGATAAAATAATCAAGATGTAAGGTACAAAATGGGGTAACGTGTGATTAAGTAGTATAATTAAAATTTTCTTCACGATTGACGTTAAGATTAGTATAGCTCAACGAAATTTAATCAAAGCCTTAATGGACAGAACTGATACTGTATTTCTACTGATTGTCTACTGTATTTTGTATTGTTTATTTGTAATTGTATTCAATTACTTATTGTCTACGATAAGAAATAGACTTAAGAGAAAAAGGTTATATTGGCTTGATTGTTATTGGACAAAGTGCATACTCTCAAGCTGTCGCTTTAAAATGAGCATCACAAGTAATTTTACAGTGTCGGTGATTTATTTTTAATTTTCAATTTTATTCTATTTGTTATTTTTTATTTTTTATCCACAGGCTTGAATTTTATTCTCTCAATCTATTTTTTATTTTCATACATATTCAAGATTAATCTGTACAAGTCAGATATTTTGCGTTGTACTTTTAGTTTTTATCACAATAATTGTATATTTTCTTGTTGCCATCGGCAATAAGTCTACGCTCTTTGAAATTTTATATTAGAACCTCATATCAAAGAGTATGTATCATCTTTTTTATAAAGTCTTTTAGCGTCTGTATATACTCATCTTTAAAATACATAAAATAAAAAAATTCTTAAGCAAAAAGAAAAAAAAGAATTGGTAAAAAAAATTACATGAGACTTTTCATTATTGTAGAGGAAAGGATGCTAATTTGGAATGTTATATTATAAAAGTATAGGAAAATTCTATTCATTAACGAATACTAGTATTACGTAGTGTGAGTATTAACAAACAAATTGAGCATTGCTTAGAAGCAGCCATATTGATAGTGCCGTGATAAATTGCATCCAAGTGAAAGTGCTATCTAGAAAATTTTCAAAGTAAGTAATAAATTTGTTTACATCTTGAGTGTGGCTTATATTAATATGTTTATATTTGTACAAATCTATAGTTAAGTGTCTCAGTTGTAGAAATCAGCGCTTATTTTAGAAATTATTCGTAACACAAAATGATAAAAATATTTTAGGCTACAAATGGTTATGTTACTAATTTGAAATATGGCTCAGGTTGCTACGTTTGTGATTACTGCAAAGATTTTTAAAAAATATTAATTGATTTAGATATAAGCTTGAAGTTGAATTTTTTAAATTTTATAGTTGATATTTAAGTTCAAAGATATTTATATAGTTATTTAAAATTGATTATTTAGTTGATTGTAATTTGGAATATCCTATTCCAAATTATATTCACATTAGTTAAACCACACAAATCTGCATTTTTATAATTAAACCAAAATTTATCCTATTTATAATAATCCAAGGCTGTTCATTTTTTTTTTTATTTAAATAAAATATAAGTTTCTCTAACATTTAATGCGTTTTTTACTTTTTCATCTCTCAACCCATGATAAATACAATTTTTTCAAAATGTTCTATTCCAAATTTGCATCCTTTCCTCTATCATTACAAAAAAACAAATCGAAAGAAATACATAATTCCAACTCGTGAAGTCGAAGTAATATTATAAAAATTCAATTGTTTACGAAAAAATACTTCAAAAAGAATAAATAAATAAATAGAAAAAAAAAAAAAATTCAAAAACTTCAGATAAAGTAAAAAAAAGAATAAAAAAAAAAACTCGATAAACGTGATCAATGAATAAGAATAATAAAAAGAAAATTGAAGTTCATAGCTACTTGCAAAAGAGATTCAATGGTTGGTGAATCAGTTTTTTCGACATCTTGATCTCATGGGGAATGAGGAGAGGGGGGGGGGGGGATGGTCGACGCCTTGAAGAGGATTACCGTATATATAGGATCTTGGTTTGGTAGGACAAGATCCGAAGATCTTTCACTACGAGCTGTGAGAATAAAACGTCTCTCGACACTCATCGTATCCTCACTATCTATCTTTTTCTCTTTATCTTACTTTGTCCCTCCCCTCCCCTCCCAATTCTTCCCTGCATACCCCCGTTTCACGCCCATCTAGTCTCGTTTCTTAGCTGGATTTTCAATCCTCGAGACGCCATAAGCTGTTTCAGCCACGACGCCTCACCAATATCCAATACCAAAGACGTTTTGTTCTTAACTTTTATCAAGTTTTCCAAGATACTTTCTTATTTATTGGTTTCATCCAAGCACAGAACAAGCACTACACCTTCAACATTGAACTTATATATAACATTCACTTCAATTGTTCCCATTATATTGTTTTTCATTTTATTTTATTTTATTTTATTTTATTTTTTTTTGGCTTTTTTTCTTTTCATATTTTCAAGCACTCAAGAAATATGAGAGAATTGAATGATGAATTGATTTATCAATTGGATTAAGTGTACTTTTGTTAAAATACTTCATTATTCTTTGTAAAACATTCAATTACAAATATTCATTCAATCAAGTGAGTTTCAAGCACAATTGCTCTGAGCATCATCTCAAACATGATCGACATGGCTAAGTGAACATTGTGGTGTTCATCGTGTGTATATCTAGAAGCTGACCATGCACTAACAACCATTCAAGTGACATACTGTGACGGCATCAAAGGGTCTCCAATGTCTGTGCGGCTCGTTAGCGCTATTGCGTAACTTTCAATGAGTTAATTCAATTTCCGATATCTCTATGCGATTTGTCTGTTGAACGTTCATACGTTTCTATATTTACTTGAGATTACTGCAGATATTAGAAATGGATACATACTACTATATCACACTTGATTAAATTGAATTTGATAAATGATATTAAAAAAACTACAGAATTAATTATTGAATTTGTTGGATTTTAGTTCAGATAGTTTAATAAATTTTTCGCAAGTTTGTTCATTTGTTAATCTAAAATTTTCACTTGAGGGTGAAAATGTCGAAGGTTTACCACATGAATTTTGTGGAGATACCTCAAGTTCCGTTTGCCATTTCACTTGGCGGTAATCCAATGGTCTTTCTCCAATACCGACATGCACTTTTTCACAAAGAGTTTGTTACATTCACGGAGAGTATAGAAAATCTTACGAATACAGAATAAAAATATTTTCCCAAAGATATATAATAGATTTTATTTTATTATTCTTAATATAATTAATGATAATGTATTCAAAAATTTTTTTTGATGCTATTACATTGTTGATTTAGTATTATAGTGTTTATTGTAAAATAATAATTAATGTTAAATCAATAAAATCCAGTTTAAAAGAAAATTTTTTGTCAATTATAATCAACTTTCACCTTTCCAGCTCTACAACTCGAAAACTGTTGGTCGGAGAGCGTTCGCGGTGAAACACTTTTTTGTAGCAAATTTAATGCCCTACAAAAGCTGTATATTCATTTTTTCCAAAAAAAAATTTTTGATTACCAAAAAATCGAGTTGAAGTCAAAAAAAAAATTTTTCTCATGTTATTTTGCTGGAAAATCAAATTTTTGAATTCACTAAGCCTCTAATTAACTCAAAATATTTTTTGTTTTGTATAAATTATCAGATTTCCAGTGTTCACAAACAAGAAAAAAAATATCGCCTCAAAATAAAGCACCCTTAATATCCAATTTAAATACTATTATAATCCTTGTGTGTTATTGCTTGGATTATACATCATAAGTGATAAATAATTCAAGTACATATGTACAGATATTATAGAGTTTGTTCATACTTGACTGATTTCTTTCTCTGTCTCATTTTATCTTTGGATTAAGCTTTCAATGCTTAAACATTTGTCACGTTCGAGGACGACCCAAGTGCCGTTAACACGTTTTCCCGCGAATAAAGTTTACGAGCCATTTCCTTTTGCACATTGGCGACGTGCATAACGACCGTATTGTCTGTGTCAAATGCGATTTAATGGTCGTTTCGGTCATTCAACTTTTTGGATAATGCTCAACTCGTGTCAACAAAATATATTGCCGTAAAATACAATAACTGATGTTTATTTTAAATATATATTTATTGTGTCTGATATTTATTGTCGACAATTAAATTTCATAATATCATTTATTTTATTTTCTATATAGATATTTGTTTTTTTTTTTTTTTTTGTCATTTCAAACATGAACATAACACACATCTGGCAAATCATTCACATATGATGTAACAAAAGCTCGTGTTTTCTTGCAGATGTCTAATTGTTTTGTGGTGACGTTCACTGATGAATCGTTGTTGCCAGGTGAGTTGGTGTTCACTGTAACATCTCTATTTCTACGTATAACGTGTATTTACACTCGGTTTTGTGCCATTTTTTCTGCTATTAATTTTATTTTTCTTTGACAATGTACGTGCGCATATAACAAACGAGTTCAGAATAGTTTTTACAGCGTCAACACGATCGTTAAAGTAGAAAAATCGTATTGTACTACCACGATCTGGACAGACATCCCATATTTACTTTTACAATCATTATCATTCCATTTATTTACCATTCGCTAATGTCAAATAGTAGCATTAAAAAAAAATTAACTTGCTGACATGGCAATATATTTTTATACATTTGTGTAATATAATGAAATATAAAAATTGGCAAATATAACTTTATATTAATTATACTTTTTTGTTCAAAATATTTTACAATAGCTTGAATTTATTTATCATGTAGATTTAAATATTATTTTGAATAATAATTTTATATGTCTGAGTATTTCATATAGCAGTAACTTTTGCCGTCATCATTTGATACAAATTATAGTCTTTCACAAAAGACATGAAGAAGAATGGAAAATGTCTCGCAGAGCTTTTGCCATCAGACAAATGATATTCATTCAAGCCTAGACCCAAAAATAGTCTAGGTCCCCTCTGTGATATAAATCGCCGGAAGAACCATTCAGAGATGAATGGAACCACATAAAATGTAGTTAAAAAGTCGAGTCAGCTCATCAGTGAGATTGCTGGATTTTTTGGCAGGGGTTTAGCGCAACCAGTGTGACGAAATAATGGTGGGTTAGAGTTGCTATTTTAGAGGTTATAGTAGACAATCATCGTTACTGATGGGAGTGCAGTTTGTTTAATATTGGGATTGGAGTGAATCTCAAGCTGGTGAAAAAGGAAAAATGGGAAAAAACATTATTTTATTTTGCTTTGATCCATTCACAAATGTCAAAATATATCTGAGAAAATTATTGTCAATTCGAAAACATTTTATTAAATTTATTTCATTGCATTACTGTTAGTGGAGAAGAAATAAATTTTTTTTAATCTTTAATTTTCATTTGTTTTTATATTCTTTATATAATTTTATTTTTCATTAAAAATTAGGAATGATACTAGACAGTAGAGAAATGTTAATTGAACTAACTTGAAATGTCGATGACTCTTGAGTTGAACAGACGAGTCTTTCAAGTATACGTTGATTAAAGGAAAGGCTACACGAAGTTGTGCAGTGAAAATGTAATTGGCTAAAGTAATAGGGTGACGTGCAAATGATAAAAAAAAAAAAGAGTAAGTTCTCAACATTTTTCAGTCGATAGAATTATTCAATTAGAGGAAAATAAGTTGAATTGTCTCTAGCACCAGAATACTTCAAATTTCATATAAATAAAATGAATATTTCTCAATTAAACTTGAAATATTTAATGGTCATATAATTATTTGCATTCAACTAATTATTTTATGCAACGGTGAACGGTCTTTATTTATGTCTGATCACGTCACAACCGTAACTACTGAATTTTTCTCCATTTCTCCATTTCGTCATTTATTCAAGCCACATGCCAAAATAATTAAAATTAAAATAAATTAAATAAAAAATAATATTATAATCCATTATCATATTTCATATTTTATTATACCATTGCACAATTATCAAATAAACATTTGCATAAATTTATAACAATAAAAGTGAAAAAATATAAACTACATGAATATGATTTTTTCTTTTTTTTTTTTTTATGTTCATAAAAATAGTGAAAATGTGTATATATAAATCGTAACTTTTCCAAAGGAAATTCGGTAATTTTATCACACATAAAATCCATCGTATTTTCAATACAATAAATATAAATATATTTATTTATGTAACACAATATATTAACTCACATCGAGGACAAACTATCAGCCAAGTTATTGCATACTGCAATCACATAAGTCAGTGAGATTTAATCGTGCACAAAACATATACGAAATATTTGTCGTCTTGAAATTCACAAAATACAAATGTTTGTCTTGAATATATTTATACATATACATTTATATATTTATTTATATTCGTGAAATGTTCCTACTTCACTGAAATACATTGTGTGGAATGTTAATGGATATAGTATAGAAATGAAATTGTGCATCGACCGCATTTACCAAACAATTTATTCGATTTTATGCCCAGTGACATGTTATTTACATATAGGTAAATGTAGTATAGATGGATGTGAATGAGGAACAACCAGATGGAAGAATTGTCATTGTGAAGATGCAGTGAACGAGAGTGGAGAGTTGACAATGAACATGGGGGCGATGATGTTGGGAGAAAGGGAAATGACAGATAGGAAATTAGAGTATTAGGATTACAACGGAAACTGAGGGTATTACACTTTTTTTTTCTTTTAATAATTAATTATACAGAATTACAAATTTGTATTATTTTTAATTATTTTTATTTCATTCATTTATTTATTTATTTTTTTTTTTTTTATAGATCTCGTCTATTCACACAATATTGTTGGATACTGTACCTTCAGGACAAAATGATACGAGTTTGGACTCATCACAATAAACCAAAAAAGAAAATAAATAAATAAATAAAATAAAATAGAAAAAAATAGAGAGATTATTTCAATTCATTTCGAAACGAGCGGATTTTCCATTGTATTGATTTCTACATGTTTTCCACAGGATTTGTATTTTTTTATTTATTTATTTATTTATTTATACACACACACATATATATAAATATATATATATATATATAATATATATATATAGATAAATGTATTTTTTTTTTTTACTCGTGTAATTTTGCTATTATATAAATTTCTTTTCCAACTAGGATTTTTTTTTTTTATTTTTTATTTTTATTTATATACAGGATACTCAATATTATGGAGCTTTGCCAAAGTGCAGAATGAGCCAATATAGTTTTTGTTTTCTCACTTATTTCAAGCAGTAATTTCATGTTATAATTTTAAATTGGTAATTATTATTATTAACAATATATCAATGCACCAATCTATTGGTGATTATTTGTTACGTCAGTATAACGATGAAGAAAATATTCGTTATATGATTTAGACTAGAGATTTTGCCATCGAAAAGCCAATAAAACAATTTTACGACCGTCGAGATTGTGTTGAAAAAACCAAAAAAAAAAAAAAAAAGTGAAGAAAATAAAATAAAATTCGAGAGAGGATGAGAAAAAAAAATTGAGGAAATAAAGAACATGTACATGAGGAAGTAACGCGGTTGGGATAAGGTAAAGAAGAACTATAAATTGGAAATTATAGAGCCACCTGTACACGGGTAGTGTATCAAGAACATCATATTTCTTCTTCTATTGAACGAGAGCTCGTATATCTTTGTGTGGTGTAGTGATAAAAATAATCGTGAAGAAGATTCGAAAAAGGATACAATCAAAATACTTAAGGACGTTCGTGAGCTATGCTAAAGTCAAATGAGTAGTAACCTTTTATAAAATTTATTCGAGGCTTGAAAAAAGTTGTAAAATATATTAATAATTTTACGCAATGATTTATAATTTTTTTTAAATGTACTAATTATTTTTAGGGTATTTATTTTTAAAAATCAATTGATTGATCCACATTAAAAATTTATTTGATTCCATTTATTTAAATTGACCAAAACAGTTTTAATTATCTTTATTAAAATTATTATTTAATATTTAATTTCAACATTCATTTTTTTTTTTGTAGAGTTATATTATAAACTACATATTTCAAAGAATATTTTTAAACATTATTTATAATTGTATCTACTCATACAATATACTTATTGTAATTTTAAATATATAAAAATGCTAATTTTTCTAATAGTTAAAAATTTGATTTTTCATTTTTAATAACTTTCTTAAATAATTGATAAAGCGTTTTGAATTTTCCAGGATAGATAGCTACATAATTTGTTTTTATTTCAACTTATCAAAATCAAAAAAAATAATTTTATCTACTAAATAATTTCACTAACAAAATAAACAAAAATTAACTCAATCTAGAATACAATATTGCCAATATTTATTTGTATAAAATAATATAAATATATAATTCTATTTCCCGGAATTATTTTCTCTATTTATTTCAATCTAAAATTTTATCTAAACAATAAATTGCTTTATAATATTTTCAACTACTAAAATTATCGAATATAAAAATTGGTAATCGATTTATATATTTTTCTCATCGTGTAATTCTTTTTTTCTGTGAACATCAATAGAATAGTTTTCAGAATGGAACATTTCTCTTTACTATCGGTTCAATCCAATCGGGTATGGCTACAGAACGGGTGTAAATTTAATATAACCTCAGTTTTATCTAAATGGGCTTAGTCGACCCTATCATCCGTGCTTCTGTGCTCATCCTTTGGTTAGTTGGATTACCGAAAACTGCAGGAGTTACTCAACATTTTACATATAAATATATGTGCTTGATCTCTGAACATTGCACAATCATTTCATAGATTATCAAAAAGTTTTAAAGCCAAATAGTTTATTTTTTTCTTTCTTTTTTAATATTCATTATCATGAATAACTCCATCGACTAATTAATTTAATTTTTCTCCACCTTCTTCAGTAAGTATATCAGTATTTTAATTGGATGATTAAAGTAGAATAAAGTTCTGAAAAAAAATTTCGAAAATTCATTCGAGCGTTGAATATTAATTTGTAATGGCGCCGGGTTCGACAGGCTGATCTCATCGCCGAAATATTATAATTCACACCCCGCTCGACAATATCAGCCTGCTAACCTTGCCCTTCCACATAATTAATTAATCTTCATTAAAACATTAAACAAATAAATCAATCAATTTTTATTTCATCATATTTTTTACAATCAATAAATTATTTTTTCTACTGTAATATTTTAATTATTTAAATAATGGGATAATTTTAATAATTAAATTTATGTCTACCGGAATAATAATAAAAGAATAAAATGTAATAAACAAATGGGGAAAAGGTTTATTTGTTATTCTGGATAACGTTTAGCGTTTGTAGCATTTAAAACCTACGAAAAAGTACAAAAAATATATATATATTTTTTTGTTTTTTCGTTTATGTGTATAGAGATATGTGATAGCGTCATATAGACAGCAGTTAAATATTTACCCTGGTCACAATCTAGTTTCCAGTTGGAGAGCGTCAGTGAAATAGTAATAACACAAGCGACCTAGCTGTTATCCAAAGTGAGCCATCCTCGTGGTTATTATATGGGTAACTGGGGATGGTTGGAAAGGTTCAACTTTGAGCAAGCTTGATCCCGAGCCAGCCGTATATACCCGGGGCAGACAATAGGTAAACTGGTCTCTTTGAACAAAAGGATATCGAATAAACGGTGAAAGAGAAACAAAGAGAGAGAGTTAAAGCGAGGAGGAAGAAGAAGAGTAAATTGTATGAAACAATAAATATGAATTCCAATATAAAAGAAATTATAAAATATATAATGATTAATTATCCTGATATTTTTCAGTATCCAAAGCACTTTTTTAATTTACTATCAATTATTTTGTTTATCAAATAAATATTATTTGATAACTATAATTATTTGTCAAGAAATATTTCTGTATCATCATGATTTGTTATTAAAGATATCAAATTTTTTTTTTAATATATTATTACATCACATTATTAATTTTAAATATTTAATTTTAATTTATCTATGATGAAATCTTCAAATTAATTATTCAATTTGCAATTTTGTTTACGATATTATATCTGTGTTTATTAATTAATTATAGTTTTAATTATAATAAATAAAATATGACAATTTTTGTTGAAATTACTTTTTAAATACAGAAGAATAAAATTCAAATTTGCCACCGAATTAATATCTTTCTGATAAAGTGATATAAATATAAAATGAATGAATATTTCAGTGGGAAAATTTTTATTCCATACGTCACAAGTGAAATTTCTGCTTCGGAAACTTGCAAACAATTCTAATGTGTGAAACACATCGTATGGTAGATATATAAAACATTTTCAAAACTTGGTAAAAGAATTTATATAAAATCTACAACCCATTTATATATATATTTATATATTGTATATAAATGTACGTATATATTTATTGCCCATATATATATATTTGGATTTCACGCTTGGCCACGCGAAAATAAAGCGAGAGCAAAAAAATTTCGTTTGCGATATTATATTTTATATTCATACATTTTTTTATATCCACATGCACCACAATTGAAATTAATAATATGCGATCGATATATATCATCATAAAATAAAAAAAAATTATTGTAGAAAATAAGATGGAGTAAGTTATTATTATAAAAAATTGAAAAAATAAATTATTATTGTAAAAAATAGGAAAAAAAAATTATCATTGTAAAAAATAAGGGAAATACATTATTATTGTGATTAATAAGAAAAATAAATTATTATTTTGAAAATAAGGTACATAAATTATTATTTTAAAAAATAAGAAAAATAAATTATTGTGAAAAATAAGAAAATTAAATTATGATTGTAAAAAATAAGAAGAATAAATTATTATTGTAATAATAAGGTTAATAAATTATTATTACAAAAAATAAGGTAAACAAATAATTATTATAAAAAATGAGAAAAATTAATTATTATTGTAAAAAATAGAAAAAATAAATTATTATTGTTACAATAAGGTAAATAAATTATTATTATAAAAAATAAGAAAAAAAATTATTATGGCAAAATGTAGAAAAAATGAATTATTATTATAAAAATAAGGTAAATAAATTCTTATTATAAAAAATAAGAAAAATGAATTATTATTCTAAAAAATAGAAAAAATAAATTGTTATTGTAAAAAATAGGAAAAAAAATTATCATTGCAATAAATAAGAAAAATGAATTATTATTTTAAAAATAAGGTAAATAAATTATTATTATAAAAAATAAGAAAAATAAATTATTGTGAAAAATAAGAAAATTTAATTATAATTGTAAAAAATAAGAAAAATAAATTATTATTGTAACAATAAGGTTAATAAATTATTATTATAAAAAATAAGGTAAACAAATTATTATTATAAAAAATGAGAAAAATTGATTATTATTGTAAAAAATAGAAAAAAATAAATTATTATTGTAAGAATAAGGTAAATAAATTATTATTATAAAAAATAAGAAAAGTAAGTTATTATTGCAAAAATAAGACAAAATAATTATTATTATTAAAAATAAGAAAAATAAATTATTATTCTAAAAAATCGAAAAAACAAATTATTATTCTAAAAAATAGAAAAAATAAATTATTATTGTGAAAAATAAGAAAAAAAAATTATCATTGTAAATAATAAAAATAAAAAAAAAAATATTTTAAGACAAAATTAATAATAAAAAATTTCTGCCTCTTCTTTTTTCATGTCATTCACTTGCTCCCTCTTGAGCTCCTCCACTCTCCCACGCATTTCCGATATGAGAATTCTTTGCAAAGTTCCAACTACCACATTGACGTACACGCACGTACGTGGTTATTCACAACACTGGACTTTAAATGTTTCCGGGTTACTAGCGTACGTGTTCTTTATATGTCTGCGTTTTTATATAGGAAAATACTCAGTTGTCTCAATCATGCATGAAGACGTGACCGCATTCCACAGATGGTTTCTCGATCTCAACAACGAGATCAATTCTCAAATGTTAATCAACTCTCGTACACAATAAATATACATATTTCACTTCAACTTCCTCCTCATTCAGTAATATTCCCTTTCGAATTATTCATCACTGAGCAATATCGAAAATTTATAATATTCAAAGATTGTGTGATACGGAAATTGCTGTAATAATCCTTGACAAAACAAAGGTTACAGGATCGATATTAGTATATTTAATACCTGCTTATAATTACTAATTAAAGCTCATGAAGGATTTCCATATTATAAATTATATCAACATTCAATTCTAACCAAATATAAATTCATTCATTTTTTTTTATATTAAATATTAAATAATTATTTAATTAATTTTCATTGAAAAAATTTTCATTTTCAATTTAATATTAAAGAGAAATTTTTATATAAAAGCTCAACTTTCAAGCTGATAAAAATTTCAATATGCTTAATTCAATTTTTTTCCATTTATTCATTTAATTATTTTCATTATTAGTTTATTTATTTTTTGAAGGAAAAACATTTTAATATATATTTTGAAATATAATATAAATAAAAAGAATCTTTCGAAACGTACCTGTTATTTATTCACTGTGAAAAATTGTTCATCCTAGTTGAATATTCATCGCGATAAATATAAAAAAATATTTATTAATATTTATACGTAGAGTATATAAACTTATTGTATATAAACACAAAGGATTTTTCTTTGAAATATATAAACAATGTATTTATTATAAATATACAAAACATTACTCAATATACTTTCAACAATTTTATACCCACAACAGTATATAACCTACATTAATTATTATCATTCGACACGGTCGGAAAATCAACAGCAAAATCCTGCGATTCGAATGCGCAGTATTGCTATATAATACAATGTGGATCAAGGCTGAAGTCAATAAATAAAATACATATATATATATATATGTACGTACATATATTTATATAAACTAACTTCTATTATAGCAGAATTTCGACATTGTAATAATGTGCGCAGTGTTTTCCGACCACACAGATCATTATTTCTTTTTTTTTATTATTTATTATTTTCAATATCTTATGTACAAAGACAAAATAAAAATATTATACGTGTATTATATTACATTGTAAGCGAGAGAATGTAAATTAACGGCCGTGGAAGTTGACAAATATGAATATGAATATTATTTTTCTGTAAGGAGTACATGAAAAAAATATTTAATTTGTCTCTTGAGAGGATCAAAAAAAAAAAAAGAAAAAAATATGATTATCAAGGGATTTCAAGTGGTGAATACAAATTATTCATACTGTAGAACGTGGTACATTTTCGTAAATATATATACAGATATATATACATACACATGCGGAAATATAGTGGGGAATGGCCTCATCAAGAGTCTCTATACACTGAAGTGGATAATCTGTAATTCTCATTCATAACTTCCGATTACAATTGAATAATTGAAGAAGGAACAATTTTTTTTTTTTTTTTTGTACAACTTAAAATTATATATTGAAAACAAAAATGATGCTGAATAATAAATATATCAAGGATTTAATCAATGCAATATTGGATTCTATCAATATTTTATTGCATTGATTAATCAACGAAACTTATTATTAAATATAAAATCAAAGACAATAAATTATTTTATAATAAAATCAAAATACAACCAATAAAACTATCAAACTGTTTCAATTATTCTCTTTTACTAAGCCCTATAAATTGATTAATTTTTCATCTCCACTTTCAATCTACCCAGTCTTAATTAAATAATACAAAATACTAACTCAACATATATTATTAAATTAATTCAAAACATTCAATTTAAATAACGTAATATTCTTCAATTTAACGCATTCATTTTCCTCAGAATTTTATCCTCAAACGGGATATAAACTTTGAATTCCTATTACTCTCTACCTTAATTAATAAAATCCCTGATGCACTAAGTTATCAATAAAAAATAAAACAAGAAATATATTAAAATTCTAATCCAACTGATTTTTTTGTCCTATCATATAAAAAAATCCATAACTAAAAACCCTTTAGCAACTTTGAATGGAATATATTTCTTTGATATCCTTTGTCTCTCTATGGCTTTGCCATAAATGTACGCTCATATACCACTTGCTGTTCTACGTCACTAAACATATATACATACATATATAAATGGCCGTATAAATTCAACAAACGTTCTGCGATCGTGCTTCAAATACGGTCGCTGCCGTTGGTTAGAAGCAATAGAGTATATAGATGTCATCAGTAAAACGCGTCTGCTTACCGACATTGGCGTGTTGAATGCACTTGCAAGCAGTGTTTCATGTAAGCGAGAGAGACTGACGGGCCCAAAATCCATATACCTTTATGTACACATTTATATGCGATAGTATTTGTATGGATAATACGCGTGCGAGCAACATATCTGTTCAGTGGGGATTCAAACGCACACTGAATTCCTTGATCTTTCGAGTCACGGCTGGTGCAGCACGATTCGTCAAAAGTGCATTCGTGAATATAATATAAATTTACTTGGATAACAGTACTAGAAGTAGTAGTAGCAGTAGTATTAGTAGTAGTAATATAAAGTCGATTTATTATTTATATTATTTTATTTAATTACTACATTTGATTGAGAAATAAAATAATGAATTCTCGAAATTTTTATGCTTTTATAAGTCTTCTAGTAGTTGATTAAATATCATATGACACTCGCTGGACTATCATTTAGTCGGAATTTTGCTCCTGCTTTAGACTTAAATATAGCTTGATTTTTAGGAATTTAAAAATTATTCGAATAATTTCAAAAGGCTAAGTTTGGTAAAAAGTTGGATAAACGCTAAGCATGGTAAAAATTATATGACTACTTGGTACAATGTAGGATATTTTGAGTTATAAATAATTCCTTTAATTTATTACCCTG
Source organism: Microctonus brassicae (assembly GCA_918226075.1). NCBI lineage: Eukaryota > Metazoa > Arthropoda > Insecta > Hymenoptera > Braconidae > Microctonus > Microctonus brassicae. Next base: position 14,759,787 of record OW445481.1, on the reverse strand, counting down.
TAGCGGAGTAAAATATGTTCTTTATTCGCGTAATATTTACAGAAGTTTATATTAAAAAATAACTTGAAATGTGTACTTTTTTATCAAGTATCGATATGTCTCAGGCTTACTATGCATTGCAGGGTAAAATTTAGTCGAAAATTCTCTCAGTGAAGGTATTATTAAGTACGAGCTCTTCAATTTTAGTCCTTTTTAAGACCTTAGAAATGGCAGATATTTCCATTTCTTTCACTTTAAGGTATAAAAAAGGTATATCAAATTTTAACTTTTCGAGTCGAAATTTTGTTTCTACATTAGATGTTTATTTTCCTTAATGTATCTCAATTGTACTTGGTGAGTCCTAATTAGTGACTTCCCAATACCTTTCACATCCTTTATATTCATTTGAATCTTAATAACTCCTTAGTTTTCCTAATTTGTTCTTTTTTTATACATCTATTATCATCCATGTAGAAACAAGAATGTACAAGATAAAATTCGTTATACCTTTTTTATACCTTAAAGTGGAAGTATTGGGAATATCTGCCATTTCTAAGGTCTTAAAAAAGACTAAAATTAAATAGCTTGTCCTTAAAAATACCTTCAATTCCTACAAAACGAGTTACAAGCAGGTCTAAAGTAGGAACAAAATTTCGACTCGGGAATTCTACTTAAAATTTCAAGGAACCTCTAAAAATCTAGATTTAAACCTAGGTTAATGCTTTTCACATCTAACACAACGTTGTAATATTATATTTCACAATAAACTCAGACGAAAGTTTCCTCCTTTGCGCTTTAGAATAGAAGATTTGGCAATGTGTCACTACTTCAAGGTGTTGAGGAGAAATTTTATTTTCTATTAAAATATTTCTAAACAACCTTCCTTGCTCCTAAAAAAAACCTCACTAAATGCCAATAATGAAATTTAAAGAAGCATAAAAATTCCGATTAAAAAACCATCAAATAATTACTGATCACAGATTAGAAAAAAAAAAAAAAAATATATAATTACGCTAAAGAAATATTTTTTCATATATAATTAATAAAGAATTTTATTTGACTCGTGTTATTGCAAAGAAGAATTCCCTTATCATCTTCGTTTATATTATGATAAGTACATATAAATCCTTCTTCCGATAAATCGAAAAATACTTTCATGCAGAAACTAAGATATAGTTATTGAGATTGAAAGCTTTCATTATTTTCCTTATCTTGTAACAAAAAAAAAAAGAAAAAATATCATCAGGATAGTAGATATAATCCGCTATCAATTTATATTGGATTCATACAAAATTTATTCACTAATTCCACCACACACGTATAGTAAAATCCTCTTTTGCATCAAAATACGGTTGGGTTTATACAGACATGACTCTGCTTTGATATTCGATGTTCATGTACTCTATAAAATGAACGCTTATAACTGAACAATATAACTGACTAACCTTTATAAGCGTTGAACAATGAGAATTTCCTACGGAAACGTCGATAATATGGCACCATGCCAAGGGCTTACTCTTGAGAGTGAATGTGAATAGAAATGGAGGTGTAAGGCAATCTCTCTTTGTAAACCGATGAGCTAACTTTGCGTGCGAAATCCATATGAGTATATAATATAATACTATGTATACGAATAACGAGATGTTTCTGTCATTTAGTCAATGTGGATACAAACTATAACCGAAGCTCAACGACTGTGGTTTAAATTGATTTGTGTATGCAATTAAATACATTAATTAAAAATTAAACATGAAAACCAAAAAAAAAAAGCTTTCAAACTATTTATTTTTTATTATTAAATATTTTATTTTTATTGTTGAATGGTTTTAGCATTTTGCAAATATATTTCATTTTATTATATTATGTAAATAGTTTATTATTATTTATATAATATTATATATTTTATAAAGAGTTAAAAAATTTTTGGAAAAATCTACTGAAAATTTGTGTCAGCTTTTTTTAAGACAAATTTTGGTCCAAAAATTTGTGTTGAAACAGAAAAATTATTTTACGTTAATTTATTAATATTTTATATTTAATTGAATTCATATAAATATTGTGGAAATTTAACATAACTTTTGAGTGAAAATTGTCGAAAAAGAATTTTAGTACAAATTTTTAATGAAGTTTTACTCGAAATTATTTACTATGTAGCAGTTTTAATTGTTTTATTTAAATTCAATTAATCAACAACAATTATTAATCAATTTGACACTAACAATCAATTCATATCGTCGATTTATTACTCCAAAAACAATTTTATCAACTCAACTAATCAGCTCGTTCAAACTATATTATTTATTTACATTAAATAATTTTCACTTTTATTAATTTATATAAAAATTTCTCAAATACATTGATAAAATGAGAAAAAATATTTATTAAATGGAAAAAATGTTGCCTTTATTTAAACTAATTTTTAAGTAAGAATTATGTAAAAAAAAAAATTGTAACAAAAATTTTTAGTCGACTTTTACCCAAAATTTTTTACTTGTGTTTTGAGTTTATATTTTTATTTGGTTTTTTTTTTTTCATCCACATATTTTAATTTATACTAGTCACACGCAGTTTTTCATATGTTAAGTTAGTATATTATCGTTTATAGTTGCTAGCGCGCATTTACTATCGTGACCCTTCGTAATTTGTGGCCAAGTTTGTACTCAAGCGCCAAGCTTACCTCTAGCCCCATTGAAATTTCTCCAATTAGATCAGCGCACGAGTTACGACAGGCAGTGGAGGAACTTCCAGTAGTGAAATGTATATGTAACACTTCACAACCATGGAGGAAGTACTTTATATCGTTTTCCGGTTGTACTCTAAACTCGTTAGAGTTTCAGTAAATCAAATATTTTGTGGCATATCAAACACTAATTAATTCATCATCATACATCAAATTTATCTAAATGAAATTTCAAAAAATCGTACGAATAACAATTTTATTTATAATATAAATAAATAATAATAATGAAGAGTTTATTATTAATCTATTTTATAAATTAATATTTATTATAATATATTTACAATATAATTATGGTGATTAATTTTTAATATTCATTTTATATATTTATGTAAAAATTTTATTTAAATCACTGATAAAATATTTTCAAGTAATGTCAATCATTTTTAAAAAGTTTTGTAATTTTAATTACTAACTATTTGTATGTTATATTATAAATAAATTAATAGATAAATAATAAAATAATAAAATAATAAAATAAATAATTTTACTTATAATGTAAATAAAAAATAATAATGAAGAGTTGATTATTAATTTATTTCATAAAATAATATTTATTATAATAGATTTTTAATGCGAATATGGTGATGAATTATTGTTATTAATTTATTCAATATTCATTTTATATAATTATGTAAAAAAATTCATTTAAATAATTGATAAAATATTCTCAATTAATGTCAATCACTTTTAAAAAGTTTTATAATTTTAATTCCTAACTATTTGTATATTATAATATAAATAAATTAATAAATGATAAAATAAATAATTTTATTTATAATATAAATAAAAAATAATAATGAAGATAGTTGATTATTAATTTATTTCATAAATTAATATTTATTATAATAGATTTTCAGTGCAAATATGGTGATGAATTATTAATATTCATTTTATATAATTATGTAAAAAAATTTATTTAAATCATTGATAAATTATTCTCTATTAATGTCAATCATTTTTAAAAAGTTTTATAATTTTAATTACTAACTATTTGTATATTGCATTTCGTTTGCATAAATATTTATCTGAATTTCGCTGAAAAGTGTCAAAAGTTTTTACTGCGCAATTAAATTTATAGCGTAAACATGTGAGGGAGAATTTAATGTAAAATGATATAAGAGAATTATGGGAATTATTCAAAACATGAGGTGCAAAAAAAAAAAAAAACTTAAATCTACATCATAATATACATATATACCTATTACTTTTATACATAAATATATATATTTAATTTGATATTTTGAAGCTTGAATTTGTGAAATTATTTAAAATGTTTCACACTGTAAACTATTAAATTGAATGAATGAATGAATGAGAATGGAGAGCAAGATTTTGGTTTCTCGTCGTAAAGTTTTACCGTTCAATTTTGCTAGTTGCATTTAAATACTAGTGGTTCACCCAAACGAGAGTCTTAGCATACCGAGATAACAGTTAACAGGTGGTAGAGAGAAGTAGTGCATACGCTACAGTGTATACCTGGCAAGATTTCTTCCTCAACAATTTCCAAGTAATTTACCAAGACTTAACTTTTTCATTATTATGAATATTAGTGTATATAAATATTTTTTTATTTATTCATTTGAATTTACTCACCGATTCTGATGACTGGTGGCAGTGACATGGCAGTTGTTACAAGTATTACTATGACAGCAAATAGAAGGGCCATTGTTCTTCAATGTGATAAAGTTAAAATGAATTTTATTAAATCCTTTTTTTTATTTTATTTTTATTTTAATTTTAATTTTCTTTTGATTATTTACTTGACACTATTTTTAACGTAATCGTGCACACACTTGTCGGTAAAACATTGTTCGTGTGCATCGATTACTTGATGTTGTTGAGTTTATTTTACAATTCAACATTAATAAATGGTCGATGACAAAAAATAATAATAAATAAACGCGTTGGTAACGTCATCGTTATTATTTATTTTTTAGCACTGGTGGTTGGCACATTTTTTATTTTCGATTGGAGGTATTACAGTCTCTCGGTTCGTTTGAATGTATTCTGAAACAAAAGAAAATAGAAAGGAAAAAATTTACATTTCATGTTCGTGTATTGTGACATCTGATATATGAAGCTTTGTAAGTCTTCATTTTTCTATTTTGTTTTTTTTTTTTTTTTGTTAACTATCGTAATACTTTTTTTTTCTTTCATTGAAACTCAACTTTACGTTTATTGAGCACAACGTACCGGATGGAAATTTTCCGACATCCATGATATTTTAGTTTTCAGTTTTTTTGAACATTTCCGCCTCTCATTTTTATAAACGTATGTTTTTTTTTTTTTTTTTTTTTTCATTTTTTTTTTTTACTGTTCAGTCTAGAATCACGTGCATGTTGCGGTCTTGTAACTTTATCGGTACACGTAGCATATATGTGAATGACAGATTTGTATGATAAAATTAACGCTGATATAATTTAAACTTTTATCGTTGAAAATTTCTAAATTATCTTTGATAATAAAAAAAGTTAAATAAAAATAGTGTGAAGCATTTTACTTTCTAATAAAAATTGTACGTGTATTTTTATACGAGTTATATTTTTTTTTTCATTTGTTTGAGCTTTACTAATTCGTGAATTTAAAATATTTCATGCAATATTGAAAAGCGAGTGTAAGCTTTTTTCATTTTTAAACTATTATTGCGCGGATGTATTTATGATTTATTTAATTTCTCTGATTGAAGGTTTCAATCAGCCATACTAAAATAACAAACGATAATTCGAAATACATTGTGAATCTGCATCACAAATTCACCAAAGAACTCAAAAAACGAAATAAAAATAAATAAAATTCATCATTACAAACGTAAAATCATATATTTTTCATTTTATTTTATTATTTCATTCACTGAAAGATATTCCTTTGAGGTTATTCATTTTCCATTAATATAAAATTATAAATAAACGTATGAAGAATTACAAACAATAATAAAAAATTATATTTAATCCTGATGAAATAATATAAGAAAAAAAATTAAAAAAAAAAATGACTAGGTTTGCAATAAAATGGAAGAATGACGACCGAGTTTTATTAACAATAAACGAGAAGACATAGTTATTATGTGTGTCCATAAAACAAAACCATGTATACATACATATATGTATAAACTTTGAGGTAAAGTGGCAAAGAAGTGACACGAAGTTGAAGTTAGGATTTTAATATAACATTACAAACTCAATAACGAACTGTCTTGAACACGATCTCTGTATTTCGTCTAGCTTTATGGTTTTACGAAGCACAATGTTCTATTAAAGCTATGTCAACCGAAAAATGAAGAATTTCATAAAATAAAGCTCACTTGGATCCCAAACATGATAATAATGCTCTTTGATTTTAATTTTTTTCTCTTTCACATCCGTTAAAATGAACAAACTTTATTACGCAGATTCAAAAGAAAAAAGAATGAGAAAAAAAAAAAAAGAAATACTTCAATAAAAGTTCGACATTTGGATTTCTTCATTTTCAACAAAGTGAAAACCGTCAAAGTCCGATAAAATTACCTTCATTATAATTTTTAATTAAAATTTCATGTAATAAAATTCCTGCCCAACCTCCGTGTAAATAAAAAAAAAACAAAGAAATAAATAAATATATAAATAAAAAAAATTTCAAAGACTCGAAACTGAGGATGAAAAACTTTAAACAACTAACGTTGTTTATACCGTTGCGTTGAAAGTTTCGTTAATTTACAGAAGCTTTAAAAGTGATGCGTTGTAAGGTAAAAGTTGTGAAGAAAAAACGGTAAATTCATACTGGTGAATAGGTTGAAAGTTGACAGACTGAGTATATCGAAAGCATCTATTGTTTATTTGAGAAAAAAAAAAAAAAGATGTATACCAAAAGTGTTATACAACTAAAGTCGGATTTAAAGTTCGATGCTCAGCAGCTGTCTTTTGCCATTTCTTACATGCGTTTACGTGTAAAATGTCTCTGTACTGGTTAACGTACCCGTATGTATATACAACTACTGTGCACGTAATCAAGCGAAGCGCTTAAAGCGCCCCCAAGAATGAACGAACGAACGAACGAACAAACAAATACTTTGTGCCTGGCGCGCACAAAGTTATCCATTCTTTAAATTGGGTTAGTGTAAATCCCTTTAGGGTAACTGTAATGGCGGAGGCATGAGCAGCATACTGTCATATATTTTATCAGAAATTCTTAGTTATACATAAACAAATATATTTTTATTAGTAGCAAATTTTGTAAATAAAACCTATCTATATAAATGTTTTATGCTTCTAATATATATTTTTTTATTATTTAATATAATTATTATTCGCGAATTATTAATATAATATGCAATAAATATACTTAGTATACAGTGAATGTATATGACACTGCAAGGATTTTTTATCCTTCCGCGATTCAATGTCATTTACCGGAACAGGCAACTCACATTTATTTTTTCCTTTTGTTCAACCCGGAACAATAAAGCTATATGTGAGATTTATTTTTACTTTTTAACTTTTATTTTTATTTCTCTATTTTTATAACAAACAAGTTTATTTATTTATTTATTTATTTTTGGTGACGCAGTACGAAATGGTGAGCAGCAATAAATGCAAAAAATGATGAAAGACAAAAAAGGAAAAATTATATCCATGTATAGTCATTGACATTATTGTTTGAGGGCGTGAGTGTCAAAATAGTTCTATGTATTCAGAGTCCTTCTTCCTATTTTCACTGCTCAAATCTCTTGGGAGCTTTGAGAAAAAAAAAAAAAGGGACTTGTGACCTACACCACTTAAATCGACAAGAAAAACATCAGATTTTGTTTTTTTCACGACATTTCGTTTTTGCTTCCTTCTTTCGTTTTTTTTTTTTTTTCTTTCTTTACGTCCTTACTGAATTGCCGGCAGCTATGAATATCAGTACCCATGGGAGTTGGGAGTGTGGAATTTGCTCAACGAAGTATACCCTTAGGATACAAGAAAAAAAATAGAAAGAACGAAAAAAAAAAAAAAAGAAGAAAAAAAACAAATAGGGACAGATGTATTTATCTACATGAATAATAATCTGGAATGTGACAGTTTTGTTTATGTCACATCTTTGCTCATCGCATTGTTAAAAGTATTAACAATATATACAAGTCAATATATATTTATTGGTTAAATTGAATTGACTTTTGTTATTTATTTGTGTACATTATTATTTAATACCAGTAGATAATTGACTTGTGGATAATTAATATCTTCATAGTATTTATGTTTTATTTATGAATGCAATGTTTGATCATATAAATTAATTGCCTTTATACTTGCACACTGACATACACATATATATATACATATATTCATGTATGTAAATTGATATGTCATTTTCATAAAATCTGTTTTATATACACTACTACTAATCCAATATTGGTATTGACATTTCATGAAAATGCATTCATGATTTATTGATTAATTTTCGTTCGATTCTAAAATTAACGTATTATGAACGAAATTATTTGACACAATTAAAACACAATTAAATATACACATGTTAAATATTAATTAACATAGTAATTATTACCATGATAGTAAATTCTCACCTATTTTGAATAAACTATTTAATAGTTCTTCAGAGTCTTTGGCAATAGAAAATTCGAAAAATCCAATTAAACTTTGTAATTTTTATAATTTATTATAATTATAAATAGTCTTATTAATTAATTAATTATTTTTATTTCACGATAACACATTAATAATGTTTACTATTATTTTTATTTGCTTATTCACTTTTTTTTTTTTTATTTTTTATTCTTTTATTAAATTAACACTCGCGTTGATAGAGAAATATTTTTTTACGTGGTGGAAAAAAATTAATTAATCACTTGACACTGAGATACACAATTTAATTTTTTATTTTACTAATATATTAAACTATTTTACTTTGACACTACATTTTAGCGATGCAATTTCCATTAAGTATCAAGTTGTATCCACGGTATATGTATAAAAGCAAACATCAATGACAGAAGAAATATTCTGTCGCGACGTTGGTGGTTAGTTCGGTGAATTTCCAAGCGTAATATTCACGTCACGGTTTGAATTTGCAGACTGGATATTATTCCGTGCGTGCCAAGTCGAGTCTTTCCTCACAATATACACAAGTGTATCTCTATGTACATAAAAGAAATATTTATTTATTTTTTTTTTTATATATTCATGATGAATTTTTTTTTTTTTTTTTCACAATTCGATATTTAAAATATATATTTAATAAAATATTTCCATTTTCCGTTTGAGTGTTCAACAGAATTTTATCATATTTAAATAAACAATTTGCTCCTCTGACATATCCAAAACATTCGCGCAATTTTTAATATTACATTTAACAATTAAAAAAAAAAAAAAAAAATGTACATGCAGATAGAAAATAAATAAAATAAAATAAACGAATGAAATAAAATCGTTGCACAATTTAATATGCCGTACTTTTCAATCAAACTCGTTTATTTAAACATAACCATCAATATCCTGATAAATTTATTGTGCATAAACAATTGGAAAAACAATATAAAAAATATTATCACAATTAAAATCAACACGAAATTTTCTCACAAGTTTTATTCACAAATTAATTTCATATTCCAATAATATAAGAAAAAAATTATTTGTTTAATATATACGCGATAAAAATTTGTTTTTTAATTATGTTTAATATCTCACTATTATGTTAATATATGAATACACACGCGAAACACGCGTGCAATAAATATGCATCGACATATAAAACAATATTGTATTGTATTTTGAAAGCGCGGTCCGATAATCGTGAAAGACGCGCGGGCACTGGGGCTGATAGAACTTGCGAACATCTAAACGAGCCAAGTGAACTCAGCACTGGGGTAGCTGATATGGTATGCGGGGGGGCACACAGAGGGTTGACGCCGCGCCACCCTCGTGAAGAAACGTCGCGCGCACGCGGTCCGCATGGCGCCGAGCGATGCCCGCCCTTTAACCGTCATTTACTAAACGACAAAATTTTATACACATCACCCACAATCAAATAAATAACATTAACGTTCAAATAAAAATCAATCATTCGAAATAAATATTAATTAATTGAAATAAATATTTGTTTCAATATAATAAATTTACTTAATTTAATATTTTTATTTTCTCAGGTCAAAATTTTATTTTTATACATTTAATTTCATGGAGAACTATAATAAGTTCAGTAAAATGAGGAACAAACAGTTGAATATTATTTACAATATTTATAAATAGTATATAAAATAATGAAAAATAATTTTTATGAATTTTTTTTTTTTTTTTAGCATTTTTTCTATCTTGGATAATTGTCATTTACTAAACGACAAAATTTTATACACATCATAAACAATTGAATAAATAACATTAACATTCAAATAAAAATCAATCATTCGAAATAAATAATAATTAATTGAAATAAATATTTGTTTCGATATAATAAATTTACTTAATTTAATATTTTTATTTTCTCAGGTCAAAATTTTATTTTTATACATTTAATTTCATGGAGAACTATAATAAGTTTAGTAAAATGAGAAACAAACAGTTGAAAATTATTTACAATATTTATAAATAATATATAAAATAATGAAAAATAATTTTTATGAATTTTTTTTTTTTTTAGCATTTTTTCTGTCTTGGATAATTGTCATTTACTAAACGACAAAATTTTTATACACATCACAAACAATTGAATAAATAACATTAACATTCAAATAAAAATCAATCATTCGAAATAAATATTAATTAATTGAAATAAATATTTGTTTTAATATAATAAATTTATTTAATTTAATATTTTCATTTTCTCAGGTCAAAATTTTATTTTTATACATTTCATTTCATGGAGAAATGTGTAATAAATTTAGGAAAATGAAAAACAAACAGTTGAAAATTATTTACAATATTTATAAATAATATATAAAATAATGAAAAATAATTTTTATGAATTTTTTTTTTTTTTAGCATTTTTTCTGTCTTGGATAATTGTCATTTACTAAACGACAAAATTTTTATACACATCACAAACAATTGAATAAATAACATTAACATTCAAATAAAAATCAATCATTCGAAATAAATATTAATTAATTGAAATAAATATTTGTTTCGATATAATAAATTTACTTAATTTAATATTTTTATTTTCTCAGGTCAAAATTTTATTTTTATACATTTCATTTCATGGAGAAATGTGTAATAAATTTAGGAAAATGAAAAACAAACAGTTGAAAATTATTTACAATATTTATAAATAATATATAAAATAATGAAAAATAATTTTTAAGAATTTTTTTTTTTTTAGCATTTTTCCACGTTTTGGATAATTATATTTTTTTTTTTCTTTTTTTAATTAATTTTTCATATGTTGATGTACAGATAAATTTCAATTTTCTGATTAACGATTATATCAATATGACGCCAATATGACGGTCGCGCTTCAAGGTCGTTATCATCTCTCTGACACGCTCTCATTCCATAAGACTATCGTTTCAGACGTGGCCCGCAATTAATTTTAACTGCTGTGAGCTTGCGCACCATCTATATACCGTCATGTCCTCTTTACGGATATCCTGGCAAAGAGATTTCCACGAAAGTTTTGCGACGACAACGATGACAAGGACAAAGTGAATCCGTTTTCATCCACATATACACATTTTTATCAAAATATACATACAAATACACGTACATATTGATACGTGTACATACATTATATACAATTACAAACATAACAAAAATATACATTGGAATATCTTCCAATAATAATTATTCAAATAATTAAAATAAACAAAAAAAAAAATTTTTTTCCATAAAATTAAAAAAAAATTTTTTTTTTTATTATTTATAATTTTTGCATATGGATTTTCTTTAAATGCATTATGAATCCAAGCATTAATAGTTGTTATTCTGTAAATGATTCATAAGTGTAGAAAATAATAGGGATAAAATATTTATTTATATAATTAAACAAATAAAAAAAATGAAAATAAGAAAAGTAAAGTTTTTGAAGTTGAGTTTAATAGTTATTTAAATAGTAAAAGTTCAGTATGAGATAACCGCGTTTGTAGGCTTGCGTGATACAGTGTCCATCCGGAGAGTTCTAATTCCGTATGAATTAACGTAAATACTGGCGCGTAGTTAAGCCAAGAAAATGCAAACTCCGTTGGCAATGTCTGAGCATGAAAACTACTACACTGGCTATATTACTGTCGTCGTTGTTGGCGTCTTCTCACTTATACATATATTCTCATTCATATTATACATATGTATAGAGATGATACTGTAGAAGAAGGAAGGAAGCTCTTGGTAATATATATAGAAACAGACTTTGAGAAAAGTTATTTCTAAGAGGGACCATCGTGACACTATCATTGCTATACTTTCTTTAATTAACGGGCAACATTTATTCGAACTCAAGTTTCTGATAATTTCCAATACAAAAATTATTAATTATATAATGGAAGGATGTTTTTTTTTTTTTTCATTATCATTGATTGCATTTATATTAGGGTGTTTCATTTATTAATTAGAGATTAAGCTATTTTGAAAATTCGATTTTTCATGTAAATTTTTTTTTTTTTTGACTTCAACTCGATTTTGAGGTAATCAAAATTTTTTTTTGAAAAAAATTAATACATAGCTTTGGTAGGGCATTAAATTTGCTACAAAAAAGTTGTTCACTGCAAACGCTCTCCGACCAGTAGTTTTTGAGTTGCAGGGCTGGAAAGGTGAAAGTTGATTATAATTAACAAAAAATTTTCTTTCAACTGGAATTTATTTGTTTGACATTAATTATTATCTTACAATAAACGCTATAATGTTGGATCAGCGATTTAATAGCATCAAAAAAAGATTTTGATTATTTGTTTATTGAAAAATTGAGTTGAAGTTGAATAAAAAAAATTGTTTCGTTTTATTTTTATGAAAAATTGAATTTTTGAATTTGCTAAGCTTTTAATTAACTCAGAATTTTTTTACAAACGGGAATATTTTTTTTTTTTTGATATAAATTATTAGATTTTCAGTGTTTAGAAACAAAGAAAAAAATATCGCCTAAAATCAAGATGAATATAATTAATTAAAATTTATGTGATTGAAATTACATGAAATTTTTTTATTGAAGTTTTATTGATTTACTCTCTTTCATTGTTCATGATCGCTCGAGTTTATATATTGATTATCTTCGCTTTGGATTGTTGCCAAAAACTTTTTTATGTACTTGTATTGAATATAGATACATGAATGGATACATAAACGCGTATATATGTACGAATATCAATAGATATTTGCCTGACTATTACTGAGGTCAGTGTACATATTATAGAACACTAAAATAACCAGTTTATACTGCATGTACATTGTACACGAATACATAAATGCGTATATGTATGATAATATATATTTATACATGTGTGCGTGGGTGAATTTTATTTTTTAATCTAATCACTTTGATAGGATTAATTGTAAAAATAGAGAGGAATAATATTGTAGATGTGAAAGGGAGAAAAATGTAAAAAATAATTTCTGAAATTTATTACAATGTGAAGAAAAATTTCTGCTAACTCAACGGAATATTAAATGGTTGTCGACACCTTTGTTTTACCATCTCGCCATTAATGTGGCCGTTAATTATAATATGACAAAAAACATTTCAGGTCAGTCGTGACACTGAAACAAAAAAAAAAAAATAAAAAAAAAATTGTACTAGTAAGTAAAAGAATGAAATGAAATGATAAGGAAATATAGTCGCTGATAAGAGAATGAGAGACTTAATCACAATTTTATTAGTCACTTGCTCTATTCATTAGCAACATACAATATTCACAAAGTTGTTAATATTAAAGGGGAAAACCGAAAAAAATGAGCGATTTTCAGGATTTTTTTTTTTGACCAAGAAAATATCGGAATTCCAGAATTTTTTTTTTTTTTTGTTTTATTACGTGTTTATCCAACAGTATTTATATGACTTTCAAACAAGGAATGATAAATAATCTTGAAGATACAAGTGTTGCTGTAGAGCTTGAAAAAAAATTACCCTCTCCATGGTCGCATCGATTTTTCAAAATAGGGTTATCGAAAAAAAAAAAATCCAAGTTTATTATAATCTGTATGAATGTAGTTATCATTGTGTACAGCCGATTTTTTTTTAAATTGATTTTTCTCAAAATGGCGACCGATCGAAAAAATTTTCATTTTTCAACGATTTTTTTTTTTTTTTCCGAAATTAATCAATCGCCATTTTGAGAAAAATCAATATAAAAAAAATTCGCTATACACAACGATAACTACATTCATATAGATTATAATAAACTAGGATTTTTTTTTTTTCAAATAACCCGTTTTTGAAAAATCGATGCGACCATGGAGGGGGAAATTTTTTTTTTCAGACTCTACAGCAACGCTCGTATCTTTAAGACTATTTAATATTCTACAATAAAAATTCATGTCAATATTGTTGGATAATCACGTAATAAATAAAAAAAAAAAAAAAAAATACGATCCTGATATTCCTATAATTTTTCGGTCAAAAAAATTCCCTATAAACCCCTTTTTTTCGTATCAATCCACCAGGAATATTTTCATTTCTTCTCTATTTTATAAATCTGATGAGAGAAACTTCCTTCGAAATCAATAAAAAAAAAAAAATTAATAATAAAATGATATACATTATTTAAAGTGAGAATATATATTTAATTTCAAATTGCTTTTAATAATACTATCACATATTTATTCATAAATAAATATTCTTTTACGTAGGTGTGTTTCCCCACACATGTGGATGGACCACATAATTATAAACCATACATTTACATTTTTTCCATTATTATAAAAAATATATCCACACACACACACATATATATATATATATATATATATATATATATATATTTTCTATTTATTTTTTGCGGCATTTCATTCCTAGGAGTATATTTAATGGGCAATCGCCCTCACAGGTTTGCTTCGAATCGTTCAGGCGTGTCGAGACAACGCCTTTACTCCACTCGACAAGGTTATATGCGTTGCCAACCGCTCTTTATTACACATGCATATACCACTCCACATACATACATATATACATATATGTACTATTACATACAGAAAATTTATATACTGAATATTTGAAGAGTTTTATAAAATTCAATTAATTATTGAATGAATTTTTTTCCCCCCGTTAAATATATTTATTTATTTTTTTTTTCTCATTCATTTTTGGGGGGTCATCATTTTTTTTTTCTGGGAACCAGGCTTAAAAGTTTCGTTTAGGTTGAAGAATAAGTCTCTGAAAATATGAGCTTTTAATATTAATATTAAATTAGTGCTCATCGGACTTTTCTACTTTCCGTAAGAATAACAGGGGAAAATTTTTGTTTTTATTTTTAGAATTTTTTAGCTTATGAATCAATGGACGGATTCATATGATCAATATATATTTTTATAGGAAATTGAACGCTCTACAAAAAAGGTGTCTTACAATTTTTTCATAATTTTTATTGTTTAGAAGATATTGGAGGTTAAAGTTTGAAAACTTTAACAAAAAATTCTTTGTTACTTTTAAATTTTATAACTCGTAGACAAATGAATATTATAAAGTGCGCAATATATATTTTGTAGGAAATTGAACACTCTACAAAAAAGGTCTCTTGTAGTTATACGATTACTCTAACCATTCAGAAGATATTCGCATTCGAATCCCTGCGTACTGATATTAATTGTTTTTTAATAAATATTTTAAACTTATCCATTCAAATCATGAATGCGAATATCTTCTAAATGGTTGGACTAATCGATTAACCACAAGAGACCTTTTTTGTAGAGCGTTTAATTTCCTATAAAAATATGTATTGATCATTCAAATCCATCTATTGGTTCATAAACTACAAAATTCAAGCTATGAAAACAAAAATTTCCCCATGTTATTCTTATAGAGAATAGAAAAGTCCGATGCGCACTATCTTAATATTAATATTAAAAGCTCATATTTCCAGAAACTTCTTCTTTAACCTAAACAAAACTTTTAAGCCTGGTTCCCAAAAAAAAAAATGTTGCTTTTTTTTTAATCACCCTAATATATATATCCATATATATATATATATATATATTTGTGCAATTGTTGTTATGTGTAACTTGTATTGTACATACACTTATCAAGTCAAATTAGTTTTTTTTTTTTTTCGGGATTTAAATGCAAGTGGAAAAGTCGAAATTTTTTTTAGTTGAATATTCTGTATTTTTCTGAAGTAGGGAAAAATATCCTGGTGTATTTATACATAGATGTGTGTGTGTGTACGTGTATCTATATTGTGCATGGTATTTTGTGGGCGTGTTGATTGTATATTGCAGCTAGTTAATGTACTGCCGGTGAAAGTATTCGTTCGCTTTGCGTATATGGCGAGAGAGTAATGATACCAACGTCATTTAACTGCATCAAGTGTCTCAAAGACGCATTTTAAAACTCTTGCATTTGTAAATAATTATTTTACAGATGGTATTGTGATTTGTTTTATTCATAAACGAAGAAGAGAAAGAAAAAAAAAAAGAAATAAATTAAATTGTGTTTGGTATATTTTTTTTTTATATTTGTAATTGATTTATTTTTTGAAATATTGAAATTATTTATTGTGAATATTGGAGATAATTGAGAGATGAATATTTTTATATTGAATAAATATTTTTAAGTGAAATATAAAAATTGATTTTTGTCATTATTGGCGAATGTAAATTTATAGATGCATCGTTAATTGGCCATTAGTTTATAACGAACGTCTTTGTATTTATATGTATGATAAAAAAGCTAAGTGTCAAGTGATGGCTCAAGTGCCACCAAGTATTTTTACAACAAATGATGAAAAGTAAAATTAATAATATTCATAATTGGGATATACTAGGTGGTGGGTTAGTAACCTGAGAGAAATAATCAATAGAATTTATTATTGTTAATAAAGAAACTGTAGAAGAAAATATAAAAAAAAATAAAATTTAGAAAGCACTTTATTTTCATTATTAATTATGAATTTATAATTAATATTTGTATTTTATAATTTATAATAGTGTTTTTATAATGATTGTATGACAGTTAATCAATAATTATTATAAATAAAATTGCTTGACAATTAAATGGAAATTTATTAAAATATTATTGACTTGACTGTTGAATATTTGGAATAAAAAAAAAATAACATTTATTCATTTATATGTATAAAAGCACTTTAACAGTCTCATTATTTTTATTCATTTGAATATGATGCAGTTGAAACGAATAAATTTATCATTCAAAGAAAAATAAAGAAGAAAAAAAATGAAAAAAAAATAAATAAATAAATAAATAAATAAATCTAACGATTTATTTGATAAAGTTAAAATTAAATTCATTGAATTGTCCATCAAATTAAATCGTTTTTAATATGATAAAATCAAATGTCTCAATTTCAATAAGTTATATTTCACTAGCATCAAGTAAAAAAAAAAAAAAACCAGATTTTTTTTTTATTATACAAAATTATACGTTTTCATTTTTCCTTACTTTTATTTTTTGCAATAAATTACGTCACAGTGCCTTGATTTGCTTGAATAATTTAAAAATAATAAAAGAGATAAAACTCGGATATTATAGAAAAATTACATAGTATATAAAATTGGAATTCAATTGAAATAATTTAATATTAAAATCGTCATAATAATGCGCTGAAAGCTAAAGAAAATAAAAAGAAAAGTATAAAATAATGAAGAAAAATATATTTCAAATCTTATTCGGAGGTTGACGACAATACTCCATATTGGCGATTACGTGGATCGTTGAGCTGCGTTCGGTAACTTAATTGGAAAATTGCGTATGGCTAACGGCAATTTAACCATCGTATAGAACAGAAACAGAGCGCAACGCTTACGAAACGCCTCGTGTGTATATTTACTTCTTACAAATACTAGATGAAAAATCATAGGAGCACTGCTGCTGTAATATCATGTATTTGGAGACTGTACAAAGTTATAATTCAACAAATACATTAGTTTAATATACATAAATAATATATATTACCACAACAATAAAATATTATAATGAAATATAAATTATAAAATTAAATTAAATTTCATTGTAATTACTTTGTTGAACGAGAGGTTCAAACAATATTCATTAATGTGTATGAATAAAATTATCATGAACATGATAAAGTTCACATTATGTGGTTCAGCTGAGAGAAGTTGATAATTAATAATAATATCCAATTAATATTATATATAATTAATTGAATAAAATTTCTAATTATCAATTGTGAATTAAATTTACTGATGAAAATAATGATTTTTTTATTTATAAATATTAGTGAATATGTATGTATATTTGATCAAATTTATTGAATACAAAGTTGACATATACACACACATGTATAATCAATTGAAGACCTGCAAAATGAATTTTCATAGTGGGTCTTCTTTTGCCTTTTGAATAAAGCTTTACATATTGCCATTGTCGATGTAACAATTCATAGTATCAATAATAAAAATTTATTATTCTATTTTTTTTTTTTTTATTATTCTATTTTACTCTTTGTACGTGTATGTTGCTACTTGAATTAATTAATAGATAATAAAAAAGATAAATATTTAATATAAAAAAATAATCGTTTATTTTATTTCATGTTAATTTGATTATATTTATTAATTTCATTTGTTGCTATATAACCATGAAAATTTAATTCAATTGTTAAATTATAATGTTGAATATACCACGTAAAAAGATGAATAATAAATGAAATATTAATAACAAAGCTTTTTTTTAACATATATAATATAATACAAATTTTTATTATTCATAAACATTATTATAATTCAAAAACAAGTAATTATTTTTATACATAAATAATGATTGAGGCTAAATAATTTCCTTCAAAACAATGTATTAATTATAATAAACAAACGACAGATCATAAATTATTTTACATATATAAATAATTAATTTATATATTCATTGAAGTTGACTATTTTAATAAATCAATTGTTGATGAAATAATTGATTTATAAATTAAATTACAAGCAAAAATTAATTTTTATATTTATAACATATATTCAAAAATATTCAGAACAAGTTTTTATTTTAATTTTATTTACAGTGGAAGAATTGAAGTGAAAAAAAAATTGACTAACAAATCGAGCGAGACAAATGATGCAAATAGTCTTTGGAGTTCAATTTGTTTCTTGAAATATAAATTGAAATATATTCTTCAATATATTCCAATATATTTATATACACATTTATATATTAATATACATAAATATAAATACATATATGTACATATCGTTAGCAGAACATCAACAAAATTGACGATGCATTCCTTCATCACGAATTTTTTTCCAATACGTAAATTCTCTTGTTCCACCACGATTTTTTCATTTTGCAATATTATCATCAAAATTCCATATTTAATTTGAATATTATTATATATTTCATGTGAAAATCTTTTAAATATAATTATATATTAAATTATAAGTCATAAAATACCTTTGGTTATCGTTAAACAATTTATTTTAAAATGTATAAATTAAAAAAATTAAAAATTATATTTTAGCATAATTTACTTGAGGGTTAAAATAATTGTTTATTATTTATCATTTTGTTTCAACAGTATTATATTAAGTTAAATGCAAATGTATAAGATCGTTAATTTTTTTTTTAGACATTATAACAAGACTTTATTTTTTTATTTTTTTTCATTATTATTATTCCTTTGATTTTCTTTTTATTTCCAACTAAATGTATATATAAGTACGCGCGAAATTCTCACTCTTGGAAAATCTTATAAAATTCCTTCGCATCCAAAAGCTCGTACTTGTGCGACGATAAAAATGGAAATATCTTTAGGGAATAAACGTCGTTTTCTCGCGCTGCTCACGTTTACTCTCTTCACAAGTCTTTTTCACCATTTCACTATTCTCTTTCTTTTACTCTCTATTTGATCGTCAACACATCGTCCTCTATTTCGACTCGTCGCATTTGCAGATGATGGGGATGTGGAGAAATGGCGCGAACACTTTTTAGTTCTCTTGATTCTCGCTTTGACGTGCGTTCGCGATTTGTATGTTCATATCAACACTTTGGCCTCTGCAGCGAGCCAAAATATCTTTTGTAATATCAATTCATATTAACTTATTTATTTATAGTATGTATTTTAATATATATCTGAAAAATTTCGTGTATATATAAGGAATTATATATTTTTTTTTTACACTGTACAAAAGATCTTGAAATTAATTTGAGAAAAAATAATTAATTACATCAACAGATAAATTTAATATTTCGAACTAAATATTTATTCAAAATAATTTATTTTTAATGATTGTTTGGAATATTTATAGTGATTGTTTAATATATTTTGTTTGATACTGAATGAAAGATCTTGAAATTGATTTGAGAAAAAATAATTAATTAATAAATATTAATTAAATATTAATTTGCTAAATATTAAACGAAATATTAATTAAAATGAATTTGTGTTTAATGATAATTTGAAATATTTATAGTGATTATTTATTCTGTATATCTATTTTTTTTAATTAAATAGATCAATTGCAGATGGAAAAAAAAATAATATTGTATCAATATTTGTGGCTTTGAGTTTTATATTTTTATTAGTTTTCTGAGATTTTGATTTGTTACTGGTAAAAAATATTGCGGGGGAAATTTCGAACCTTTTTTTCATCAAAATTTTGAATTTGTTTAAATGTTTTTACATGAAAATTATTCCAGTTAAATGAGATGACAAAACACTGAATAATAAATAAACATTATAAATATAAATTAGGAATATATTTCATATCTGAGTAAAATTAAATTCAAATTAAATATAAATGAATTACAAAAAAACATTAAAGCTTAATCGTAACATTATTTTCAAATTTTCTAAAGTTTGGAATTATTATAAAACAATCAACTCAACAAAGCAACAATCGAGGCGCTATAGTCTTAAAAATAAAAAACTTTATTTTAAACCTTTGTACTCTTCCATGTACTTTTCCACACCAATTCCAAATGAATAAAGAAATAAATAAATAAATAAATAAACAAATGGATGAATGAATGAATAAATGAACAAATGAATAAATAAATAAATAAATGAATAAACTAATAAATAAATAAATAAACAAACAAATGAATGAATAGATATATAATTGAATAAAAAAATAAACAAATAAATGAATAAAAAAATATATAAATGATTAAATGAATAAACAAACAAATTAATGATTAAATAAATAAATAAATAAATAAATAAACAAACAAATGAATGAATAGATATATAATTGAATAAATAAATGGACAAATAAATGAATCAAAAATATATAAATGATTAAATGAATAAACAAACAAATGAATGAATGAATAAATAAATAAATAAATGAACAAATGAATGAATAGATATATAAATAAATAAATAAATAAACAAATAAATGTATAAAAAAATATATAAATAATTAAATAAATGAACAAACAAATGAATGAATAAATAAATAAATGAATAAACAAATGAATAAATAAATAAATAAATAAATAAATATATAAATAAATATATAAATAAATGAATAAATAAATAAACAAGTGAATGAATAAATAAATAAATAAATAAATGAATGAATAAACAAATAAATAAATAAATTAATTAATTAATTAAATACAACCCTCAAACTTCAACTCTACAATATTAGCAATCATCACAAAATATACTAATAAAATATCCAATTTTCCCAATCTCCAAAACTGTAAATCACCATTAAAAAAAAAAAAGAAAAAAAAAAGAAAAATTCCCAACATTTATTCATTAAAAAATCCTTTACTGGAAAAATGTGAGGAACACGTGAATAGATCATGCAATTACAGAGGCCAACAAGTATAAAACAGGGATTATATGTACATAAAGTAACTGATCTGGATGTAAGCAGAGTTTGTCAGTCAGTTGGTGTCATATGTGTACACGCATTGGTTGTTATTTTCTGTTCGCGTAATAATATAGCAATAAATAGAACTGGTCACCTGGTACGTGGTGGTATAGGGCAGTACCACGATTTATAAGTATACCATAACGCTGCTAAACTAAAATATACATACATGTATATCCAAACGATGTAACGAACGAAAGACGTTTATACAAGATAGAGCTATATCAGTATCTACCATTGCGCTGAATAAACTTCTGGCTTAGGCGTGGTTCTTACGTAATTCACCACAACGAACGTTTGTCATTCATTCCCCTACATTCAACCACTACCATCATACCACATATACTCTCCTCCTACTCTCCCTTTTATCTATATACATGTGTTATATACCAATAAGTATATACTGGTGTACTTAAAAGGTCTCGTCTCCACGTATCAGTTTGAAACTTTCTGCGTTCACGTCAACTCGCGTTTTACTCTCTAGGCGCACAATTAATGCGTGAAACTTTTATATATATATTTATAAATATACACATATATGTATAATATATACCCATATGTATATATGTATATTATATATTTGTATGTATTTATTTAGATGGGAATATAATCAATAAATATAGCGAAAAAAAAAAATTAATAAGGGAAAATAATTATTTGGAATAGAAATTTATTTAATTATTTATATTTTATAATATATATACATATTTTTATGTATATGTACATATATATATGTCAATATGTATATATGTATATTATGTATTTGTATGTATTTATTTGAATGAGTATATAATCAATGAATAAAATGAAGAAAAAATTTAAAAGGGAAAATAATTATTTGGAATAAGAATTTATTTAATTATTTATATGTTTGTTTATATTTTATAATATATGTACATACTTTCATGTATATATATGTCAATATCTATGTATGTATATTATGTATTTGTGTGTATTTAATTGAATGGGAATATAATCAATGAATAAAATGAAGAAAAAAATTAAAAGGGAAAATAATTATTTGGAATAAGAATTTATTTAATTATTTATATGTTTATTTATATTTTATAATATGTATGTACTCTTATATATATATATATATATATCCATATGTATGTATGTATATTATGCATTTGTATGTATTTATTCCGATGGGAATATAATCAATGAATATAGTGAAGAAAAAAATTAAAAGGGAAAATAATTATTTAGAATGGGAATTTATTTAATTATTTATATGTTTATTTATTATTTATAATTTATCTATGTATATATATACTTGTATATATGTATATTATGTATTTTTATGTATATATTGGGATTAGAATTAATATAATAATCGATGAATAAGGTGAAGAAAAAAAATTAAAAAGTGAAAATAATTATTAGAAATAAGAATTTATTAAATTTTTTGTATGCTAATTTATTCATTTATTTATTTTTTTCTTTTAATTCAGAGGAAGTATATAAACGAATTAGTTTTATATAAGTATTTTCGTTATTTTCATGATTTTATGTACACACTTTACATTCCTTGTGTATATTCATGGCTTCGGTTTGCTCTACTATGAAGTGAAGGTGACCTCGTCTCTCACATTACATTTATATAATTCGCGGTCTCATGGGTTAACGTAACAGACAATAAACGTATATAGCTGAAACCGATATTCTATATGTACATGCATTAGTATATTGATTACGCCATAGATACGATATATTAATTAATTTCATAATTATTTTTTTATTTGATAATTAATTCTCTGTGTTTGATGGCAGAGTTAATAATATTTATTTTGCGGATTTGTAGCTATTAATATTCATCATTTATATTAAATTAATACTTGTGAGTATGGATACAAATACACTATTTAAACGTAATTAAATATCAATTGACTTTTCGTAAATATAATATCCAAACGTTATTAAATATCAATTGAGATTTTTTCAATGTAATTTCCAAATATTAATTATTAATAATAACGTATAGATATTTATGAATAAAAATTTTTTTTCTTTTATTATTTGATGTCGAATCATTGAAGTCAATGTAATTATTATGTATATGAAAATGAATTGAAATTATTCTGAGAAATAGTTATTCGTTTTATTTTTTTATATTATTTAATTTCTCTTGGGGGCAAAATAAGAAATTAAATAATATATAAAAATAAAAAAATTGCCCTCAAGTGTTTTTATGTTGAACGAAGACCAGTATAAAATTTATGTGAATTCTTAGAATTCCTCTTCTCACTGTATTAACAAGTGTATAGAGATATTTAACAAAAAATAAATATAAAGAAAAACAATCACTGAATAATATTGCAGTGGTGCATTAATGCGCAAATGAAATGTTAGATTGTCAGCCAATTAGTTATATAGGCATTATAAATTATATTCGTTCGTAGTATCATGCAATCTTACGTGATAATGTCGTAATTTTTGCAATTGTTATTTATAATATATTCATTTTTAAAATATTAGATAGACAGTGATAATAAAATTCCGCAAATAATTTCAATGAATAAAATATTTTTTTAATTTTTTTTCTCCTGTATTTAATTCTCTTCATTTTAATAAATGTTATTTCACTATTCAAATGTTATAATAATAAACAATACGTTTTGTGTTTTTATATCAAATGCACTGATAGTGTACTAAAAATTTTTGCTGACAATATAATCAAAAAATAAAAGCGTAAAAACGTTGTTAATTAAAAAAACCTATGTAATAACCGAACTTTTAATATAATGAAACGGATCAGTCATTCAATCAATAGAAATATGACTACTGAAACGTTAAAATTACACCAATAAATGGTTTTTTTTTCGTATATTAGAAGACGAGTGATAGAAAAAACCGAATGCATTGTTATATATTTCACACAACATTCTATTGTATTTCATTATCATACACACACCCTTTGATCTTTTCAACTTTTCCATCCACCATAGTACTAAATAAATAAATATTTTCCATAAACAAAAACGAAAAAAATCTCTCCTTTCATTGTTAAAACCAAATAATCAAAAATAAATCCGTGAAATACGAAACGCAAACAATCATTTTTCCTCACCTATTGAATTCATTTCTATTATTTCATTTTTATTCCTCACTTCACATCAATATTAAAATTATAAACAAACCATATATACAAACATTTTTCATTTATTCCTCAATGATTCGTTTGATAAAATACATCAAAGTATTGATAATAAATTCCAATTAAATTTCAATTAAATATCACGTTGTGACTGAACAATAAAAAAATTAAATTTTTTCTTGTCTCAAGTGCTTGACATCCTTTTCAGAGCAATGTTTGTAATGGGAACAGACAAAATGAAGCACCTGAACAAGCTTTGGGCTACCTGATATTTTATTTATACATAAAAATCTCAAGCATTTGTGTGCTATTAGCAAAGTTCCTCATTTAACTCTAAAACTATAATGGAATGTTGTTATTATTCAATGTTTAACGTGCGTAACATTCGTCTGAATAATGTTCACATACATACACACACTCTAAGGCATATAGTTTACCTTTCAGTATAGTAATACACTCTGCACCAAAGCGTATTCAACGAGTGGACAGAACAAACTCAATCAATATATCGGTGCGAACTATTATATACCACTCAGTATTTGTTTGTATATATGTTTATCTGTATATATATACAATGTATATATATATGTATGTTCATACTCTTTATATACTGAAGTGGATTAAAGTGTACGAAATAGGGACAATGAGATATATAAGCCTATTTAACAGAGTTAACGCCTGCAATTGATGAGGGCACGCGAGTGAAAATTAAATTAACAAACTCCGTGGTAGTGTTTTACTTTTATATACATAGATGTTTTATATACACTCGTGGCAGTACGTCATTTATATTCCTGTATAACGATACGGTATTAATTATACAAAGTATTCCTCGTATTTTTTTTTTTAATTATTAAAACTTTAAATTTTAAATTATTAAATACAAATGAAGGGACAGAAAAATTTTCTGTTCTTCAAATTGTGGATTAAATTCTTTAAATAATTTTTTTGATAATTATTTTTATCACTTACGGATGTATTATTGTTGTTATTTGAAGAGGAATATAAATTTTTTTTTAATAAAAATACAATTTTTACTGAATATTTTAAAGTGAAATTTTTATTTATTTTATTTTTCTTTACTTTGATTTTCATAAGTTTAACAATAAATACACATGTGTATATGTTTATTTAACTATTTATTTCATGGCAATATTCACGATTTCATTATTATTTTCAATATTTTCAAGAGCACACAGGGTGGAACTTAAAGTACGAAAATATTCTCCTGGATAAAGATCGTTAAGTCGTATGGCGCGTTCGAGATGCTGTGCACTCAAATGTCATTGTATCGCATCGTTAACCGTTATTGCACACTCGTTGCTGTACGAGATAAAAATATGTGAGAGTGAGTGGATTGTAAATGTGAATGCGAACAGCAGATGCGCAAGATCGACGAAGTAATTTTGTTATCATCGTATTCATTTATTTATTTTCTGATCATTGTAATGAATATCTGCGTATGGGTATACCAATTTTATTGAACGAATAAATAGGATTCTAAATTTCCCGAGGAAATTATACCGTTGATATAATTTGAGATGTATTTATGCCAGTTGCAATAATTCGAATCAGAAATTGTAATTAAAACTCCTCAAAATATCGCATTTCCATTCATTTCACAGTAAAATTTTGTAATTCAAACATCACTTCATATGCTTTTACGTAGTATATAATATAAACGGTATATTGTATAATTAGAATAATAATTTGAATGTTCGCTGCTGAATTGTATTAAACATGAATATTTATTATTGCATTATTATTCGTAAACAATAGATTCATTTTAAGGAAATAAATGATGCAGCATTAAAAGCTTGTGCAAATTTTCCATTTCTTCCAATTATTTTACATTGAAATATAAAAAAAAAATAAATAAAATGATAAATTATTGAATTGTACAATCCATCTTGTGCATCCATTCAATGTTACAATCCATCAGAATAATAAATTGTATTAATATTGAAATCATATACATTCATATATACATTTATATGTATATTTAGATATATCTTTCTCAATTTGGCTCAGTCTGACATTTGATTCATTTTTCCAATTTTACTTCCAACTTGAAATTCTCACAAAATCTCCCCCCCTCTTTCTTTCAAGTGAAATGGAAATATACATTCTCTCCCATGGCATCATTCACAAAATGCGACACACGCACATACAATATATATTCCATTCAGCCTCTCACACATCGCGTGATATCAAAAACTCTTTCTGCACACGTAATGTGCTCATGGAAAAAAAAAAAAAAAAAAATTATAAATAGTAATAATATTAATTCTATTGAAATACATAAAAGAAAAGAAAAAAGAAAATATCATCATCATTGCAGAATAATGAACAATGCAAGATTTTTTCGCAAGAATAAATTTTCTAACAAGTTTTAGTATATATTTAATCTAATTGTTTAGTAGTTTCTATTATTATATTTATAGGTATTTTTTTTTTTTTTTTTCATCAATCATATAGGCTGAAAACTTACTGGATGGTAAAGAAAGAAGCCTGTTCGGAGTGGAGCTCTTAATTTTAATATTTAGATGTTTCTTATTGTAATTTTTGTTTTTTCATTTAGATAATATTATGGGAACAAAATTATTTTTTCTTTGGATTTTTGTAGCTCGGCATTTGCGCATTACAGAGATGAGCTCATAGCATATTCTTGTGGGGAATTGAACGCTCTACAAAAAAGGTCTCTTACACTTTTTTTATAGAGACAACCATTCTAAAGATATTCAAATCCAAAGTTCTAAATGTATGAAATTTTGACTTTTTTGTTATTAAATCGATACTAATCACTTTAATATTGTTCTAAAAATTATTTTTAATCCGAAAACTGGTTTGAGTGTGCTAATATATTCGTAAAGCTGACAAAAAAACAAATACTCACGTGCTAGATATTTTTTTTTCTTCATTTTATTTACTATAAAAATCGGTTTAATAACAAAAAAGTCAAAATTTCATACATTTGGAACTTTGGGTTTGAATATCTTCAGAATGGCTGTCTCTATGAAAAAAATGCAAGAGCTCTTTCTTGTAGAGCATTAAATTCCCTACAAAAATATACTATAAACTCACCTCTACAATGCACAAATGCCTAACTACAAAAATCCAAAGAAAAAAAATTTTCCTCCTCATGTTATTCAAACTGAAAAACAAAAATTACAATTATAAATCTCTAAATATTAAAATTAAGAGCTCCGCTTCAGACTTCTTCCTTCACCGTCCACCAACTTTTTCATCCTCTTTATTTGATCAAAAAAAAAAAAAAAAAGTAGCCTAAAAATGGCACACCCTAACATAAACACATTTGTATAACTACACAAAACTATTTATCTACAACGGAAAAATCATCAGACTCGTGTACCAAGAATCACACAAGTTACGATCTGATGCAAACAGTAAATATTATATATTTGTACGTATCCATATATATACATATATATATTTATATACATATGTACAGGACTCTCTCGCTTTCATAGACTCTGAGACGCGCCCGATGGAAATTCCGTTTAATCGTCAGCGTTCCCACGCACGCTTCGCCGATATGGCAGTACGATATATTTGTATCGTGATGTCCTCAGCGCGCTTCTGCGGCTGCGGTAATACAGTATACATATATATATATATATATATATATATATGTATACATATATATTTATATCTATGTATATATGTATAGTGCTTTCCGCACAGCGTGGGTCAATTTGATCGTGTGGTCGCGCTCGATAAATCAGATGCCGCGTGCGCGGGCGCGAGCACTCGCCTTCCATCTCAATGCGCGTAAACCATTATATAGGTACATATATTCTAACATATATACATACATATATATATGTATATATTCATTTATTATATAAATGCACAATTATATATTGAAAACAAGTTATAAAATAGAATAAAAAAATGATTTATGTAAAGATATTTTTTTTTTTTTTTTTCATTTCTAATTTACGATTAAATTTCACTATTATTAACGCGGTAGTGATATATAATTTCATTTTATCATTCGATATATTGATAATAATATAGGTGAATATATATTGTTTAGATATTTATTTTTTATTTTGAAAACCTGCTTTCACACGTGTATAAAAGTATATTGGTATCATTTACTTGATTATTGTTTCATTTTTTTTTTAATTGTCGCTTTTTATTCGCGGAAAAATTGCGGTTCAGTTTGAAAAATATAATTGATAAGACAAAATAGGATAGAGTAAATTCAAAGTGAAGAATAATAAAAATAAAGTTAAATAGAATAGAAAAAAAAATAACGCAAAAGAAAAAAGAGATGATGATGATGATGATGGATATGTGTGAGAAAAATGGAAAAAAGTATAAATAGCCCATTGGAATTTTTGTTACAAAAGATCACTTCACCATTTGTATAGATTCCCTAAAGTTTTATAGTCTGGTTGACAATGTCCATTCATAGTTTCTATTTTATATATTGCGAATATATGTATGCGTGAGCGAACGCTTTGAACACGGAAATGGTGGGCAGTCACATTGGTATCTGACACTATCCTCAAGCCTGCTCCATTTGCCGTTACGAAATACACTTTCGAGTACCCAGTATATATACGACTTAAGAAGTGAATTGTGGGGCGTTGTGCCAAAGAAAACTTGCCATAGGTCCACACGTTAAGTTATGAGTTGTAAAATTTTTATTCATTTCCATTTTTGTTATATAATTTTTGTATAATTTCAGGGAGTTAACACTTGAATATAATTAATACATTTATTCCTAAATAGAATATGCTTTGTAATACAAGAAAATAAAATAAAAATAATATAAATAAATACAAGAATAGAAATGCGAATATCATTCATTGGATAACATGAAATTAAATTTAGCTATTACTGTTTATAATTTGAATAAAATTTCAATCAATATGGTACTTTTTTGTGCGCCAGAGTCTGCTCTACAACTTTGTTCTCATGCAATTATACTCTACGATGCATTCTGTAGCCATCAGATCAATTCAACCGTCAGAAGTTATCGAGGAAAAATAAAAAATATATGCATGAATCATAAAGAAGTGATTTTCACTTACTCAATCATATAATGCAATTTTTTTATTGCCACTTTTCCTTGAGAATGATCGAGAAAGAGTACTCGATATCGAAACAAATTTGACGCTCCAAGTAGCGGCCCCATTTTAGAACTGCTTGCCATTCTGCTGAAACGACAGTTTTCATAGCCTCTCACATTTCGAACTGCTATTACTTTCGTTTGGAGGCGCAAAAAGAAAAAAAAAAAATAGAAAAAAGAGATGAAGAGAAGAATGAGAAAAAAAATAAAGTCATCGAGTGGAAATAAAATATAAAGGTAAATCGATGAACGGCGGTTTTTTGGAACGATGTCAAGTCGTCGATATTGCCGATAGGATTCCAACACGAATATCCTCTTTATTCCGGTCTGAAAAATACTATATCGTTGTGCAGGATATAAGGAGTGATACCGCAAAGGACCAAAATGAGATAGTGAAGGAGACGGAAATGAGACTAAGGAGAATGAGAAGAAAATGCAACAGAGTGAGAGAACACAACTCGTTACCAATCTGAATGTTGTAAAAAAAATTGTCAACTGTTATCGATCTATCTATACGCTTGTATAAAATATGAATAGAATAAAATTGTATGTACTGTTAGGAAATTCGTGTACATAAAATGATAAATCGGATTAATTTTATAAATAAAAGTTGAATCGAGGTATTAATTATAGCACTCATTATTCGCTCCACGAAATATAAATAAAAATATTTATCAAGTTATATATAATAAATAATTTCTTCGTTCCTTAGAATTAATTTTAATTGGCAGTATTTATATGCGGAAAAAAAAATTTATTTTATTCAATACAAAAGAAGCATCTTATTCAATTTTTTTTTTATGAAATGAAAGAAAAATAATGAAAAATTAAAAATTCACATTTAAAAAAAAAAGAAAAAAGTAACATGACAAATTGATGATATGACATGATTATGTCAAGATAAATAAGAAATCACTCGTTGAATCGATTTGACAACCACCAACCCTCCACTTCAATTTAACCGACAATTTCATTGTCATGATACTTTTTTTTTTTATTTTTATTTTTTACACTGATGTATCAAAATACATACACCCATTTACCAACCTTCACATCACTCTCATCCACATTTCCATTATCGATTGTATCATAATACAATTCATGTATAAAAAAATACATTACCTCCTAATAAAAAAAAAAAAATATACATATAATACAATAAAAAAAACGAACAAAAAACCAAGTTCTTAAACCTCATTAAATTGTCATTACCTCGCAGCTTACAATTATTTTCCATTTATATTTCAATTAACAAAAATTCACAATAAGATTCACCTTGAAGAGAAAAAAAATTCATCAACCCCAACATAAACTTCCCACAAATATTTCATCATCAAATAAATTCATTCATCCCATTCAAAAGCTCAAAATAAATAACAAAAAAAAAAAAAACAATTTTCAATAAATATAAAAATACAAAATAAATTTCATCGTAAACATTAAAACTATTAAAAATAATTATCATAAAAAAATCTTTCTATGTTTATTCATCATTAACAAAAATGATAACAGCAATACAATGATTCTCATATAAAAAAAAAATAAATAAATAAATAAATATACATGCGAAGAAACACGACAATGCACGATATAATGAGGAACATGTAGCCTTGACCAAGAGCAACATTGTCGTCAATCTCTTCGAGGCATAAACGTGTATATCACTACATATATATATTTATTATACATATACATATGTATATATATTCATCCAGATACATCTGGGATGCATCCCACTACGATGTCATCACTCTCTTACTCTCTATTTACTATGTATGTATTTAGTTGTACATATTGCGAGTTGTTTGCGCGCACGCGCTCGAATACACTGCCGTGTTTCCAAGCCAACACTTCCGCTTCATCACTGCGTTCATTCCCATCGGATTGCTCCACGCACTCTGAATATATGTACATGTATATATGTATGATTATGTAGATGTATATGTACATATATATGCATTAGTGTAACGTTAAAATTTTCCTCAATTATATATATATTTATTTTTATTTATTATTTTAATTTTGTGCATTTTCTTCATCACCGGAAATGCATGTTCATTATCAATTCAACATTTATATATGTATTTATATGTACATGGAATAATTTCCTTCATGATAAAATTGTCACGCACTTAATTGACTGATCTAGAATAATATTTTTTATTGAAATATGAATCACGTAACTTGTAGAAAGTGCAGTATTACTTGCCAGATATATTTGAATAAAAATTAAATAAATAAATGGAAAAATAGATAAATGAATAATGAAAGAAAAATAAAATAAATATTGCGGATATTATTATTAAAAAATAAAATAAAATAATTATAGTAATAATAATCACGATAGATAAAATGCATAATTATTTGTAAATATTAAGTGGTTGGATATAAAAAATTTTAATAAATAAAAAATTTGTAAGAAATAATATTGGTATATGAATATATATTTGTTTATTATTATATTATATTTATTGGAGAATTATTAAAGAAAGCGATAGATGTTGAAGTGATACAAAATAAATGTGTGAAAAATATATTTAACATTTTATGAATTTAAATATTCTGTGTACTTTCTATTTGACCCCGAAATATCTTAGGGGTCATGGAAAAATTGTGGGAGAAAAACAAATGGAAAAAAATGTAAATGTGATTATTGATTATTTTAGAAATTTAGAATTTTTTTGTTTAATAAAACTTTCCCTCTGTATGACGCCTACGCAAAACCACACTTGACTGCAATATACATTGATAATCAAAGTACTGTACGGTCCAATGTTAACATAAATTTTCTTATATGTAAATATGTGCTACTTCAATACATATAAATGTATACATATAAAGTTGATAATGATACAGAGATAGTGCAAAAAATTTTTGTTATCAATGAGACCAACTGGATTTATAAACCAGATGAAATTAACCGCAATATAAAATGATTAAATAGAATTAATAAACGAATAAAAAAAATTAAATTAATAATCACACACAGTAGTAGTCGATTTCTTTATTTGATTCGCGTGGACATTAAATCAAGCGCGACAAATTTTATTAGTTGTCCATAATAAAAAACGTGACAACACAACCGTAACCTGATAATTATAATTTAATTCATGATTAATAGTAGACAATTAAAATAACAAAAAGTGATGATTTGATAAATCAACTTACGATCAATAAAAAATTATAAAATAAATAAATAAAAAAAAAAAAACCGGTTTATATTTTTATTTTCCTATTATATATATATTTTTATCTACTATTTAAGTTTGTTTAATTGAATTATTTGTTTATCTAAAGAGATAGAAAATTTTTTCGTTTTTTTTTTTATTTTTTTTTTTATTTTTATGATAAACATCAAATATTAATTTATTCCGTTCTGAATGCATTTTATTGCAAATCAATTATCAGTTAACGTATTTTATACCAACTGTCCAGTGCATATATATTTATACAAACATATAGTAGATGTATGTAGACACTGCACTTCGGGGTGAAGGCAAATGGGAGATTGAACGACACGACACGGTAGCTTATATTGAAACCGGTCAGGGCCGAACGAAAAAGATTCGCGCGCGAGCGCCATTAGCTCTTGTTGGCCGCTCGTGCGATTGGACGACGTGGCGTATTTTTTTTTTTTTTTTTTTTTCCACCGGTATCGAATAATGGCTTTCACTTTCTACGATATGATCGGGAAAAAAATGCCTTCGAATATATATATATATTTATTTATTTATTTATTTATCTATAAATATGTAAGTATATATATGTATATATATGTATGCAATTTATGACAAAGTAATTTAATTAGATAGTATGTAAAAAAAAAAAAAATTATGATGAGATTTGTTATATTTGAAAATATTAATTAATTAGTTTATTTCGAAATATTTTTTAGAGTCGAGTAATAATTCAAATTAGTTTATAATAATAAAGAAATATGTGTTTTATATTTGTTTATTTGTGAATTTTATAATTATGAAATGAAACAATTTGTTATTTTGAAATAAATTTTGATTAGTTAAAAATATAGAAATTTTAAATACATATAAACTAATTTATTAATAATATTAATTCTTGAAATAAATTTTATTGAAAAAAAAAAAAAATTGATAAGTTTGCTTAATTTTAAATTATTAATTAAAAATTTATTTTTTAATATTTTGAATAATAATTAATATTATATGATAATTAATATTGAATAATAATTGATAAATAATTGAAAGTGAATAAATTAAATAATAAAAATATAAAATATTTGAATTTTTTTCGATATCGAAATGGGTGAATGAATAATTGAGATTTTCTCATTTAATTTTCGAGTTTTCATTATTTGAAAATAGAAATGAAAGATGAAAAATAGAATAAAGTAGTAACGGTAAAATTAAATAAATAAAATGAGAACGGAACGTGACTCAAGGGCGGCATTTTAAATCGATCGATCGGTATTATATAGTGTGAGAATCAACCCCTTGGGCAACGAAGTAAAATTATAAGGTTGAAATAATCGCTCGTGAGCTGACAGCAAGCAAACTATAATTGTCGAAATAAAAAAAGAATATAAAAAGAAAAAAAGAAAGTAATGGAAAATTGGTCTATGATATAGTACAGACTAAAACTAAATATCTATTATACCGATGTCATCATACTCAACTTTGAGAGTGTATTGACTTTCTCAACACATTAAATTTTTTTCAGTGTCTTCGAATTAAAAAAAAAAAAAAAACTATTTAATTAATACTCAATTAACACTTGGAATAATCGCGGACGCAAATTCCTCCAAAAACTATCGATAATTTTAAATAAAAATTGTAAAAGTTATGAAACAATCTGAAAGAAGAAAAAAAAAAAAATTCAAACAAAAATTAAATTTCAAAATTTTTTTTATTTCACAAATTTTTTAATATTATTTATTAATTACTAATATTCATTAACATTTTTTTTTTATATTAATTAATAAATAATATTTCCTATTTCAATTATCATTTGGTATCATTTATCAATCATTAATATTAATTATTATTAATTATTTAATAAAATTTTTCATTGCAAATAGTTTTCAGTATTATTTTTTAATTAAATAGTTTTCAATTTTTTTTTTTTTCATTTTTCATTATCGCTTATCTCTTCTTTTTCGTCTCTATTGGCTATTAGCAAACCAAAAAAAAAAAAAAAAATCAGAATCAACAGCCAAACAATTTAAAAAAATGGTAGTTACTTGAAAAAACTACACCCTTCATTTTCTTGAGCATGGTCAAAGTGGGTCTTTGGATAATAAATCTGAATTTGCGATAGCAAATATCTGGTCAACGACATTCGACAGTATCCTCCCAAACCATTTTATCGAACTCTGCACTCTCAGCTTCTAGAACCCAGAAGTACCAGTAGTAATTCTCCAACGTTGCATCGTTTGCAACTAACTTTGAACCCAAAAGTCGCATACCAGTGAATCCAATTCACTTTGCAATAAAATTCAATTATTGTCCTTGACCCAGAATACTACAAACCTCACACATTCCATCTACCCTTACATACAACTCTAAAATAATCATCAATAAAACCAAAAACAAAATTATACCAAATAAAAAAGGTAATTCCATCAAATGAATTTTCAAAAATAAAATTCACATATCAAACAAATAATATTTCCAATTAATTTTCTTCTTCATTCCATTTATTATTTCCATTTATAATTAAACAAATAAATTTTGCAATACACAAATAAAATAACAATGACATAAAATTCATACACAATATAATAAAATAAATTCACCTGCAAGCTATTGTTAATCTACAGAATTAAATATCTTACAGTTTCATGGACATTATGGGATAGTTGTCCAACTAACCAACTACCACACCCGCAAATAAAAATATATACATATTATATATATGAATGTAGAGATATGGTATAGGTGACCAGGTAACCCGGTGCCTGGTGCACTTGGTACGGTGTCTCAGTAATATATTGTCTTATTGGTAAGAGAAAGATAAAAATAGCACGATGCGAATGAGCGCGACCATGGGGGGAGAATGACGACAGTCAACGACTTTAACTGATATATGTATATATGTACGCAGTAAGTCTATCAGTAATGTGGAAAAGTGTATATAACCCAACCTACCACCGTTGTATATATCTTATTAACCGTCTACTTCTATTACCCCTCTTGCTCTGCTGCCTTACGCCGCCCCTTTACCTCACTACTCACGACTACCATCATGCGGGCAAACTCCAGAGGATTATAGTTTTTCATTTGGGGGAGAGGAGGGTGGTGGCACGGTGGCTTTCGAAAGGATGGTGATTGTGGAGCGTGGCCAGGAGTAGAGTTAGGCGTATATAAGGCCCCTCGACCCAGCCCAAGTCAGTCATTCACTGGACTACCAACCCACCATACACATAATAAACATGAAGACCTTTGTGAGTATTATGGAAACTGTATTAAGGGAGTCATTATAATTTTGTGGATAAATTATATTTAATTTTTATTGGTTGGATAGTTCTGCTCAATTATTTTTTTGTATCAATCGTAAAATGTGAATTTATTTTTTTCTTATATTCAATTTTTTAATTCTTTTTTTTTTGATGAATATTTATTTATTATTCCAATCATTTTTAATTTATATTCTGTATGCTCTATGAGATAATAATGTCTCTGAGTATTGTTTATTATTTTTTGGCTTTTTGAAATCGGAAATTTTTATTTTTTTTATTCATTTGATTTTTATTCTGTTTTTCAATATTGAAATTTTATTTTATAAATCATTTTGAATTCTCTTTGTTGATTCATTCATAATACTTCTTTGTTAATATTTTACTATTAGTACAGTAAAACCGGTTATTGTTTATTTGTATATTCATGTACCCATGCATCGAGTCATTTATTTATTTATTGATTTATTTATTTATACTAATTAATTTCTTGCAATTCATTGATTCAAGTCGTCATTTTTATTCTCTCACCATGAAATTAACTGTCATTGTCATGATAATTATTTGAAAAAGAAAAAAAAAATTAGTAAGAGAAAAAATAATTTTATAAACTTTCCATCAGACTTTTCTCATTCGTGTCTGACTCATTAATTCAAATCGTCCACTTCCACTCACTCTAATAAATTCAAACGCGTCTTGGCGAAACGTGAAAGCCCTCGAGAGTTAATTCAACGTGCATAATTTCATGTTGCAATGGTCGTTGTCGCACCGTAACTTCTCTCAAGTCGGGCGTGACGATATTGCTCTCTCTTTCTCTCTCTCTCTCTCTCTCTTTATCTATGCCTCTGACTTTACACATACGCTTCGTGCATCGAATCTGCCCGTTCCGGTGACCAGACGTTGCCCCGTTATCTCTCACGTTAACTAGATAAATCTAATTTATTATTTGTACTTTATCATATCCTTCGACTAAATTTCATTTCTGAACTAATTTTTATTAATTATTATCGCGTTGTCATTAGTAATTTAAAATGTTTTTGACGGTAAAAAAATTGAAATATATATTTTATTCTAATTATAAACCATTTTAAATTAATAAAGTTACAATAGATCGTGTAATTAAAATGAAAATGCAAAATCTCTTTTGTATATTTAAATATGAAAACTAAAAATGAATCAACCCAGTTTTCACACGGTTACATCAACGCAATTGTATCGGGAAAATGTCTTTGACCAAATATGGATTAAACTCGATGTTAGTAATGACTTGAAGAAAAAAAATATATATATATATATTTATTGAAAGGAAAATGCAATCGGTTTGGACTGTCCGTCCAATTATGAAACGTTACAGCATTAAACGACTAGCACTCACGTTTGTATAAATTTTCACCGGGTACTTGAACAACATTGCTCGTTACACTTTTTATGACATAACAACTCAACTCACGGCAATTCCGTATAGAAAATAAATATATAGCATCGTAACTATGTATATAAAAAAAATAGGAGAATATATAAAATCATGAATTCGTTTACAAGAAAATAATATTTAAAAAAATTAAAGACACTAATTAAAATTGTATCGAGTTAAATCATAAATATTAAATATCCAACAAAATATTATAAAATTTCACCGTTAAACAAATATCATGGCAAATATTTCATTTCCGTAAATCAACCGGACGCTATATATTTACGTGGTATATTATTATTTCTACTACTGCAACAACTTGGCATCGAAAGTGAAAGCCAAAGTGATTATGTGCTCAATCGCATTTGCTCAGTTGTTTGCCATAGACCATAATCGGTTACTTTTGCCTATTCAAGAACTCTCAACGCTTAGTATTACGTTTATTCCATCTAGCAATCACCCAAGCTACATTACTTCCTGTCACTAATTGAATAATACAAAAAAGAAACAAAAATAATTATCATTCGAGCATGAAAAATTTCAAAGAATTCATAAAATTAATTTTTCTCTTTCTCTTTATTTCACTTCAGATTGTTATCGCCTGTTTGGCAGTAGCGACGGCCCGCGCCGGAATCGCTCACGGAGGTATCCACGGAGGATATGGTGGTCATGGAGGATATGGTTTGGCCCTTGGTGGAGGACACGGTGGAGCCGGACTTAGCGGTGGTCTCGCCGCTGGTGCTGGTACTGCTGCTTCCCTCCAAGGTGGTGCCTCCAGTTTGGGATCAGGCGGTCTTGGTGCCAGTTATGCTGCTGGTGCTGCTGCTGCTGCTGGTGCCGCAGGAGTACAACAAATTGTCTCTGGTGGAGTAATTGGAGGACGATCAGACATTGGACCCGCTGAAGGACCAAAGGCCAACGTTGGACCACAAAGCGGTCCATCAGACCTCGTAGGACCCCAAGAAGGTGCCAAATCCATTGGCGGACCACGTACCGGACCAACCAGCCTTGTTGGACCAGCTGCTGGACCATCAACCCTTGTTGGACCATCCCAAGGAACCGCTACTCTTGTTGGACCATCCCAAGCTACCGCTAACCTCGTTGGACCAAGCTACGGTGGTGTTGCTTTCTACGCCGGATCCGGTGGAATCAACGGTGACGATGGTAGCTCTGGCTCTGCCGCTGCTGCTGCTCCAGGTGGTGGTCTTGGCGGTCTTGGTGGTCTTGGCGGTCTTGGTGGTGGTTAGTATTCGTGTATTTTTTTAATAAAATAAAATATTACCTCATGAGTATCTGCAATCAAAAATAAAATGAAACAATAATATAATTGTTTATTAAATTAAAAGGTTATGGTGCTGGTGCCATCGCTGTCATCGGTGGAGGCCCAGGAATCGCTGGCGGAATCGGCGGACATGATGCCGGAGTTGCTGTGATAAACGGACCATCAGGCGCCATCCACGCCGGTCTCGGCTCGCACGGAGCCATCATCCCCGGTGGTTATGGCAAGTATTAAGGCGGTCAAACAACCCAGCGATCTCGGCTCGGCGACGGCAGCAACAAACACTTACCACGGTCATACCGGTCAACGAATCCTCAGCGCGTACATCGTCTTCTTCCCAAAGCTTCGTTCAATCTTCGGAGCACGGCAAAACAAATAAAAGAAAACCAACAAAAAAAAAAAACAAATACGGATACCAAGGAGTAGTCACATTGGACAGTTTTAGTCAGTTAGTGAGTCTTTATACATCAGGACAAAATTATACACCCACACAAATTTACAAATGAGGATTGAGAATATGCTGGTCCATGCTGTTCATCGCGCGATCGCTAAAAAATATTAATATTAAATTTAGCAAATTACATCGTCAAGAGCACCCGCAACGTCGTAACACCACCACCACGATCAAGACGACGCACGGCAATAAATATAAAACGAGGACTAAAGTACCATAAATATTTTTCATCCTCAAACAATATGATGGATCATCTGCAGCATATACAAATATAATGTTTATTTGAAAATAATTGTTCTGTTTTGTTGAACAATATTTCAAATCAACAGATAATTAACACAATCAAATTAATCTCAATCTAATTTTTTAAAAATCATCTATGTTTAATTTAAGTGCTGATTATTTAAACTCACTAGCATATACTATCCCTTGATGAGACAGCCGCTTAATACACGGTTGACTTAATGTTGTTATACTCACTGCCGCACCCAAGCATACATATTTTTTATTACATACTCGTTCATGTCTTCTTTTTATACATATATATATTTATATGTATTATTACCTACTACTCTTCTTCTTCTTCACATATATCATGCATATACATTGATGCATAAATCGCGCATCATATACCCACGATTAAAATCGTGATTTTGATCGTATAATGTGCAACATACGCATAATAATACGCGAAGGAGACCGATGGAGGTTGTGGTAGGCCAATGCCGTTCCCCCAATGAATGAATCAATGTATATAGATGGCCCGCCGTCGTCGAATCCGCCTTGTCCATATCCTTTTTTTTTTTTTATACGATCACGACTAGCACATCCCCACCACCACTATAGATAGATACCACGTATTTATAGCGTTTATACATTTATACAAATACTTTATATAAAATAAAGCATCAGTATTTAAAACTCAAAATTATTTACTGTTTATTTTTCTTATAATTTTTCCTTTATATTGTTCCTTTTTAATTTCATTTTGTTTTTGCGATTTGTTGGATTGTTTTTTTTGTTTTTTTATGTGAAATTGAATGCTCGGATATTGTTTGGATGATGAATTTTATTTGGATTTTGGATGGAATGGTTATTTTAATTGTTGGAAATGATTCAGAATTTTATTTGTTTTGTTTACTTCATTCTCTCAGAAAAACCAAAGCTTATTCATTATTTCTTTTTTGTTACTTGGGGATAAATTCTATAGTCTTTTATCGTCTTGTTTGTTTTATTGTTTATATTTTGATGCTATTGTTTAGAATATCTGCTTGTAGCTTGATTCACTTGAGAATTAATATTGATACTATAAAAGGAAATTTATTTTCCCACGCTCTTTTGTGGAATGTATATTATATACACTCCTTACACAGGCATAAGACTATAACCATTATTCTTTGATCAACAATATTAAGTTATGCATTTTTATGTATGCGTTTAATTTTCATTTTAAATATCAATTAATTTACGAAAAATTGTAATACAATATAATCTTTTTTTCTTTCTTTTTTTTATATATACATATATATATATTAATAAAACAAGTGAGTCTGCAAGTACAGACTTCCGGTAAAATTGTGGGAAAACTTTACGACTAAATAAAAAATATTCTCATCTTCGATTTTTATTCTTTGTTTTCACTTTTGTTTTTTTTTTTTTTTTTGTCATTTCATTCCTTCATATTTTATTATCAAATTAATTAACTTTCCAGTACACACATTGAGAAGTTGAACGTAGAATTAACCCGAATATGCCTCGTAATTTTTACCCCATGCGTAAATCGACGTCATCTACAATTGAAATTCAAACAACAATTACGAACTCTATAAAGCTTTCATAATTTTTCATCTATTTATCACCGCCCAATAATTCAAAACTAAGTAATATATATGTACATATTAATTAAATAATAAATAATTGAATGAAAAAATAACCACAACAATAATTAATAAATATCAACCAAATAAAAAAAATATTTAAAAGTTATTTTACCTCATAAAATATATTATATAAATTATAAATGTCAAGTTGAAAATTTTAATTTCAACTTTAATGAAATTCGTTGACAACGATAATATTGAAGACGAGAATGAGGGAAATAGTCATTTCTAAAACTTCCGCCAGCGTTCGTTTCACATCACGTCACGTGCACTCTCCCTTTTGGCTTTAACTCAAAACTTCATCCAGATTCAAATGCAATGAAGAGAAGGTCAGTTCATCGCTCTCGCTCAACATCTCTTTCTCTTCTATATGTATATACACATACACTCTGACTATTTCTCTTCGTCTCCTCTTGCTCCTATGAGTCTCCAACAAATTTACCCAACTAAGTTTACTGTACTGATTTGGAATTTCGTGGAGGACAACCAGCGGGGAATTGTCAATGAGTGCACGCCCCAATAAGTCAGGTGAGCTGATTATTAACGCTTCAATAATTCATACTATAGATAATAATAGTGATGCACTATATATATAAAATGACTCATCGTATAGGAAATAAAACAAAAAAAAAGAATCAATATTTTAGAGATTTTATACCAATATGTTATAAAAAAATGAAAATAAAATTTAATAACTAACATAAAAATGTTTTTAATTCGTATTTATATGTAGTTGTATTTAGTGAGTAATAGTGAAACATTTAATTGTTAATTGAATTGAATGTTTCGTGTACTGAAAGTACTTTCAACTGAAACTCTGATGAATGACACATTAATTTATATTTATATACGTGTGCGTTTGAATGGTATCCATTTTGAGGGAATAACTGCACTCATATATTGAAACAGAACGTTGTTTTGTGCGTCGAGTTCCATGACGACATTCAATTTTATGGCAATGACATTGCAATGGAATACGTAAATTCATGAATGAATACGGTCGTTTAATGGATTTCATGAGTCTTCTCTTCA
This sequence comes from Microctonus brassicae, assembly GCA_918226075.1. Taxonomy (NCBI): domain Eukaryota; kingdom Metazoa; phylum Arthropoda; class Insecta; order Hymenoptera; family Braconidae; genus Microctonus; species Microctonus brassicae. The sequence goes on along the minus strand of OW445481.1, from coordinate 14,717,464 downwards.
TGTATACATTGAACAAATATATATACAGATGTATGCATACAGAAATATAGACATATGAATTGGGAAATGAACAAGAGAAATAGTAAGATAGAGTGAGGATGAGACATGGCAATAGTGAGGGTGGCTACATTGATTATAACATTGTTAAGCACAGTGAAAGCATGGATGCACTTTCGAATATCCCGTTTCACAATTTCATTATGTCAATGTTTTACATGACACGCCGTGGGCGATATAAAATATTCTCAGTAGAAAATGTCTGGATAATATTTAATTTCAATTCATGTTTTATTTTTTAGTATAAAGTTATTAATTGATTAGGTCAATGTTAGTAGCGATGAGAATAGTGTTTCAAGATTGCAAAATGTGTAAGTGTTTTTATCGGATGTTTAGTTATGAATTAAAGTTTTGAGAAATTATTTAATTATTTGGTAGTATATGTAAATTAGGAAACTTTGTTGATATTTAATAATTTGATTGTCAATTATATTATTATTGATTTTTAATTTGTAATAAACAAAAACACTTCAATGATTATAGCTACTTTGAAATAATGATGAAATTCGTTTAACATATAAGTTATAAATAATTTTTTTCCCAGTAAATAAAATAGAAAAAAAAAATATATTTGATGTGTGATTATTTTTTTTTCAGCTTTACGAAAATATAAGGACACTAAAGTCAGTTTTCTGATTGAAAATAATTTTTAAGACAATAATGAAGTGAAAATTAGTATCGATTTAATAATGAAAAAATCAAAATTTCATGCAATTGTAACTTTGAGTTTGAATATCTTCAAAATGGCTGTCTCTATGAAAAAAGTGTAAGAGACCTTTTTTGTAGATCGTTGAATTTCCTACAAGAATATGTCATGAAATTATCTTTATGTTGTGCAAATGCCGAGCTACAAAAATAAGAAAAAAAAAGACAAAAAAAAATTTTCTCATATTATTTAAATGAAAAAACGAAAATTACGATGAGGCACCTCTAAATATTAAAATTAAGAGCTCCGCTTCAAACATGCTTCTTCTTCCACTGTCCAGTACATTTTCAGCCTGAATTTTCGATGAAAAAAAAAAAAAGTTGTCTAAAAATGGCACACTCCAATGTGAATATATTTAAATGAAAAGATTCTAAAGTTATACAAACATAATCCCATATACTTGCACTAACTGAATTGCAACGTTTGCCACATACAACAATTGAAAATGTCAGTCTCACCATTAGAAGTATATAGAAATCATGTCTACAATCACTAACCATTTGCTCTCGATCTATAACTCAGATGAATCAGTTAAATTGTCCTCTTTTTTTCCTTCAACCAATTATAAATTTATATTTCATACATGTTTTTGTTTCATTATTCTCCTTTTACATTCAATTCCACAATGTAATTCACAATTTAATATCTCATTTAATACAATAATTGTATCAAATGATAATAAATTATTTGTTTTTCAAGTAAACTAGAGCATTGTTTTATTATACATCTTGCACACTTTTGACATTACCTCTAATGTATTTCATAATAATGTAGAACTATTATACATATTTATTTATATTAAAGGTCGAGTTCGACGAGTTCAAGTCAAACTTCTAAACTCTAACATCACGATCACAGTATTGCTGCTAATTGTAGGGGAAAAGAGAATGAGGGAGATAGATCCAATGGTGTGATTCCAATAACCCACGCTCTCAGAATGCTTCTTTCACAATTTTTTCTTTTTCTTTTCTATTTTTTTTTTTTTCCCTACTGCTACTTCTACAGCGACGAATGAAGACCAACGCCACTATTTACCTCATTCAGTAACCGTGTGAATCACAATAAAGAATTTATCGTGTTGGTTATATTATTATTAAAACGCCTACGACTAATAATTATAGATAAATTGTTTTGGATCGAGAAAAATAAATTGCAGTATCACGAAAGAATTCACAAGAAAAAAAAAAATTTAATAACAACGTAATAATAACAAATAACTAATATGAAAAACCACCCTACACAATACAATCCAAGTCTCAACCATGAATAAATATTCATTTCATAATATTGATAATAATTGCGTGTACTTTAGTTAATAAAAAAAAAAAAAAAAATCACTAGTGTGCTCTGCTGGTGTTACCTATAAAATCGAAGGACAAAATTGATTGTTATGGATAGACCTAGATGCATGTACACTAGGTTGAAAAAATAGGTGTGGCGTTATATCGTTGACCTTCTTACGAAATGGGTGAGTCTTGTAGTATACCATCAACGGATATGATTTGAAGGGATTGCAATGGGGGGTGGGCGCGGTCGACATCCTCAGACGTCTAAGTATATAAAGTAGCAACTTTGTGAGTTGGTGGATACACTCTGCCTAAACCATTCATACAGACATGATGATGATGATGATGATGATGAAGACGTTGGTAAGCAAAAAATCTCTCACAATGTAATTGAAAATATTCACACAATCAACACATAAATATTTTACGAAATCACATCCATTTAAATATTATCTTGAATCTCAAAAATAATATAAATATTAATAATATATAATAATAATTATTTAATTAATTAATTAATTAATTAATTAAATAAAATAATTATCATGAACTGATTAAAAAATTTTGTATTCACATCGCGTTTGTAGATTGTCGCCGTAGCTATTTTAAGTGTTGCTGCTGCTGGACCACGTGCTCGTCGTGGTGCAATATTTGGTGGATACAGTGATCATGGAGCTTTAGGTGCTCATGGTGGTTATGGACATTACGGTGGTCATGGAGCTTATGGTGCACATGGTGTTGCTTTAGGTGGTCCTGTACTCGGTGCATCGAGTATTGTTGGACCACATATTGGTGCCTCGAGTTTGGCTGGTCCAGCAATTGGACCTGCACATCTTTCTGGCTCTGTGGCAGGACCTGTTCATGTTTCTGGTGCAGTCGCTGGTCCAGCGACTGTTACTGCGTCTGTTGCTGGTCCAGCACATGTTGAGGGATATGGCGATGGTGCTTATGATGGTGCATACGGTGATGGTTATGCTTTGGGCGGTGGTTACGGTCATGGTGTTGGTGTGATAGCTCATGGTGGACATGGTTACGGTCATGCTGGTGCTTATGGAGCGTATGGTGGTGAGAAAATAAAAGATAATGTATTTTTTTCGTGCACTTTTAATATTGAAAAATCAAAAGCAAATTTATTTTGATGGTGTTTAGGGTATGGTCATGGTCATGGTTTAGTAGCTGGACATATTGCACCAGCAGCACATGGTGTCATTGTCGCTGGACCAAGTAGTCATGGTGCTGTTTTAAGCGGACCACATTCTGGCAGTGCTGCTGTTTCTGGTCCTCACGCTGGAGATGTTGTTATCGCTGGACCTTCAGGTAAAATTACTGCTCATGGCGCGGGTTATGGCGCGGCCATTAATACAGGATATCATCACGGTTACAGTCACGGTCATCATTGGTAATCATAAATAAATATCAAAGCGCGTATTATAATTAATATAAAAAAAAAACAAATTAATATTTCGACTTGAATAAATCGCGATGTTTAAGATTAAAAAAAAAAGAAATATAAACCAAAACTAAAATGCAATAATTAATTGTTAAGCTTTGTATGTTTATTAAAATTCGAAATACAAAAAAAAGAATTGTCTATTCCTTTTATTCTTTGTATTATTTTCATTGAAATACATCAAGTGATGTATAAAAAAAGAAAAAAACAGAAATTTAATTTTCATAAAATTACCAATATCTAGTAATAATATTAAATCAATAATTTTATTACAATACATATACATACTTATACATAATTGCATGCATGTATATTGCAATATTGCAGGAGAATATGGTTGCCAGTAAAATATATTTGCAATTTTCCTATGGGAAAATTGTGCCCTCAACACATTGAAATTATTCCAAGTATAAATATAAAGTTGCATTATTGTATATGTAAACACCCAAATGCCTGGAGTATATAATCTCGTTTGTTTCATCATTATCATACATATATATGTATATGCCATTGTGGTAGTGGCATTGTAATAGAGAGATAAAGACGAAGCGAGATAGAAAGAGAACGAAAGTGACAGCGAGAATGATAGAGAAAGTGCAATAACTGAAACCTCCGCAAACTTTCAAAGGTCACTTGTGATCTAACACCATTAAATTGCGGGACTGCATCCACAAATACATACACATATACAGTGTATATGTATAGGTATACATATGTATATTGAAGTGATACCGTGAGGTAAATAAATGGGGAAGGAAAATAGAAGAGAGTAAAATTCCTCGGTCATCGTTTCAATATTGCGCAGATCAATGAATTTCGCAGGTAACACATGCAGGCTACAGTTGAACAAATATATAAATATTTGTTTAGTGTATAGGTAACAAACTAACGGATAGGGAATCAGTGTATGTAGTGTATGTATATAAATATTTGGTATTTATTACATGTGTATTGGCGATATACGACTAAGTATGAGATTGTATAATGATATGTGTATACAGATGAGAGTAAATACGAAGTTATTTACATAGATTGATCCGTAATATTGGATACAATTTATAGATCATGTAAATATTAAAGAGCCTGAGTGAACTTGTTGGAATATTTAGTATTAATATTATGTATTGAATGTAAATTAAATACTTGATGGTAAATCTAATGGGTAGTGTTGAGAATTGGTATTTTGTTTTGAGTATGTCAATATTACTAAGCTAGTCTAACTGGATTAATAGAGATTTATACATTGTTTATAATAGTATTTATAAAAAAATTAAAGTTTGTTGCAGGTTAATTGTCAGTTCCAAATGAAAATTGCTTTCAATAATTTTTGTGAAAAGAGTATTGTTCATAATAACTTATATATATTAATGAAATTTAAATAGTTATATAATTGAGTTATTCCTAATGTGTCTAGGTTTAAAATTTGTATAACGCTTTGTCTCCTACTTGTAGTAAATAGTTCCCCGAGTCGAAATTTTGTTCCTACTTTAGACCTGCAGATAGTTCGTTTTGTAGGAATTGAAGGTATTATTAAGGGTGAGCTATTTAATTTTAGTCCTTTTTAAGACTTTAGAAGTGGCAGATATTTCCATTTCTTCCATTTTAAGGTATAAAAAAGGAACGAGTTAGGAAAAGTAACAAATTTATTAAGGTTCAAATGAATATGAAGGATATGGAAGGTATTGGGAAGTCACTATTTCAGGACTCACGAGGTACAATTGAGATATAGTAAGGAGTATAATAGTCTAATTTAGGGATCGTTGCATTATTTTAGATATGGTGATCTTGCATCAAGTCGAATGTTTTGTGAGTTGAAATTTTTGTGCTTTTCTAAGTCTTCTAGTAGTTGATTAAACATCATATGACACTCGTTGGCCTATCAATTCTACTTTGAATCTGGACAACCTTTAAAAATCTTGGATTGAACCTAGTTTGATGCTTTTTACACCCAACACAACATTGTAATATTTTATTTCAAGTTGTATTTTGTATTCAAATATTTCTAATATCCAAAAATTTATATTCAGTTCACCATTAGACACCATAGTGAAAAGGTTCAAAATTTAACTCAATTCATGTCAACATACTGCATAGAAAATACAAATTCATACATACAATCAAAGTTGGTTAAGAAGATTATAATAAATTAACTATATTAATTGGCATATAAATATAATCTCTCCAATAAAACGACATCTTTCCTTTCCATATTAAAAAAAAAAAAAGGTAGAACTCTTCTAAATACATAAACAGGTACATGCTATTAATTAATGTGCATCATTCGCGATCATATTCGGGTCACATAAGCTTGAATTTGACGTGATAAAACAGATTCTTTGTGTGATAATTTTATTCACAATGTAAATACATGTATGTTATAGAATCCATTTGTGTATATTTAATATAAAATTAAATAATATAAAATTGTGCGTTGAATAACAATAGATTCATACATGATGTGTTATAAATTTCAACTGGATAATGTAATGTAAATCACACTCTCTCATTATAATTTTACAACCTCGTTTATCATTTTATGTGATTGGCTTGATCTTGTAGCGAGGATAAATATAATAAAACTAAACATTTGTCCAAGTAACCGATATTGCGATAATAAATTTTGAATTATTTATACACATAATTTTTTTTTTAATGGTCAATGGAATGTGGCTTGACCTGTAGAATCTATGCAAACAATTGTTGTTAGCAAACGGCGCAATGAAAAATGCGGTTGATATCTAAATTCAGGAGACATTATTCAGATAGTTATACATAGAAGTACGTATGAATGTGTATGTATATTCATGTATTGTACATATGTATACAAATATACAAGAGTTATTTTTCGAGTTAGCATCGCAGTTGACCAAAAGATCGAACGAAAATTCATTGAATTATCGATCACACGTGAATTCCCGTGGTATATAAACGTGCGGCCAATTCTATCCATGCGGTAACCGGAAAAACCGGAGAAGCCATTACATAGATATAGGACGATGAACATTTATAGAACATTCAACGAAAATTGAGAATATGGGTGAATCCGATAATTGATGCAACCTCGCTCTGAAGCATGAATGGGAAAAAAAAAAAAATAAATACAAAAAAGAAAAACGAAACAAAAAGAATGGAAAACAGATGAAAAAAATAAAAAGTTAGTCATGTACCTGAAATTATAGTAGAGGACAAATTATCATGCAGCTACCGTTAGTGTAGCCTTAAATTCAGCGTTGAATCGTGTTTCAATTTACGAATCAATTGGAGTTTATGTAACCATGAAATTTAGTCAATGCGATTTGTTGAATTATGAAAATACGATTATTCATAGAGAGATGATGTAGGTGCCCGAGTCGAAATTTTGTTCCTACTTTAGACCTGCATGTAGTTGGTTTTTTAGGAATTGAAGGTATTATTAAGGAAGAGCTATTTAATTTTAGTCCTTTTTAAGAACTTAGAAATGGCTGATTTTTCTATTTCTTCTATTTTAAGGTAGAAAAAAGATATAATGAATTTCAACTTGTATCTTCTTGTTCTACATGGATGATAACAGAGGTATGAAAAAGGAACTAGTTGGGAAAACTAAGGAATTATTAAGGTTCAAATGAATATGAAGGATATGAAAAGTATTAGGGAGTCACTATTCAGGACTCACAAGGTATAATTGAGATACAGTAAGGAGCAAAAAGGTCTAATGTAAGAACGAAATTTCGACTCAGGTACATGAATATTAGGGTGCTTCATTTATAGCCGATATTTTTTTTTGTTTGTGAACACTGAAAATCTGATAACTTATACAAAAACAAAATATTCTGAGTTAATTAGAGACTTAGCAAATTTAAAAATTCGATTTCCCATATAAATAACCGGAGCTTAATAACGAGAAAATTTTTTTTGTTGACTTCAACTCGATTTTTCGATGATCAAAAATTTTTTTTGATAAAAATGAATGTACAGCTTTTATAGAGCATTAAATTTGCTACAAAAAAGCTCTTCACTGTAAACGCTCTCCAACTAGCAGTTTTCGAGTTGTACGTTGAGCTGGAAAGGTGAAAGTTGATTATAACTTACAACAAATTTTCTTTAAAGTTGAATTTATTAATTTGGCATTAATAATTATCTTACAATAAACGCTATGATACTGAATCAACAATGCTATAGCATCAAAAAAAAATGTTTGATTACCAAAAATTCGAGTTGAAGTCGAAAAAAAAATTTTCTCGTGTTATTTATATGGGAAATCGAATTTTTGAATTTATTAAGCTTTTAATTAATTCAAAATTTTGTTTCCAACAGGAATAATTTTTTTTTTTTTGTATAAATTATCAGATTTTCAGTGTTCACAAACAAAAAAAATATATCGTCTAAAAATAAAACACCCTAATGAATACATATAATTTAATAATTGTATATAAAATTACATTGATAAAAATGTTCATTTAATTTTTATATAATATCAGTTTTTGTTTAATTTATTTATTTTTGATTATTTTTCACCTTGTTTGCTGAATTCACTCTCTCCGTTTGGCATGGAGGAACCCACGCACCATTGTTGCTCCCATCGTTGTCGTTGTCGTCGTCTCATGGTATAACATGAAACTATTTCGCAGCGTGGAGGTTTTACAGCTGACGTTCCCGATGGGATTCGAACGAAGATTGTCATCCGAGTGTATTGGAAGAAAGTCTTTTATACTTCAACGTGTGTACAATCGTGTATTTGTGTGGGTTGAGGTGAACTAGCTCACAGTAATACGCATGAACACAAAAGTGGTAAAGAGTAATATGTATCGAAGGTAATAGAAGAAGAAAAAAAAAAATTATAAAAGCTGAACAAGATAAAAAAAAAAAAATCATGATGAAAAATAAAATAAAAAAATATATGCTCAAGAAAATACGATCAGTCGCTTGGTAAGTTGAAGTTGCGCAATTCCATTCTGTAAGTACAACGACAACAACGTGGGTACAAATGTCAAAGCCATTCTGATCGATGAATTGGAGGTTAAGACCTTAGTAAAGAGTAAAAGAGAATAAGATAGAGAAAAAAAATAAAAATTCCAGCGCTATCACAATGGAATTGAGATCCTGTTTTTCCCTCTTTCTTCAATGAAAGAATTCCGCATTCCTCTCTGTTACGTATAGAGAAACGAAGGAAATGAACAATAAAAAATTACATTAAATAGGATCAGTAGCTATAACTCAAGAGAATTAACGCGATGGCAATGAGAAACAAAAAAACATTTTATTAACCGTATCGTGAAATTTTTATATGAGATCATCTACTAATTATCCATTAAATAATTGCGCAAACTATTTATATATATATATATTTTTTTGTGAGTGTCCTATTGGGCAGTCGTGCGTGCAATTGTATTATCTACACACGCAGTTATTCCCTAAGGAATCATACGTCTCGGTTAAAATTTAAAACAAAATTGTCCAACTCCCCCGAATAATTATACTCATACATATATCATTGTCGAATACATCCCACGGGTGATTTCGATACTGGTGGCATATTTACATTTTCATGTGTGGCCAATGATAATGGCGTGAATAATATTTAAAAAAAAAAAATGAGAGAATAAAAAAATAAAATAACCCAATAGCGCGAAAATGAATCAATGGAATTTTGACTGTTAAACTTGCGCGGTTTTTATGCTGAAAATAAACTCTGTACATTTGAATAATTCAATATATTTATGATAATTCAAATTATTTTATACATTACTATTTATTTTCTTCTTATTCACGTTCATGAATTGATAAAAATTTTTGTGGATAAAATTAAATCAATCTTTTATTAAATATTTATTTCTCATTTCACTGTGAACACAGGATTGTTAATCTGATATCCCAATGTAGTTAGCAGTCTAATGGAAAGTTGAAACAACCCCGGAGGCACATTATCCCAAATATTATGGCAATGATAATGCGATGTTGGTCGTGGCTGAAACAGTAGCTGTTAGCACATTACACAAATTGCCGTCCACTCATTGAACCACATGCAGTGCGATTGTAGTAAACGAATTCAAGGCGAATTATCCAATAATCACTATATTTAGTTACGAATGAGTTTATTAATTTTTATAATATATCAAATTAATCATCAATAAATAATTATATTTCATTTTTCCTTTTGCAATTTATTATTTTTCAACTGAATATTTATTATATTTAGTAGGGTGGGCCAAGCAAAATTATTTTTTCTTTTGTTACTATGAAAATATTGTTCAAGGTGAGAAAAAATGAGCTTGTGAAAAGGGCAGCTCTTAATTTCAATTTTAAGAAGTGTCGCATCGTGATTCTCGATTTCTCTTTTGAATAATATGGAAAATTTTTTTTTTATCGCTAGAAATTTGTAGCTTACGAGCCAATAGACGGATTCAAATGATCAATACATATTTTTATAGGAAATTGAATGCTCTACAAAAAAGGTCTCTTGTGGTTAATCAATTACATCAACCATTTAGAAGATATTTGCATTCATAACTTAAAAAGATAAATTTAAAATATTTATTAAAAAACTATTAAAATCGGTATGCAGGGATTCGAATGCGAATATCTTCTAAATGGTTGATGTAATTGATTAACCACAAGAGACCTTTTTTGTAGAGCATTCAATTTCCTACAAAAAATATATATTGCGCACTTTATAATATTCATTTGTCTACGACTTATAAAATTTAAAAGTAACAAAGAATATTTATTAAATCCTTCAAACTTTATCCTCCGATATCTTCTAAACAGTAAAAGTTATGAAAAAATTGTAAGACATGTTTCTGATAAAGCGTTCAATTTCCTATAAAAAAATATATTGATCATTTGAATCTGTCTATATTGGTTTGCAAGCTCCAAAATTCTAACGATAAAAAAAAAATTTCCATGTTATTTAAATAGGAAATAAAAAATCACGATGCGACACCTCTTAAAATTAAAATTAAGAGCTGCCCTTTTCACAGGCTCATTCTATCGTCACCTTGATCAATATATTCTTGATAACAAAAGAAAAAAAAAATTAAAAGTTTTTTTTGACCCACCCCAATATTCAGTCACAAATGAGGTTATTAATTTTTACAATATATTAAATTAATCATCAATAAATAATTATATTTCATTTCTCCTCCTGCAATTAATTATTCACTCCACCAACAATAAATAATACCACATAATATATTCCAATAAATTATTAAAACATGCGTATATATATTAAAATAAATAAATCATTCCAAATATTTTTCTCTCTCACCACACCCGTAATAATTAACTAATAAACATAAATAAATGTTTACATACTACTCCATAATAATTTCTATATTTTTATTGACCCGACCCATATTAAATCGAATAGAATACAATAGCATATCACAAATACTTTGTCACATTTCTCTCTCACTGTAAATTCCTCTCATTTCTTTATTTTATCAATGTGGGCAATAGACCACGCCATAACATTACCTACGCACATTTAATATCAATAAATAAAATCAAAAAATTAAAAACTAAATAAAATAAATACAACTACATATGTTTGAATACATTTCAATTGTAGTTTAATAAAATATACCACTCATAAATTACACACAAAGCATTAACAAATTTAATCAATGATAATCGGATTGTCAAGCATTCATAATGGAATTCTGCGGTTGTCATTCACGGACACCATATGTATATATATATATATACATATATATTTACATATACATATATATCAATGCAGTGGCAAACCAAATCTCCAAGTGCCCCGTTGTCCTTCAGTTGACAATGCGATTACAACCGCAAGCGGATGTTGTCGCCACCACTTTCGCCTACCACCACTCGTTGTTCAGAAGGACTCGTCGCATTGATTAAAGCAAATTGCAAACTGCATATATACACATATAAATAGTTACATGCATATATATATACATGTATATTATATATGTGAATGACCTCCCGCGATAACGATGTGATGGTAGGGCACAAAGTGATCATATATAAATCATTAATGTCACACCTATTCTGATAGGCGTCAACAATTCCAATGACACAACGACATTTATGATTGTTTAATGATACTTGGACATTGATAAACACGGTTAAGATGTTGGTTAATGCAGGGTGGGAGCGAGAATGTTTGGCGTGTCCTGCCCCGCCCTGGATAACAGCAATAACCGTACCAGTTAAGTTGGTTGGTAGATAGAATAAGTGTTCGACTATAAAAGCTAAAGCAAATCTACTAAACGACATCACATTATCGTGATCTGTCTTTGGTTTATCATCGACTTGAGTTGATTTAGAAAATTTATTAAACAATTTAATAATTGATTTTTTTATCAAGATGTTTAGTCAAATAATAATTTTGATTGTTGCAAGTCTGTCGTCGGCAATTATTGCTGCGCCATCTGGTTTATATAATGGCCATGGGTTGGGCTATGGTTTGGGTCATGGTGTAGCACTTGGTGGGCCAATTTTAGGACCGGCTTCACTTGGTGGACCAGTAGTTGGTCCTGCATCACTTTCTGGACCCGTTGCTGGACCCGCACGTATTTCTGGTGCTGTTGATGGTGGCGCACTTGTTACTGGATCTGTTGCCGGACCATCATTGGTATCTGGCAGTGTTGTCGGTGGCACTGCAGTGGTTGAACCATCATTAGGTTTGGGACTTGGTCATGGTGGTCTCAATCTTGGTTATGGTCATGGGGCACTTGGAGCACTTGGACTTGGACATGGGGCACTTGGACTTGGAGCACTTGGACTTGGACATGGCGCACTTGGCTATGGTCTTGGTTAGTTGTTTTTATCAAAAAAAAAATCTTTGAATTGTATACAAAAAAAAAAATAAAGACTTGAATCAAGTCGTTGAGACTTGATTCAAGTCTAAAATCGAATTGTGTTAAAATTATTAATATTTTTATAAATAATCAAAATTTTGGACTTGATGCAAGTGGAAATCAGACTTGATAGACGAATAATACTTCAAGTCTACAAATGATTTGATTCAAGTCCACGAAATGTTTTGATTCAAGTCTAAATATGACTTAATTCAAGTCTGAAAATGTCTTAGTTTGAATTTGGAATTTTCTCGTTGTAAAAGTAATCATTTGGACAATACCTCAAATCAATATTAAAATCAAATTAACGACTTGAATCAAGACTAAAAAAACGACTTGAATCAAGTTTATTTTCGAATTAACTCTTAATACGACTGATTCAACTCAAAACATGTGTGATGTCTTCAGTCAAGCATATTTCAGACTTGTATCAAGGCGATTTGTGTCAAGTCTGAATCGCGACTTGATTCAAGCCTTTTTTTTTGGGTGTAATTAAAACAATTTTAATGAATTAAAATGGATTTTAATGTGTGAATAAAATTTTTTATTTATTTACAGGACATGGTGCAGTATTGGCTGGACCATCAGTAGGTCATGCAGCTATTTCAGGACCCGCTGCATTGCCTGCTGTAATTGCTGGACCTTCTGGTAGCATTGTCCAAGGTTATGGAGGTCACGGATTATTAGGACATTAAATAAATAATCCATTCAACTGCATAAATCATTTTGGAATACCTGATGACTGACCATTTTCCTACACTATTATTCAGATTCTTCAAATCTACCACACCATGATCTCTCCGAATTAAGAAAAAAAATTTTTTTTACCGCTAGTATACCTCTCAAATTATTATTACATTTTGTATATATTTAATGATTGTATTTTTCGTTATTTATATACAATAATGAAACAAATTTATTCGTTTTGATAATAATTGTGTAATACGATGAACAAAAAAGAAGAGAAAAAATTATAGAACTTGCAATTTTATTTATGAGTAATATTTTATTGGATAAATTATTTCCCCACAAAAGAAGAAAATTCTATTCTAGAGTATTCTGATGATATAAATATATATCTTCTATTAATCGATCTCTTTATATTAAGTTTGACCTCTATTTTAAGATCTATTGTGTCGATTGTACACCAAAGTTGCTCCTGAATGAAGCAATGTGGATGAGGAGTTCTCCCAGTAATTGCGAGAAATTACCGCTACGACAGTTCCAATCAGTCGAGCGTCTTTTGTGATCGCTACCGATCCCGATATCCGCGGCAGTACTGTTATTATCTTTTTCTTTTTCTCTTCCATTGTATTGTACAACACAATCCTTTATCACATTAACGAACCTTCATTTAATACCCTACCTCCTTTAATCTTTGCAACTTTATCACTATATATTTTTTTATGCTTTATATATCGCGTTGCCTTTGAGAAACGAGCCAGCCAAATAATTGATCGTTCACTAATACAATAGAGTATGATAAAAATTTCTAATAGATTAATAAATTAATAGGAATTCCAATTATAATTGATAATTATAAACAAATAAAAAAAATTATAATTATTATTTTTTTTATTCACAAATTTTTTTTTATTTTAAATAAAATGACAAAAATATATTTTCATTTAATATTCAATATCTATTTTTATTTATTCAATTATCATTTTTTTTATTTTCAAATTTTTTTATTTTAAATGAATTGAAAATATATTTTTATTTAATATTTAATATTTATTTTTATTCATTTAATTATTATTTTTTTTATTCACAAATTTTTTTATTTTAAATAAATTGAAAATATATTTTCATTCAATATTTAATATTTATTTTTATTTATTTAATTATCATTTTTTTTATTGACAAATTTTTTTATTTTAAATAAATTGACAAAAACATATTTTCATTTAATATTTAATATTTATTTTTATTTATTCAATTATCATGTTTTTTATTGACAAATTTTCTTATTTCAAATAAATTGAAAATATATTTTTATTTAATATTTAATATTCCTTTTTATTTATTTAATTATCATTTTTTTTATTTACAAATTTTTTTATTTTGAATAAATTGAAAATATATTTTTATTTAATATTTAATATTGATTTTTACTTATTTTTTTATGCTATTTAGAAATTATTACATTGAAATTATTTTATCGATTGTTAATTAATAAATTGCAATTATTTAATTCAAATGATCAAACGATCATAAATAATGAAAATCAAAAATACAATTAAATATTACAGTAGAAAAAATAATTTGTTAATTCATAAGTATTATTAAATAAACTACAAGAGAAATTTCGTTGAATTAATATTTTATTTTAATTTAAATCAATTTTATATTTATTAATTGTTTATTTAATTTACTGGAGCACAATATTTGAATGCATCGTTGACAATATTCACATTAGTTTACACGCATATTTTCACTTACGATGTAAAATCCACATTTGCGGTTGAACATTGAATTTGCGAATAGCGCTTGACGAAAACTGCCTCTTGTCAGAAAATTAAACAATCCATGTGAGAGTGTTACGCGACTTGATGATGTCTGTGTGTGAATATAATTATATGTACAGTATATGGCAATATATGTGACAACAAATGACATTCAAGCTTATGCATATTGAATTGGGTCCAGCAAAGCCACTAACAATATACCTACGCACTGATCACTGGTACATAAATGGTTGAATATTCGAATTTAATTTTAACGTGTTCTCACACTCACTGCAAATAAATGTAATTCAACTTCAACATTGACAGCAACAAATGTTAATGCCAGTCACACAATTTTCCATATCCATTTGTGTTGTCTGTGAATTGTGTCATTTTACCTTTGTTGTTTTGGAATAAATAAAATATTTTAACTGGTGTAGAATAATTCGATGCATTAATTAAAAGTAATAATTAATTTGAATTTAAATTCGACATTTAGGATAATTGGAATATAATTTCTTTTTAAATTTATACTCGTTCGTTCATTTTGGTGATTTGAAGAAAAGCAACATTTTTTTTTTTTTTGGAATCAAGCTTAAAAGTTTTGATTAGGTTGGAAAATAAGTCAACATAAATATAAGCTCTTAATTTTAGTATTAAGGTAGGGCTCATCGCACTTTTCTATTTTTCTTAAGAATAACATGGGAAAATTTTTGTTTTTATCGTTAGAATTTTGTAGATTACGAATTAATGAACAGATTTAAATGATCAATACATATTTTTATAGGAAATTAAACGCTCTACAAAAAAGGTATCTTGCAATTTTTTCATAACTTTTACTGTTTAGAAGATATCGGTGGTTAAAGTTTGAAGATTTTAATAAAAATTCTTTGTTATTTTTAAATTTTATAACTCGTAGACAAATGAATAATATAAAGTGCGCGATATATATTTTGTAGGAAATTAAACGCTCTACAAAAAAGGTCTCTTGTGGTTAATCGATTACTCTAACCATTTAGAAGATATTCGCATTCATGACTTGAATAAATAAATTGAAAATATTTATTAAAAAACTAATAAAATCAGTACACTGAGATTCGAATGCGAATATCTTCTAAATGGTTAGAGTAATCGATTAACCACAAGAGATCTTTTTTGTAGAGCGTTTAATTTCCTACAAAAATATGCATTGATCATTTAAATCCGTCTATTAGTTCGTAAGCTACAAAATTCTAGCGACAAAAACAAAAATTTTCCCATGTTATTCTTATGGAAAATAAAAAAGTGTGATGCGCACTATCTTAATATTAATATCAAGAGCTCATATTTTCAAGGACTTATCCTTCAACCTAAACAAAACTTTTAAGCTCGGTACCGAGAAAAAAAAATATTGCTTCTTTTTTTTGAATCATCTTAACGTTCATATTTATTTTTTATATTTATCAATGCTGTTAAATTTTTTCATATTCTAAAATTATGTAAAGTTCAAAAATAATTGATTGAATATTTTACCAGGCTTGAAAAAAATGTACATTTACTATTTGCATATAAAATGATGATTACATAACATATTTGCTTTGTGCATGGCTGAATATTCGAAACTTGTTTGACACAAATGATTTTTTTTTTTTCCCTATTTACTTTTATTTTTCTATTTTATTGTATTTGAGTTCAATTAAAAATTGTAAATTGACCAATCTCCCACAGGATATCGAAAAATAATTTAATACACAAAAAAATTTATCAAAAGCTCGCACGTACATTCAAAACACTTTGATTAATATAATTTATAAACAATATAAATAAAGTTCACATTGAAGAGGATGTTTGATGTATCGTTATTCCTGATATTTACACACTGTTATTAATTAACATTATCAATTATAAATTATTAAACACCATCATAATTAATAACTTATTATAAACTTTAATGAATAGTCACTCGAATTAATATTTACATTGAAAAACGAAATTTTTTGCCATATTAAATTTCATCACTTTAATATTTATTCCTGTCATTTATTATTCTAGATTATTATCGCATTTGCTTTGACGGTTGCGGTCTCAGCAGTGTCTGAACGTGATTGTCGTGCACTTGGTTTGTGATATAATGACGTTGCGGTGTTTGGTGAAAATTTGAGCTCACTACCAAGATTGAATTTAGCCAAAGCTGCTTTAGCTAAAGCTGTCAACTACGTCATCTGTAGATGTTGTTGAACAATTCATCATCTAAATCAATAAAACGTTGTTAAAATTCCCGTACAATTTAGAAATATCATTAACGCTACGTCTGATACAGGATAAAATTAATTTTATAAAATAATTTTGATTGTATAATCTACGATAGGAATAATTGAACATAAATAATTCTTTATGAAAAGTCTGCTTTAATTGCTGGACCTGCTGGCGTTATATTCAATGGTATTCATTGGAGCAGAAGCAATTGTCACTGCTGGCTTTTGTGGACTTCTTGAATTCAAATAATCGATACAAATTTTTATTAAAATTGTGTAACCGCTTCAATTTTGTTGTTTGTCTGATATTTATTATTAATTCTGTTGTTATCTTTGTCATTTAATAATTTACTTTGATAAATAATGGATACGTTAGTTCATTGAGATTTTAAAATTATTTGAAATAATGTCTCATCAAAAAGTTACACTTTATCTAAAGTTATAACAACTTTTTTGAAGCATACTTTTGTGTATTTTCGTACGAATAATCAACTCTCTCTCTGCTTACTTATATAAAGCGTATGAATAAGATACTGACTACTTGATAAATTTTACCAATCTACCTCAAAACTTTCTTATTCAAATGAATTTCGATATCTCCCTTTTTCTTAAATTGTGAACGAACTATCAGAGAACTTTTACATTTATTTGTTTCTTTTTTTCATGATCACTACCGCTGAATTATTTTGGTTTTTGTTCAATTTAATTTTCAATCAGTAAGAGAAAATTCCCGAGGGCATGAGAAAAAAAAAATTAAATTGAATTTTATATAAACAAATGAAAAACTGTGTTATTTAATTATAAAAATATATATTTGCACGTTGGATAATATAATAAGTTTTTTTGTAATTAATTCTTTCTAGATATTCACATTAAATAAATAATACGATAATATTTCGGTCTCATGTGAAATAATATGAATGAATATATTCATAAAAATATTGTAAAAAAATATTTTCTGAAGCTTTTACGTTTGTATATATAATTGTGGAGATAATAAATGAAAAGCTCGCGTGATGTTAACTGAAATTGTATAATAGCTTTATATTCAAATGCGATAGTGTGAATTGTCGGATATTATTTTTTGTTGGATATTAAATTGTTGAAGATTTACAGAGCGAATACACGATAAGTGGCCTCTGAAAATTACCTGCATTGAATTTAATAGTTTATGTAGCTCGTGAGTGAATTTAATTACATTAATGCAGTGATAAAATAATGAGCTTTCATATGAACATGTATGCAATGAAATAGATTTGAGAGTTGAAAAGTTTTTTTGAACTAAAAATATATGGAAATGTTTGAAACTAAAGTGCAAAATAAGAAAATATTCATATTAATATTAATATTCTATGTTTTATAATATTGCATGGCAATATTTTTAATTTATTTATATTTAAATGTGAAGGAAAAATTTTAAATATTTCATATTTAATGAAATCGAATTAAATTAGGAAATGTGGAAAAATAATTTTAATTGAAAAATAAAATGATGGAATATATTATTAAAATTTTGTTGGCAACAAATAAATACCTTTGATAAAATAAAAATTAATTAAAAATTTTTTTCATTGTTTCGTGACTAATTATTTTACCATCAGTGTAATAAAAAATACAGAAGAAAAGTTTTAATCTCTTACTCATGCAATTTACTTACAAAAATCTATGAGAAAAATAAAACACTTGAAATATTTTTTACTTTTTTCAGTGATCTAATTTATTTTATAGAATTAAAATACACCAGTATTAAAATTTTATCTCTGCTTTCAAAAATTGTTGAAATAAAAAATCTTTTCTTTTTGAAATTATTTCAAATACCAAACTTGATTAATGAATTAATAATTCATTCACAGGATTTATTATTGAAATAATTTTTACATAATTATGAAATATTGATATTTTATTCAAATTCATATATTAGCGGATGTCAAAGTCGTAAATTAATTAATCTGATTGCGGTATATATTACATACCACATCATTGTATACAGTGTTGTGAATTGTTTTGTGCGACATTATTTCATAATTAACATATATACGAACATATATATGATTATTTGATACCGTGAATTATTATTAGAAACAATAATTGGCTAGACATGATGTGAAATGATGAAATATACGTTAGGGATGATGAACGTGATGGATGAATGATAAAACAGAACAAAGGAGATTATCAAAGTTGAATTATGGAATTCATTGAACACAGAGAATATGAAGGTGAGATTCATGTAATTATTGAATTGGTATTTTCTCATTCCAGCAATAATTCACTGAAAGCATACTAAAAAAGAATAAAAATGTATGATTTCATAGAGGATGTTATTTTCATTAATAAAATGACGACAACCACATCATGAGTTTTTTTTTTTTTAATATGGTTTTCGTTTAATATTTTACATTGTTACATTACATTCCGAATAAATATTTCATTCTAATAATTTTTTTCTTCCCTCTTTTCTTCCAACAGATACAAGATATTATACAAGCATATTTTAATAAACTGCCTTGGGGTTAACAAAGTCACAAGCCCATCCAATCTCTTTTTCAATCGTAATTCGTGAAGGTTCTGCTTATCTTTCGTTGTCACATAAATTTTTTTTTTTTTTTTTTTTTTTTCATTTCTGATCAAAGACAAGAATTTCATTGGATCCTAAACTATATACGACTCTATTCTTTTCTTCTTTTTTTTCTTACACCAATTCCCAAGATGGTGATTTCGATTCTTCCGACAATCAATGAGCAGTATAATATCTCTCTCCTCCTGTCTCTTCTCTTCTCTTTACCCTCTCTTTATCTTTTTCTCGTTCACTATCATGAATTACTGAAGAACCGACGGTTCCAACAGGTGGCATTGTAAAATAATCATCGAACAAAAAAAAAATCAATAAAATACCAAACTAAAAAATGATCAGTAAAGTAAAAATGATCATTAATATTCGTAATTTTCCACATTCATTATTCGCGTTAGTAACTTATCAATAACCTCAATTTAATAATAATACAAAAAAAAAAAAAAATAATAATAATAATATAAATGACAGCAATAATAATGATAGTAATAGTAACAATAGTAATAGTAGTAATAATAGCAATGATGATAATAGTGATATTGAAGGGAATAGTGATGATAGTAATGATAGTAATAATTATAGTTATGATAATGAAAATTATGATAATAGTGATGATAATAGCAATAGTAATAATAGAAATAGCAATGGTAATAATAGTGATAGTACGGGAATAGTGATAATAGTAGCGATAGTAATAATAATAGTAATGGTAATGACAATAATGATGATAGTAATGATAATAGCAATAGTAATAATAGAAATAGCAATGGTAATAACAGTGATAGTACGGGAATAGTGATAATAGTAGCGATAGTAATAATAATAGTAATGGTAATGACAATAATAGTAATAATAGAGATATCAACGGGAATAATAATAATAATAATAATAATAATAATAATAATAATAATAATAATAATAATAATAATAATAATAATAATAATAATAATAATAATAATAATAATAATAATAATAATAATAATAATAATAATAATAATAATAATAATAATAATAATAATAATAATAATAATAATAATAATAATAATAATAATAATAATAATAATAATAATAATAATAATAATAATAATAATAATAATAATAATAATAATAATAATAATAATAATAATAATAATAATAATAATAATAATAATAATAATAATAATAATAATAATAATAATAATAATAATAATAATAATTGCTAAAGATGTATTGCAATTGTTCATTTGTATTAATAAATATACTGATTAGATGCAATAAAAAATTGTGATAATTATTATCATTTGATGAATAGTTTTAATATTCTATGTTATAAATATTATAAACAATACTATAAACGAATTTTCTATCTGTAAAATTTTTCCTGGTTATATTAAAGAAATAATTGATATTTAAAAATATGAATTTTCGCCATCATAAATAAAAAGATAAATAAATAAATGAAGAGTAGCTCGTCAGCAATCAAATTATGTACTATTACATGTCATGACAAAGGTGAATATATATAAATGTATGAGTATGTCTTATATGTATATAGGTATGAAATGTACAATTCAAAAGGATGAAAAGCATTCAGCAGTGCCTAATGTAGCCCTTGAGTCTCAGTAAATTCAAGTCTCAAATGGGCGCACACAAGAGATGTTGCACTCAAAGCATATATAGAGAGATACTTTACCACTAAAGGAAAGCAGTTGGGTTGTGTGTGGATGAGCATGTACGTATATTCACGCTTGTGGCGTTAAGGCATATCAACGCGTGGAACGTAGCGTTGTAAACGACCTTCTGCCGACAGCAATACAAATATATTGCAACTAGAAGAGCTAACTCGTACATGTTACACCGGGGAAATGCACTCAGTGCTATTGCAATATTGTTGAATATGTTGTTAGGACAAAATCATGATTGCATAGATACATAAATAATAGTACATATATATATGAAATAATTATTAATAATGATTGTCACTTTTTATGACATATTTTTTTATTTCTTATTTGTGATTATAATAATTTATTTTATTATCAGGCTATTATTTTTTTCTTAATTATCTTTGTTAGTAAAAATAAATATTTACTTTGAGAAAAATAGGAATGCAATAAGTTGAAAATTATCGAAATATTTCTATGGAAAATTAAATTTTTCGAATTTCGTATAGATTTAATTAATTTTATTTAAATTGATAATTAATAAATTAAATATTCTGCTATTTTTAAATACGTTTTTGTTGATTTATTAATTTTATCTCAAACTGTGAATTAATATTATTGAAATATAAATTTAATATATTTTATAATATTATTATTGTCAATTGATTTGTAAAATGAAATAAAAATAGAAAACTAAAAAGAATAAATAATATAATGTGTGAAATGTCAGTTGGATAAAATCGTTGACGTTGCGTAAATGTGGAAAATTTGTAGATGACATTACAACAAATGGACGATGGTTTATTTCTTGTAAAAGTTGAGACTTTGTGAATTTATCATCGTAATACTTTACTCGCCACTCAGTTACTTTTGCGAAAAAGAATCAGAGCATACAAGTATTATCTATTATCTGATATCTAAGTGAACTTGCTTCACCATCACGTCATACACATTCCTTCATCCACGTTCAATTCATCATCCTAATATTTCACCGTCAGATTTTTCAGTCATTAATATCGTATTATTTTAATTTTAAATCATAATCCAATGATGAAATTTCAATGAATAAATTTTTTTTCTAAGCATCATATTATAATTTTATTTTCATTTGTTTAAACATATAGGATTATTTGCATGAGATATTTGCATGAATATTTGCATAAGATATTTTAATAAACCATAAAATCTTTCGTCCACATGAAATTAAACGCTTTGATTATTTCTTGAAATGTGAAATTAATAAAATAAATTTTATATAAATTTCAAATTATTTTGCAGCTGCTTCTTCAGATGAATCATCCATCATTGTTGTTATTTCAACATCATTTGTAGTTGATGTTTTTTTAATGTTAGTGTTATTCATTAAGTATACTGGTAAAAATCCAACAGACAATTTTGATGCTGACTCTTGAAATGATCTTGCTGCAGATTGAAATTGGTCTTGCACTTTCCCTGCTATGTCTTGTGCTTGTTCAATACCTTTCCCGAAACTCGCTTCAGCATTAACTAAAACATCTTTGAGATCAAATCCTGGGAGTTTTGGTGGTTCAGGCATTGGTAATGCAACAATATTCTGAAAAATTAAATATTTAAACAGCTGTTATTAACTACAATGTTGTGAATAATTTTTTAAATATGAAGAATTAATTTACTAGATTTTATTATTTATTTATTTATTATTTCTTTATTGAAGAGTTATTTCAATTTAATTCACATCAATGAAAAATATAAATGCGTATGAAATAATGAAAAATAATTGAATAAAAAAATTATTCAAAATAATGTATATACTCACATGAATAATTGTGATAGTAAAAAGAAATATGAAAATTCCCTGGCTTTTCCACATGATGATACTTTTTAAAAGTTAAACTTTTCCGTTCAATTCTAGTCGAGCTGTTAATTGTATTTTCTACTGTTTGATGGTTGATGCACTGAATTACCTCTTTTTATATACAAATCCACTCCACTTGAATCTGTATATTGCCAGTGCAATAAGGTAAACGTGATCTATCTCAAAATTCATTTGCGTCATTTGCAGGAAGATTAAATAAAATACGTCTGTATTTTTTTTTTATCATCATGTAAAATGCCAATAAGAATTTGTTATCGGAATTCCATTGTGTTCACACACGATAAACAAATATTATTCTTCATTGACACGTGTTTAAGTATAAAACAATGTTATAAGAAAAATCATACTGTAATTAATTCCTTTATTTCTATTCTCACAGACATAATTCACGTACAAGACAATTAAATTATTTTCAATATTCGATAAACAACATAATTGAAAAAAATAAATAAATGATGTCATTTATCACTTCTCCTACAATGTTCAAATATTATTTATTTATTATTTTTATTATGAATGTTATTAAATATTTCATCATTAATATTATTATTATTTCTATTATTACTATTATTCTTGCTATTATTATTACTATTATTACTACTATTATTCTCACTATTATTATTACTATTATTCTTACTGTTATTATTACTATTATTACTACTATTATTCTCACTATTATTATTACTATTATTACTATTATTACTATTATTATCACTATTATTATTACTATTATTATTACAATTATTATTACTATTATCATTACTATTATTCTCACTATTATTATTACTATTATTCTTACTGTTATTATTACTATTATTACTACTATTATTATTACTATTATTCTTACTATTCTTATTACTGTTATTATTACTATTATTACTATTATTATCACTATTATTATTACTATTATTATTACAATTATTATTACAATTATTATCACTATTATTATTACTATTATTTTTACTATTATTACTATTATTATTACTATTATTACTATTATTCTTACTATTATTATTACTATTATTACTATTATTAATATTGTTATTATTACTATTATTGTTACTATTATTATAATTACTATATTAATACATTACAAGTATACATGAACTAAAATGTTATGAAAATCATTTATCCACCATTTGTTTGAATAATATTGAGCTTTTTGTTTATATACTCCACTGTGCAATTGAATGATAATATTTTCTTTAATTTTAAAAATATATACAGAGAAAAATTCTTTTAGATATTTTATTGCTTCAAAGAATTATTACGTGTGATGAACAGATAAAAAAAGCAAAATGGATTTCACCACAAGAATTTTGCAAACTCTAGCTGAAAGATAAATTTGCTTATTCTGCATTCGTTCTTGGTATCGTGCGGGTTTTCTTTTTTTATTTTTTACACTACCCCGGCATTTTATGAGCATATAGAAGCGACAATTTTCTCATCATTGGTGCGGGTGACGAGAGAGTTATAGTAAATGGACGAACGGCCCAACCTAGAATCGTCACATATTTCGTAATAAAATGTCGACTATATTTGCACGTGTATTTTCTTTTTCATTTTTTTTTTTTATGTATGCTTGCAATAGGTACTATGAGTGCGTTCAATAATACATGTATGTACCCGTTATTATATTATATACTGTGAATTTGAATGAGAATTTCATAATGTGCGACAACAGGAAATGTTGAACATTTTGGTGTTGGTGGTTTTAAAACATTTTCTGCGCGAGATTATCATGTACTTTTTTTATAATGTACTCTGTGGTTCATGATAATGTCCGAGCTTTTATATGAACGCATTTATATGATTGTGACTGATACAAAATTAAATATTTTCTGTATAAATATTTTGATATTTAATATTTTACCATTTATATAAATAATGGACGAAGTTAATTTATATTTAATGCAGCTGGACAATTCCTGTAGGAAGATTAATTTATCAATATTATTGTTGATAATCAGAACAAATGTATTTTGATGTTAAATGTGTATTCAAAATAATTTTATATTGTCATGTGGATATATTTATTTTCATTCATGAATGATAAATGGTAAATGGATAAATGAAATGATAATGCAATAAAGGAATTGTAAAGTACGTAAAATATAACGTGACAATATATATTTAACCACTGCGATAAAAAATTTATTTGTATTATTTAATCATCATTAAACTGTGTCATAGTCACGTGCAAGTAAATGAACGAAAAGAAGATGAATAAATGAATATGAAATAAATATTTTGTGGACAATAATTAATTCTTTCAATTTATTAATTTAACTGTATGATAAGCAAATTATTATTTTCACCATAAGCATTGATAAATAAATTCAATTGATTTATACTGGCGAAGTTAGACATATTTTCTTCGCATTTTTGTATATTGTAACGTTTATGTGAGAGTATAAGAGTGGTGAAAGCATATCAGAAAAATTATTATCAAGTAGTTTTCAGTGGCTTGGCGCCATCACTAATGGTTTTCGTTTTATTATTTTTTCTTTCCTTTTCTCCACATGTATAACTTCGCTTTTGTTGAATTAAGAAGTGTTCTCAATCATACCAATTGCTGCCAGCAAAAGTGCGTGAAATGTAAACCATGCTTGAATAAAAGTATAAAACTGAAAG
The DNA here is from genome assembly GCA_918226075.1 of Microctonus brassicae. Taxonomy (NCBI): domain Eukaryota; kingdom Metazoa; phylum Arthropoda; class Insecta; order Hymenoptera; family Braconidae; genus Microctonus; species Microctonus brassicae. Next base: position 14,691,770 of record OW445481.1, on the reverse strand, counting down.
AACGCAAAATTATAAATGAAGAAAAAGAAAAATTGAACGGAAATAATAAGTCAATTACTTGAAGTGAATTTACAATTTTTAATTTACTTTCTACCACGTTTTTTTTTTTTCTCCATCAGTGCAAGGTAACATAATATAATTTTTCTCTTTGACTTTTAAAATTTTATCTGATAAATGTTTACTTCATTTAAAAACAAGTAAATTAATTAAACGAAAAATCGTAATTTTTCCATCGCAAATATTTTATTTTAATTTCTACTATAAAAATAAATATTTAATTTTTTTAATGATGAATTATGAATCAATATTAATGTTATATTTTTTCGCACAATATATTTATATTTGTCTTATATGTACTTCATAGTTATATTCCATATATTTGACATGCTCCAAGATGTACATAATAATTCATTTAATCGTTTCTCGATTTTACAATAAACTTTTATTTGTTCATTGATGTCTACGCCACCTGCATAAATATACGTTTCATCCATAACGCACACGGTATTCAACGATATGAAGAAGAAAAAAAAAAGATGGAGCACTGAAAATAGGTACTATAAAGAGGCGTGAAAACACAAAAGTGTTTGAGCAAAAAATAAAAATGGAAAAATAATAAAATAAATGCGTAGAAACTAAAGAAAAAATGTGTCAAGAACTTGATCTAAAAATTTAAATGACACATTGTTGCACTAAAAATTTTTTATCTATTGCATAAATTTTATTCAAACAATTTTCATTTTATAGCAACGCTGAATTTCTGATATTTATAATGGGGATGATACAGAAAAAATACATCAGCATTTGTACATTAAAAAACAAAAATTATAATTAAATAAAAATTTTGTATGGAACATAAAATATGGGAAATTAAATTTATTATGTTGAGTAACGTAATAAAGGGGATGTATTATTTTGAATTGAACTCTGAGTGTAGATTGAGATATTATATATCGAAGGGTTGACAAAGCAAGTGAGCGACCCCAACAGCAAAATTTCATACACGCGAGTACAGTCGATGTCGAAACTGTCGCCATCACTCGGATATCTTCGCAACCCGCTTACTCAACACAAAATTCTATACTCTCTACTCGCAGTATAACAAACAGGTTCGAGTCTCAACTTTAAATTCTGCTCTGTTTAAACATCAATATCCACTATTGTATACATCACGATATATTATTACAATGAGGAATGCTAAATAAATTTCAAGACAATATTTATTATTATACATCAAAGAGAAAGAAAAAAAATGCCAACAAATATAAACGCAAATGAATAATAAAATTTTTAACTTTATTAAATAATTTTTTAATTCAAGATAATTAATAATAAATATTTTCTACTTAATTAAAAAAATTAAATTGATGAAATTATAATGAATAAAAATGATCAATCGTTGATTAGAATTTTTCTATTTGTTTGTTTTTTGTTTTTAAACAATTTTTTATTTCATAATAAAACACACAGCTCATGTAAGGCAATGTGTGTCACAATTTTACGATCTTATCAGCATCACAATATGAAAATGATATATTATGATAAAAGAAAAAAATCATCTCGATCATATTTATAACATTATTAAAAAATAAAGACAAAATATAAAATAATAAAACTTTTTTACATCGCTTTATATTTAAATTATTAAATTTGTGATAGCTTCAGCAATAGCAACAAAACAAATCAAATTTCTAATTCCACTATACGACAAATATTTATCAACAAAATAAAAACCAATTCAATAAATCAAACATTTATTCAAAATATAATTTCATCAAATTAAATAAAAAAAAAAAAAAAATAATTCAATTCAATTCACTCGTAAAATTTATTATTCTATAATATCCTACTTGAAATGAGAAATTATTTCCACTTCATTACACTGTGATCATTTGATATTTATGCGTTGCATTCTCCAAAGTAGTAATGGAATTTATTGGTCAGACACTTTGAAATTTTAGCATAGTTTTGATTTCACAGCAATATACATGTATATCTCGTATGTATGGTTAACCCAAAGTATTCCCGCGCATTGTAGACAAACACGTGGTGACGACTGCGCACACACTGTCCTAAAGCACGTGGAGAAAGTGGAATATTCAAGGGATGGTCCGCCCCCGCTTTTACTGTACGACAGGGTTGAGCTTCCAACGAGGGATGCGTGAAACTAACAGTCGCGCGCCGTCCGCTGTCACGGTGGGATCTCCATGTATCGCTCCGTTTCGGTGAGTTTTATTTTCCATCAATCATGGCCAAAAAATTTATAATATTTAAATTATTAAAAAAATTATTTGACATTTTCTTTATGTATATTTAACACTTATATTCTTGCTGTTGCTTTAGTTTGAATTATTAATAAATATACTGTTATTAAAATATTTTTATGGATTATAATGTTTCGACTGATTGAAATTTTAATTGTTATTAATAATTAATAGCAGGAAAAATAATTGTTTACTAAGTATTTATGGTAAATTTATTATTGAATATTTTATTCATTCATTTTGCGATGGATACAAATTTTTTATTTTCTTCATTGAGATTCTTTTTTATTTTTTGTATTATTTTTTTTTTTTTTTTAATAGTATTATGTATTGGGGTAGGGATGACAACACGTGACCGAACGTAGCCATGATGGAGCAGGTGAGTGGCGCTAATAGAGGCCATTGCTGTCAATACATGAAAGTTCTTCGTGACAGTAATTAATTCAATTTTATAATGCAAAAATCAATACTAATTTCATTCAAATCTATTTAATTCTTATATTAATTTTTTTTTTTTTTTATAATTATTTTATTTCTTTTCTTTGTATTGTCAATTAAGTATCAGTGACTAGGTATTTGGATAGCATCAATACGATCTGTTGATTGTACATTTTTTTTTCTCGATAATTTTTCGAGAGTAAAACTAAATTGAATTAAAATTTTGCAATTTAAAATTCGTTTAACAAAATTGTCATGAGATAATTAAACCGAATTAGGGTTAGAGAATAGTAAAATAGTAATCATTAACAATATCAGAGTAGACAGTAAACGTGAAAGAATTGAGAAAATTTAAAAACCACAATTGGATTTTCCATCAAAACCTTCAAGTAGAAAAATCCCTGAGAGACATATTTTTTTAAACAGACATGTATAATGTATATATATATATATATATATATATATATATATATATATATATTTTGGCGCCTTCTGAAATTTAATTTTGCATCGTTAGACATAGAGATACAATGAGAATATGAAGGAAAAAAAAAATTACAAAGAATGATAGTAAAATATTATATGTTTTCCCTTGAATTTAATTTCCTTTTCATACTTGCTAAATGTTGTTTATAACAACTAACAAAACTACCAAATTCACGCTTTCAATTTTACAGCCAATATCGATACCCACATCGTCACTCAATTTGATTTCATTCCGAAATAACAGATATCAACTGGAGTTATATATAATCCATTAAACCCAACCGAACACTGAATAAAAAATAAAAAAGGTTATTAATAAATTTTAATACTCACACTCGTGTATTGATCTATTTGAATTTATTCTTGCTGCAGATATTATTATACCTACGAATTTCAGATAGTTATGAAGAAGTACTAGTATATCGAATGAAAATATAAAAATAAAAAGAACAAATATCAAACATAAACAAAACAAATTGTTGAACAAACAGAAAGGTATAGAAGAGTAGGGTGAAATAGAATGGGGAAACAGTGTGAAAATAGAAGGTAGCAAGACTCGTGGGAATATACAATGCTCAGATACACTCGCTGTCGTGTTATATATTGGATAAAATATTCCTGCCGGAAATGAAACGGACATAGAATGTAAAATAGTAAGTAAAATGCCTAAGCAGATAAATTTGAGAAATGAAAATATTAACCAGGTCATGTATATGTAAATCGCATGTTTATTCTCTTTTAATTTATTATCTTCTCAATTCAAATATACATATGTAAGTAAAAATAACAAAAAAAAAAAAAAAAAAAATTTATTTATGTATTTTATTATTTGTTTATATTTATTTGAAAAAATTAAAAATGGAAATTAGATGTAATTTATTTAATTAAAATAAAAAATATGGGATCATATTATTTTATTAAATAATTTAATCGATAAAAATTTACTGCACAGAGCGACGAATAATAAAATTCATTTTCAAATCGAATATTTATTTACATATAAAAAATTCTTATTACATCAATTGTAAAAAATAACATACACTCATCTCTACGATATACAGTATAAAGATAGAAGTAATAAACTCGAATATAAAATTCAGCTTTTGTTTGCTTTTGAAAATGTACATCTCATAAATATTCGTATAAATATAATCCCAAACATTGTGTGTGTGTGTGTGTGTGTGAAATGGAAAACTAGAAATATTTCCACGTATATGTTTTTTATATTTTTTAATTTCACGAAGTTTCATTTCAAAATGATTTTCTGAAATACATTCACAAGCTTTTGATTAAATTCCAACAAGCTTATAAACATAAAAAATATTACAATAAATAATGTGAGATCTAAACAAACAAATATTTATTTCACAATTTGATACAAAAATTCAAAATCACCAGATAAATCTTCACAATTAATTTATTTTAACTTAAATAAAATTAAAATATAATGAATTATAATATTTACTTGAATAATTATTAAAATATTTTATTTATTTAATTCATTTAATTTATTTTATAACTATTAATATATTTTATTTATTTTATTTAGTTTATTTATTTAATTTATTCAATTTAGTTTATTTATTTTATTTATTTAATTCATTTAATTTATTTTATTATTATTAAAATATTTAATTTATTCAATTTATTTTATTTATTCCATTTAGTTTATTCATTTAATTTATTTAATAACTATTAATATATTTTATTTATTTAATTTATTTTATTTAGTTTATTTATTTTATTTATTTAATTTAGTTTATTTATTTGAATTAGTTTATTTACTTCATTTATTTGATTCATTTAATTTATTTTATAATTATTAATATATTTTATTTATTTAAATTATTTAATTTATTTTATTTATTCCATTTAGTTTATTCATTTAATTTATTTAATAACTATTAATATATTTTATTTATTTAATTTATTTTATTTAGTTTATTTATTTTATTTAGTTTATTTATTTTATTTATTTGAATTATTTAATTTATTCAATTTATTTTATTTATTTCATTTAGTTTATTCATTTAATTTATTTTTTAACAATTAATATATTTAATTTATTTCATTTATTTCATTTAGTTTATTTATTTAATTTATTTTATATATTTCATTTATTTTATTTATTTTATTAATTTTATTTATTTATTTATTTTTTTGATTCCCCGCTGCAAAAATGCGATTTTAATGTCCATTAACAATCGCTCTCGTTTTTCAGGTTTATGTCTGGTCTAAGTACTCAACGATCTCTCGAGTGGATGGTTAGTTCCGGTTGCGTCAAGTGGCGGTGTGTACTACTGGCAAGAAACCGGACAGAGTGGTGTGGGCGCCGCAAGGGTGAGTATTCGAGATGAGCTATGAGGGAGGCCCTCGGCTGCCTGCTAGCCTCCATCATCGTTCTGCAACTCTTCCGGCCAAATATTTATACTGTGGCGCTACCACCCGTTGTCAAAATTGGTAAGTCCAATACAATACATAATATTTTATAAAATTTTATTTTCATTTTTAATCATTAATCATAAGATAATACACTTATACATAAACTCAATGAAGAAATAAATAAATAAATAAATAAATAAATAAATAAATAAATAAATAAATAAATGAATAAATAAATAAATAGATACGTAAATTAATTAATAGATGTATAAAAAATATTAAGTATATTTTTTCAATAGATAATTTTTATTTTTATAAATTTTAATTTATTTATTAGTGAGTTATTAATTTATTTTTATGAAGAAATTTCAATCAAACATTTATGTTTTAATTATGTATGAGGCAATGAGCATCGTTAATATTATTTTTTAATTATTAATAGACACTATTATCAGCTAACAATTTTTTTTTCTTAATATATAAACAAATTCAAGGATAAATTCATCGAATAAATAAATAACTGAATGAATAAATAAATAAAATAAATAAATAAACAAATAAATAGATGTATGAAAAATATGGAGCATCATTTTACTATGAATAATTATTTATATAAATTTTAATTCACTAATTATTGATCTTTTAATTTATTTTTATTAATAATCCCAATAAAACATTCATATTTCAATTATATGTGTGGGAATCAGCATTGTTAATATTATTTTTTAAATATTAATGGACATTATTATCAACTAACAATTTTTTTTTCTTAATGTATAAACAAATTCAACGATGAATTCATTGAATAAATGAATAAATAAATAAACAAACAAATATATAAATAAATAAATAATAAAATAGATGATTCAAAAATATGAAGTATAATTTTCCAATGAATAATTATTTTTATAAATTAATTATAATTAAACAATTTTTTTTTTAACATATAAACAAATTCAATGATGAATTTATCGATTAAACAAATAAATAAATAAACAAATATATAAATAAATAAATAATAAAATAGATGAATCAAAAATATGGAGTGTAATTTCCCAATGAATAATTATTTTTATAAATTAATTATTATTAAACAATTTTTTTTTTAACATATAAAAAAATTCAACGATAAATTCATCGATTAAATAAATAAATAAATGAACAAATATATGAATAAATAAATAATAAAATATATGAATCAAAAATATGAAGTATAATTTTTCAATGAATAATTATTTTTATAAATTAATTATTATTAAACAATTTCTTTTTTAAACATATAATCGAAGACAATGATCAATACATTGTATAAATAAATAAATAAATAAATAAATAGATGTATGAAAAATATTAAGCATAATATTTTCAATGAGAAATTATTTTTATAAAATAATTATTATTAAACAATTTTTTTTGTTAACATATAAACGAATTCAAAAATAAATTCATTGAATAAATAAATTTACTGATATATATTCAATCAATTTTTCTAATCTATAGAGATATGAATTTATTTATTATTTCAAACTTTAAACAAGTAAATTTGCTGTGGATATTTTCATGATAATGATATCAATGAAATGAATATAAAGTGATTAACAAAGAGCTTGCCTCCCAAGAGTGTGGGAAATGTATTCTATATGTAACACATACGTTAAGTGGAAACTAAAACACACACGGGACATGTACGTATGTGTATAGAATTCACATGTGTTTGTATGTTTCACTGAAGCAATGGACATCAGTGTAAGCTGTGTGGTGCCAACATTGTGCCACACCAACTTCACTTGCATCGTTACAAATGGGTGAAACCTCTAGTGCCATTGCAAAATCCATCGTCTATTAATTCATGAGCTTATCAAGGGAAATGCTTTAGGTCATATGTACACACATATCCAAAACCATTTATGGATATGTGATGTCTATAATTATTGATCACTAAAATATACAATTGTCAATTATAATTTAATCAATTGAATTATATGTCTGACTGTTATTATTAATTAAACAAATAATTAATGAATTTATAGCGTTGAGAATAATGGTATAAATGGATGTGATTTAAAATTAAATATGGTTAATTTATTAATGCAAAAATAGATAATCAATAATTTTTTTTTTTTTTCTTTAATGTGAATAAATGAAAAATAATAACGATGATAATGAAAAATAATTGAGTAATGTATTTGTGAATATGTAATAGATAATATTTGTTTTGTTGTATATTTTTTTCAATATTGTTGTCTTATGGGTGTTGAATTTTTTATTTATTTACAATTTATCGTTGAACAGTTTTACGGTACTCAGTCGCATTTATAGTTTGCCAAATTACTTCGGCCATGATACCCTTTTGGCACATAGACCACGACGTTGAAGCCTCTCAATAACGTTCTCGTTAACCTCAACAGACGCTTTTGCGGTTATTCAACCTTTTAGTTTATTATTATACAATATAAGTACAATAAAATAGACTTATTTTGAAATGATCGACAAAATATATTCAGAGTATAATTGCTGAATAACAAAAAAAGTATATTCATGGATGAAAAAAAATTTAATGGAGTCATAAAGTAATTTATCAATTGAAAGGAAATTAATAATTGTATTAAAACTATTAATATTTTTAAAAATAATCCAAAATTTTGGATTTGATACAAGCGGAAAATCAACTTGATGAAAGAATAACACTTTAAGTCTACAAATTCCTTGATCCAAGTCTACGAAATGTCTTGATTCAAGTCTGGAAATGTCTTAGTTTAAATTTGGAATTTTTTCGTTGTTAAATTAATCATTTGGACAATACCTTAAGTCAATATCAAAATCAAATTATCGACTCGAATCAAGACTAAAAAAACGACTTGAATAAAGACTAGAGAAAACTTGAATCAAGTTTATTTTCGACTGACCTCTTTTTACGACTGATTTAACTCAAGACATGTGTAATATCTTGAGTCAAGCATATTTCAGACTTGTATCAAGGCTATTTGTGTCAAATCTGAATCGCAACTTGATTCAAGACTGTTTTATTTTGGTGTATATTTTATTTTATTTTTATTCATTCATATTTCAGTTTTCTCTCCTTATATTTATTTGTTTATTCATGCAATATTCCGCGTGATTTATGTACTATTAAATGCCCGAGACATTCATGAATAAAAACGCAATCACATTTCGCGCATTCGCTCAGAGATTAAAAGTTACAGAATTACTAGTTAATGGCTTTTAGCTTTAGTGACCAGAGCTTACTTAGATAAAATAAAAGAATTAAAAATAGAAATACAGAAAAATTGTGGTGGCAAAAGCGAGAACGTGACGAAGAAAAAACTAAAATAAAAATAAAGCAAGACCTTAAGGAACAATAAAAAAAAGTATAATAGCAAGGAAAAAATAAAAGATTGTTCACAGGTATATAAACAGAAAACTCATTAGTTGCTTAATCGTCTTCAACTAACATCCCTTAAAACTATTCTTACATTTTCTTCATTCACAACATACTTCAATAAAAAATATCACGGACAATTATATTCTCAGGTATCATCTACCTCCGCAAGAATAAAAATAAAAATAGACAAAGCAAAAAAGACACAAAGAGCTTTTGATGAGAGACAAAAATGAAAAAAAAAAATAAAAAACGTTGACATTGCATCACAAACGAAGAAATGAACGCTCAGAGAAGGGTAGTGTAAGAGTGGACCAGTGGTCGTTAGTAAAGAAAATATTTCTTGTTTTTTTTATTATTATTATTATTATTTTATTTTTGTATTTTTTTTTTCTTCTCTCTATGTTTGTAGTAGAAAAATGAAGAAAGAGATTGCCATGTTCATGACGGTTCTAGCGAACTTCCGTCGTTCTGGCAATGTACAAACTTTTGGCATATCCACCCTTGCACTCATTCGCTCCCTCTTCGTTTCGTCTCGGTTTTCCGCTTCCTTTTCTTCACCCCACTCTGATATATCCCTAACTATTCCCTATACCTTCCACGCGCTCTTAGTCCAACCCCAACTAAAACCATCGACTGTGATGCGTTCACCCTCCTCAATTCACACTACTTGCATAGAATTTTTCACGACGAGTATCATATAACTTGAAACTTCGATTGCGTATATTCAACGAGGGTGTTTTATATAGGATTACAGAGGCTTTCTTTCCCGATCCGAGACACGTTATACATCCCAAGAGACAATATTATATAAATAAATAGTACTAAATAAATATCTCCATATAAATAAATTAGATAATATCATGAATATTTATCGAGTTGTAGCAATAAAAACCTCTACAGATGATTGTATTAAAATGATTAATTTATTCATTATTTGATCAATTTTTATAGATATAAAATTTTTCGTTCATGAAGAGTTTTCTTATGATTTCGTCAGCATTTTTACATACATCACTGCTACTACTCGGTATATAGCGGTGTTATGTGCATTACCATCGTCGCATAGACATACTTTTTTACTGGCCAAAAGCTTTGGAAAAGAGCAGAAAGAAATGGCTCGAGACGCTCAAAGAGTGGAGGTGACATTCCGGAGAATGCGGGAGAAAAGAAAGTAAAAGAATGGAAGAGTAGAAAAGGATCGAAAACGGAATGAAAATGGTGTATATTTACATGTACGTGTGTGAATGATTATGTGTATGTGTGTGTTTATGTAGTAGTATTAGTAGTAGTAGAAAGAATAATAGAGACAGAAAGTGAATGAAGAGAGGGATGAAAACGAAGAGACAAATGTTTCGACTTCATGGCGCCTTATATACGGCCACACGTTCAGACATTTTTCTCCTAAGCCAGAGGTTCTCAGTTATGAATTGGAGAAAAAAAAAATAAAAATATAAATAAATAAACAAAAATAATCCTAGAATTATTCGTTGATTTTTGGAAATTTTCCCGATGAATTATTTAAATGAATACTTTTAGATAATTTGAAAATTTATTTGTCTTCTCTTTGTCAAAAATATTCATTCAATTTTTTTTTTTGTTTCATAAATTCGTGTGATAAATTCTGAGGGAAAAAAATCACATTTTTCAAACAAATATACTGAACAATAGTAGCATGATTTCTTTATATTCGCCACATACTGAATAGAATATTTTTGAATCAGCGTAAAATTTTCCAACGACAAAATCACTGCAATCGTGAATAACACACGTCAGCTAAAATATATACATACACATATTTATATATGTATGTATACATACATGTAGAATTATGTATATGTTTTCACTGCCACATTTTGTTCACTGACGAAATATTGAATAAGAAAATATTTTGCTATAGTGTTGCGCAGTTGGAAATAAACAAGATAAAGCTTTTAATAATTTTCCATTTCGCTATATATTTTATCAGAATATTTTTATATATAAATATATGAATATAGACATGTATATATCGAGGGATTTGTTCAACTGATGGTATAGATATATACATACTCTCTTTTATATGTATATTCTTTACTAATGACATTTTATTTATCGTTTTTATATACATCAAAAATATTTATGACATACTTTAGCAATATTGCCGCGGTAAAAATAAAAGTTTTTTATTATAATAATGATCGATTAATATTACTTTGGTTTCTCCATCTTCAAAGTCCTTTTCTTTCCCTTCCTCTCTATGATATCTACTGATATAATAAATCATTGTTAAATAAATAACGATATCCAAAGAGAAAAAAAAAATAGAAAATATGTAGGATCAAATGTTTCATTATTAAGTTTTTGTGAATCGACTATTTGATATATTTTCTAAGATATAATTATGTAATTTAATTGCACGAGAATATTTATTATTATATTGAACTTAACAATAATGTTATTACAAGTATTTGATGAATTTTCACACGTTTGTTTAATTAATAATCAATAAAACTTCAAAGAAATATCAGCGATAAAATCAATTATTAAAATTAAATTTTCACGATCAAAGTTCATTATAATTGATTTAACGAATAATGTACCGTTGTATTCACTACTACAACCAAATTATTAACTTACTCTTTGTTACTTTGTCTTTCAAGTCACGAGAAAGTTTCATTATCGGATCTATGGAACGAAACCAATATATTCATATCGATTTGTACGATATTACAACTGAATGAATAAAAGAAAAAGAAAAAATGGGGAAAGAAAAAATTCTTCTAATCACAATAAAACATATTTTATCACATGACCTACATGAATCCATTTTCTCTTATCAAATACACGCACATATACATGAAACTGACATAAGTCTCACATATTTCTCAGCCTTAAATATGCCATACAAAAAACCGTTTTTTTTTTTTTTTATTTTATTTTTTCTCTCCCTCCACTAGATAAATAAATGCGCCCGCCGTTGTATAACTTATCAGGACTCATAAATTCACGCGCTTTTGACACAGCATCCTGCCACCATTTTCTCACGATATCACTCGTCCTTTCTGACACACAAATTTCATCCTGTGCTTTTTATTTTCTTTCCATTAATTTATTTGAATTTTTTAAATATTTCTCATTCATTATCATCACTAATTTGCAGGTGATTATGAAAAAAATAAGTTCATAATGAATAATGATTGAATGAATGAATGAATAAATGAATGAATGAATGAATTAATAATAATAATAATAATAATAATAATAATAATAATAATAATAATAATAATAATAATAATAATAATAATAATAATAATAATAATAATAATAATAATAATAATAATAATAATAATAATAATAATAATAATAATAATAATAATAATAATAATAATAATAATAATAATAATAATAATAATAATAATAATAATAATAATAATAATAATAATAATAATAATAATAATAATAATAATAATAATAATAATAATAATAATAATAATAATAATAATAATAATAATAATAATAATAATAATAATAATAATAATAATAATAATAATAATAATAATAATAATAATAATAATAATAATAATAATAATAATAATAATAATAATAATAATAATAATAATAATAATAATAATAATAATAATAATAATAATAATAATAATAATAATAATAATAATAATAATAATAATAATAATAATAATAATAATAATAATAATAGTAATAATAGTAATAATAGTAATAATAGTAATAGTAACAGTGATAGTAATAGTAATAGTAATAGTAATAGTAATAGTAATAGTAATAGTGATAGTAATTGAAATAGTAATCGCAATAGTAATAGTAATGGTAATAGTAATAGTAATAGTAATAGTAATAGTAATAGTTATAATAATAAAAAATAATCTTCATTAATTAAATAATAGAGATTAATATTAATTAAATCACATAATTATTTTTTGGAATATATACCAAAAATTCGATTCACAAAACTTGATGATGAAACATTTGATCCTAAATATTTTCTATTTTTTTTTCTCATTGAATACCGTTATTTATTCAAAAATGATTTATATCATCAGTAGATATCATAGTGGAAGGGGAGGGAAAGGACTTTGAAGATGGAGAAACCAAAGTAATATTAATCGATCATTATTATGACAAAACTTTACAATTTTCGAAACTTTGGAGTTCTAATAAATAAATAAATAACATACAGAGAAATAATAAAAATTTTTTTTTTGTTTTTCGTTTTCGTATAGGCTTGCCAATTGGATTGTCAGTTAAAATAAAATTCCACACGTATAAACACGTATTTATCTCTTCAAGTCAACTTTTCAGATGACACTTTGTCAACTTGTCCCTAGAGCCCATGAGAGAATGTAGTATATTTAGTAGTAGTAACCGTTGAAAAATAAAAATATTGGGCATGTCAATTATTCTCTGTATTCGTGCAAGTCCCCAACTGGGAACAGCATGTTATATTTTTTTTTTCTTTTCTTTACTTTTTCCTCTCTCTTGTCCACTGGGTCGGAAAAGAATTTACTGTGGACAATGTGCGGTGTGTTCCTAAGTTGGAGAATTACCGCAATTGTTCACTTGAGAGAAACAAAAACAAAAAATATCAGAGAAAGAAAACAAATATTTCGACAATTCGTTGCACGTATTACAACTAGTTATATAGTTTCAAGCAAAAGCTACAGGACTTTATTTGTCGTTTTAGGAACTTCAATAACTACTATCCTCTCTTCGAATATTTATTCTCATTCTTCCTCAATTTTCACCTCATTCTCTTGCACTTATTTCAACCATTCAATATAAATATCTACTGTAACAATTATCATTTCCATCAATCATGTAAATATCTCTCCAAGTTTTCCAATTAATTCACTCCACATTTCACAATATGCAATTGTTGTGCCTTTCATATCGTTCATGTACGCATATTTATATGCATAATATAACCACCAATGATTTTCCAATTCTCAACAATATTCTCCGGTAGATAATTCACATACAGTACATTTGAGTTTGCAATCGAACGGTCTTCTTCTATACAATCACAATGACTTTGAATTAGTTTCAAGCACGTTTCGATATATACGAGAAGTGAATTTGCAAGATCGTCCGGAAATCATTCAAGTGTTATGTTCAAGTGAACAACTAAATTTCCATATTCATGATTCAACACAAAGTTTATAATCATTTCACAACACATACCTGTATGTAAATATTCAAGTCCAATTACTCAATGACAATAATATTTTATCATCTTAAACTATTTTATCACCAAATATAAATTGCATTATAATCACACCCTCTCATTATATTTATTCACAGTTTTTTTATTTTATTAATATAAAAGTTTATTATCAATATTAATATAAATTTTGTATAATTATTATTATTTTCATATTTATTGACAATTTTTTTCATTATTTAATATTAATATTTAATATTAATTATTATCAATTATTAAAAAACAAATTGATCATTAAATAATTAATAATAATTAAAAAAAGTTGATAATGTGAACATTATTAATTAATGAATATAAATATTAATATAAAATTATTATAAAAAAGTTGATTAATAGTATTCATATAAATTTTATATAATTATTAATATATTTATTATTTTTATTAATATTCTTTTTTAGTATTCATTGATATTATTTAATTTTGATTATTATTAATTATTGAAAAAAATAAATTATTAAATAATTAATATTAATTAAAAATGATCAACAATATAAACATCAATTATTAATTAATGTAAAATTAACATAAAAAACTAAATTAATAATATTCATATAAAATTTATATAATTATTTAATATATTTATTATATTATTTAATATTAATTATAATTAATTATTGAAAAAAAAAAATGACTTAATAAATAATTAATAATAAATAAAAATGATCAATAATATAAAAAACATTAATTATTATTGAAAACAAATATTAATATAAAATTAGTATAAAAAAGTTAATTAATAATATTCAGATAAATTTTATATAATTATCAATACATTTATTCTTGTTATTACCATTTATTTTTTGTTATTATTTATTATCAGTATTTAATTTTATTTATTATTAATTATACAAATGAATAACATTAAATAATTAATAATATGAACATCAATTATTAATGAATATAAATATTAATATAAAATTAACATAAAAAAGTTAACTATTAATATAAAAATTTAATAAAAAATTAAAAAATAATAAGCAAAATATAGATGAAAAGTTTTACAGTAAATTTTCATTATATAATAATAATTATTATTATTATTGTTATTATTATTGTCGTTGATGGTGTTGCCCCACGTCAAAGTTGGTTGTCGAGGTATGTTGTAATTAGGAAGCATAGACAGAGGGCGAGTAATGCGATTACCATTCGAGGGCTTCAGCCAACTACCTCCTATGGACCTTCATACACGCATATTATACATTTATACATTATATTTGTATCTGTATATATGGGAAGGTATACATAATATAATGAGTCCATTTCTCGACATTCAAATAAATGAAATTATTTCATATGATTTATCATACTTGAAATTTGATAAGAATTAAGTGCAGAAGTGTTGTATAATGTATAAGTGAGTGTGAAAAGTGAGAATATGAAATAGAGATATTTAATTGAATGGAAAATTGTCTTTCATACTTGACGTCTTTGACGTTGAGCTTTTATTCATGATGAAAGACCACCCCTTCAGAGGTGGTATCTTTATTTCTCTCTTGGTTCTCTAGATATTTTGCTTGGTTTCTGTGTCCTTTGACCATATTTGTTCATCATCAAAGTCTATGACAATTTAATCTTGGACGACGTATTACTTATGACAAAGTGGATAGATACATAAATCGTATTAGTGTGAGATGGGGACAGTGACCTACAGTTTACTCACACGACCATGTTATGTAACTGAGATGTCAGTTAAACAAACGATGAATCAATGCAATTATTTCGTCAGCATTTCATATAAGCTCTATTTAGGTAAAATTATATATTATTATTTATTTTATTTATGTTTTTTTTTTTTAATAAATTTGTATCCATTATTTTTTTATTTTCATTATTATTAATTAATGATTGATATTGTTATTTGTTTCACTCTAATAAATTGATAATTAATATTAATTATTATTATTAAAAATAAATTTAAGAATAATTTTATATTTATTATTTTTTAATAATTATTATTATTAATTAATGATTGAGTTTGTTATTAGTTTTACTCCAATAAATTGATGATTAATATTATTTATCATTATTAAATATAAACTTTATAATAAATTTATATTTATTATTAAGTAATAAAAAAATATTTATAAATATATGTATTATTATGTGCTTATTTGTTCTTTTTTGTTTTTTTTTTTCATATTGTTTTTTGATGAATTGAATTAATTCATTTACATTTTTCCACTACTGGAAAAAATTGAAGAGTCGAAAAAATTTTTGAAATTTTTTTCATGTTTTTTGACTGTATTCCGGTGAAAAATTGTCGTATCGAGTTTTCAAAAAAGACATTTTGAAGCTCTGAGAATCTAGTTTCTAGATCTTATGGTCAAAAAATTTTGAAAGCCACGATTATCTTACGTAATCGTAAAAAATAGCAAAAAAAAAATTTTGCAAAAAAAATTTTTTTTTTTTTTTCGAATCCACAGACTTGGAAAATTTTTTTTTGGATAAGCCATTATATGGATCAGATAGCTTGTTTATTTCTCTTCAATTCCACCTTTTAAAAACCTTGATACGGCTATTTTTCATCGAAATACAGCCTGTCAAAAAACAGAAAAATTTCGGAATTTTTTTTTGACTTTTTAATTTTTTCCTCTAGTTTATTTCATTTCTTAATTTTATCCATTTCTTAATATGTTTTAATTCAATTCGTTTTGCTCTGATATTAATTTGATATTATCTGTTGAATAATTTTAGTTTTATTAATATTTTTTCTCCTTAGAAAACAATTTGAATTCACTAAAAATATTATGAATAATATTATTCATACTTAATTGTCTGCAAATTCTCAATTCTCCTGCTCTGATTACACAAGCGTTTATTTTTTTCTACATCTTTTTTTTATAATTAAAATTGTCGTTAATGAAGAATATAACATCGTGTTATAATTGCACGATAAAGTATAAAAGAATAAGGATAAATGAAAAAAAAATTCATCAAGAAATATTTACATTTAACTTTCTGCAATGGAACGAAATGAAAAAGCAAACAATACCAAATGCTAAATCATTAGCAGTAAAAAAAAAAATTATATAAACCACAAACAATAATATCATTACGATGTCTGTTAATGGTAATACTGGCCTCCCTCTTTAGACATGTAAATGCGACGACAATTCAGAATGAACACGTCGTTGCCCTTCCCCATTTGCAATTAGTGTTTGAGCCAGTTGGATAACGTGAAGAGCAAGCGATAGAAAGGGAGAAGAAATTTTCAGAGCGCAGCTGTGCATTCACCTCACAATAAACATTTAAACGAGAAATATACTCAGATTCCAGACTTTTACCATTTTTTTTTTCTCTTTTACATTTCTCAATTTCTTCTTCTCATTTACAACAAAATTTATTCTTTCAAGTCTCCACAATATTCTCCATTTCCTCAAATATCTATCCATGCACTAAAAACAAAAAATCCAAACACAAATATCTATTCGTAATGACGAGACTTTATTCACTAGCCGTTCATTACGTTTATGAAAGAGTAAAATTAATAAAAAAATTGATATTTTTTTAATTTCATATACGAAAAGACTAAATAAAAGACCAGCCTCCAATCTACAATCTTATAAAACGTTGAAAAAAAAATTGCTTCTTCAGGACCTACCACATTGTATGAAGTTCATCTTGGATAAATTTTGAAATGAGGAAAAATAAAGAGGTAGAACAAGAGAAGCTCGACGGTGGTCGTTGATGTCGCAAGAGACTGGGGAGAAAAATGATGCATTATTCAATAGTCCATTCATTGTAGTATAGTAACATCAGCAGCAGCAGCAGCAGCAGCAGCAGTAATAGTATTAATAGTAATAGTAGAAGTAGTAGTAGAAGGAGTAATAGTGCAGTGGCAGTAGTTGAAGCAAGATAGGTAAATGCTTCATGGGATTTAACAGTGCATCTTCCTAGGGATTGTCTTTCGTGACTGTATTTATATTTGCATATACATATATGCACTCCAAGCACAATTTAATATATAACCTATCAGACAGATGATTGATGAATACATACTCTTTCTGAGTATATTAAAAAAAATTTTTTTCTCCTTTCAATATTTTTTTTTCTTATTCTTTCAACATTTTCCAATAAGAAAATTCACAATCGATAAATCAAACAAATGAATTTTCAAAGCATCAGTTCAAAGCAATTGTTTTTAACTTGACAAACTACATTTTCACAAGTTTGGTGTTATTTAATTCTATTTTTTTTTTTATCTATTGCATTTTATTTTCTTTCCGTTCGCTTCAGCGACAATAAAAAAAAAAAATGAAATAAAAATACGAGAGTCGATTGCACGAATATACAACCATCGATCACCTGATGCCCGGGCGTGGAAGTGAAATATACACACAAATATATATGTATATCTAGTGCTGAGACTAATCTGTCTAGAAGAAGCGTCGCGCGTGTAATTCTCATGGTGGGAGATACTATAAAGCGCATGGCTGATCAATGTCTGTTACTACTTGCCGCACGCTCTTACATTTATCCACTTTACAAACACACATCCACACATACACATATACACCTTTTACACTACCAGCACAATGCAGAAAAAAATACATTTCTATACTAACAATTGTCAAATAAAAAAAAAACTTATTCAACAATACCACACAATACACAATCGTGAGAAATTTACAAAATAAACGAAAAAAAAAAATAAATAAATAGGAAAAGATTGCGGGTTGTGGCCTGCGGGAGTAATATCATTCTGAGGTTAAACGACCTGTCGATATTCGTGTACGTAAAAAAAAAAAACAACCACATACAGAATCAAAAATAAAAGAGAAAATACAATTGATCTTGTGTTGGCGTCTCAACAAAGCGAGTTCAATAATCAAATGGATATTATTACTATCGTTTACTGATAAAAATAAAAGGAAAAAAAAAAAATAATCATTACTGTAATCATAGTAATGGTTATAGTAATAATAATTATTATTATAATAATAATGATAATCGTAATAATAGTACCTAATAATCGAAAAAAATAGTTGAGCCATTCTATTGTAGATTTTCTAAAAGACACCAATCGCTCGGTCATCTCAAATGAATCCCTTGAGGTCAGAGCTTTTGCCATAGTTGGAATATCTATCCACCATATAAGCTTTCAACAATCGAATATAGATTTTTTTTTTTCATCTATATATATATATATATATATATAGATGTACATATGTACATTCATGATATTTTTGAAAGGACAAATCTTTTATTTCATCGTGTGGTTACCAAGGGAGGAAAAGAAATCTAAGAGAAATATAAAAAAAAAAAATACTTTATTTTCTTCAATCCAATTCATATCTTGGAAAATAAAAATATTTATATTATTGCAAGGTATAATCATCTATCAATATAATTAAACAATTGATTTAATTTCATAATTAATGATATAAAAATTGATAATTAAAATTGTTTAATCGAAAATAAATGACGCATTATTTATATTATATATTTATATATTTATATTATATATTTATATAATTTACATTTGATTAAGTATATGTATATTTACATGGAAAATATGTTCTATACATAGTGTCATTTTTATAATTATCAAATAATTAATGACGACATTTTTTGTTTTTATAAATGTCTGGATTTGTATTTTTATTTATGATTTTAAATTAATAATGAAACATCAAAAATTTCTATACATTCTTCATCTAAATATACATGTATAGACAGTAAATATATAAATACACATATGCATATATGTTGGGTATGTAAAATTTTCCATTGTAAACAGAGAAAGTCAGGGAGAAATGAGTGAAGTGGACTGGAAAAAAAAAATATTCAACCAGAATGCGCAACCTCTCGACCATACTTCACAAAATGTGGCATTGTATAACGAGACACATTAGTTTAATAACTCGTTACCGTCAACAGCTTTATATACAGACAAACATACACATATATACATCTATATATACACACAAACATATAATAAATACATACATGCATGGATGTACATTGTACATAGACTATTTGCATTTCATTTTACTCATATCTATTCATTATTATTTTTTTTCTCTTTCATTCACTCAATTTTAATTTGTATCCCGATTGCATTATTGTATATAACATTATTGTATATACATATGCACATATGTATGTACATGGAATAAATGTATTATCACTGTTGCTAATACAGCGATTTAAAATTTTAATCGGTTTATATGAAAACTATTAATTATTTTGTCGATCATCTGATTAACAGTCGATCGAATTATAATTCTTCAGTAAATTCTGATGAATATTTACATCGGTACAATTGTATAATTGTTGATAATTATATTATGTTTATTGAAGATATTTATATTTGAATATTATCGTAAATATTGTACAATTTATTTATAATATATACTGGTTTTTAATCATTGTAAAATGTTTAATTTAAAATAATTGCGAATTCATTTCATTTTTTTCTTTTTTTTCATCATGAAAATATTGAAATAGTTGGAATTAAAAAGAATATCAAGATCTAAATTACTCACACAATTAAAAAAGACGTTAATTTTTTTATTTAATAACAAAAGAATTCGACAGCAAGTAATAAAAATAATTTAATCAATTAATTAAACAAATAATAATTATTATTATTCACTTTGCAATATGGTTCATCAAATATTATGATTAAATAAATCAAAAAATAAATAAATCATCACTGACAAATGTTTATTTTATTAAATAAATAAAAAATTTAACTAATCAATTGAACGAATAATAATTATTATTCAGTCCCCAATATGATTCATCAGATATTATAAATAAATAAATAAAAAAATAAATAAATCATCACTGACAAATATTTGATTTATAAAATAAAAATAAAATTCTACTCTCTATATAATAATCAGATTCTTCTAAATTACCAACAAACAATTTCATTTGTTTAATTATTAATGAACACTTTTTTATCATTAAATAAATAACTGTTTGCTTTCAGTTATCACATACAACAATAACTAATACACAATTGATATTACACCATAATTAACTATTGAACAATATAAAAATTCCCCACACAATCACTTTGAAATAAAATTCATAGTGACATTGTAAAATGAGAGTTGGCAATGTATTTTATGCTTATAGCACGATATAAAATCCAAACGATAACTAAATAGACTCGTTGAACAAACGCGTCCTGAAGACTTATCGACTATACATACACAAATAAATGAAAATAAAAAATAAATATAAAAAAAGTACGTGGACAAGAAAGAGGACGAGTGGAAGTAATGAGATAAAGTGAGATAGAGTATATACATTATAGCAAGGAAAAATCTGATAACATCCACCATTGGAGTTAAGATATTACATCTGTGCCAAAAGCTTTCAATGCTGAAGTACGTTGATATATATTTATTTATGTATATATGTAGAATAATATATATGTATATACATATATCTGAAATACGTGCGAGGCAATACCTAATAGCTATATATTTTTAGGTATATAACAAGTGAGAATATATACTTGGTAGAATCGAGTCACTGACGAGTCGAGAGAGATATCGGGTTGGTTGGAAATGTTGTGGTTTATCGAATGGCCTCGATAACGGACTCTCGTGATAGGAAATCCGCCCTAGAAACCACTTGGCACTAACTTACACTTGCAATATATATATGTATGTATGTATGTATATGTATGTACGAGTAGGTATACATAAATGTATACGGCCTCCCTTTTCCTATCGGATGGAATTAGGGTTGCGCGAATCGCGTACGTCGACACATACTCGCGACCACATATATTCATTGGTAAAATTATTTATCAACGTATGACAAGTTTATCTCTTGTATATTCATGTTAACAATACGTGTGTATAATATGATATGTATTTCAATTGCCTTGCAATGTAATGATGATTATTATCATTATTGTGGTATTTAGATACATAAAGTGGGGAAAAAAATTATTTATTAGAGTAAGATCTTTTTTTTTTTTTTTTTTTTCATGTATGAAATATTTGTAAATTTTTATTTTTGATTAATTTGATTTATTCATTTATTCATTTATTTATTTATTCATATTATTTATTAATATTGTTTATTTATCTATTTATTTATTTATTTGAATTGGGGAAAAATTATTTATTATAGCAAACTATTTTTTTATAATGTATGAAATATTTGTAAATTTTCATTTTTGGTTGATATTATTTATTCATTCATTTATATTATTTATATATTTATTTATTTATTTATTTATATTATTTATTAATATTATTCATTTGTTTATATTATTTATTAGAGCAAATCATTTTTTTATAATGTATAAAATATTTGTAAATTTTTATTTTTGGTTAATATTATTTATTCATTTATTCATATTATTCATTAATATTGTTTATTTATCTATTTATTCATTTATTTGAAGTGGGGAAAAATTATTTATTACAGCAAACTATTTTTTTTATAATATATGAAATATTTGTAAATTTTCATTTTTGATTATAAATATTATTTATTCATTCATTTACATAATTTATGAATTTATTCATGTTATTTATTAATATTACCCATTAATTTATAAATCTCATTTATTTAAAGTGGGGAAAAAAATTATTTATTAGAGTAAGACATTTTTTTTTTTTTTTTTCATGTATGAAATATTTGTAAATTTTTATTTTTGATTAATTTGATTTATTTATTTATTTATTTATTTATTTATTTATTTATTTATTCATATTATTTATTAATATTTTTTATTTATCTATTTATTTATTTATTTGAAGTGGGGAAAAATTATTTATTACAGCAAACTATTTTTTTTATAATGTATGAAATATTTGTAAATTTTCATTTTTGGCTAATATTATTTATTCATTCATTTATATTATTTATTTATTTATTTATTCATTTATTTATATTATTTATTAATATTATTCATTTGTTTATATTATTTATTAGAGCAAATCATTTTTTTATAATGTATAAAATATTTGTAAATTTTTATTTTTGGTTAATATTATTTATTCATTTATTTATTCATTATGTATTCATTTATATGTATATATTATTTATCAATATTATTCATTCATTTATTCATATTATTCATTAATATTGTTTATTTATCTATTTATTCATTTATTTGAAGTGGGGAAAAATTATTTATTACAACAAACTATTTTTTTTATAATATATGAAATATTTGTAAATTTTCATTTTTGATTATAAATATTATTTATTCATTCATTTATATAATTTATGAATTTATTCATATTATTTATTAATATTACCCATTAATTTATAAATCTCATTTATTTAAAGTGGGGAAAAAAATTATTTATTAGAGCAAATCATTTTTTTATAATGTATATAATATTTGTATATTTTCATTTTTGGTTAATATTATTCATTCATTTATTCATTTATACTATTTATCAATATTATCTATTCATTTATTTATTAATTGTTTCATTTAAAGTGGAGAAAAAAATTATTTATTAGAGCAAATTTTTTTTTCATGATTTATGAAATATTTGTGAATTTTTATTTTTGATTAATATTATTTATTTATTCATTCATTTATTCATATATTCATTTGTTGTTTAGGAATTAAATTTCTCTGTGGTAAATAATATATATTCATTTATATTATATATGAATTTTAGAGAATTTTAAGAATGAAAATTTCTTTATTACGATTTAATTTGTTAAAAATTTTTTTATAGTTTTGTGAAGTTGGTTCTTTTTTTTTTTTGATGATTCAATTGTTGTCATTGAGTGTCGTACAACTTTGTATAAAATTTTCAATATGACGGAAGGAGGATCTTGAGAATTTTATACTTCATCCACTCTGATAACAAATGTCAATTTGAATCCAGGGCGAATTTTGTGGGAGTTCCCAACAACTTGCACGACGAATAAAAGTTAAATGTCCATTGGCAATATTTCGTTTTATGGTAATTTCAAATTTAACATGCAAACCGA
Organism: Microctonus brassicae; assembly: GCA_918226075.1. Taxonomy (NCBI): domain Eukaryota; kingdom Metazoa; phylum Arthropoda; class Insecta; order Hymenoptera; family Braconidae; genus Microctonus; species Microctonus brassicae. The sequence continues at coordinate 14,667,651 of OW445481.1, read as the reverse complement.
ATTTTTTTATTCATTATATATATACATATATATACATATTTTATAATGAACAAAAAAAAATCTTCTCGAGGAAATGTTTATAAAAGAAATATCATTATGAGATAAAACTATTTACATATTTATTAATTTATCCAGAAAAAAATGAGTGGATAATGTTCAGTGTATTTATTAATTATTTAACCCAGTAATATTAAATCTTTTTTTTTAATACAGATATAAATTAAATAGACATACACACGTTGTATTACTAATTTTTTTTTCATCACTGGTTCCCACACAATTCGATTATTAATGTTAATATATCGCTCTATAAATTTTCTCTTTTGTCTGTGTGAAACAATTTAAATTAGTGAAGTATATGGGTTATAATATCTTTCATGAAGTATTCTGCATAAATTTTCATTTGCTCCAATTTAATTGAATCACTGGAATACAGTTGAAAAAAAAAATGACAGTTGAGTTAATTAATAAATTTTTTTTACATCCAAATCTTTATTTCATTTTACACATACACATTTCTGTAAATGTATTATTATAATAATTTTAAGTGATTAATTTTCTCAATATGGTTACGATATCATTCCACCTTCGTATTCGAGTGCTTTACAATTTACATTTTAATTACTCAAAGATATTTTAACAAATAAATAAAATAATAAAGTGAAAGAAAGAAAAAGTTTTACAATTAGCATATCTTATAATTGAAATTTGATTGCTCTCTTCTTTCGTATATTTTCGAATATACATATATATCCAATTATTTTATTTAATTTTCAAGTTGAGTTATATATTCTTAATAATTTATTGAATTAATAAAATTCTCAAAAATGAAAATTAATTTATTTTAGTCTGTTATTTCATTTGATTTATTTTTTTCTCTCTTTGTTTTTTTATTTCATATTCATTCCAGATCTTTTATAAATGCAAAAGGAATTTATTTTTTAAGATTCATGTCTTAGCAACAGAGTTAGACCACAAAACGAATGAAGTTACTCCATCTACTTCAGTAACTTGTACGATATTCACGCCGCAGGTTCTACTTCTCTTGGCAAGCATACGACCGTTAGCTTATCGTCGAGAATTTTAAATTTCTTTTCCCAATAGACTTTTCAACAATGAATAAAAAAGAAAAAAAATATATATGTCATTTAAAATAATAAATACTTGTAATATTATTCATCATGAATATGTAAATAATAATTTTAGTAAAGAAAAAAAATAAAGTTTCTATCCATGAACATATATAAATAGATATTTTCATTAAGGTGTTTTATTTTTAGGTGATATTTTTTTTTTTTCTTTGTGAACTCTGAAAATCTAATAATTTATATAAAAAAGACAAAAATTACTCCCGTTTGAAAGAAAATTCTGAGTTAATTAATTCGATTTTCCATATAAATAACACGAGAAAATTTTTTTTTCAACTTTAATTCGATTTTTCGATAATCAAAAATTTTTTTTGGCAAAAATTTCCTTCAAACTGGAATTTATTAATTTGACATTAATTATTATCTTACAATGAACGCTATAATACTGAATCAACAATGAAATAGCATCAAAAAAAAAATTTTGATTACTGAAAAAGAAAAAATTTTCTCGAGTAATTTATATGAGAAATTAAATATTTAAAATCGCAAAGCCTCTAATTATCTCAGAATTTTTTATTCAAATGCGAATATTTGTTTATTTATAAATTATCAGATTTTCACTGATCACAGACAAAAAAAAATATCGCCTAAAAATAAAACACCCTAATCTTCACGCGTGTGTTTTTCATTTATTTTTTATTTTTCAACTGCTTTAATCATTTGCGGCATTAAATATAAAATATTTTTAAAAATGTTCAAAATACATTTGGTGCTCTAACAATTCTTCAACTCTTTGTATTTCATTCATCTCATAAAGTAAAACTTTCTCCTAACTGGCAAAAGAGTTGTCACGGAAATTTCACGACTTATATACTCGGAAAATTGAAAGTAATTCAAAGAGTCATAAAGACACGAAACAAGATTTTGTGACAAAAGTAAAGAAGAGAGAAATTCTGAGCAGTGAAGACATCATGAAATAATGAATCATATAATATCTTCATTAAATAACTTTAATAAATCTTTCATGTCATCACAAATAAACCCAAAAAAAAACATACAAAATCCATTACTCATATAACATTTCATTGAGATAATAAATAAGAAATAAAAATAAAAAAAAAACAAATAAAGGAAATAATGTGGAATTAAAATCAAATAAAAATTTATCGTTACACGAGTATTATTCCAATTCCAATATTTCGGATATTAATGGACATGTGTAAATTCCGTCATGATGTCTATTATATAATAACTCTCGTGTTAAGAGGAGAATTAGTGTGATTGATAGCGACAAGTTCTCAAGCCCCAATGGATGACCTGGATAAGCCCTGTGGGCTTTTGCCAAGATTCGAGTCAGCTAAATCAGGTCATGGATAAGCATATTGTAATTGATCCACAAGAATATATATATATAAACGTGACAAAATACATTCATATTCATCACCGCATTTTCTCATTTCAACATTTATTTTATTAACAAACTTCAACATCACTGAATACTTTTCATTAATTTCATCACACTGAAATAACTGCAGGCGCGACAGAGTTCTATCTAAGTTTCATCGATGAAACTTTATACTATCAAAACTTGTTGGCAATATGCAATAATCCTATCCATATGTCATCCAAATTTCATAAATGAATAATTCAAAACTTACACCTAAATAATAATTTCACAATTTATTAAATAAAGTAAAATACAATTCATAAATTTAAAATTTAATTTATTTCTTATTCTCACGTTGACTTATGATATATTAATTAAAGTAACAAAACAATTGATACAAACAGATAAATAAAATGTATAAATGCATCTTTCCTAAAAAACAAAAAAATTGTTTTCAGTTAAAAATAAATAGATTAGTTTAGTTAGATGTTTTGTAAACTAAAAAAAAATCACATAAATAAAACAAACGGATACTGACGAATAACCATCGCACAGTTAGATGTAAAGGTGTTGGATAATGTGTGGCAACCTATCAGTAAATCCTATGTTACTAGATAGAGATGCATGTACATACATGCACAATAGATATATACACATAGTATGGATATAGATATTTAGTGATAAAAACAGAGAAAGCATGAGAAAAGCGGAAATTTGCTCCGGCAATTTGAGAGTGAAGCATCGATTTTACTAAACCCAATCAGTTCCTATATGTATCTTCATTATATACGTACATATATGTACACACATAGTGGAATATATGTATATAAATATACAGTTATATATTGATTAAATATTGCCAATACATTGCCACGTTAATAATATTATACGCGAACTCGAATTAGTCGTAATATATAGATTTGAAAATTTGTCCAATTTTGCACATACGGTTCGCCACGATCTCGTTTGAATTAGTTTATCAACATTTCAAATTTACATTTCAATATGTTTCCAATAGTGGATTTGATGTGAAAATACTACCTGAGAATATATAAATAAATTTTTTTCGTTTAATTTATCTATTTATCCCCGAGTCGAAATTTTGTTCCGACATTAGACCTTTTTTCTCTTTACTGCGTATCTCAATTGTACCTCGTGAGTTCTAAATAGTGACTTCCCAATGCTTTTCATATCCTTGATATTCATTTGAGCCTCAATAAATCCTTAATGTTCTTAACTTGATCCTTTTTTATACGTTAAAGTGGAAGAAATGGAAATATCTGCCATTTCTAAGGTCTTGAAAAAGACTAAAATTTAAAAGCTCGCCCGAATCAAAATTTTGTTCCTACTACAAACTTGCATATAACTCGTTTTGTAGAAATTGAAGGTATTATTAAGGACGAGCTCTTTAATTTAAGTCCTTTTGCTTATTCGGCCCTTAAAATTAATATTAAACCCTATTAAGACAATATATTTCCCCTTTAAATAACATGGAATTTTTCCACTTTTTACATTTATTTTTTTCTCTCACGAATTAGTGAATTTGCAGCTCTAAGAAATGCATATTTTTTGTAGGAAATTGAACGCTCTACAAAAAAAGTCTCTTATAATTTTTTGATAAATTCGCTCCTTCAAAAGTTATTCAAAGTTAAAGTTGAACTTTTAGTATATTTTCAGATTTTCATGCTTTGGCGATAAAATTGTTGTTATTTGAATAAAAATTATTGGTTTATTTTGAAAAATATTCAATTCTCATTGTATTGTTATGAAAAAATTTAAAGAATTTAGAATAATGTGACCAACAACTACATTTTATTACAATCCTAATATATATACGCTGCAAGTTGTAACCTATTCGATCTGTGTGTATTATAGGTACACTGAGAGAATTCTCGAGTGAATATTACCCCGTAACCCATATAGTAAGCCTGGGACATAACAATATTTAATAGAAAATTACCCATTGTAAGTTACTTTTTGATATAAATCCCGAGTTGAAATTTTGTTCTTACTTTAGACCTGATTATAGTTCGTTTTGTAGGAATTTAAAGTATTATTAAGGACTAGCTATTTAATTTTAGTCTTTTTTAAGACCTTAGAAATAGCAGATATTCCCATTTCTTCCACTTTAAGATATAAAAAAGGAACAAATTAGGAAAACTAAGGATTTTTTAAGGTTCAAATTAATATCAAGGATATGAAAAGCATTGCGAAGTCTCTATTTAGGACTCACTAGATACAATTGAGATACAGTATAGTGAGAATAAAGATTTAATGTAGGAACAAAATTTCGACTCGGGTCATCATCAACAACAGCAGTATATCATCATCATCATCATCTTGACACTATACGAATTGAGATTTTAATCTCAAAATATTTTGATGTATAAGAAGGTGGAAGGAAATATTTATAAAGCAACCAGTGTCGCATTGCCGTTGGCTGTATGTCACCTTCCTAAGATTGAAGAAAGAAAAAAAAAAATGTAAATGAGAAAAATCATTCTCTTCAATGTTTACAACTGTAGCCGTGAGGGTATGCACGAATGAATTTACCCATGGAATTGAAAATTGCATATTGAATGAAGTGATCAAAAAAGTCCAACTCTCCCTTATTCTTCCTTCATCTCTATCTCTTTCTCTCTCTCTCTCTCTCGATGACAACTTTTTTATCATCATGTTGAATAAACTGTATTTAGGAATGTTACAAAAATGTCTTTTTTTTTTTTTATTTTTTTTCGCCATGTATTATATCAAACAACTTTTATGTATCATATATAAAAGATGTATTTTATGAATCATTCAGTTGAACATGAAACAATTTACTTTGACATACAAAGTCATTGCTTGCGGCAATATATATTTATATATGTATATAACAAATAAATATATAAATATACAAAGGATAAAATATTGTTAGAGTATTGTTACAAAAAATATCTATTGTAAAATGAACGCGACTAACGATGTGCCAGCAGGACTCTTTCATCCTTCACCGAAAACCATTATTATAACGCCTGAAAACTCGTCTACACTCGTATTATTGAGCTGTATGCAACTGATCTGAAGCATCCATTTGCAATTAGTAAATGAATATGCTTATATTCTGCACTTGACACGAAAGAGCGAACTGTGCAACTGTAGATAAAGCGCTGCGGGATATCGCAATTCTTGAGAACTTGTAGATAAAAGCCACGGGCGGTTTAAATTTCACAGAAAAAAATTTTAACAATAAAGAAGAAAAAAAAAAAAATTGAAAAGAAAAGAAAGAAAAAATCAAAGAAGAAAATAATAAAAGAAAAACTGCCATCCTAAATATAAAATTTTATCTCTCAAGCTTTTCTGTATATTAAATATCGATTGTTCTTCATTATTAAACAATACAAAATTCCTTTGATAAATTTTTCTTTTTATATTTTACAGGCGCCATATTCACTCATGACCAAAAGAATAGCAGCACCGAGCTGGCCTTCAAGTATGCCGTTTACAAAATCAACAAAGAGAAGGTTATATTACCAAAAACAAATTTAGTTTACGATATACAATATGTGCCAAGAGATGATTCATTTCACGCATCAAAAAAAGGTAAATAATATACACACATAATAATTAATTATTAAATTTATAAATTAATAACTCATCTTCATTAAAATATTATTGAATTACTCGAGCTTTTGCTCGTTTATCATTTAAAAAATATAGCGTAGAAAATTTTTCACGACACCACACTGTCGCCACTTAATCTTGATAAAGCTGAGATAAGAAAGCTTATTATCATTATCTTAGTTTTATTTATTTATTTATTTATTTATTTATTCGTTTATATAAACATAAAAATTCTCTTACTATTTTTTTTTCTCGTTCATGATATTTGCAATATATAATTCTACGAGTAAACAGAAATTTCTTAGCAAAACAGGTTATATAATCCGAATATTCTCCAGTATTTTGCGTACGAGGGGGAAAACGATGCGCAGTTGAGGAAGCTCATTGGTAAGAGGCGTTACCTACTACAAAATTTATTGGTATACTACATAATCCACCTGGATAACGGGGTAACATGCTACGCAATGGCTTTTCATCCCTATATCTACATTCAACCTATATCTTACCCCGTCATCCCCCTGCATTTATTTCCACCATCTTGCAAGTTGCGCATTATTACCAGTCTCAATATTAAACATTCATCTTCAATCATTGTATGTCTTCTAACTGACTTTATAGTGTAGTTAAATTCTGCTATATTTTCTTTTCAACAAAATTCTTTCACGACTCAATCTGCATGAGTTCATGATTTTATTTATTATCATCAAGATAAAGAAAATAATAAGACACGATAAAATAACTAAAATGAATCTTTAAAAAAGAAAAAAAATAGAATGAAGAAGAAAGAATGAATAAAATTTATTTATATTAGAATACTATTACTTTAAATGTTTAATTCAATGTTAATAGTTATTGTTTGAATGTACCTATACGTGGCTCGAGATAATAAGAAGTGATTGCTTTACATGCATAGATTTCACGTCGAGGGTCACGTGAATACGAGTGAGTTAGTTGAATAAGTTCAAATAAATAAAATAATGATGAAAAAAAAAAAATAAGAGATTTTTTTTTTCTACATTTTCTCATTGTAAAAGTTTTTATCGTTATGATAAAATTGTCTTCGATTTCAAACTCAATTCTCTTTATATTTTTCTTTCTTTACTTTCTACTTTCTTTTTCACATAATCAGCGATAAAATAATTCTTTGAATGTGAATTTTTTCGCAATGAAGTAAAACGTTAAATGTAACTTTAGTTTATTATATGTTTAAACCAAAACCATATGAACGGATTGTAAAATAAAAAATAGAGAAGTAAAAAAAATATATACTATTATTTTCGAAATTATATTACATGGATTACTCGTCTTATTTCATTGTTATTTTTCACGCTCGTAAAATCATTGCAACTTTCCACCAACGACCATTGTAAATTAACGATGTTTTAACTATTATTATTTTTTTTATGTTAATTATAAATCCACGTAAAACAGCTCATTGTGATTTTTTTGTATCCTCCAAACACAAAGATAGAATATCGTAAAAAATAAATAAACGAAAAAAAAATATATTTAATAAACACATAAATAAAATATAATTGGAAGTACTTTTTTTTTATAAACATATACACTTTTTTGTTTAAATTGTTGCAAGTTCAAAATAAAGAATTTAAGTTCGTGACTACAACCCAGAGTTCAATACAATTGCACTATAGTATTGACACTCACTTTGAAAATCAGTGTAAAATCTTTTTAAAACTTGTTCTCGTGCCATTTTACAGTACGATTTGAGTTCTCCAAGATGGACGACTATATGTGAACGGTGTATATACACACCATGAGTCTCAAGAATAAAGTTTTAAAGTATATAAAAACCATTAGGTCGTATAAAATGTTACACCTTCACATTCATGCAACGGATTTTCTAAAAAGCTCAAAATATATCTTGATCTATAACTTAAATATCTCTGTATTAAATTCATACATCCATTAAAAAAAAAATTCATAACATATTTAAATATTACTAATAATTCAAATAATATTGGATAATATTTCAGGAAAATTTGTTTTAGTTCTATCTATGTAGATAAAATATTCTCTCAATTTTTATTTTTAAAAAATTGCAGTTACCATTCATGTTGGATTTATAACCGAAATTCACTGAATAAGAACAAAGGCATTGAGCCCATATAATATATATGCACTTACATCAAAATTCTACCCATCGAACATTGCGACAAAATATATATCTCACTGGCTCGACCTCAAAACGACTTCAAATACCGATCACTGAATATTTAAAGCCCATATACACATTTCAACTGCTGATATATGAATTTTATAAACTTCTATAAATTCCCAATATAAATTATCTTAAAGAAAAAATACTGGATAAATTCCATATCGAATAAATTTATCTTATATATATTAAAATTAAAATAATTAGAATAGAATATAGTAATTTTGTTTTTCATTTTAAATTGATTTGAAAATTAATTTCTTTGTGTTTGAATATGGATTTTTGGCTAATTAGTGATGTCAGTTGAATTGATAAATCAAACTAGAATATATATATATGAGCGTAGATTTGATGTCAGGAGGTTATATACGTATATGGACAATGGTATTGAGAGCAATGTAGTTGAATGCCAATTGCATGTAATTTGATTGCAACCGCGCGAAGAGATTTAACGCGTAATTACTTTGATTGAGAAAATACTAGAGAGGATTTTGGGCGGATGAGTTCTAAACTGTCTATGTATAATCATACGATGAGAATAGCATCAAAGGATCGCTACTTCATATCCTGTTCTCAAAGTTGTATAATTGTTATTTAACGATCCGAAATAATATGATACATGAAAAATTGATCGGAAGTTCGTTATGTAGCATTAAAATGACAGTTTTTACCCAAATCGAAATTTTATTTATACTTTAGACTTGCATATAGCTTGTTTTGTAGGAATTAAAGGTATTATTAAGGACGAGCTATTTAATTTTAGTCCTTTTTAAGAGCTTGGAAGTGGCAGATATTTCTATTTCTTCCATTTCAAGGAATAAAAAAGGAACGAGTTAGAAAAACTAGGGATTTATTAAGGTTCAAATTAATATAAAGGATTTGAATGGTATTAGGAAGTCACTATTAAGGACTCACGAGGTACAATTGAGATATAGTAAAAAAAATAAAGCTCTAATGTAGGAACAAAATTTCGACTCGGGATAATTATGTATAATTCTATTACTATTTATTGATAAATAATATATGTATGAGGGTGTTTCATTTTCAGACGATATTTTTTTTTGTTTGTGAACACTGAAAATCTGTTAACTTATATAAAAAAAAAATTCCGAGTTAATTAGAGGCTTAGCGAATTCAAAAATTCGATTTCCCATATAAATAACACGAGAAAAATTTTTTTTTTTTTTTTTTTTTTTTGACTTCAACTCGATTTTTCGGTAATCAAAAATTTTTTTTGAAAAAAATTAATATACAGCTTTGGTAGGGCACTAAATTTGCTACAAAAAAGTTGTTCACTGCAACGCTCTCCGACCAGCAGTTTTCGAGTTGCACGTAGAGCTGGAAAGGTAAAAGTTGATTTATAAATGACAAAAAATTTTCTTTAAACTGGAATTTATTGATTTGACATTAATAATTATCTTACAATAAACGCTATTATATCGAATTAACAATATAATAGCATAAAAAAAAAATTTTCTCGTGTTATTTATATGGGAAATCGAATTTTTGAATTCGCTAAGCCTCAAATTAACTCAGAATTTTGTATCGAACAGGAATATTTTTTTTTTGTATAAATATAACCAGATTTTCAGTGTTCACAAACAACAAAAAAATATCGCCTCAAAATAAAACACCCCAATATGTATATAGTATCATAAAGTTCTTATTATATATATAAGGAATTATGAAACTTCATTATTTTTAGTTGCATAAATAATGAATAGTAGTCGTAGTAAATTTAATAGTAAAAGCACAAGAGCCTACGCATAACTTTGAGTTTTAAAATAAATTGGATTGAGAGTTTTTTAATTTATCCCTTATATAATCAAAGTTAGTTTTACAAAGGGCCGAGATGAATTTTCTTCCCACCCGTAAAGTATTTTCACCTCAGTAAATCGAAATAGCACATGGCACGTTGAAACGAGCAAGTCACGGAAATAGCGACTGATAGTAATGCCAAAGGGGATTTTATTTCCGGTTTTATTCCACCGTGAACAAACGGCTTTGTCCATCAGAACAAAACTTTTTTCCTTCTCATATAATCGCCATCTTTTTCACACACACTTTCGATTATCTAATACCAAAAATAAATATAACAAACTATTTTATTCTTGTTTATAATAAATATATTTATTATTCATTATCTATTCGACAATTATTTATCCTTTACTATTTATAATTATATTTCATATATATTTTTTTTTTTAATGGTCTTATTTACAATTTTTTATCTCTTCTTTTGTGAAATTGAAAATATCTTTCGAGTTATGTATATTTATATACGTATATGGATGAGTGAGAAACGTTTTATTACGCTGCTTTCATTGAAACAGCAGCAGGAAAGGTCTCTACGTTTAGTAATAAATTTTAACTCGACGACGCGACTCGAGAAATATTTCTTATGACCCTCGAATAATTATGAGTCTGGAAGTTTCAGCCGTTTATTACTCAAAATGCATATATCTATAGATTCTACATGAATATGTTACTTATTTATATGTATATTTTTTTTTTCTCATCTTCAACTTCAACTAAAGTTACTTCAAATCGCTGTAATATAAAAAGAAATATACATTTATGATTTATTAAACATATTAAATTCTATACTCTTATATTGTTTCGAGAAAATTGAAACGTATAATTTTATAAGCTTTATTGAATAACATTACCAATAATTTTTCAATACCCCTTAAAAAATATAAATAAAAACAAACTTTTAACAACATATGTAATATATATATTTTTCTTTTTATATTCAATACAAAAAATCTCATTATACCTTATATCACATAACTTTTTTAAATAAACATAAAATAAATTGAAATTTTATTTAATACAAGTTATGGAGAGAAAAAAAATTTTTTTTTTTCTCCTATTAAATATATTGTAACTATAATAATAATAATCTGTAAATTTTATTATATACACATGTGCTATTGCATTAATATGAATGAGAGTACACGTTGTACACAGAACTCTTCGTAATAAAATAAATAATACGACACCCACAGCGATTGTTATTGCATTTGCGTGTTTAAACACGTTTCTTCATTGTTGCATGCATTTAGATGTATGTAGATATACTTTCTTATGTATTTGTGTATATATTTATTCTTTGTTTGATAAAGGTATGTATACAGATAGATAGAGATAGTAAAGTTAAACTCTCAAACAACCCATGGAAAGACTGAGGAGGTGAACTAGTGCCAAAGGTCCTTTAAAAGCTCTTCTCACAACGAGGATCTCTCCTTGTTATTTACTACTACAAAAGACGTACACTCCTATACACATACCAATACACAATTGCTCGACATTCTTGTTATCACTCTTGTTTTATCGCTCAAAAAAATAACCTTCTGTTCAAGTTATTTGTTTTCTTTTTTTCACGTGTTGTAAAAGTTAGATACAAGTATTTCCACTTTATCTCATTAATATTTTAATTTTAAAAGAAAATTGTTCTAGTTTTTTTTTTTGTAAATTTTACCTGAATATTCTCATTAGGGTGGGTTGAAAAAAATCGACTATTTTTTTTTTAACTTCTGACACTGAAAAATTGGTTCCTTATAGACACCTTTAAAATATGCTCTCCAAAGATGAGAACTTAATTTTATTAGGAAAGTCCTCCTTATTTTAGTTTTTTATTTTTTCTTCAGTCCCATATGGCGAATTCCATATCTCGCTATTACTTGATCGTACAGAAAAGTTCTATTTACATTTTTTGTAGGAAATCTATCGCTCTATAAAAAAGGTATCTTACAATTATTTCATAACTCTTACCGTTTGGAAGATATTTGACATTAAAGTTTGAAGAATTTAACAAAAATTTCTTTGTTACTTCTAAATTTTATAACTCGTAAATAAATGAATATTATAAAATGCGCAAGATGTATTTTCGTAGAAAATTAAACGCTCTACAAAAAAGGTCTCTTATGATTGATAGATTACTCTAACCATTAAGAAGATATTCGCATTCGAATCCCAATGGGTACTGATTTTAATAGTTTTTTGATAAATATTTTAAATTTATCCATTCAAATCAAGAATGCAAATATCTTTTAAATGGTCAAAGTAATCGATTAACCGTAAGAGACCTTTTTTGTAGAGCGTCCAATTTCCTACAAAAAATGTAAATAGAACTTTTCTGTACGATCAAGTGATGGCGAGATATAAATTTCGCCATATGGAACTAAATGAAAAAATAATAAACTGCGATGAGAAGAACATTTCTATTAAAATTAAGAGCTCATCTTTGGAGAACATTATTCGAAAATGTCTAGGAACCGATTTTTCAAAATCGGAAGTTAAAAAAAAAATAGTCCATTCTTTTGACCCACCCTAATTCTCACGCTATTGAATTTTCCTCATTGCGCTGTAAACTGCGAGGATAAAAATTGGTATAGGCACATTTTATATGTACTAGTGAATGCAAATAAAAATATACAGCATTTTTCGCAAACCAAAATCACGAATTTCCGGCGTGACACACGCAGCATACCCAACAACATGGTCTTGTCGTCTTGGCAACGCCCGCACATCTGTAACCGTGGTGGTTAAAGAGATTAACTTTCCTATTTATCTCGGGACATTTGCCATCAGTCGCGAAAAGTTTTTTACATCTCAACGCCGTAAACAAATCCAACGAGACTATATCGCCACTGGCTCGCTTCCATATTCTGTTTTATTCTCAATTTTCACCTCCTACCTTTTTTTTTTTTTTGTTTTTGTTTATTTCATTCTTTTGTTTCACACCGCTATATTTTCCCATCGTGTTTATGCCACCACCATCACTCGTTCACCTTCTAGAACTATCCGCCAAACATTGTCACTTTTTTCCATCGCGCTTTTGTTCATGTCGTGAACATTTACAATCGCCATAATCCTTCCTTCTGGGGATAGAACAATATTACTGCAAAAAGAACCAAAGAAAACGGGGAAAAAATAGTAAAATATAAATGTAATAAAAAATGTAGAATATATATAAAATTATATTTAGCAATTGTAATAAAATTTTTATGAGTTAGGAATTTTATTTCAGAACTAAATTGCAATGAAACTATGTGTGTATACATTTATGTGAATATTTTTTTTTTTTTAGTGGTCTACGTTGATTCATAATGATCGTGCAATCTATGTTCGATCATTATATCACGACTTTCCTTCGAACCCATAGCAAGATGCGATTAACGATTTTCAAAGTGTCCAGATAAACAAAAATTAAGTTGCATAGATGAATTCAAATCCAAACAGAAAAATGAAAATATCCAAGAGAATCTCTACTGAATTTACAGGCGCCTTCCGAAATTCATTTGCCATAGTGAAGCGTAAAAAAAAACAAATAAAAAAAAAAGGGAACCGAGAATAAAACTGCATTAACATGATTTTTAAATTCTTGATTTTTCTTCTTGTATTTCCTTTATTCGTAAATATTTATTCTTCGTTAGTGGAGGAAACAAAAAATCTAACTGAGGTATCTACCAATCCCATGAGATTTTACTGCAATGAAGCAAAAATATTCCATCTAAAGCAGCTCATTAACTACCCTTGCAATGGAATGAAAACGAAAGTCTTCTATTCATCCTTTTTTTTTTTTCAAGAATCGCTCAGAATATCCTTGAAATTCAATCTTAAACCCCTCGAACAAAGGAACGTCAATTTCTTGACAAAGAAAGTCAAAGTTTATTAGGTAAGAAATGTAGCAAACAATTGCCGAGGGCGTTCATGCGCCCCTTTCAGCAAATAACTTTGCCCAAAAGTTCAAATAATTTTTACTTTTTTCCTATTATTTTACTCATTTATTTATTTATTTATTTTTTTCTATTCTTCCAATATATTTTCGTGGCAAGTTTGATGATATAGTTTGTGGAAGGAATAAAAAAAAAAAACATATACACAACTGTTTCCGACTGACTTTTCAAATATTGTATGTTAACTGCATTGCCATCAGTAGACAAAATGAAATGTCTCGTCAGACATTTATTTTATCTCAACTTGTCTAAATGACAATGACAAAGTGTTTTTGCCAAGTCAACTCAACTGACAACTAGCATAGACAAACGGGCACTTAAATGCCAGCCAACGATTATATCTCCATATATGTATAACATAACAAAATTTTCTATGGATATAAATTAGAGACGTTGCATTATTATATATTTTCATTTTCTTCTGTCTTTCGTGATTTCCTTCCGTCTCCCGATGAAACATAAATGATTTTTCTGATTACTCGAGATAACTACCCATTTGTCCGTTCATGAGATAAATTGTCCCTTCGATATTTATCAATCTTGATAATAAAAAATAAAATATAAAATGTCTACAGCAACGAAAAATTCAGGTAACCAGAGCACGAATGTTATTGACCAAACGTGGTGTACTATCAATAATTACAAACTCTCGTTAAACTGATATCATTGGAATGAAAGCAGATAACGTAATAGAATTATATACAAAGTATTTTTGTTTCATTCAGCCAACAATATCGTTATAATTAAATTTTTTATTTTATACATAGGTAGTATTATTTTATTGGATATTGGAGTGTTGGACAAGGTTTATTATATTTCAAACGAACGAATTATTCATTGTATATTTACAGTTACAATTAAAACATTAATATAATATGAAAATTAATTATTTAAATGATTCGAATGAGTAAATAATTTTAATAACTTGAAATAACTCAAATTATTCAACTGAATAATTGACTTGACTAAATAATTTGTGGAAAATAAGACGAAAAATCAGCATCTACAAATGAAAAAGAAAAAAAAAGAAAGCAGAAAGTAAATGAGAGAAATAAATTGATGTTGTTAATGAATAAAAATAATAAAATTAAAAAAAAAAATTAGAAGCATTATAGTATCAAATTAAAAAATATTTTGATGAAATCAGAAGGAATATCTAAGCCAGTTAAATTAAGGATATGAATAAAAGAATCAGGATTGACACTGACACGTTGCAAGAGGTGTTGTATGTACGAATTATTCGACATTTATATTTATATTGCGAAAAAAAATATCAAGAAATTTTTCTAGCTTCAAAATTTATTTATTGAGTATATTGTACATATGCATTACATAAATAGGAACCTGCTGAAAAAAAAAAAAAAAATATTCGCCCAAACAGGGACTTGAACCCTGGACCCTCAGATTAAAAGTCTGATGCTCTACCGACTGAGCTATCTAGGCGCCCGGGTTCAAATTTTACCATATTCTATATATTATGCCCATTTTTAAGGATGGAAAAATAAATAAAAAAACACTTTTCGCAAAAATTAAGGGGGAGAGGTATGGTTTTTAGGGTCAAAAAAATCGTTTTTTTTTTTAATGCTATTTTACAAGTTTACAATATCACAAGAATATTGTATGAAAATTTCAGGTCAATCGGCGCAAAACTAATAGAGTTATACTATTTAATGGAGGTAGGTTAATGCGGTGAAAAATTAGCCAATTTTTCCGAATTTTTTTGAAACATACGGCAAGTGTAAATTTATTCAAATAATCGGTAACCGCTATATTTTATCATTGGATCATCTGAAATAAAAAAATCAAAAAGTTTTTATTAGGTAATCACTTTCCCGAGGTAACAACGTCGAGTTTTTTTTTCTTTATTATTATATTTATAAATACAAACAGTTGATTTTTCTAGTCAAAAATCGCGATTTTCACTTCCAAGTCTCACCAAAAAATGAAAAATAATAAAAAAAAAAAAAAAAAACTCGACAACGTTATCTCGTGAAAATATAGTTACCCAATCAAAACTTTTTGAACTTTTTGAAATTTTGATTTCAGATAATCCAATAAAAAAATACAGTGTCCACCGCAAACTAACATTTTTCCGAGGCGTCTACGTATACCTGTTGCCAATGGCTCAATTCGCCTTATTTTTCATTAAAATTTTCACAAAATATAGTTAACACATGGCAGTATCATATAGCAATTGTTTAAATAAATTTATATTCGCCGTATTTGCGGAAAAAATTCGAAAAAATTGCCTCTTTTTCGACCGAATTAACCATACACAAAAAAATTTTCTTTTTTTGAAAAAAAAAAAAAATCATAATTTTTGGCAAAAATGTTGATCAATGATTGACCAACCGCTGGCATTAGCATCATCCAATAAACAAAAATTTTGAAAAATTTTGACATAGATGAATCTAAAATTAAAAATTTTAATTTAAAAAGTGGTTATTTATTTATTTATTCAAATTTTTACAAAATATCTTTGTCTGAATGGCCAAATAATTTTGAATGATAGTGTATGCCGCCTGGGCCCAAGTGGGCTTCATTTATTGTAGGCCTAGACCGCTGCTCTGACGTCAATCGGCCTTTTCTGACGACAAAGAAAACCTCAATGACGTCAGCAGCCTTTGTCTATTCAGATAGAAACAAAATAAAAATCTATCGTGATGATTTTCATTCCTACACTTATAATATAAGAGCTGAAAATTTTTATTATTCAACTCATTTATGTTTATTGTTTTTGTTTTTTTGTTTTTCCAAAGCATGTCAACAAGTCAAGTTTGGTGTGCAAGCAGTCTTTGGTCCATCTGATCCAATACTTGGCCAGCACATTCACAGTATATGTGACGCATTGGACATTCCTCATTTGGAAGTTAGACTGGATTTGGATACAGAGGCAAAAGAATTTAGTATCAATCTTCATCCCGCACAAAATTTGCTTAACGCTGCCTATCAAGACGTTATGCAATTCCTCAATTGGACAAAAGTCGCCATTATTTACGAAGACGATTATGGTATGTTTTATATATTAGTATAATTAAATTATTCCAATTTCATATTTTTATACACTGCTCGCAAAAATTGAAAAAAGTAGCAAACCAAAAAAATTAGCAAATTTTTTGGTTATTTTTGACGGACTGTATTTCAGTGAAAAATGGTCGTATCGACAATTAAAAAAAATGATTTTCAAGCTTGAGGATTCTAGTTTTCAGATCTTTGAGTGAAAAATTTTTTGAAGCTGTAGTTTTCACGTAATCTTTAGATAAAGGACAAAGAACAAAATGTTTGCAAATTTTTTACATTTTATTTTTCGGTTCATAGGCATGGAAAATTTTTTTTGAGCTACACCAATATATGATTCAGATAACCTGTTTATTCAGCTTCAATTTCTTTTTTTAAAAACCACAATACGACCTTTTGTTTTTGAGATAGCGAATTTCAAATGCAAAAGGATCCTTTTTCGTTCAATTCATTCAATTCAAACAAACAAACGAGAAGTAATTGTTTAATGTTGAATATAAATTTTTTTATTTTGTGAAATATTTTATCATTAACAATATAATTAAATTTCCACTTGCTCTTATCGTCGTTATCATTCCATAATATTATTTATTATCAAAAGTTTCATTTTACTGCTGTCACGTAGACTATTTTCGTTCAATTAAATTATGTCCCTCACTTCACTAATTGTTTCTTCGTCATCCCAACAAAACTTTTGACTCGTGTACATTCACATTGTGGGATTAATTCAATTCTATCAATTGTACTAATGAGTGGTATAGTGCCTGCTCTGGTGGTCTCACTAAATGTTTTTCCCTTCTCTTTATATTTATCATTTTCTGTAGGGGAAATAAAAAAAAATATATAGGGTGGAAGTGAAACGTTAGGGTGCTGTTGAAATGTGGTACTTAATAAAAATGTCAAAAAAATAAAAGAATAAATTAAACGATGATGTGATATGAATTAATAGAAATAAATGAAGATAGAAGAGAAAAGCAAATAGCAAAAAAAAAAATTCAAGCTGATGTATATAAAATATTTTCTAATGTTAATTTAAATAGCATCAAAAAGTAATTTGAATCTACTCAATCTTAAATTCAATAATGAATGAATGAAAAAAAATCAAATCTTTTGAATTTTCTTTTTTTTTTTTTCTCATGATAATTTATTTGTATATAAACGTTTATTTATATTTATGAGTTAATACACGTCATGGCTTGTTAGTTTCCTGATGAAATATACGGTTAAATGACTATTTCCCAATGGTCGTTGAGTAATCCAAAGCATCGTTATTCCTGTGACATGAGAAAGTAAATTACAGTTATTATCCCCTGATTGATATTCAATACGATATTTTAAAACTAGATAAAATTGCTATATAATTAATACTGCAATCAACTCGAAATTACATATTCATCTTAATTATTAAAATAATTAATTCACACCTCTCGCAATATTTAAAAAAAGAATGAACAAAAATTTTTATTTATCTTCCATGGAAATATTATCTAACAAACAAAAAAAAAAATAAATATAAATATATTAATTCACAGATGTGTCTTATTAAAAAATTTATAATTTTATTTTTAATTTATGAAGCATATTATTATTTAATTTACTTATAAATATTTAATCGTGTGTACAAAAATCATAAATAATAATTTCTTTTTTATCATTTTCTTAATTTTTTTTCTTCATCAAATATTAGTTTTTTTTTGTTTTGTTTTTGGAACTTGTGAAAAATGTCGGATTTTTTTGAAAACTCATTCATCCTTACAATTATTATAGAATCACGTACATGTCGATTAAAACATCCACCTTTCTAATGCTTTCATGCACACTCCTTCACAATTTTTCCATCTTTCTCTCTTTTCCATTTTCACATTTTCCTTCCTCTCTATATCTTCATCCTTTATCTTCCTATTGCCTTGAGTTGGAAATTTACGACGTCGCTGTAGATTCACGTATCACTGAATTCCGTTCTTTTTCCGATCTTGGCCACGCAGTTCTATCGACTTGTCGAACATGTTCTAAATTCAGTGCACGAAGGGTCAAATATTTTTTTCTTCATTCCTCCTTTCTCTCTCCTCAATTTTATTCCATATCCAACGTCACATTTTTATCCTTCATTTATCCATAAAAATTCACAATTCATCAGCAATAATTTAATAAATAAACAAATACAAACAAAATATATATTCAAATTAAATTTATATAAAAAATTCAAATCATAAATTTAAGTTATAGATAAATTACAGAATAAGTATATAGTCGTTTAATAACTTTATAATCCTCACGTATAGAACTTGCTGACTTAATCCCACATAATTCTCCCTCATTTGACTGAGGGTACAGTTCAGTTGTCTTTATACTTATACATGTATGAATGTATGTATATAAACGGTATATAAAATGAACGGAAGGTTAGAAATGAGGAGGGTGAACATTAGGGGAGACTTTCGCACCCTGTTTACGTGATACTCCTGAATTCAAGGACTTATATACATCGCGTACTATACGGACATCGCGTATATACGCTTTCTCATCTAACTTCTACATTCTAACGTCGGAATACATGGCCCAAAACTAAGAATGAAAATGACTTGTATTAAAAGGACTACCAACAATTTACATTCATCACATTATATTGTATTATTTACACTACATAATTCCAACAAACAAAAATAAATCTACTTAATATAAATACAGTAAAATAATTAATAAACTTATGTAAATCATCTGAGAATTATTTTAGAAATTCTTCAATTTTATTTCATCATTTTTGATTGCTTTATTTTATTATATATTATAAAATAAATATTGACGGAACAATTTGGGAGAAATAAAATAAATCTACTTAATATAAACACAATAAAATAATTAATAAGCTCTTATGAATCATTTGAGAATTATTTAAAAATTCTGCAATTTTATTCAATCATTTTTATTTCGATAAATCAAAGTTATAAGATTTTTTGGAAATTTTTGAATACGATTGATTTATTTTATTATTTATTATTATACAATAAATATTAACGTAATAGAATGGAAGGAACAAAATAAATCTACTTAATATAAACACAGTAAAATAATTAATAAACTTATGTAAATCATCTGAGAATTATTTTAGAAATTCTTCAATTTTATTTCATCATTTTTGATTGCTTTATTTTATTATATATTATAAAATAAATATTGACGGAACAATTTGGGAGAAATAAAATAAATCTACTTAATATAAACACAATAAAATAATTAATAAGCTCTTATGAATCATTTGAGAATTATTTAAAAATTCTGCAATTTTATTCAATCATTTTTATTTCGATAAATCAAAGTTATAAGATTTTTTGGAAATTTTTGAATACGATTGATTTATTTTATTATTTATTATTATACAATAAATATTAACGTAATAGAATGGAAGGAACAAAATAAATCTACTTAATATAAACACAGTAAAATAATTAATAAACTTATGCAAATCATCTGAGAATTATTTTATAAATTCTTCAATTTTATTTCATCATTTTTGATTGCTTTATTTTATTATATATTATAAAATAAATATTGACGGAACAATGTGGGAGAAATGAAATAAATCTACTTGATATAAACACAGTAAAATAATTAATAAACTCATATAAATCATCCGAGAATTATTTAATAATTTTGCAACATTATTCAATCATTTTTATTTCGATAAATTAAAATTATAAAATTTGTCAGAAATTTTGAATAAAAATTGATTTATTTTATTAGATATTATAGTATAAATATTAATGATTAAATGTGGGAGAAATAAAATCAATCTACTTAATATAAACACAGTAAAATAATTAATAAACTCATATAAATCATCTAAGAATTATATAAAAATTCTGCAATATTATTTAATCATTTTTATTTCGATAAATTAAAATTATAAAATTTGTCAGAAATTTTGAATCAAGATTGATTTATTTTATCAGATATTATACAATAAATATTGACGAAATAATGTGGGAGAAGTAGGTGTTTATTTTAAAGCTTGAAATATGTCTGAAAAAGTAGCAAAAGAAAAATGGGTTACCTGCAGCAGATATGGAAACCAACATGAAAACCTTTTGAATAAACGTGCAATGCAAATAGATATTATTCGATTTATTTATTTGATCTCACACAAACATAACTATATGTCTAACAAATACAGTTTCGAATCGGATCCCACGTATGTATACACAAATGTTATATAACCAATGTTAGCTTACATTTGAATCCACCAAGATCTCCAGTCACCTCAGGGTATACATATTCCAACTCAAGGTACAACCATCGCGAGAGAGTTACAGTATGTAACATGTGTTCAGGTGTACGGTATATGTTTATACACACATATTGGTGCATCTGCTACACGCATATGCGTATTTGTATTTTGCAGATCAATGTCCTGTGAGATATCACATCGAGATATCTTTGAAATAACCTCATGAAGGTAAAAAAAAATACTTCATGTTGTGCTTGTGAAAAATGTAGAAAATAAAATTTGATTTTTTTCTATCAATATTGTATCGTTTTTATATAATTTGAATATTTTTTTATTCATTTATTCGAAGTTCCAACTTTGTCTTTTTTTTTTTCTTTAATTATGTATATTTATTATTAAACTTATGTTGAATAAATTAAACTCAATATATATTATTTATATATTTCATCAGGTATACATAATTATTAATGGAAACTTTTTTTTTTTTTCTTATTATTATTTACTGTTGGGCATTTACGTGAAAAATTAATGTAAACCGTTTTCTCAATAGATTCGTATAATAATAATAGTATAATATATAATAATAAATAATTATTAAATGAAGAAATAAATTTTGATTATCAGAATCAAATAGTTTTTACACAATTACTGGAAAAATTCAAATTTCACCAGATGTATTTATTCTTTTCACGAATCTATTGAGAAAAGAGTTTACATTAATTTTTTCAATTAAATATCCAATAGAAAAAAATGAAAAAATAAAAATTCTGTTAATCGAAATTTATTTCTTTTGTTGTTTTGTATGTATAAATATATTTCCAGATAATAGATCATGTTGTCAGTTTAATTATTCCACTATTTATAACAATAATAACTATCAAATAAGTCAACAAACATTATAAAGATTTAATCATAATTCAGCCGACATATCATCTACAAATAAATAATAAATAATATCATATTATGAAACACCAATTCAATATGAAAATTACCAATTTTTCATATTCAGCATAACCAAGAAATTCTTCGAGTGTTATGTTCCAAATAAACCATTCTACACCATCATTTGAAGTAACTATAAATACATATATTTTTTTAATTCAGTCATATTTTATTTAAATATTAAAAAACTTCAATTTTGTTAAAATAATATATATTCAATTGTTGAATTTTTTAATATCAAAATTCGTCCCAAAACTTCAGAAAAACTATTTCCAGCATTTCACCAATAGAATTCTCCAGAAATTACCTTCTGCTAGATATAAATACATATATGTATATAAACACACGTATACACATTGATATATACACATACATATATGTAATCAATATATGAATTGTCGGGGACATCGAACTTCCAGATCTCATATGTCGTTCGCAATGCGACGGGTAGACGAATTGAATTCACAATGCGTTTTCATCCGATATCTTTACGTAGAAATACGTTCACGAAGATTTTGATGGTGGTAGGATTCACTCCCAAGTGTTGCCTGCCACTTTCATTCCACATGTACCAAGTGAAATTTCGTTATTTTGAAAAATATAGCGACAAAATAAAAATAAATAAATAAATACAAAAAATAGGGAGACACAATAAAGACAAAAAGCGAGAGATATTGTAAGTTGAGGGGGAAAAATATCTGTCAATAAAGATTCCATCGATGAGAAGTCTGTATTCTGAATTCTTTTAGCTCAGACGTAAAGCGATGACAATCAAAATTTTTCGAGTATTTTGTTGTCCACCAAAAAGCCCAAATATCATGTACCAAAAATACCATTTGTACTTATACGCTTCGAGAATCATCAATGAACGGTTTTGTTCACTCCATTACCCACTATTGTCAATGAAAAAAGTTGATTGTTAAGGGTTGGAGATCGAGAGAATACGTGACATTCAAGTGGTTCATGTCTATTTTTTCTTTTCTTAATTTTTTTTGGTGAATTTTTTTTTTTTTTTTCAGGTTATTTTATAGTGGTCGAGATAAATGCCTTACGATCTTTATAAGTGATTGTCATTAGATTGTATGAAACACGACATAAGCACATTTCCAACGAGGTGTTTCATGACACTTCAACATTTTTAGTCCCCAGAGAAATTATCCTTTCGCTTGGATAACCGACGCGATTTTTCCTTTTCCATTTATTCCTTTTTGGTCCCTCTCTTGTCTCCTTCATCTTCCATTCATTTTCCCCTCTCTCCTTTTACATCTCACTCACAGAATTTTTTTCGCTCGAACCAAACGAACGATTCAGCCAATTATCTCAGACGTCCTTCTTAATACCGAAATCCTGGCGCAGCTGAATTTATCGAATTTAGCCAGCTACGTTTGCTTTTATTTATCTCCATCACTTTTACAGGAAATTCGATATCGCTTCTTGTTCTTCTTCTTCTTTTTCCACTCTCTTTTCTTCCTACTCTCCAATATCTTTCTTAGTTTTCCTTTTATTATTTTTATTGTCATTTATTTGTTTTTTTTATTTATTTTTCAATAAAAGATGTTCACTCGATAATTCCTATACAGGTTAAAGGAAATGAATAATTGGACAATAAATCATCGCTTTTCATTCATTGCTATAGATTTATTTCTTTTGATTTAATTTATACGTTTTATAGACATTTTTATTTTTATTTTTTATTCTTCCACTATTTTGTTAATAGCAGTGTATTATATATGACTTTATGATAGATAGCAAAATTAAATGAAACGTTCATGATGAACCTATCAATGGCTACAGATATACGAGAGGAAATTTCACACTTGACACGGAATGTCGTCGACGAGGTGGAAACAGTAAATGACACCTAACCCATACACCCTTGAAACATTCTGTGTGCACAGACATCAGATATCAACTCAGTCTCTAATTGGCAATCATGATATTGCTCACCAGTTAAAACTCAATACATTCCTCACTATGCATGAGATACAGAAATAGATGCAGAGCTGTTGATCTCACAAAAAAATACACATGATAATCTCAATTCGTAATTGATATCTAGATTAAATTAACAAGTGAATTAAAGTGCACATTTATTTCAAGATTTTTATATTTAAAAAATATATTATTTTTGGAAGCTATGCAAGATATTTTGCCTGATAATTCTAGCTAAATGTCGGCCACAAACATTTGGCAGTTTATCAAAAATAAACGGGGTCGATACGACGTTTTGAAAATTTCGTCGTCAAAAAGTAAGTTTTTGAGTTCATTTTATTTATTTTTTGACATCTATACGGACAATACTGATAGTAATATGATTATACAATAATTTTAAAGATATATTAGGCCTTCTAATACCATATATATTTTGCAGGCAAATCTTTAATTTCATACTAATTTTCGGGGTTATGTTTCTTGGGAGAATATGTTTTGAAAGAGCCGGGCTGCAGTGTGATGAAAAAGCTAGCTTTATATGGTCCCTCAAAAAAGCTCTTACTAAGAAATCTAAAATAAATAATGATACAGACTCAGATACATCGAATAAAATTATATGAGTTCTTAAAAAGATCGTACCTAGTCAGATTGCAATGATTGATCTCAAACGACTAATCTCATGAGAATTTCTTAGATTTAAGTGAATATTTTATCCCGAGCTTGCGTTATAAAAAGCGCTTTATAATTATATAAGATATAAAATTATTTCTTAACATTATTAGTAAATAATATCTTCGTTAATCTAATATTTTTTATAAAAGAGCCGAATTTCATTATTTTTATAAATGGTTAGAAGTCCAAAAATACCAATAATTTTCAAAAATGTTTTATGACATCACTTACATAAATGATTAAACAATTACTCATTATACAAATTTTTTTTAACTATTTATTTATTTTTATATTATTTATCCCTTTTTCAAAACTGGCTCTTTCATGCCACTTTTTCCATAAAACCAATCCTGACAAACAAAAAAAAACAATAAGAGCATGAACATTTGTAATATTCGTGAGAGACTTATCAATAAAGGTGTCATTGAAAATTTTATATACTTTTTTATTACGCCATTAAAAATATATTGGGAGTCGAAATTCATTTTATCCCATCTTCCACATTACCTCAAACAAGCCATTACCCAAACATCATTTCTATTTCGTCAAACATTCAAAAGTAATATCCTCTCATTTGCTCATTGCCTGTTTCACTTTATCAAACTCCACTAAAACTTTGTCGAAGTTATATATTTCTCACCGTTTTCTTCGTTCAGGCACGGCAATACCGATTAACAGTATCGTATAGTGAACGCTAAATAAAGCGACTGCCACAGTCTACCAAAGTTCGATTAGATCTGAGAAGATATAAAGTATCGAATCCAATGGTTCACTGGTTGGTTGATTAGTTGGTTGAATAAAGACGTCTTCGTTCTTACTACAACAATAGTGAAATACAAAATGAAATAAAATATTCTATCCAATAAAATACAACCAAACTTGCCTGAATTAAGAAATAAAAAAAAACATTTTACTTTAAGTATTTATTATATTTTTCTCACATAATTCAATTGATGAATAAAATATTTCTTTGGTTTTTTTATTTCATCATTCTTCTTGAGGAAATGAATTAAAATTTTGAGATAAAGCAACAAAGCAAAGAGATTAGGGCACAGGTAAACGAAGATCTACAAGTTATATCACGTTGATATCTTTGATTATTCAGGCACTAGTTTCATATCAATGTTTATATTTCTATATCGATTTCATTGAAAATATCTGTAGTTTATGAGCTTCTTTATAGTGTTTAACCATCGTATCTTGGTCCAAAACCTACATCCTCATACATTATTGTTCGCCTTACTTCAATATACTTGGCTTCTCAACGATAAGAGTGACGAGCAATAAAACCTTTTTTCAACCGTTTGTTGCTAAGACAATATATACGAGCACTCCTTGAGTGCCTCTCATACTTACATTTTTTCTTTTTCTTATATAGTATTTCTTATTTTTATTTTATTTTCTTTGCTTTATTCTTCGTTTTCTTTCTTCTTCTCAGGTCTGATAAAGTTACGGGAGTTGGTTAGGATGCCCAAACCCCGTGAACTCGAGATACATTTAAGACAAGCTGATCCTGAATCATATAGACGAGTACTTGCTGATATCAAAATGAAAGAAATAAGAAATCTTATTATTGACACAAAGCCAGAGCACATGCATCACTTTTTACGAATGGTTTGTAAAATATTCTTATTTGTATACTTTGTTAAAATTAATAAACATTATTTTTTTTTTTATTATTATTTTTCACTGACAATAAATAATACACTGATGATAAATTTTTATTGATCAATAATTTCATTTATTTTTTACTTCTTTGTTTTAATATTTTTTTTATTTTTTATTCTTCAATTTCAGATATTGCAATTACAAATGAATGACTACAAGTACCACTATCTCTTCACCACTTTTGTGAGTAATAAGAAGAAAAAGAATTAATCAAATAAACTTGTTTCAGCAGCTTTTTTTTATTAAATTATATTAAAAATGGAAATGTAAAATTTCATTTGAATAATTTAATTAAATTATCTTCTGTTCTTTTTATAATCATTTGTCATTATTATAATATAATTTATATATCACTTTTTTATTCAATAAAAAAATCATAGGATCATTGTAAAGCTCGTGCAATTTTTTATTGAATTAATATACAAATTATTCACGAATCATTTGCAATTAATCGTGAAAAAATAAATAATAAAAATTGATATTTTCACCAAACTTTACGAATTAATTTTGCAAATAATCATGAAGAAATAAACAATAAAAATTGATATCTTTATCAAACTTTACTAATTGATTTTATGTAATTCAATTGATTATTAAAACATTATTAATAAGATCGTAGTTATTAAAAATCAACTGGCTATTTAGAAATAATATTCTTCATTCATGCATTATTCATAAAAATCAGTGAACAAAAATTATAATTATCATATACCTAATGAATATTTAACTAATTACAAAGTCAGTTGACTCTTTACAAGTTGATTATCATAGCTAATTAAATAATCATACTAACACTTCATTATATTATGCAAAAATATATTTATATCGACCACAAAGAAAAAAGTAATTTTTATTTATTATAATAATTTATAAATGATTGGAATATGGTTTTGAAAAATATGGAATAAATTGCGATAAAATACAGAATTAAATATTCCTTTTATAGGATATTGAGACCTTTGACTTGGAGGATTTCAAATACAATTTCGTCAACATCACTGCCTTTCGATTAGTCGACGCTGATGACACAGGAGTTAGAGGACTATTGCGAGATATGGAACGTTTTCAACCAGCTGGAAACACCATACTCAATAAATCACGCGTTATTCAGGTGAGTAGAGACAAATAAATACACAATAAACATCAACAAAATTCTCCATCCTGTATTATTATATTTCAATTCCCTTTTCATCATTTATCTGTCACTTTTATCAAATGAACCAAAATATTTCCGCATAAACAAATATATTTCAAGAATTTTTAAAATATCACCGTTGCGTATTTTATTGTGGGAAACTGTGCAACTGATAAAATGGACAATCATTCGAAAGAAGTGAAGAAAAAATAAATAGACAAAATATATTACTCACAGCTGTTGCCTCTAGCATCACTTGGGGCTCGTCAAGGTCCAATATTCTCTTGAGGATAATTCAACGCCTGGCTTTTATGTGCTGGTCTTTATATTTTATTTCTATCCGAATTAAATGGCCATGTTAGCCGTCGGGAAATTGTAAAAAAAAGTGTGATCACAATCAATGATAGACACAGTAGTCGTACGTTTCAGATATATATGATTAGTATATAGTGTGAAGAAAAAGTATAACGGTTGCTTTGGTGAAATAAAAAGTTGGCAAAATCAACAGTATACGTGCGAACATTGGTGATGTACTGATGAATGAAGCACCGGATACAGTATCGTGGACATCAGACTATCTATATATCTACGTTGTGTGATGTGTGGAGTTGAGCAAGTGAAAGAAAAAAAAAATACCTGTACCTACATTTATACACATTCATATAGAACAATCATCCAGACAGGTTCAAGCTTGAATGAAAAAATACGGAAGAATGCACATTCAGAACAAATATAATATAATAAAATAAAATAAAATAAAATCGGTGACAATTGACGGGAATAAATATAATACAATAAAGATAAAAGCCAATTGTACTTTTTAAATTTATTCATTTAGAAAATATTTTTAATTGTATTATTGTTGATAATAAATCATGTTGATTATATATACGTGCAAACGATTCAACATACTCTAATGGCATTGAGATAATTTAAAGTGATAGTTTTTTTTTTTTTTTAAAGAGTAAAGTAAGACAGTTAATGGCAGACCAAAGCTCGAGTTGCACTACTCGCAATGCAGACACGGACACCGATGAATCAACGAATTTTCTCTCGACTCGGTGGATAACCTCTGGGCGTTTGTACTCATAAATCACACTATCTCACACTCGAATAGTGAATGGGGTTTTATTATTTTATTTGCCATGGTGGTGTCTGTCGTCATGGAGTTTGTGGATATATACATACATGTATATGGTTGAAATAAAATAGTTGAGAGTGAATAAGAGAGTGAAAGACGCGAGTTTCTGTGTATAAAATTTGGCAACGTTGTCTGAGAACACTACATGTGAAAAGGCGTCGGCAAGTCCCGCGCTTTCTATAGGTACTCACACACACACACATAAATATATATAAATATATATATATACATAGAAATTAAATTTAAATAATTATATATATTTATGTATTTTTGAAAATTTTTTTTTCGACTTTAACTCGATTTTTTGCTAATCTAAAAATTTTTTTTTATAAATTATCAGATTTCCAGGTAAGACAAACAAAAAAAAATATCGCCTAAAAATGAAACACCCTAATGAGTACACAACAACTTTCAAGATATTATTACGAATTTGCGATACATATTTGTTGCATATAAAAAAATTAACAATAAAAATCACATTATTCAAAACTAAACACAGAAGAAAAAAATTAATTTACTAATCAAAAATTGATTTATAATATATTTGATTTTTAAACACAAATATATTTTATTTTTTAATGTTTAAATAATACAAAACAGTCGACCATTGCATAAACCTTCCACTATGATTCGATAATTAATAATTCCGAAAGTATTTAAATAATAAAAATAAATTTTTATGCATAACATTTCCTGCAATGAACAAAAATTGATCTCAGAATAAATTAATAATTTATTTCAATTAATCATAATAGTATTTAGGAATTAAAATAAATTACTTATACATATGTACATGAATTGAAATCTCACATATATAATTGTGAGATTATATTAAATCAATTTCAATATATCAGAGAATATCGTGGGAATATATTTATTCTTGGTCGTCACAGTAGATATTTCGCTCTAAATGCTAATGCTTCATTCGTACACATAATATGTATGTATATAAGAATATAAAAAAGTGACATGACACATACACATAGATATACATATAATACATACATAAATATACATATCTTACGCAGACAGAGCAATATATGTATATAACAGACAAGAAAGACACGATTGCAGAATGATAAGAAAAATCTACTGGATGTTGCGGAAAAATTGAAAAAATTATACATAGCAATATAATTTATTTACTTATATTACAAATTATATATTTACTTAAATTACTTACCATTGTCGATATAAAACAAAACAAATTTAAATTATTATACACATTTCTGTATATGTAAATAAATGTATATGAAGATTATTTTTATAAATTTATGTTTTGGATAAAATACATTTATATACTAGGTGTGCCATTTTTAGCCAACTTTTTTTTTTTTCATCAAAAGATCGAGCTGAAAACTTACTGGACGATGAAGAGAGAAGCCTGTTTGAAGCGGAGCTCTTAATTTCAATATTTAGAAGTGGCTCTTTGTAATTTTTGTTTTTCTATTTAAATAATATGAGAAAAAAATTTTTTTTTTTTTGATTTTTGTAGCTCGGCATTTGCGCATCATAAAAATAATTCCATAGCATATTCTTGTAGGGAATCGAACGCTCTTCAAAAAAGGTCTCTTACACTTTTTTCATAAAGACAGCCATTTCAAAGATATTCAAACCCAAAGTTTCAAATGTATGAAATTTTCACTTTTTTGTTATTAAATTGATACTAATCAATTTGTTATTGTTTTGAAAATTTATTTGTAATCGGAAAACTGGTTTTAGTATGCTAATATTTTCGTGAAGCTTAAAAAAAAATACTCACGTGTCAAATATTTTTTTTTTTTATTTTATTTACTATGAAAAAATTTTTGTATAACTTTTGTTAAATGAATTTCATTATTATTTTAAAGCAATAAAAATTATGCTGCCTAAATAAAATTAAGCAATGTGACTACAATTATTGAATTATTCTTTTATTATAATAATAACGTAATTAATATCGATTTAATAATAAAAAAGTTAAAATTTCATACATTCGGAACTTTGGGTTTGAATATCGTTAAAATGGCTGTCTCTATGAAAAAAATGCAAGAGACCTTTTTTGTAGAGCATTCAATTCCCCATAAAAATATGCTATAGGCTTATCTTCATGATGCGTAAATGCCGAGCAACAAAAATCCAAAGAAAAAAATTTTTTTTTCCCACGTTATTTAAAAGGAAAAA
Organism: Microctonus brassicae; assembly: GCA_918226075.1. Taxonomy (NCBI): domain Eukaryota; kingdom Metazoa; phylum Arthropoda; class Insecta; order Hymenoptera; family Braconidae; genus Microctonus; species Microctonus brassicae. Next base: position 14,636,757 of record OW445481.1, on the reverse strand, counting down.
CAAAAATTACAATAAGGAACCTCTAAATATCAAAATAAGAATTGCGCTTGAAACACGCTGCTTTTTAAACCGTCAAGTAAGTTTTCACTCTGTCTCTTTGATGAAAAAAAACGTTGCCTAAAAATGGCACACCATATTATTATATACAATAATATGGTGTAGAATATATCTCGTAAAATCGAACGTTGATGTAAATGTAGTGTAAAAAATATAAAGTGTATATAGTTAATGCTTTCGGCTCTTAACTTTCATACGCAAAGATTTGACAGTAACTTTCTACATGTACAGCCAACGTTGAGTTTACTGTTAAATCCGAAGAGCCAAGACCCAACCGCCCAGTGTAGTTAACGTTTTCCGCCAATCCAAACACAAGCTCGTAAACTCAACGAACCATTTCCTATTTCCCTCTATCTTCGCTCTCACTCTCAACTCTCTTTATATTACTCTCACTTTTCCACTTGCACGACAGATGCCAAACCAAATGCAACACATAACTTCAACTTCATGTAAAAGATTTTTATCTAAATAAATTCATTAAATCTGTCTGTGAAAAAACGAGGAAAAAAAATCACCACTTGAAATAAATATTATTTATTTTTGGTATTATTAATTTAATAGTTACAATTGACTTTTATTTTTCTTAATGTATAGATCAAACTGTTTATGAAACTTTGACAATAATTAGTAATTAATTGTTTAGAGTTTATTAAATTGTATCAATATTAATTTGAGAATTTAATATCTTGAATCAAAAACAAAGAGTAAATGATTTGTATTAATTAATAATCAAAGACGTTTCTAACTTTGATTATTCAAATATAATTAGTAAAAGAAATGTAATGATGTGGCAAGTCTTTCTATAATGTTGGTAGAGAGTTAAGTAAATGTATATTAGTATATGAGAAATGGTCGATTTGATTGAATATATTTAATGTTGAATGTCTGCTTCATGTTATTCATCTGATAACTGTGTAATTTTGCGATCTCTCGTAGTTTGTACTGCAAATATACATAGGTAATTGGTAAGTTCGTGGACTTCCGCCATCTTCCTCTCTGTTACTCTGCCGCCCTCAACTTTACTGTTACTTCCATCACTTGATTCGTACCATTTCTCATAAACCACATCTTCCTCACTCAGTTATTCCATTTGCGTGACCCTATTTTTGCTTATATTATAATCTTCATATTTGAAAATCAGATGTAAAATCCCTGGAAATATAGAAAAAAATAATGTAGTGAAATAAAAAAATAAAATCGTAGTAGCAAGTTGTGGCTCATAAATAAAAGACATGAGGGGAAAGAATAGTAATTGTATTTTCGGTATAGATAAACAAATGAAAAAAAATTATTACAATAATGCGACTTTGTTGTTAGATAAAGTAAAACTGTAAAATATTAAACTAAAATAATAACAACAAAGTAGTGTGAAAAAAAAAAGATATTTTATTATTTTATATGGTTTGGAAATACAGTAAAAATCAAATAAAAAAATTCATGGAGATGATATAATAAAATAACAATGTGAGATATCGATATTTTTTATTTTTCTAAAAGTATATATTCATTTTATTTTATTTCTATTTTTCTTTTCTATCAGAAGATTCTTTTAAAATAAATAATTTCTTGTTTATCTTTTAAAATATTTTATCTTCATGTGTGTACTTACCTTTGACTATCAGTGACTTCTGTTTTTAAACAATACAATTTATTCAACAGGCAGAACCAGCTTTGATGTACGATAGTGTTCAAGTATTTGCCGTAGGGCTGAGAACTTTGGAGCAATCGCACGCACTCAGGCCAGCAAATCTCTCGTGCGAATTGGAGCATCCATGGGACGGTGGTTTATCATTAATCAATTACATTAATTCGGTGAGTAATTTATTCTCCCCTTTATTACAATCATTCGAGCAAATGAAAATCATTAAATAATCTACATCATCGTCGAAAAAAAAAAATTCAATATAACCACAAAACAAAAAATAAGAATGAATCATTAAAATAAAAAAGCATTTGTATGAATTTTAAATATGTTTTGATACAATATGAAATGTATGTAACAGACGGCTACAAATATCGTCCAAATATATATAAATAATAAATATATATTCACATATTCTTCACGTGAACAGATCGAACAAGCCGCACGAATAAATTGTTTAATACCACGTAATGAATGGTGCGGAAAACTGTCATCCACATAGAAACCACAAATTCTCATGTGACGTCGTACAACCCTCTTTACGAAGTGCCCTAAAATGATTGCAGTTTCAATCTTGAAAATAATTCTTTCAAAATTATTTTCATTTTACCATCAATTATTTTATTAAGATAAATATAAATAAAATTATATTTATTTTTTTCTGTTGTTGTTGTTGTTATTGTTGTGGCCAAAATCTGATTCACATACGAACATATTAATAATGAAATTTCATTTTATATAAATTGAATATAATTTATACAAAGAAACATAATTGAAAATAATAATTTCGGAAGATTAATTTAATTATATGCATCCAACTAAATATACCATATGCCTTTGGTCTGTTTATATGTATATAACTATTAATTGTCTACCACTGGTTATACGCTTGATTAAATCTAGGACAAATTAATTTGGTTTCCACAATAGTTCACTTAGGACCAAGGAAAATTATAATTATAGAAATGGTTATAAAGTGCAGACAAAAAAAATATTGTTTCAATCATTTTGATGAATATGTGAATAAATAATAATTTATATATATAAATTATCATATATATTAATAATAATATAATGATTTAATTAAATTATAATAATTTAAGGTAATTATTATACACTAAAGAAAAAAATTAAAGGGTCAAAATAATTTCCGAAATTTTTTCGTGTTTTTTGACAGGCTGTATCTCAGTGAAAAAAGGTCGTATCGAGTTTCCAAAAAAACCATTTTAAAGCTCCAAGTCTCTAGTTTTCAGATCTTATAGCGAAAAATTTTTAAGAGTCACGTTTATTACGTGATCCTCTGAAATCCTAAGAAATAGCGCGAAAAAAAAAATTTGCAAATTTTGGGTCTTTTTTTGTTGAATTTACGAACTCAAGAAAAATTTTTTTTATAGCTAAACCATCAACTGGGCTGGATAGCTTGTTTATTCAGCTTCAATTTCGTTTTTTTGAAACCTCGATACGACCATTTTTCACTGAGATACAACCTGTCAAAAAACACGAAAAAATTTTGGAAATTTTTTTGACCCTTCAATTTTTTCCTTTAGTGCATTTAAATATTGGAATATTGTTTATTTTTATTTTCATTTTTAGGTTTAAATACAAATAATAAATATTGAATTAATGTGTGCATGGATAATGAAATATAATTTTTATCATAACTCAAATTGTAGTGGCGGAAAAACGAGCAATGATTTGTTGATATTAATTTTCATGGCAATTGATATAATATATGATATATATTTGTATTTATATCTATATGTATATAGAAAATAATAAAATGGGTTTGGAGCACATCACATTTATTGCAGTACTAGAAATGTCGTCATCCCGACGTATTCATAAGCGACGATGTGCAAGTATATAATATTTATATGAATGGTAGTCGCATATCGAAATTTTACTTCTACCCAATATATATTTACATTTCAACTAGGTATATCATTTCTATCTATTCCAATTGTATATCATGAATTTATTCTCACTCCGATATTATTACTACTCCCTCTCATTTCATTTATCTTCACGTAAATTAATCATTCACGCTACTTTTATTTTTACATTTTTAAATCGACGAGTTAAAATAAAAAAAAAAAAAAAAAGAATTTGATAAAAGTAACGTTCTATTGTGTATGGAACTGTGGACAATTTTTCAAATTAAACTGATTCCCTATGGGAATGAGAGAGTGTTACGTTGGAATCGCCCTGTGATTGATTTTTTATTTCTTCTTTTATTTTTACATTGTGATATTTTTTTTTTTTTTTTTAACATCATCCATGCCTCTCTAATTCCATACAGACAATTTTTTTTTTTCCTTCAAGCCATTTATATTTATTCACACTTTAAATCCTCACCGATGTACATTTATTTTACTTGCCACATTTACTCACACAGGGACATTATAAACACAAATATATGAAAATAAATTCTGTTCGTGTAGTTTCAATTATAATTTATTATCAATTTTAATTATTTTATTAATTAATTATTTAACAATATAGCTGAACAGTTTAGGAATATCTTCTTTTTCAAGGGGGAAAGCCACTGTGACGGCCGAAAAAATGTCAGGATCGTTTTTTTTCATATTTTATTGCGTGCTCATCCAACAATATTTACATAAATTTTTATTAAAAAATATTAAATAGTCAGAAAAGAAAATTCAAGTTCATTATGATCTATATGAATGTAGTTACCGTTGTACAAAGCGGATTTGTTCTAAATTTATTCTTCTCAAAATGGCGGCCGATTGAAAATAAAAAAAAAATGTTGAAAAAAATGAAAAAATTTTCAATCGGTCGCCATTTTGAGAAAAATTAATTTAAAAAAAAATCCACTACGTACAACGATAACTACATTCATATAGATTATAATTAAGTTGAATTTATTTTTTTCAGATAACCCGTTTTTGAGAAATTGATGCGACCATGCAGGGAATAATTTTTTTTCTAGCTCTGCAGCAGTGCTCATATCTTTAAGACTGTTGAGTATTTTTTAATATAAAAATTCACGTAAATATTATTGGATGAATACGTAATAAAATAAAAAAAAAAAAAAAGATCCTGATATTCCTATATTTTCTCGGTGAAAAAAATTCTACACCTTTTTTAAATCAATCTTATAAGCTCAAAGAACATTTTGACATCCATCGATTAATTTTTCAATTAATAAATTAAGTGCTTAAAATTCTTTACAACTGGATATTTAAAAATACTCTCAGCTTCAAACTGTTAATTTACTAACAATAAATAATAATACAATTCAAGTTATAGTAAATGTAAAAAAGCAGTAACCAATTTACAATGACAATATAAATAATTTTGCTATTCTTCAAAATTATTTAATGTAATTTATTCAACGAGTAAAAATATATTTTTCCACTCAAAGCTATACAAATTTATTTCTAAATAATATATAATCCTATGTAAATATTCATTGCCTATTTCATTTTTCCGATTTACCATCCTCAACCCTCATATATATTATTTTACAAAATTTTTCCTCAATTATTCTCAAGTGCAATTTCTACAGATTCTATCACATCATTGTCAGATAATTGACATATTTACGACAGGGATAAGTCTCTTTGGGGAGCCCTTATTAACACTAGGATCAACTACAGCAAACAATTAATTTTCCATTAAATTATTAAAATAATAAAATATTCATTTTTGAATTTACAACATAAATTATAACCTCCACCCATCAATTTTCAAATATATAACAGTCAGTCACTCAAACCCTTTCGAACATGATCAGCAACATTCGGTTATCATTTGTCACGTATATAAATATAATATCAACGATTATAATCCTATAAATAAATATCAACTATTAAATTACAACTTGTGCATTATTTAACAACGCCATTAAATACAGATCATTTGATAATATCTCATCACCAAGGAGTCAAAACAAACATATGAATTTCATTCTGTTGCCCCACAGCTTCTGCTAGGACATAATAAATAAATAAATCAATCAATCAATCAATCAATCTATAATGATCAACAATAAATAATATATTTATTTACACATAACAAGATATCATTATATCACTGTCGTGTCATACTATGGTATTCTGAGAAATGATTATATAGTTAAACATTCGCACATAGTACGTAAACTTAATTATGCATTCTGTCACGGTACAACCATTGATCCCATATAATATACGAAATGCTCGAACGTGTCAAATTCACGAATAGTGTATATTATAATATCTATAGATACATGTATTACCCGCGTTAATATTCCCTCGTGAATTTAAGTGCGCATGTTGAATACACCGATTTATATCTGTATATTATACCTACACGTGGGAGACAGTGTATTATTATTATACATACATAGGTATTAGGTGTATATATATGTATATATGTATATATATATATAATATATATATATATATTATGTGAGTACATGTGTGTATGTACTTTGAGGAAAATGGAGTGTGTGCGCTAGACTGCGCTTGGCCTTCGTGTTAGCCTTAGATTCAAAATTGGTATATGCATAGGTAGGTAATACACAAGGTACGTGAAAGGGATTATTAAGAGTAGAGTATATATGTATAGTTTGTGGTATGTAGATGGATATGTAGGTGTATGTGTGTGTGTTAATGGTGTGAGAATGAATTTGGCGTGTTACCAAAAGAGCAAACTAAATACTGTTACAATCGCGAAGACCAATTAGAAAATTTTACTTGGAGTGATATTTTAAAATAAATATTGGTGTTGAATTATAATTTTTGATATTAAGTATATTTAGGTGGTGGAAAAATAGCTTTCGGATGGGGAAGTGGAAGGAATTGTTATATGGTATTTGTTTATTTTGGTTTTTATAGAATTTTAGAATTGTAGAATTTGAATTTGGATAAATTGAAAAGGAAAAGGAAAATTGAGGTAGGGATTTGTTTAGTTGTTTGATAATTTGATTGGAGTGTGATTAGAGAAGGGAAAATATGCTCTGAGAAATGAATAAGATTGAGAGAGAGAGCTGAGGTGATTTTATGCATAATGAAGGAAGATAATAATGAGGAGATTTATTGTGTTTTTGATATTTATATTTTGATGAAGGAGTTCATATTTTAAATTGTTAATGTTTATATTGTATTAAGTTTAGTGTTTTTTTGCTATTGTTCTTGATAGTTAGTGAAGTAATTTCGGATAATTAATCAGCATAGTGTTGAGTGTTATCATGTAAAACAACGATATATTAGCGTGAATGTGTTATAATTATTTTTATTATCTAGTTGAGAGATATTCTTAACCAAAGTTAAGTAAAGTCGTTCATATCATTATTTCTTTTTTTTTTTCTGTTCACTTTACTGCATCTCGTTAATTAATTAAACAAAAATACTCTAGATCGTTAAAGAAGAAGATGAAAAAAACATGGAAGAATGAAAATGAATAATTCTTGAATAAGTAAAAAAAAAAAAAATTCTCGGGTTATTAAAGTCAATTGTGTAAAATGAATTTTGCTTTGAGAATAAACTTAGTAATATGAGTGTAATGCACCATTTTATTTCACTTTTTAATTGTACAATTAAAAGTCATACCACGATTGCGTTGAAATTTCGAAAAAAAAAAAGAAAAAAAGCAGCAGACCCACCAGAGTATTTTTAAAAACTTTAACATCACGAAATGAAAGTGGAAATTGTGTATAAAAAAAAAAAAAAAGTTCAACGACTTATCTTTAACTAACTGCACATATCAAGTATTTCTGGCCTTACTTGTAACCACAGGGAATAAAGTAGCTTAATTACATCTTAATGAGAGTTGTTTTAATTTACTTTTCACAATGCAACCTAAACAATATCATATTTACAAACTAAAAATATTAAATAATATTATTCGCCTTCTCTGAATAAATAATAACAACTGATATATATACATTTGTGTTCCTTTTATTTTATTTTATTTTATTTTATTTTATTTTATTTTATTTTATTTTATTTTATTTTATTTTATTTTATTTTATTTCTTTTTATTTTATTTTATTTTATTTTATTTTGTTTCATTTTATTTTATTATACTTGTACCAATTTGAGGACGTGTATTATTGTTCTTGGACATATCGAGTAAACCAACGTCAGGAATACAATTTCTATGATCTATGTTGTCGTTAGTTTCTTGACTATTATATACCATAAAGCCAAGTTTTGTCCCCAACTAGTGCAGTAACCGTCAACTAATTTATGGCTGTAGTTGTAATCCGAGTTGCAATTTTGTCCTTCACACACATACACACACTTTATACCCTCACTTTTGCTCTCCCTATTTTTTTATTTTATTTATACATGTATATTGTGTATACTAAATGTAACTGAAATGAGAGAACAAACTTCAAGAGCGAGTTCTCGACGTGTCCGAGCATGAAAAAAAAAATAGTTTATACATTAACATAAGTTTCCTACAATCAAGCTAAAATTAGCCTGTCCAATTTTCCATCATGTTCAATTGAATTTGTATAATTTTTTAGTCAAATTCAAAAATTTATCATTTATTATCTGTTAATATATTTTTACTTTATATTTAAATTATTTATATAATTTTTTAGACAAATTCAAAAATCTAATATCTATTATTTATTATATCAGCTGTTAATATTTTCACTTTATATTATCGATAATTAATTGCGTGATGAAAATAATTAGAATATGTTTCGAAATTTAAATAACTGAAATTCTGTTAATAACAATCAAAGTGATATGTTTTGAATAAATTTATCAGATTCAATTTCATATTGTGTCTCTTATTTATTTTATATTCTCTGATATTTTCCGGTCCATCCAAGATTAATAATAATCATCGGTTGAATAATTACGAGACTTTGACAAGCTATAGATTCGAGTAGTTTAATTCATTCACAATTTTTTAGTCAACTTTCTGAACTCCCACGGGCTCGATAAAAATCACGGACCGATGCGTTTAGTGTGTCACGCTGCAAATATTCCCCGAATGAGAAATAAAGTTTGAATTTTAAAATACTACACGGTAAAATAAAAACCTCAAGCACACTGAATTATATTAAATTATTATACTTCATGCTTATCAGATTTTAAACAGCGGTGAATATAAAATTTATACTAAATCCGCCATTCTTATATTTAAAATTATTCAGCTGTTCGATTTGTAATTATATTATATTGACTCCAGCAATATAAAGAAATTGTTTGAATAGTTTTGAAATTGGCTTTAAAAAAATGTTCAGTCTCATTCGGTGTAATAATAAAAAAGGTTCAATTTTTATTCTCAATTTCGATTATTTGGAATACAATTCAGTATTCGTCCCAATGTGTGTGTGTTTTTTTTTTATTTCTCGTTACGAATCAACAAATACAATAACAAATACCGCATAGTATTAAATGTCCACATGGATAGCGATGCAAATGATCGTGTGGATGCAAAACAAAATAAAATAATTCTACATATTTATCACATGTGATGTTACATTTACCTGAAAAATGTTGATATCAAATCTGAACATTCATTTATTTTTGCTTTTATTTTTCATAGATAAAAAAAATTATTGACGTTGAATAATATCAATTAATTGTTTATATTAATTAGAAAATATTACACGCACCGAAAAATTTTTTATACAGTTGTTATTACTATTTTTTTTTCCGTACAAAAATAATATGGCTGATGAAATTAAGCTCGTGTGATTTAATATATCTTTCATACCCTTATCACTCTTAAATCACCAGAAAAGAGTGAAATAAATCATCAGAAAATTAAATATAAATCATAATTGAATAAAAAAAAAAATATTGCACTGTAATAAAAATGAAATGTATGAATTATTAATAATTATATGTATATTTCAACTTGGAATGTGTCATATTTAAATGAAACTCAGCATTTTATCTTGTTCCTTTGATTTATTGTTTATAGAAAAATTTTTGATCCAACCATTATTTAAATTTCTCAAGTCATAACAAATGCTATTAGATAAAGCAAAACAACAAGTAGTTTTCGTTATCAGGACGTGCAAATAAAAGAATAAAAGGAAAGCAAAATATATATTCATTTATTATCAAGACGGTTGCCAAGAATTTGATAAAATTAATTAGACTCTACTTATAATGATACCCAGAAATTCAACAAAATCGAAAACTTCAAGACAATTTGATATCAAACCAAAAAAATTCATAAAATGCAATTCATTTGTGATTATATAAATAAAAACACATTTATAATAAAGACAAATATCATAAGAGATTAATTATTATCCAACTATATTATTAATGATTAATTATAAAATAAAATAAATGAATAAAAAATAGGGAAAAAATTTCATAATAAATTACTCTCACATGTGCGACAGTTGGCCGTGAGGAAAAAAATAAATTGAGGTGAAAAAAATATATATAACTAAAGGCTTTCTCTTGCTATGCAATGGCCGTTGACATTATAAATTTCCGGTGTAGTATATATGTTTATCCGGGTGTCAACTGATGTAAAAAAAATAAAAAGCAGACGGGTCACGTAAAGGAAATTTTCGTTTAAATCCGCGAAACACTCTTCAACTACTGCGCCAGTCCCTGTTTCTCTTGTCCACGTGTTAAGCTGTCCGCTCATATTCCCAACGCGTCCAAAAGATATACCCACAAGTGATGGGATGAGGTGACATGCTGCTTCGTAATACCTAGAGATGACTTAAAACAAATTATTCTTGGTGACATTTCATGATTATTGTATTATAGTATTCATGTTTGTGTCGGGAGAGAAAAAAAGATTTTGATTTACTCATCACGAATATTTAAATAATATTATTCATGAGCTCAAGATTTAATATATTGGAAAGGAAATTATTAATATTTAAAATAAATTAATTAATTTTTATTTCAATCTTGAAAACATTGGAAAAAAAAAAATAACAATTTTGCATATTTATTTATAGTTTTTTTTTATGAACTCAATTGTTTGATTTATGATAATAAATAATATTGTATTCTGCGAACTAAGACAAAAAAAAATACAGTTATATTTAATTAACTGTAAATTAAATAGAATTTTCTGTAGGATTTATATTTTTACAAAATTAATTTACACAGAAATAATTGTAATACTAAAATGATTATTATCTTTTACGTTGTACTTTATTGATCCTTATAAAAGCTATTAAAGGTGCGGAAAAACTTCTCGGCTTCAAAAATAGTCACAAGACAAAATTTAAAAATATCCATAAGCCTCATCATGTTTTTCATTTGTTCATCATAATCATGAACCAAAAATCTAAAATAGTTTTCTAGATAATCTACAACAATAAATTGACATCAAAAAAATTTTTTATGTACACAAGCAATCTAAAGTTTTCGAATTTTGATTGAACCTTCGGTAAAGTACAATAATAACCAACATAAAAACCAAATTTAATAATTTTATTCTCTATTTATTCCACTCAATAAAAAAAAAAATCAAATAAAATTCATTCCATAAAATCAAATAAATTTACTACTATTCGCATAATGTATTATTAAAAATGATTATTGTCATTAAACAAAATTCTCATGCAACACAATAACAAAAGACAGTTTGCCATACATATATATACATACATAATACATAAAATATCACATAAAAAATAAATATTATTCATATTACACATATAAAAGAAGTGACAAAGACGTGTCCCTCTTTACATTTTATCGACATTACTTTCATATACATATTTATATAGCTCGATCATAACACCTGAAATTGTTCAATGTTATTTATTCATAGTAAAGTGCATCATCAATATTCTAATACATTGTAAATTGTCAATTTGTTATTTATTTAACCATAATCAATAATAATAAAAATTGAAGTATTTTATTCGTGAGAATCGTTGCAATATGCATTGTATTATCTATAAAATTTTTTTCTTTTCTTTTATTTTTTTTCTTTTTCCACCTCTCGTTCAGTGTACTATTGATGCTGAAGCAAAGAACTCTATAAGAAGGATCATCCAGTGAGTCTTACTTAAAGTTTACATATAGATGTATGAATATTTCTCATCTTGCATTCGACTGCTATCGATTTACGTCACGATATTGCCAATAACAAAAGCGAGAATATTATGATGAACGTTAACGACTTTTTGAGCACCTGAATTTACAATGAATCCACGTACGCTGAGTGTCAACAATTTATTTACAAATAAAATAATGATTATGTGAATAGAATAAACGAACAAAAATGCTTCATTGTTTTTAAAAACTAAAAAAAAAAAAATGTAATAATGGATATGAATTTTGTTTCAGGTGGAAACTAAAGGTATTTCTGGACCAATTAGTTTTAAAGAGGGGCGTCGAATACAATTCAAATTGGATTTGCTTAAATTGAAACAACATTCTCTTGTAAAAGTAATAAACAAAAAAAAAAAAAATATATAAAATCATTATGAATATTGATTGAGTATTATTAAAATTATTTTAATTATGTGATAGGTTGGTGAATGGAGACCGGACTCAGGTGTAAATATTACAAATAGAGCTGCATTTTTCGAGCCTGGAACTGTCAATGTTTCATTACTTGTCATCACAATTCTGGTAAGTAATTAATTTATTATATAAAAAAAAAATAAAAAGAAATATTTATTCAATTTCTTTATTATCTATTAATTCATTTAATATTAAATTCACACGAAATTTAGTAGAAAGTTTGATCATTAATTTTCTATATACACATAACAAAATGGTGACAATAAAATTTATTCAATCTAATAAATCAAAAGTGAGAGAATTGTATTTTCTACATCCGTCGCTTCTACAGAAACTTTATATAATATGTTCATACAGTATGTTATATGTATTTATAATAATTCATATATACATAGATGGAAATGCGAGAAATATTTCCTGATTTAGGTTCACTTGGGTGAATAACATGTATGAAACACGCGCTAACTACGTAAAAGCATTCCTTCACACATACATCAGTGCTTTTGCCAAGCACTCTAGATAGTTTACATCTTTATGAATATATGCACACGCGTCGCAACTTCCTCAATCGTTTCTGGTAAATGTCACTTGAGTATTTACATCTATTTATTCACATTAATTCTAAAGTAAATGACTTCGACATCTTCATTAAAATTAAATGTTTATCTGAATGATAATTACATTCATTAAATTCAGATTATATCGATTTTAATTTCAATTTTCAATTAAAACTCGTGTAACAAAATATTATCTAACAATAATAATTCAGTTTACCAATTATCCATTTATTAATGTATATTTTCATTTCGAATATATGTATATAATCGATATTGGTAAAAATGAATGAATAAAATTTTATTTGCCAAAATCTTTGATTATTATTTTCACATTTTAAATATGATCATTTGGGTGTGCTATTTTTAGGGAACTTTTTTTTTTTTTCAACAAAAAAAACAGGCTGAAAATTTACTGGATAGTGAAAAAAGATGCCTGTTTAAAGCAGAGCTCTTAATTTTAATATTTGGAAGTGCCCGTTCGTAATTTTCCATTTTCCATTCAAATAAAATGGGAAAAAAATTTTTTTTTTCTTATTTTTGTAGCTGGAAATTTGATCATCATAAAAATAAGTCTATAGCATATTCTTATAGGGAATTGAACGCTCTACGAAAAAGGTCTCGTACACTTTTTTCATAGAGACAGCCATTCTAAAGATATTCAAACCCAAAGTTCCAAATGTATAAAATTTTGACTTTTTTGTTATTAAATCGATACTAATCACTTTATTATTGTCCTAAATATTATTTTCAATCGGAAAACTGGTTTTAGTGTGCTAATATTTTTGTAGAATTAAAAAAAAACTACTCCCGTGTCAGATATTTTTTTTCTTTATTTTATTTACTACAAAAAAAATTATTTATAACTTATGTTAAATGAATTTTATTACTATTTCACAGCAATAGAAATTATGCAGTCTAAATAAAATGCGGCAGATGTAACTACAATTATTGAAGTGTTTTTTTATTACATTAATAAAGTGATTAGTATCAATTTAATAACAAAGAAAGTCAAATTTCATACATGTGGAACTTTAGGTTTGAATATCTTCAGAATGGCTGTCTCTATAAAAAAAGTATAAGAGTCCTTTTTTGTAGAGCGTTCAATTCCCTACAAAAATATGCTATGAGCTCATCTCTATGAACAGTCACCTCTGAATATTAAAATTAAAAGCTTCGCTTCAAACAGGCTTATTCTTTTTTCACCATCCAGTAAGTTTTCAGTCTGTTGTTTTGGTAAAAAAAAAAAAGTTGCCACAAAATGACACACCCTAATCGTCATGTACATATACATATATAGTTTTATACATGCATAAGTATATGTATACATACATATAAAGCTTTTACACTCAAGGGAAATTACTCTGTATGGAATAACGTACAACGCCGTTAGTTACTTAATGGCACCGAAGCTCACCAGCAGTGAAATTCACATTTCTATATTACCTCGTCTATATTAATCCAGTCCCATTCACCTTCCAATTCATATATGCACATCTATATATAATATAATGCATATACATACATACATATATACATACAATCTACTCTCGACTCCAACCACCGAACCACTTTGTGTGTCATCATTTAACTTCTCACCTTTATATACTCATACATATCATTGTGCAATCAAGTATTTAATTACTCAATCAATCGTATGAAATTACCGACGAATTGTTTATTTAAATCTATATTTGATATTGATTATTATATCAATAAACAAGTGATTAATAAATTTATTTTCATTCCTTAAATGATGAATTAATTTTGTCGTTTATTTTATTTGAGGAAATTGTAAATTGAAGTGATAGTTTTTCTGTTTGATTTTGGTTATTGATTTATTTATTTATTTATTTATTTATTTATTTATTTATTTATTCGTTTATGTTTTTTTATGAATTGCCGAATGGAATAATTGTGAAACAGGAAAAGCCATACGTAATGATGCATCATGAAAAAAATTATACGGGTAACAATCGATTTTACGGTTTTTGCGTGGATCTACTTGAAGAAGTGGCAAAAGAGATAGGCTTCAATTATCGATTGGAGCTTGTGCCTGATCGAAAATATGGCGCTAGAGATCCTGAAACTGGCGAGTGGAATGGCATCGTTAGAGAACTCATGCGACATGTATGCCTTGGTTTGTTTTTTATTTATATTTTTTTTCACGAATTATTAATGTCGATATTATATTTATAGCTAAATTATCTATTCATTTTTGTAGATAATAATGTTAGTTAAAGTTGTGCGCTACTGTACAATTTTTCTTTCTTTATTTTTTTGCAATAGTTATCATGAATACATTGAAGTAAACAAGTAAAATTATTTTTGTGCACTTCTCCCAGTAAAGTAAATTAATTTTAATTGAGTATAATTATTTTCTGTCGATTTATTTTTAATTTATTTATTATTGAGCACATGGAAGATGTACGAGAATATATTGAGGAAAAAAAAAATAATCGTGATGTGAAATAAGGAGAATAAATAAATAAATAAATAAATGAATAAAATAAAATGAAATAAGATGAAATAAATCAATAAATAAATAATAATTTACACGAGAAAGTGTCTATTTTATGGGTCTCTGTAGGAGCAGCCATACGTAATGCTGAAAAGCTCAGGAAATTACAGTGGCAATGAAAGGTACGAGGGATTTTGCATCGATCTACTGAGGGAAATAGCACGTGTGGTAGGATTCACATACAAAATTGAACTTGTACCAGATGGCAAATACGGTGTTTACAATTATGAAACTGGCGAGTGGAATGGCATTGTTCGTCAATTAATGGACAAGGTGAGTGCAGCATTAGAAATTATAAATAATGAAACAAAATGTTTCAGTAATTTATTTTGGCAATTAAATTATTCATGGACTATAAAGAAAAACAAGAAAAAAATTTTTCAAGCATTAAATTTCATTGCATTTTTATTCAATAAATTATTTTGGAATTTTATATTAATTTGATTGTTATCATTGGCATGAATTTTTTCTCATAGAGACAGTCATTCTAAAGATATTCAAACCCAAAGTTTCAAATGTATAAAATTTTGACTTTTTCGTTATTAAATCAATACTAATCTTTTTATTATTATAATAAAAAAATACTGCAATAATTGTAGTTCCATTCCTTAATTCCGTTTAGACAGGATAATTTCTATTGCTTTGAAAAAATAATAAAATTCATTCAACATAAGTTATAAATAATTTTTTTTATAGCAAATAAAATAAAGAAAAAAAAATATCTGAGTATTTTTCTTTAGCTTTACGGAAACATTAACACACTGAAACCAGTTTTCGAATAAAAATAATTTTTAAAATAATAATAAAGTGATTAATATGAACTTAATAACAAAACTTAAGTCAAAATTTCATACATTTGGAATTTTGAGTTTGAATATCTTTAGAATGGCTGTCTTTATGAAAAAAGTGTAAGAGCTCTTTTTTGTAGAGCGTCAAATTCCCTACAAAATTGTACTATGGGCTCATCTCTATAATGATAATTGTTGTCATTGGCATGAATTGATTGATTGTGATCATTGAAGTATGTGATAGGATTACGAACAAAGATTTTGCATCGATTCGAATTTTAAATTATTTACTGTCGTCCAATCCGCCTCGATAACATGCGAACAGTTTGGTATATGTATGTATATAAAACGTGGATATATATGTATTATATACATATACATGACACGTTGCTTTGCAATGCAAATGAAGCTTCGAGTTAAATTCGGAAACGGCGTGGCGCGACATCATCCAAGAGGACGTTCAAACTAACGCCATTGAATTGGCTCGCAAATATACTCGGGGATATAGGGCAAAATGTATATATACCTTGTATATAATGTTTGTTTTACGCATTTCAATTGATCATACTGTCTCGGATTGTTGCATTTTTTGTTTTAATCTTTTTCCGTTCATTCATTTGATTTATTTATTTTATTTCTATTTTTAAGCGGAAATAGAAAATAAAATTTCACGTGATTGAAAATTATTTCAAAGATTTCTGCTATGTAATGTACATATGATTAATCAACAATTTATAATTAAAAATATATAAATTCTTGGAAAAATCTCATTTCGTCTGAATTTAAATTTAATTTATTATTCATTCAATTTTTTTTTTCTCAATTGATCTCAGTCGTCAGTATATAAATGTGTAAAATACGTATACATATATACGATTTATAGAAACTTGTGAGTTTGTAATTGAACGTTGAAATTTTTCTGGTGAACGCAATATCTCGTGAATATGTCCGCTCATTTTTCTTTTGCTTTCGTTGATTAATTGCGCGAGCGCAGCAAAATGAAGAAGTGCAAGAAAAAAAAAAAGATAAATTAAAAATAGTAGAAGAAAAAAAAAATAATATTTGAAATAGCTTGGGCACTAGCTCAGTAACGAGACTTTTGTTCGCGAGTGCGCGGCTATGAATTGAGGAAATAATTCGTCGGTTCTACGGCAATCAAGTTGCGAAGTTGCAATTAGAAAATGGAAAAGAGAACGATCGAGAGCGAGAAAAAAAGGGAAAAACGAATATTATAAAACGAAAACACTGTGAGGTGGCAAAGGAATATACATTAGTATATATGTATACATATACATACATACTATGTATATATATACAAGCCACGAATTTAAAGAGAAAGGGGCTTGCGACATCCCATTTTCAACGCTGCCATCATCACTATTATTCTCATATTTTTCATGACCATGTAAATTCACGAAAAAGATCATTTATTTTTTTTTGTTTTTTCATACGAATAAATTTACCATTCTGTAAATTTGCGCATGTAGACAAAATTTATAACGTCTAATAATCATTTATATTAATTGTTAGTACGAAAAAATAAAATAACAATGCAATCAATAATTATATTTATCATTAGATTAAATAAATGCATACTTGAAAATTTATTGATAAAAATATAGGAAGGATGTTAGTAAATGAATTTCAATGAGTGCGCAATTATTGATAATGCTCAGTGAGGCATTATGAAAATCCTGAATTATACTGGCAGCCATGTTGAATCCTCTTACTTTTCCCTTCATTTTTATACCATTGTCTTTTATAAGCTCATCTCGAAATTTTTTCGTGTGAAAAAAAAAATTTTTTTTTCCAGTAAAATAAACGAAAATAAAAAAAGAAAATGATATGCATGAAATTGTCGTAAAATTTTTCAGCAAGATAAGTATAATATCTACTGATGTAACTGTATTAATTCCATAGAATGATCATGAATTACACTTCAATGTTAAATGTGACATGAAGAAGAGTAAAAAAAAAATATAAAAAAAATAATGGCGAGAGAAAAATTGATGGGATGTGGTAAAAGGTGCACTTTATCATGGAAACCATTGAAAAACTGGACAAAATTCCTCATCATGAGCGATGGGTTGAGAGAGTGAGAGTAAAATAATGGAGTCGTTATTCATGAGCTTAAAATCTTTCGGTCAGTGGATATTTCCGTACAGAAATACGATGAATAATTTCAGAATGAATCTCCAAAACTGTAAACAATTCGATTGTTAAATACATCAAACTTTTTTTCTATTCATCATTTAATTAAATAGCTCCACTGCATGTGAATGTAATAAATAATATGCACTGCTTTTTGTACATAGTAAAATGCTTATACACAATAAAATTAATTAATAAATTAACAGCACTAGATTATATAATATTTTCCTCCTTTTTTTTTTATTATTATTCATGAATTAGTTATTTCATCATCAATTGCATATTCATTTGATCCTGTTGTATAATATCTTTAAAGATAGTTTTACAAATGGTTTACAGAAAGCTGACTTGGCAGTCGGTTCAATGACGATAAATTATGCAAGAGAGAGCGTCATTGACTTCACAAAACCATTCATGAACTTGGGCATTTCCATACTCTTCAAGGTAAATATTGTAATGTGAAATAAGAAGAGTGAAAATAAATGTAAAATAACAGACAGTGATACAAAAAAAAAAAAAAAAAAAAGAAATAACCATGCGGTTGTAATCGCAAAAGTTGATGGGAGGATACCAGAGCTTCCATTACCAAGCGTGCAATTACCTCAGTCTTTGAATGTACGTCGTGCATTTAAATGAGAGACTCGTCTAAATAAACTACCACTTTAATTTTTACTTGCTATTGGAAATTATCTGCAGTTGTATAGGACATTGAAGACATTTTTTTTTTTTAACACCAACGTTTTAATGATGAGTTGTGCTGGATTGGAAGAAAAAAAAAATAAATAAATAAAGAATGATAAAAGGCAAAAACGTTTTCTAATTTTTTTTTTTTTTTTTCATATTCTTGGAGAACGGAAAATTATAGGCATTAACCGAGACATTTATTTTACAGATGATTTAGTACTGCTACCCATGACAATTGAATCTTCATTAATTTTTTCCTTTCCCCTGAAATAAGAGAAAAAAAAATTTTCCCCGCGCAATAATTAGCTAATTATAAAAGCAGCAAATAGGGGAAGAATATAATTGAATTGTATTATAAATATTACTTGAATGAGTGAATGAAAAAATTATTGTAATATTTTATTGGATTAATTAGTAAATGAATTTATATTTTTATGATAAAAAATAGTTGTACTAATTTTATTACAAAATTTATTGTGTTAATTTAAAATAAAAATTTTTTTAATCCAATAATGGATTATATTATAATAAATTAAATTAAATTTTTATTTCTTTAGCTTTAATTTTTTTTTATTGATGCCAATAAATAATTATCGCTTCATTTTTTCAATTCAATTTATATATATACATACGCAATTGAACTTGGCCAGATATTCGAAACTACCCCAGAAATATTATTTAATTGCAAAACAAGTAAATGAGTTCATGATAACTTTTCGGGCAATTTAATATTAAATATATCATGTTGACAAAATGAGATTACAAGTTTATATATGAGAGAATGTTTGTTTACACATTTTGGACAACCCAATGATATTCAAATACCACAAGACATAAAAGTACAGAGAATTACTAAATGCAATTATAGTTTACTTATCATTTATCTAACAAATCTGTTTACTTTGATATGCATACATATTCAATAACTTTCAAGCAATTATACGTCACCAAATCGAGTTAATAAACTTTATCCTAAACTTTCCTCCACTAAATTGCTCAATAAAATATAATAATTAATTATAAACAAAATAAAAAATTTAATCTTACAAAATTTAAATATAATATAATTTCTTTATCGATAATAAAATTCATTAAATATTACCATGACACCTAAACACAATTGGCTTTTGTTGATTATTAAATTCATGAAGCAATATAAACACTCATAAAATAATTGACACATAAAATTTAAATCCTGAAAGATAAATGACTAAATTAATTTTACACTATTATATCGATCACTGCTTTTAACGAATATTTATTAAGTTCAATTTATTGAAAGTGGAGTGCAGCCAATTAATCAATATTAATTATCGTCACATTTTAGTGAGGCTAATGTCATTGTCCATTATTAAACATGAGTTCAAACTGTCACACAATCAATCTATTAAAATTAATATCATCTATAACAATATAATTATCAGAACATGATAGCAATAAATTTCTCAGTCAATCAATTTAGCTCTATCGTCATTAAACACGTTGTTATTATTTATTTTTTAATTGATTATCAACGTTGAGATAAATTATATTATTCATTGAATTAATCAACAACTGCAATATACAATATAAAAATCGAATAATCGGAAAAAAATAAAATAAAAATTCGAATATAAAACGTAACATTGTACTTGATCAAATTAATTCTTCATTCTAATATAGATAATAAAATTCATTAATTAAAATTATAAGAGCACTTTAAATGTGACTTTTAATTATATTCAAAATTCTTCAATGATTGATGAGTAATTAATTTTTATATAAATAATTAATTAATTAATTATATTACATTTCAGGTACCAACAAGTCATCCAGCACGTTTATTCTCTTTCATGAATCCATTGGCCATAGAAATTTGGTTGTATGTACTTGCTGCATATATACTCGTCTCTGTAACAATGTTCGTTGTGGCGCGTTTTAGTCCCTACGAGTGGAATAACCCACATCCGTGCCACTCGGGCCCGACCGAAATTGTCGAAAATCAATTTTCCTTATCTAACAGTTTCTGGTTTACTATCGGAACGCTGATGCAGCAAGGCAGCGATCTCAATCCAAAGGTGAGAGCTATATATGTACATGTATATTTTTTTCTTTTTCAATCCATACTATTAATAAACCAAATAATAAAATCGAAAAAAAAAAAGAAATTCTTCCTCAAAAAAAAAAAAAAAATAAAAAAGTAGAAAAAAAAATTATGTAATAAAATTTTCTACTTTATTATAAATTATATAATAAAATTATTTATGTTATATTTGTTCATGATGATAATCATTGGGGTGCTTTGTTTTAGGGACTATTTTTTTTTAAAACTATCAACTTTACAACAAAAGTATATGAGACCTTTTTTATAGGAAATTCAATTTTCTACAAAATATTTATTTTGAGAAAAATTGTAGAGCTAATAGTTTTTGAAAAAATTCCTCCTAAATATATGGAAATTTTAATTTTCTTGTTTAATTTAGATTTAATTTAGCTTTAACTAACGACGAAGATCAACGACAATATTTATTACAAGTTAAATCCATATAAATATCGCAAAAATTATTCATCATTTGTTTAAATTTAATTATCTTCAATTCTAAGTAAATTATTTATAAATATTATTATAGAATATTAAACAATTTGTATTTATAATACTATAATAATATTTTTTTCAACTGTAGTGTCATTAAAAAGTACTAAAATCTAGATTAAACAGGGAAATTTCAAATTTCTATGTGTTTAATTGGATTTTTCTCGAAAACTATTAGTTCTACAGTTTTTGTTGAAATAAACATTTTGTAGAAAATTGAATTTTCTACAAAAAAGGTTCCATATACTTTTGCTGTAAAGTTGGATAGTTTTTGAAAAAAATCGAAAAAACCCTGAAATTCGAGTAAAAATCAGCTTCAACATTTTTTATCAGTGGGGCAGTTCACATAAAATAATTTTAGTGATTAGCACTTTTAGAGATTATATATTTCTGTACAATTTCTGCTGAGAACCAATTAAATAGCATAAAATGCCACGAAGCAAAAATAAATTATTTGCATTCTTCAACGTTTTACATTTGAAAAAAAAAAAAAAAAAATTTATTCATGTTGATTATTATTGATTTTTGAACTTGTACAGTTAATATTCATTTGTTTAGAATGTTTATTGTGTGTTTGCCTTAACTCAATATCTGCCATTAATGCGTAAACAATTATTTGAAAATGGACAGGGGAGAAAAAATAAAGAATGTAAATGAGAGGGAGAGTAAAAGAGGTGAGTGCTCGTGGTGAATTGGCTTTTACCTCTAGGCTTTTGCGAACAGATAGTGATTGATATTTCATATTGCTGGTGTTCGTAACGATCTGAATTTATGACACGACATCACGCAACACATATTTCTATATTCTGTTTCGCAACCGTGTTCGATTAGCAATAAATATCCATATAAATATAAATGTATGTATATTTGTTTTTATTTTGATCCATTAAAAAACTAGATATATTGCGCAATGTACAACAAAATAAATCATAAAGCCAATATTCTGCCAGTAATTCAATTCAAAATTATACTCAAAAATCTTCACTGATAAAAATTGAAAATATAAAGAAAGAAATAAATGAATAAATAATATTAATTCATTAGTTAATAGGATTAATTTTATATTTTTAAATCAAAATTGTTTCAATAAAACAATGTTAAAAGTATTCGTATAAAATATTACGCTGACAATGCGTTCTACTAGCGAAACCCAAATCGACTATTTGCTCGAGATGAAAATGGAAGGAAAAATAAAAAATAAAAAGGAAAAAATATGAAGAAAGAGAATAAAAAAATAAAAAAAGAAATACCAACGAGAAATATATACATATAAGAGAGACAATTCAGGATAAGATATGTTTGTAGTGGAGACCGTTGTACGTGCTATTTTGCAATTCACTCACTCGCATCTTGAACAAAACGTGTTTTGTCTTGTCTTTATTTTTCTCTTACTGTTTCTTTTATAGAATAGTGTGTCACGTAAAGTATTTACCATTATCTTTATATTTTTGTTCCGTCATATCACACACAACTGTCTCGCATACTTTACCCGACTTCATAGTGTATCATTTTAACTTTCAGAGATTTGAAATTTATAATCACATACAAATAAATATATCAAGAAATAGAATAAACCACTAAATGAAAGTTGGAAAATAAAATTTATTTGTGGATGAATAAAAAATATTTGTAGAAATAAATATGGACTTATTTTGTTTTCTTGTTTTTTTTTTTTTTAGGCAACCAGTACGAGAATTGTTGGTGGAATTTGGTGGTTTTTTACACTGATAATTATATCATCATACACGGCAAATCTCGCTGCATTTCTTACTGTTGAAAGAATGATAACGCCGATAGAAAATGCTGAAGATCTCGCTGGACAAACGGATATTACTTATGGTACATTGGAGAGTGGCAGCACCATGACATTCTTTCGAGTAATATTATTAATTATAATATAAATAATTAGAAATAAAAAGAAAATAAAATATGAAGAATTAATTCATGCAATAGTTATTATATTTTTGTTTTTTTTTTTTGTCTATAAATTAATTGCTCTGAATTTTTTGAATTAATTTTGCATCAAGATATGTATACAAGGGTGTTTTATTTTTAGGTGATAGTTTTTTTTCATTTATGAATACTGAAAATCTGATAATTTATACAAAATAAAAAATATTCCCGTTTGGACAAAAATTCTGAGTTAATTAGAGGTCAAAAATTCGATTTTCCATATAAATAACACGAGAAATTTTTTTTTTTAATCAAAAAAATTTTTTTCATGCTATTACATTGTTGATCCAGCATTATAGCGTTTATTTCAAGATAATAAATTTATAAGATAGCAAATTTAATGTCCTACTAGAGCTGTATATTAATTTTTATCAAAAAAAATTTTTGATGAACAAAAAATCGATTTGAAGTCGAAAAAAAAATTTTTCTCATGTTATTTATATGGGAAATCGAATTTTTGAATTAGCTAAACCTCTAATTAACTCGGAATTTTTTTTTTAAACGAGAATATTTTTTTTTGTATAAATTATCAGATTTTCAGTGTTCACAAATAAAAAAAAAATCGCCGTATAATGAAATACCCTAATGTAAACATATACAAATTGAGAATATTATTTATTTATTCATGTTAATTGTAGGATTCAATGATTGAAACGTATAAAAAAATGTGGCGATTTATGGAAAATAAAAAACCATCAGTTTTTGTGCCAACATACGAAGAAGGAATTCAACGTGTTCTTCAAGGTGATTATGCATTTCTCATGGAGTCAACGATGTTGGATTATATCGTTCAACGTGATTGTAATTTAACACAAATTGGTGGATTATTAGACAGTAAAGGATATGGTATTGCCACTCCAATGGGTAAATAAAATAAAATACAACGAAATATCTATATAAGAAGTGTAATTTTGAGATTTTATTCTGTTGAAATTTGTTGACAAAGGCTCACCGTGGCGTGACAAAATTTCGTTGGCAATATTGGAACTTCAGGAGAAGGGTGAAATTCAAATATTGTACGACAAATGGTGGAAGAGTCCAGGCGACACGTGTATGCGAACAGAAAAGGGAAAAGAAAATAAAGCCAATGCATTGGGCGTTGCAAATATTGGTTAATAATAATGCATATAAATAAATATTCATGAATAAATAAAATATTATTTTATTTTATGTATATTATAATTTTTTTTCCTCATAATAATTTATATCAAATATTAAATTTTACAAAAATTCTCTATTCCAGGTGGAATATTTGTCGTTTTACTCTGTGGATTGGCATTCGCAGTGCTTGTAGCAATTTTCGAATTTTGTTACAATTCAAGACGCAATTCGGCATCGGAACGAGTAAGTTTCTAAATTAAAAAAAAAAATTCTCATACATATAAAAGTTTATGACATCAGTATGCCGAACGGCTTTTGGCATGTATTCAATGAAAAATTTTCTACCATCGTATATAAACTATCACAACAAATTTCCTGAAGTGATATTAAAAATGAAGAATAAAAGAAAAAAATATATTTCTCACTAACTTTCATTCTGGATTGATTTTATTTTTTATTCTTTCTCTTTTATTTTATTATGGTTGCATGATTCATATACTACAAGCATGAACTCATCGACTGAAGCATGCTCTAATTGACTTGCAACACACTTGGGTGAAAATCGATCGTATAAATGTGGCAGGTGAGTCCTTTCAAATACACTTTGTAAATATAAATATATAGTCTAGTCGGAAGCCACATTATATCAACCACCTAACACCATTGTGTATTTCTGCCGTAAGTTAATTAGCGTCAAATCACATAAAATGCATGACTACCCCTTTGAAATTTATCTGAAAGAAAAAAACAAAACGAAAAAATAAAAAATCATAGCTAATTTTTTTATTATTGTATATTTTTTTTTTTTTGCAGACAACTCCATCAGGACCACCGCCATCAACGTGCTCGAGTTCACTCCAAGGTATTTCACAGAGCCTCCAACAACAACAACAACAACAACAACAGCAACAGCAGAATCAGCATCAAGACTCCTTATGTACGGAAATGGCACGTGAATTGTGTCGTGCGTTACGGTGTCGCGCGTCTTCTCGTCGACGACAAGCATGCGAGAAATGTTCAACTCATGTGTCGGGTTATCCATTAGACAATCCCACTGCCACTCCATTAAATGGAATTAGATCTCAGGTAAATCATAGTCACTAAAGACATTCTAGTATTACAAACGAATATGTGTAATGTGTACATGCACTTATATATTATATATAATAATTCTGTTAAATTTAATTGCAGCGAGGCAGCTTAGGAGTCACAGCTGAGCTACCAGCTCACATTCACATACATCACCGTTTGCCCCATGATTATGAAGGAAATTAAATGAGAGATAAAGCAAAAAAAATATCAAGTTAAAATTTAAAAAAAAAATTATTACAATTTTTTTTATATTTATTTATTGTATTTTATTTTTCTTTAATAGTATATTTATTTCTTGTGAGAAGGATGAATTTAATTGCCTCATGAAAGTATTTATATATTTATTCTGCCAATTATATGTCTCATGGAGACGGTATATAAGTGAGAAACAAAATTATTTATTAAAGTTTAAATTTAAAATTAATGTGTATGTGTGTGTGTGTAGATGGATTTTTGCTTGGAAAAAAATATTCGTGTGCATATACCACTCAACCGTCAAATAATCCGTCAATGATAAAGCAGTGATCTAACTTTGAAGCGAATAAATTAATTTAAACATTAAAATTTTCACTGATACAAAATAACGAAAGAAAAAAAAAGGAAAAAAAAAAGATTTTGTGAACACAATTTTCTCAAACAAATATGAATCAGTGACAGAAGATAATGAGTATGAATTAATAATAAGTTTGTAAATAATAATGTATGATGTGAGAATGTGCATAATTAATTGTGCCAACAGATATAATAATTAGATGATAAAAAATGATTAATCGTTTAATGTTTAATGTCATTTTTCTGTGTACACATAAAAAAATTTTAGTCGATAAATAAATATATTAAAACGTAAGAATATCTACAGTTTAAATGTGTGTAAGGAAAATTGGGAATACGATACAGAATAGACAACAGAAAAACGAAGAAAAATAAAATTCTAAATAATTAAACACAATAATTAATTTTTTTTTTTATATAACATCATTTATTGAGGGATAAAATAAATGACAAATAACATATCGCTTATATGAAACTATAACATTTCTTAGAGTGTTATTATTTTTTTTTATCTGTTACGATATAGAAGAAATCACATCACATACGACCCTCCTTTTTTTTTTTTACAGCCACAATAATAAATCATCGAACATTCAAAATCTCTTATCATTATGGTCCACTGTCATTTATATTGATTAAGTATATTAAATGAATACAATAATTAGATAGAAAAAGAACGAAAAAAAAAAAAAAAATATTCAATAATGCATCAGTGAAATAAAGCATTGAATTGTTTAAATGTATATAAATTGCGAATATAAACAGGACCGTCAAGACTTGATTAGGCATTGACCGCAAGCTTAATCGAGTCAATTAGGTTCACCTGTATATAATTAGAGATAATATTCATTTTTTTTTTCTTATTCATTCTTCTTCAAAGCCATTGAAATTACCATATTCTTAATTATTCATGATAACAATTGGTAATTTGACAGTTTATAGTTTTGACAGTGGTACCAATATTCATTTACAAGATTTTTCATATGCGCAAACTAATCTCACAAGTCTGCAGTATATTTAATTTAATAATTACTTACAATTGTTTTTTTTTTTTTGTATTGTTATTTTTGTTTTTTATTTTATTAATTATCATTCCATATAGAAGGGCTATGTTCAAATCACTTGAATTATCACACAATCACTAATGTTGCGATGGCATGAATTACATATAAGTTTTATCCTTTGTGACATTCAGTGAGTAAGTGGGAGAGAATTAAGAGGGCGAAATATTGTGTCTTTAATTAAAAGAAATTGAATTAATATATATTTTTTTATTACTTTATAAAAGTAATAAAAAATGTACATTAATTCAAATGTATCTTTTAATTTTATATTATCTTTTATTTTTCTGTTTATCATTCACATCTCTTGCAGCAATTAAATTTTTTTTTTTTAGTTTTTCAATTAATTTTAGATTAAATAAAAATCACAATTATTTTGGTGATAATAAAATGATAAACAAAAAGAAAAAAAATAATAAAAATCGGAATGCCAACTTCAAATATGGATGCAATTAAATTGAAGCTTTTTGTCATTGTCATCGTTATTATTTTTTTTTTTTTTTTTCATTTGGCCAAATAACAATATCAAATACTTAATCAAAACAAATTATTATCAATGTATGACAAACATGATAAAATATTTTTTTAATTTATAAGTTGTAAAATTTTTCAAATACCATTCATTCCCATAATACATATATATCTCACGCATTCTGTCTTTGTTATTGAATAAATTACAAGAATAAAAATCGTGGTGATAGTTATATCTTCAAATATAATTGTAATATTAAATTCCCGTGAAAATGGCGTAGCCTGCGCGGCCACGGGACATTAATGCAACCCCTCTCTTCATTATAATTATTTACTTTTATCCTCATTTCTTTTTCCATTATCCTTAATTCATCCTTTTAAATTTTATCCATCATCAAAACCATTCGTCATCATACTATTTCTTTATGTCCCTCAAAATTCATCGCATTAAGCAGAAAATAATACGAATCTATTTCTATTCTGTTTCTCTAAGTAAATTATATATATCAATCCACAATTCACAACGTTGATGAATATTTTGTTATTATAATTATACTTTATGTCTTAGAGAAGAAAAAAGAAAACAATACAATATATTGATTCCATATCGTTTTTTTTTTTTTGTCATATTATGACATTAAAAAATATCCTATTTCGGATTTCTTTTTACAGACAAATATCAATAAACAAATGATAATTTTCCATTATATAATTCTTTGCATAATCGCCGCCCTCGCAACTTTATCAACGCTCAAACACATGCTTTGTATACAAAAAAATACCTACAAAATACACATATACGAAACGCAGAATTAAAATTTTTTTTTTTCTTATATTCTTTTTTTTTTTTTTTTATTTCATTTTTTTGTATTCATTCATTCAGTCCCTCGAAGAGATCATTTCACGAAGCCTTATGGTTTCACTTTACATCGTATAATGACAAATAATAATTCATTGATAATTTATATGTTGCATTGATTTTGAATCAGTTTACTTAAACGAAACGTGATGCATTTTCAACGTGTATTTATGTGTGGATGTATGCTAAGTGTAACCATAATACTTCGTGTTTCATGTTTGTGTCATCTTAAATTAAAAATACGCCCTGCGAATTCTCCGCAGGATCTTGACAAACTGCCAATAAGGGACTGATTTATGTTAAAAAAAAAAAAATTTATATATATTTATATATATATAATTAGACAAATAATATAAGAAAATAATTACAGAGAATATGAAAGACATGAGGAAGTGAGAGAAAACTAAATGATAACGACAATTATGAGAAAAAGAATAGAAAAAAAAAATTGCAAGAAAATATAGTTGATAAAATTATGAATTCTATTTTCTACACAAAAAAAGCAGCGCATTTTTCTAAATCTTCTTTGATGGATACTTATATTTATTTTGTTATTATTATTATCATTATTATTATTATTATTTTAATATAATTTTTAATTGACACTAATTGAAATATCAATTAATCTATTTTTTTGTTCAATGAATGGACATATCTCGAGTACATTATAAGAAAACAATTAATTTATCTATTGAATAAGTTTCCACCTTTTCTTTATATTTCGTGATAAATTTTAGAAGACTATTATCAATGTAAAAAAGAAAAATATAAATAAAAAACCGAGAATATGTAAATGGAAACGAAAGACAATCGAACAATTTTAAAATAATATTAAACTCAATTATGTTATTTTTTTTTTTTTTCAAATATATATTTTTTTTATGTTCATATTGAAAAATATTTAATATTTTTGGTTTTTTGTTATCAATTTGATCCAATCAATGCCAAGAAAAAATTAAAAAAAAAAACAGAAATAAATATTTATTTTTAATTCCAGCATATCGAGAATAAATTCATTATTTTTTGTCTCTACTTTTTTTCTTTAATTCATCATAAAACACATATAGTGTCGCTGATTGCGTATAATCCTGCTTGATATGTAGGCTGCTTTTTTGTGACAAATGCACGATGATAATGAATTTCAAATGATTTGCGCGTTAGCTATTGGTCATAATTAATAATTATTTTTTTTGTTCCAATTTATTAATTTGTTCCACGTCAAATATATTGATGATAGTGAAAAATTCCATTTAACCTAAATTTTTCTTCTCTTCCTATGTAATTATTTATATATATTTATGTATTTTTATGTATGTATGTATGTATGTATGTGTGTATGTCTGCTTTCTCATCGTGTTCCTTTCTCTCACAATATTAATATCCTCGCGAAATTTGAAAAAATTGATCCATGCATAAATCACTTCATGCAAATACACAATTTTTTTATAATTAATAAAGACGGCATATCAAATGATCGTGTGATTGTATAAACGTATTTTCCAATCGCGTACACGTCTCATATCTCAACCACATCGATCATGCCTCAAATATTACACTCAATATTTATATATATATATAATCTATGTACACATATTTTTTTTTTTTACTTATATGCAATCACAGAACATTTATAATTCGTGTGTATGCTTTGTGCCGCGTGTTAAATTTTTTACGAATACGTGAATTTGATTTGTTTTTTTATTTTTCTTTTTAACTATTACATTGTTATTTTTTTGAATTAATATTTTTTATTTATTTTCTCATCTATTTATTTATGTATTTTTCCTCATGATCATTTGTTTATTATTTTAATGTTATAGTATTTTAATGCAATGAGCACACTGTGCTTTTTTAAAGCTTAACATTGGTCTCACTAATGGGATGAAAAAATTTGCTTGCTCCCGAAAGTTAAATATATATATATTTTTTTTTTGTTCACTTAAATTTGTTAATTAATTTTATTCCACTTTATTTATTTATGTATGTTTTTTTTCTCTATATATTTGGTGATTTATTCTTTGCAAGCAACGAAATTTTTATATGCACGCTTTTAGCATACGCACGTTACAATTTTATTTTAAAATTGTGAGCTTAA
This sequence comes from Microctonus brassicae, assembly GCA_918226075.1. Taxonomy (NCBI): domain Eukaryota; kingdom Metazoa; phylum Arthropoda; class Insecta; order Hymenoptera; family Braconidae; genus Microctonus; species Microctonus brassicae. The sequence goes on along the minus strand of OW445481.1, from coordinate 14,606,174 downwards.
GATTCACTATTGTATGATTCATATCGTGTCAGTCATCATTCTTATTCACTTTTTTCATAATCATTTCAGAATTTTACTATCTGAATTCTTCTATATCAAAAGGCATGAATATTTCGTTGAAAATTTTAATATAATCGACAATATATATCAAGTTCCAAATCAATTAGTCAATTTTTTCGTTTTTTTGTTTTTATTTACATTTAATCTTATGCGCTTCACGTTCGCTGGCACTTTTCGCACTGTACAATTAATTTTGAATATTAATCAGTCAAATTATATTTACATATACCCACATATGTATGTATGTATTCATTCGTATATATTATATTTAAAAAATTCATTTTTATCATTGTAGCGGATGAAATAATTGAGCCATTTGGGCTTGATATTTAGTTCGCGTGGAAATAAAAAATAAAAATTCACGCTAAAACAATCGTCTATTACGTATGCGTAAAAAAAAAATACGAATGATAAAGTTAAAATGACATTACAAATTTTTTCACGTGCATTTGTTTTATCAAGGAAAAAAAATATCAAAGTATTGTCATTGTTAAAAAAAGATTATATATTTAAATATAATAAATATATACACGAAATAACAAAAGAAAAAAAAATTATTAAGCGCACTAATTTTGAAATTATTCGATTAATCAAAATATCATTGATTACGGCAATGAATAAAGGTTTTTTGAAAAATAATTTGAATTAAATTCTAATAGGAACACGCGCATCAAGTCATATGAGAATACATTATCTAAATATTTACAAACTGATATTTCATGAATAAAAAAAATAATTCCCCATTGTTCTTTGAGAAGGGTGAATGATAATTTTTTATATCTAATGCCTTTTACTTTCTCTGACATTGATGGTATCCAATATATGCTTTTTTTTTTTTTTTTTTTTTTTTTACCGTCTTAGATAAAAATAAAAAATTAATCACATTTATTTATTTGTTTATATCAAATGAATAACATTTAAATTACCGAATTTCATGAAAAGTAAAAATAATATTTATACATGTATCGACAATTATCACAAAAAACATTCTTAAATTGGATAGTACACGTTAAAGGAACGAGAAAAAAAAAATAAACGAGAGCACAACATTCTTCGTTTAATAATTCTAAAATACGACTGTTTTAAAACCTCTGAAACTTTTACGATGTTTCATATCTTGAAGGGCAAACTATCAATGTTAACATTCACATCAAGTGAATATAGAGTTTTTCTTTACATATTAATTATTAATTAATTCTCTATTATTATTATTATTATTATTATTTTTTCGTTCTTCAATAACTCTCCAAAATTATCAACAATTCGCTTTTTCTTCATCTGTTTTCCTTTCATTATTAATCCGCAGCCTCTCTGTACGTGTAAAATGTGTGTATTTGTGTGTATTTATGTGTATATATTCTTTGGAAATCGAAAATAAACACTGCGCCCCAACAAAAACGTGTAAAAATTCATCCAATTTTAAGACTTATCACAAAAAAAAAAAAAAAAAAAAAAAGAAACCAGAATAGATTAAATTTTTTCTCTCTTCATTCTCTTAAAATCCCATTTTTTACTTCTTCTTCTTCTCTTTCATCTTCGTTCTTCCGTCCATACGACGATCCATTAATCGTTAATTGTGTCCATAACTGGACATAATGAACAACTTTATTTTTTTATTCTATATCGACACTTACAAACCGTCAGCCAGTGATGACAAATAACGATCAATTTAGGTCATATACTGCATTACTGCACGCAAAGCGTACAGTAATTCTGCTTGCATACGTGCTTCAAGAATCATCAAGCTCACATGTACCTAAATAAAATAAAAAAAAGATAAATAATATAATTAGCAATAGAATAATGTTTTTTTTTTTCTTAAATGCAAAAAAATATCTCATAAATTTAATTCCACAAATAAAGTATTCAATTAATATTTCAATTGTTGCATTGTTAATGTTTTATTAAATTATTATAATATAATCCTTACCTTCTCGCTATGCTTGAACTCTCTCATAACACGATTATAATCTCTCTTTGTTACGCGTTCTGGATAACAAACTGCGCTCTTGATGAAAGTTTTAAGGCTACGTTCGAGCAATTGATTCACCTCATTGTAATCATAATCATCATGCCTTATGCCAAACATACACTGAATATAATTCCAAATGGCGCGCCTGAAGCGCGATGTATCGACCTTACTGTGTGCACCCATCGTATAATATGTGAGGTTGTAGGTCGTCTTAAATTTATCGTCGAGAAGATTGCCAACGTCATGGTACAGTCGATTTACGAGGGAATAACCGTGATCATCCCAAGAGTAATCTTGCACACGAAACGTCGGCCTGTCATTCAATTGTCCCTTCTGTTGAAGCGGAGAGAAAAAAAAAACAAAAATATTAAATAATACATCCGAAACGTACAAACAATTTTAAATTTTATAAATTGGTTAATTTTATTTTTATTTTACATTTTCTATTTTATTTTTACCTTCACAAAATCTTGATAGATAAACGTGGGATCCTCAATAAAAAGACCAATGTCCGAATCTAAAACTGAACTATTTCTCTGGGGCGCCGCAGCCAATTCAGCCGATTGTGTTTCAACAGTTTCAAATCTCTTTGATAATTCCTCTTGTGTTATTTGATAAGATTCAGATTTTTCTGATAAACGTTTCATTCGCTCCATCAATGTTTCAACGCCAACTTCTTGTTCGCCAACTATACTCGGTGATGAAGGCGGTGACGGAATGTTATCTGTAAATTAATAAATAATTAAATAATTATTTTAAAATTTATTATTTTATTTTTCATCGTGAAATTATTGAATTTATTAATTTTTAATAAACAAATGACTTACCAGTCTTGCCACCGCTACTGGGAATTTTTTTTGGGCTGCTTATCAGCATGTCTTTGGCAGGCTGCACATTATTGCTATTGTCCTGAATATTTTCTTTGTAATAATGACCCGTGACATTATCAAGTTCTTCATTAATGCCACATGAGAATACAAATGACGATAACGAATGAAAATGAGCAAGTAATACAATTGCATGTACAACTTCAGCGAGTGACCAACTGTCAGTGCCTTTCGTTAGTTTCTAAATTAAAGAAGAAAAAAAATTAATAACAAAGATAAAAAAAAATTTATTTATCGTCAATTACTTATATATATACTTTAATTTATTAATTTATTATTTCATTAATCGATTTCTTCTTACCTCTATATGAGTTTTATTCAATAGCCATGGTCTGTGTGCAAGAATTTTATTTATTTCATAAAGATTTTGAAGTTTATCAGGTATGGACCTCAAACCCTGAAGCCAAGTTGAATCACCACCTTGAAGGAGAAATTCACCTTTTTGCAGATTTATAATATAGCTGCATTGGTGTCTGCCTGCAGCCTGAAATATCAATAAAATACCAAAAACAAAAATTAAATTAATTATACATCAATTTTTAATTTTTCTTTTTTGTTTCATTAAATTGAAAAAAAAAAAATTTTTCTTTTTCTTTTTATTTATTTTAAAACGTCAATGCACGCTAACAAGGTCGAATTCACACAACAACCAGTATTATTTTCTCGGCCCATTTCAAGACTCTACTTGATGAACTCGATGCTAAGTGAAAGTATATATCATTCTTGGGAAACCAGTTAGCGCCACACGTTTAATCCCAATTGCATTTTAATAGAGCTACAGCAAATTTACGACCTCACAATACTATTTATTGAATATATTAATTGATTGATTAAAATTTTTTTTTCTACTTTTACCACGAAAAAAAAAAAAAAAAAATATATATTGATCGCTTCAGTAGCAATATATTATTGTCAATCAATAAATAAAATAAACATTCTAAATAAAGTTACATAGATAAAGTAAATTGAAACAATTAGATCGTAATTGTTATAAAATTGTTGTAATAGCTTAACACATATAGTATTAATTTATTATCTATCTAACTCGACAATATTTTTGTTTTCCATTTTTTAATGACACTTGAACTGTGGTCAGCTCACGTGTCAGTAAATAATTATAAACTTTATCTCATGGTCAACATTCGTCAATAAACATATATAAGATACTACGTTCATAGAAAATTTGACGACAATATCGCACATATTTTATTTCATATAAATTCCAATTTTCGTTTACTCGGATAAAAATTGTTGATAATTTTATTTTTATTTTTTTCATTCTTTATTGTTTATTTATTTCACGTTCATCTTCCACCTCACGATAACCCCAAACTTTTTACTTCAAATAAATAATATATAAACGTAAAAAAAAAAAAATGATTGTCAATTCATAATAAAAAAATTTTTCATTCTCTTTTTACTATTATAATTGTAAATTTATTTGGATAAATAATATTCAAAGCAAATATAATATACTGACCATAATAGCGATTAGATGACGATAATCGTAGGGTAAAGGTCCATCGCCTCGTAAAATAAAATGTTGTGTCCTAAGAAAGTGTTCCAGGTATGATGGATGTGATGACATTACACGTGAGACATGGTCCAAACGATTGTTCTGCAGGAAGGCATCCATTAACAGTATGTGCGTCTAAAACATTGAAAGAAAAAAAAAAATAATAAATACATAAATTAAAAATTTCAATACACAAATAAATCTTACAAGTCAAATTGAATAATAAAAAAATAGAAAAAAGAAAAAAAAACTAATTTGTATATCATTAAATTTAAATCACAATAAATAATGTTATTTATGTGACAGTGTAGGCGTTATATTTGCATAACTAATACCAAATTGCAGTAATAAAATGGTCAAGGCTCTGTCTTTTGACTGCCCTTTTTGAAAACTAATAAAAAAATATATTAAATATATATATAAAAAGAAAAAAAAAAAGTAATTGATATCCAACAAGATTCCGTCATCAATTTGCAATCGTCAATAATGTTTATATGTAATATACAAATGCTCGATAACTGAAAGAATAACCGGTTCTCATTTGGCGGTCGACAAGTAACAAATTTATATATATATAAATAATTTTGCATTATTTCTCCAATGAGAAAAATAAAACACATATTGAAATTCGTGTCAATGGCTACAATATAAACACACACAAACACAAATGAACCAATCGTTGTTTCACGTTGCATCATATATATTTACAAGTCTCAATTACTCATTTTATATATCACAGTACACGCTGCTGATAATAATAATGCATGAAACATACATGTATACATAAAAAATCATTATATGCTTACGTGGAAATGAAAACAAAACGACAAAAAAAAAAGAAAAAAAGTATCAACGTATTAACATATAAAATTATTCCAACTTCAGTGAAATGAAAACGAACATTCGCGATAACACATTTTATATCTGTCACGTGAGCACTGGAGATATATATTCTTTAAATAAATAATTATCTCTCGATAGTGTAGTTTAAAAAACTATTTATATAATATTCCAAATTTGAATTATAAAAAACTTTTGGGTTATACATTAAAAAATAAAATATTTAATTAAAATCGAGTGATTATAACAACGATGATGATGATGATGATGTGTATATGTGTGAACACAGTGTGAACACAAGAATGGATAATTGTTCGCAAGTGCAGATGTATATATGTATAATTTATACATATGTACATGTTATAATATCGATGTCGTCACAATGGCCTTGTATATGGTCGACGAACCGCTTCATATCACTGATTTGCCTCGTTACAACGAATATCCAGACGAGAAGTTTTACCACGCGAAATACGCGCGCACACCATCGATCATTGCGCACAGCAACATTCATAAATTCCCAGTAAATATTCGCGCAAGTCACAATACGCTAAATATCGTAAAAAATTTTCTTTCAATTTAATTGAAATTTTATAAGTGTATTATCAAGTGCTGTGGTACTTTTAAAAAATATAAAGATAATGAATAAATAATTATACGCAATGGAATAACAAATTATTTAGACATTTTTACAGCGAGTGTATGTTCTTTTTTTTTTTAATTATTATTTTTTATTTCTTTCGGTTAGATTTTATTATCAATGTTACAAGTGCATTTGGAAAAATAATAGTATAATAATAATGTAAAAGTAGAAGAAAAAAAAAAATAATTAGAAAGTAAGAAAAAAATAACATCAACAATAAATGTATTTTTTTTCGCCCTCGATCAACAAATTTCACAACAACAAAATATATACGCGTATAACACTGCATCTGTGCATAATAAAAATGTATATTACACACTGCACATATACATGTATATATGAATGCAAAAAAATGTTTATACATCACGTGTTGAAGAAAACATAAATGGATTATTGAGATCGTCATCAAGCCAGAAATATATTACTCAATTAAGTTGTCGTGTAAATGAAAAAAGAAAAAAAATTTTTTGGCACAATCTAATGTTTTTGTTTGGAGATATATAAATACAAATGATACACATATGTGTATGGTGAGATAGGATGAAAATCTATCTGTGAAGTTTAGTGATGAAATAAATTTAAGAGGGTCTGAATTCGTGACAATTTTATCTCCTTCCTTATTTTAGTGAGCAAGTCTCCAAGGTCGCACGAGCGCGCACAAACACGCAGGCGCTTATTCACAATAGAAAGAAATAGAGATGGAATAAAAATACACCCTGTGGCAATGAACGAAACGAAAGTATATAAAAAAAATTTTGAAGAAAAATATTTTTGTCCCAAATAAAAATCATTGAAAAATTGACGTCAGCCACAATCCTCTTTTCTCTATGAATTAATTTTATTGCCAATGCGGAACTGTGAATAATGTAAAACAATTTAATGATAAATATATATATAATTGAAAACAATTTTTAAACAATCATTAAATTATTTTTATGAAAAATTCAATATAATTTCAATTTAACACATTTAAATGTGGAATAATTTCATACGAAGATTACAAATGAGTTTATTAATGAAAGATATTTTATTTTTTTGAGTAAAACTGATTATACAGCATGATATATTTTGTGTGTAAATATAAAATTCCCGTGGAATAAAACCGAATGAAATAATATGGAGAAGAAAAAACACGTGATGTATGGAATAGTACTGCTTGAGGTCACACTCTAATTTGAACATCTAATAAAAAAAAAAAAAGTTATGTGTGTATATCTATGATTATTTCTTTGTTTCTTTTATTTTTTTCTAATGAATAAAACACTCGGGATTAATTAAATCTAAATTAGCTATAAAGTATGATAATTTATCGTTGATATACACTAATTAATTTAATAGAAATAATAATAAACTCATTATTTTCCAATATTTATCATATTTTATTTTTTTTTTTTTTTTAACTTCATAACTGACAGCGCTTGCCATATTTCATTTTATGTTCTAGAACATCACGACTCACGTAAAGATTTTTCTTCAAGGGTGTATTATATATATATATATATATATATATCCATGTGCCCTTGAAGAGAAATCTTCATAAGAATATATATATTTATATATAGAATAAAGGAACATTTTACCTCGACTACTCCAAATATGTATCAAATATAATAGTGGAACATTCCATCAACATTTAATTCTTATTTTTTTTTTCAAATGCTCAAACCATCTGTATCTATTTATAAATGATTTAATTTTTTATATTCATTATTTTTCGTCTTGAATAAATTTTCTGTTTCTTTCTTCCTCTACAGAATCTGGCTGATGCAATAAAAACACGGGATTGTGTTATGCTTTAAACATAATTAGTTTTATCACAAAAAAAAAAATAAATAAAAATAAAAATAAAAAAGGAAAAAGAGAAGATTTGGCAGTGCAGGTTATTTACGACACAATGTTGGTAAAAAATCATAATGTGACTAGTAATAATTTTGTAAATTTGTAATAAGCATATTACTAATTATAATACGTATGTTATTTAATAATAACACTCTTGTTTTCTTTGATTTTTGACCGGAAATAATTTAGTCAAATATAAGAATAAATACGTAAATGTATATGAGAAACAGATGGAGGCACTTGATCATAAAGTTTACTGTTGCTCAATGCTATAACAACGACTTATTTTAGTCGTGTACAGATTTACGGTAAAACTATATAAACAGAGAGAAAAAAAAATTCATGCGAATAGATAAAGTAAAAAAGTGTCTGGCCTGATGTTATTCATATGTCAATCAGATTATAATCGTCTTTATGACGGAGAAATATAATAAAACTCGTGGCCCAATTTATGGTGATACGCGTTAATTCCAAAATATTTATTTGCATTGGAACAATGTGTTTCCATTTACAATTTTTTTTTTTTTTTTTTGTTTATACAAGTGTAAGAATGATCACCCGATACTGAAAATCAAACTGAGTGATATCATCAAAATTTCTAAACGAATCAAATTGATCCTCGAGTGTTTCATCATTATAACAAAAATTTCCGAATGATTATTTTTTTATTTTTATTTTTTTTTTTTTCCAAATTATTCTTTCAATATACCTACAACTAAATAAAAAAAAATAAACAGAAAAATGAATCAGCAATACAGCAGCTGTAATGTTCATACATTTATGCATGATCCACTCGATTATTATTTTCTCTCCGCAGTAAATAATATCTTTAATTTATACCACAAATATAATCACAGTTATGTAAAATAATTTTTGTTGACCAATGCAACTAACTAGTTTTTTAAACGTCTTTAAATCAGCCTTTTTATTTTTTTTTCTCCATCATTTTCAATATTTTTTTCTCTTGGTATTTTTCTCCAATTATATTTTCATCCGTTTTTCTACTCTTCCTTATACATTTATACATTTTTTTCCATTTACATATGTATATATATACTCTCAGATGCTATGTAAAAAATACATTTTTATCTCATACACTTTAAAATTAAAATACAAAACCCAATAACAAACACTGTAACTATAACCAAGAATATTATAAATAAAATATAAAAACTTCTTCTTTAAACATAATTTATTCTCAAAATGTATATTATCCTCCCATAAATTATGCGACTATATAATAACGGAAAATAAATAGAAGTAACCTTAGATAAATTAATGAGAAACAGAGATTTTCCAGTTGTCATATACACAAGTATTCAAAATGAGTATTTGAAACTGTCAGATCACATATTATTTCACCTCATTATATTATAGTATATACAATCTGCATGCATGACATCGTACATACACATATACATATATATATATTATAAACATATACATATGTAAATATATTTATATGTATACTTAAGAACATGTTTATACATCCTGAAACAACATGTCTTATACACTCCAAATATTTTTCATTTACTCTATTCATATCTCGATACTTGAAAACTAAATAAATGCCATCAAAAACTCAATATATATATATATATGTATATTTGGGTGTGCCATTTTTAGAAAACTTTTTTTTTTTTTAACAAAAAAAAACAGGCTGAAAACTTACTAGACGATGAAAAGAGAAGAGTGAGTTCAGAGTGAATTAGCTAGCTCTTAATTTTTAATATTTAGAGGTGGCAATTTGTAATTTTCCATTTTTTATTTGAATAACATATGGGGGGAAACAATTTTTTTGTTTGTATTTTTGTAGCTCAGCATTTGTGCATCACAGAAATAAGCCCACAGTATATTATTGTAGAGAATTGAATGCTCTACAAAAAAGGTCTCTTACACTTTTTTGTTTAATAATTTGATCGGAAATTATTTTGTAATCGATTTTAAAGTAATAATAAAGCATCGACAAAAATATCCGAATTGCAATAAAAAAATACATGAATTGTACCTATATTGCTTAATTTTGTCTAGACAGTATAATTTCTATTGCTTCGAAATAATAATAAAATTAGTTTAAAATAAGTCATAAATAATTTTTTTCACAGTAAATAAAATAAAGAAAAAAAAAATATCTGACAAGAGTTATGTTTTTTTAGCTTTACTAAAATATAAGCACATTAAAACCAGTTTTTCGATTAAAAATAATCTTTAAGACAATAATAAACTGATTAGTATCGATTTAATGACAAAAAAATCGAGATTTCATACATTTCGAACTTTGAGTTTGAATATCTTTAGAATGACTGTCTCTATGAAAAAAGTGTAAGAAACCTTTTTTGTAGAGCATTTGATTCCCTATAAAAATATGCTATGGGTTCATCTCGATGATGCGCAAATGTCGAGTTACAAAAATCCAAAGAAAAAAAAATAATTTTTCCCATGTTATTTAAATTGGAAAATGAAAAATTACAAATCGCCCACCTCTAAATATTAAAAATTTAGAGCATCACTTTGAACTCACTCTTCTCTTTTCATCGTCTAGTAAGTTTTCAGCCGGTTTTTTTGTTTAAAAAAAAAATGTTGCCTAAAAATGGCACACCCTAATATACATACATATATATGCACATATACTTATACATTAATTATACTTCCACATTAATAATTTTCTGAATTACAATGTCCATTTAGCAATACATTTATTTATATGTTTTCAACAATATCGAATAAAGAAGTGGCACAAATAAGTAGGAGGCGCGGCATTTTATTGGTGTGAGTAGGCAGTTCAGATATACATGCATATACAAATACATGTATGTATATAGTTTCTGAGAGTGAGTTAGCGACCTCGCGTGATGAACCGGCTTCTGGATATAACGCAAAAAATACATTTATTACCAGATAAAGAAATTAATTTATGATTTTCAGGCATTGTGTTAATGAAAATTTACGTCGTCATTTAGAGAATAATAACATAAAGTTGTTTATTTTGTCATTAACTCTCTAGTATAAATGTTAACGATGAGTTATGGTGTATAGGATGAGGTCATGGTATAAATGAAATGCATTAAAAATTTGAAAAACAAAAAAAAAACAAACTGATGATGTTGATAATAAGAAATAAAAAATCATTCATATGTGTGTAGACTTTATAAGAGGTTAATAGGTTATTACATTCTATTATCATCTATTATTATATTATATACCGTTGTTTTATAACTGATAATTTATTTCTATATATAAAGAAAAATTTTCTCAACATAAATTATATTTCTTTATTTTTTTTTTTTTTATTCGCAACTCTTCAATTTAAAAAATTGTGATAACACGACTATCAATTCACATTCAATCAGTTAAATGTGATTGTATAAGATGGATCTGATGTCATAAAGAAGGGTGAAGATAGCTATCGATCACGTGATGTGAATAATACAGAAGGGAAAAATATGTAGATGAACGTACATATTTTATATATGTGAAGATAGAAAATTATTCGGGCAGAGTGGAGTAAGAGGAAATACAAATGATCATATGAACACGAAGAACAATGGATGTATTTATACATATACATATATGTATAAAGGGAGGAAATACTCTCTTGACAATCTGACTTTCTTCTTGGTAAAACGCCCCAGAGAAAAGACAATAGCGATTGTTTCGTTACTGGCGCATCGTCCATTAGCATCAGCAAGCCAATAGTAATCCACCATAAAATATATATATATAACGTTGAGCATATCGATCTAGAGTAAGGATAATATGAAACATGGATAACCATCGCACTTGGTATGATGACACATGTTTCTATATATATTTTATTTTTATTTTATAGTATTCACTAGATAATATGTAGTTATAGTTTAGTTATAAGAATTATTACTCGCGCTCATCGCCGAAGCCTTTGTCAAGTGCAATAAATTTATTATTCGACACTTATGATTATTAAATATAATGATAGTATGATGACGTTGTGTAGGTGTCACATTGACAGGAAGATTGTATCAAATTAGATCATGGGAAAAACAAAAACAGCAATTAAATATAATAAAATAAAAAATACATTAACAGGAAAAAAAAAGAAAATAAGCAACGATATAAACCGTTGTTTAAATTACTTAAATGATATATATTTTAATTATGAAAATATGTAATGAAAGAGAACAAAAAAATTACTGAAGGTTATATAAAAATTAAAATAATATCAGGGTTAAAGTTCAATAATCTTCGGATTTTGTTTGTAATTTTTACTCGGTGAATACGTCAAAAAAAAAAACAAATATATTTAAAAATCAATTTGACATAAATATTTATCTATCTATAATAATTATCAATTTAATATACGTCATATATTTGATTGTATATTTATATTATATTCGTCGAGTTCTCTTCAGACCTTTCTTCTTTGCGATCACGTACAACCGTGACCACGCGGATAGGCGGTTACGTAGCTCGCTTGCTCTAGTAGCCGATTAAAATGAAACGGGAATGCTGCAAACGCGAGGACAAAGGTCGCGATGGTATACTCAACCCGGAAGGCAATAATAATGTGAGTGAATATGTGTGTATTTAAGTATACATATACGTAAATTTTAAATTAATTCTAAATCGAAAGAAGATTCTCTTTGATATCGGTTTCACGACCCTGACTAATCATTGATGATATTAATTAATTTTTATACTTTAATTCGCCTCATTTTATTTTGTGATGATAGTTAATTAGAAAAATAAAAAAATAACGCCATGGCAAAAGGAGAGATAAAAAAAATTATATCAACTGTACAATATATGTATGTATATTTATTATTTTATTTTTTTATCCAATTACGAATGATTAGTGCGTTGATTCAAAAGCTTACTGAAACGTATATATACGATGTTGGGAGATAACCGGTCTAACAGCAACGCCATAAACAATGACTTTCTAACGTGTGGATTGGCAGAATAAGAGAGGGAATCGCGTCCCATGCGGTTAATAAAACGCAATTACCACATTGAGTGGAGATGAAAAATGAAAAATTGAGTAAAATAATAAAGTAGTCATGATGTACAAAATTGCATGAGGAAAGAAAAAGAAATATAAATATAATTGATGATTTATATCATCAGAAAAATAATTTTTTATATGAATAATATTTTAGTGGATACCAAAAATCATTATATTTATTGTTAATTAATTTTTTTTTACTTTCTACAATATGAAAAAATATGTATTGAGTGCTGAAAGAATACGAGGATTTATTTAAAATTAGCATTGAAAGAGAGGGCGTTTATTAATTTGTTGACTTTTTTTTTTATATTATATAATAAAACTCTCTCTCGTTTTGGTTTTTACCGTTCATTTTTACATTATTTTTATTCACATATGGACCATCATTATTATACAAAGATAAACTTTAATGGCAGTTGTTATTGAATTCGATGCGATGGCGATTGAGGTGCCAAATAATTAGCAAGTGGTTTGTTATACCATTACACAAAATAATGAAACATGTATACGAGGATTATTTTGATTACTTGTATGAAACCAAGACCGGTCAGATCAATTAACAGTTTGATTATTTTTAATATGTGAATAAGAACAAAATATAAAAGCAATAAATTTAAGAAATGACAATATTTTTTCCATGATATAAATTTATAATGCAAAATATAAAGAAAATTCACCGGTTATAAATTGCCATGATTAATTGTCAATGAAAAAAAAATATCTAAATATTGTGGCAAGTTATTTTTGTTTATTAAAAATTGAAAAATAAAATTTTCTACAAGTAATAAATTAAATTGAGCGAGAATATACGATTTCTAATATTTAATAAAGTCTATAATTACACTTCACATATACTGAAGATAATTTTAATGTGTAGACATACACAAAACACAAAGAAAAAAAACTTCTGAAAAAACTGATAAAGTCTTTTTATATCTTCTATTTATACATATAAAATTTTCCAAAAACATTCTCACAATTAAATAATTATCCTCACAATAAAACAATTTTAAATCTATTTTTTCAATACCCGAAAGTCAAATTTTACAAACGAACGCAAGATTAATAATTAATTCCAATAATAAGATAACCCATATCAAGAGCAATAGAAATAATGAATAATTCATCTACCACAACTATTTTTAGAAAAAGATATTGCGCCGTAATGATATTAAAATTGTAATTTTTTTTTCATAACCATTCAGATATAATTCTGATGAAATACAAAAAAAAAAAAAAACACAATGACAGATTTAAACTTGAAACACGAACATGCCAATGAAACATCACTGCATGATGAAATATCACCTTTAAAGCATTCTAAGCTTTAAAGATGATGAAATAACTAACCAAAGTGTGCAAATATACCACCACAAGTGAATTAAAATAAACAAAAATAATCTGAATAGATAGTAAAAATGACAATAATATTAATTATTATGAATTATCATTCATCTGTATTTGATGAAGAAAAATTGATTGTTAAAACTTACATCGTGTGCAATTTGACCCATCGCGGAGGCACCACCGGGAACAGTATCCGCCTCCGGATGAAGTCCTATTTCGTTTGCCACAGGAATTTTGAAAGACTTGATGAAACACACTTGTCACGTAAAAAATGACGTTTCGTCTAATAGTAAATAAATAGAGCAAATATTCAAGTTTACAACACCGGATTATATATCGTTATTGTCCACGAATTGTAGATCCTTTTAAACCGGCTGTTTAAAATTTTTTTTTTTCTTTAAATTCACCTTTGTTATTATTTTGTTTTGTTCATTCAATTCTTTACTCTATTTTCAAATAGTATTTCAATTAATGCATACACATACCTATTATATATGTGTATATTTGTGGATCCTTTGTTGATATTAATACATAAATATTTTCTTGTAATTTAAATAAATATTATCACTGATTTTTTTTTTTTCAGTGTTGTTTATCAATATTATTTAATTAATTTAATTATACTGTGAACGTCCGAAAATTATCACTTTTTATTAATATAAGTTTAAATCTATCGGTCATATCACAGTGACATTTGTTAATGGCAAAATTTTATTAAAATTATTATATATTACTTTCAATTTTAATATAATTTATTTATTATTGTAAATTATTTCTGTTTAATTTCATAATAAATATTATAATGAAATATCGTTTTATTATCATCTCAATCACCCTTTTTTATATTGTTATGTAATAAATAAATTTATTTATTAAATTGAATTACAGAATGAAAAACAAATAATAATTAAAGAAAAAATAACTATTAATTTATTTAACACTCGATTGCACGTTAAAAAATTATATGACAAAATTATGTTACACTAAATTTCATATAAGCGAAAGACATCTCAATATAAAATTAATAATGAACTTTACCAAGAGAATGCCGGTTGCTAACTGACGCCTTGAGCACCGTGTACCACTGCCATGCGATCATCTGGCCGGGTCGAAATGGTGGGGCAAACAGCCATGACCAAACAAATAATAGTGGGGAGATACTCGTGTATAGACTCTTATACTTGTTGTATATGTATGTATATATGTGTGTACTTCACCACCGCAGTTCCGCGGTCAGGGCCGTATGATTATCATGTGGCAGAAAAAAAATTCTTTCAGCTGAATAATTTTTAATTATAAATGATCGATTAAATTAACATCAGATATAAAATATTTACATTTTAAAAAATATTGTTTATCTATTCTCCATTAAATTTACTTCTCATTCAATTAATCTAAAATAAATATCAAACAATTTGGGGATTTAAAAATAAATATGAGTTTTTTTTCATTTTTTTATTTATAAATGTCAATGATTTTGCTTGGGTTTTTTAAATGAATAATATTGTTGGGATTTGGAGTGAATTTTTGATGATGAATTTGATTGGAGTAAGTATATTATTTTGAATTTTTTTGATAGTTGTTTGGGATTTTTTTTAAAAGTTGGCCGGCGAACAAAGGATTTGATATGCGCAAGGCGAATTCTGATGTTTGATACGTCAGTGACCCGGCACAAGCGGCTAGCGGACAAATCAGCTGATACCTTAGCAACAAGACTTACTAGCCATGCTAAAAATATATTTGCAAACTGATGATGAAAAACTAAAGCATATATACACAAATTATTTATGACAGTATTTATAAAATGTTTAATGTATTGTTGATTACTTATAGATATGGATGATAGAATCATTTTAAATGCATATGTAAAAAGATACATCTATGCAATATTTATCTTATTTATTATTATATATTGTATACATTTTTTTTTTTTTTTTTTTTGCACAACAACAATGACGTGTTGGAGGCGTAGTCAAATGGTTGTTTAGTCGAACAAACAAAGCCATTTTACATTCTTTATATAAAAATAATCTATTTTTT
Source organism: Microctonus brassicae (assembly GCA_918226075.1). Taxonomy (NCBI): domain Eukaryota; kingdom Metazoa; phylum Arthropoda; class Insecta; order Hymenoptera; family Braconidae; genus Microctonus; species Microctonus brassicae. The sequence goes on along the minus strand of OW445481.1, from coordinate 14,590,046 downwards.
TTTCTTGTTTATCTCGCTAGTTATATTTTGTATTTATATTCAATTTTCGATTAAACAAAATTTAAAATCCACAATATATTACTTTTTTATTACTAGCTCTCTCGTTATCTTATTTTTTATGTTAATTATCATTTTTGTTTTTTTTTTCTATTTATCTTCTCTCAATTATTTTATTTGGTGGGTGATTCACTTTGGAATAAAGAAAAATAACAAAAGTATAAAAAAAGATGTCAAGGAGAGTATTTATTTCCCCGTCAATACGCATTTCCCGTACGCCCACTCACACAATTGTCAGATCGATGAATTCAGGGTCGACCTTTTATTTTCGTGTTTTTTTTTTTTTTTTTCATGCGTTGGGGAAAGGAGATGAAAAGCTATTATAGCACTACGGTAATGGTCTTTTGTCTTTGACAAGTAACGATGGAACGACGATGATATCGGACGTTTGGCATATCGAATACATGGGAAAAGAGAAAGGGGGGAATAGAAAAACGACGACAAGGCTTCTTCTCTAGCTGCCTTTACTACTGGCTGCAACGTTATATTTTCTTTCTACATTTGATTCTCTATATATATATACCTTTATATATGTATATATATATATATATATATATATATTCTCCCTCCTCACGTTCTCTCTTTATTTCTTGTGTCACCGCGCATCCTACAACGACTATTTTATTTCGACCGCTTTTCTCAGCAGCTCCGGGTGTTTTGGCATTTCTTTGTTCGTGAAGTACACTGCAGCAGGAAGTTGGAGCCAGGGCATTTCATCTATGTATATGTATATATGTGTGTGTGTGTGGGTCTATAAAAGAGAAAGAAGTAAGGAGGGAATATATACACACGCTTCAAAACCACTGCAGTGAAGAATAAAAAAAAAATAAATAAAAAAAAGAGGCGAATGAAAAGACGTTGAAAATTGAATGGGGTGAAGAGTCTTTGTTTCAAATTTTTCAACAGTCTTGCAATGATTGTTCGGATTATTTTTATTTAAAAATATTCAAAAATGATAATTTTTTTTTTCATCATTATGATTATAATTCATCACGCCATTAAAATGACTCATCATTATAGATTTTCAAGTAGACACAACGTGTTTTTCACTATGTAAATATTTTTGCAGAAATAATCCCTGATTTTTTGTAATTAATAAATGCATCGATATTTATTTGTCACGTGTAAAAAATGAAAGTAATGTAAAGAGTAAATTAATATTAATAAAATAAAAGTGCATTGGATGTTTGATAAAGAAATCAGACAAGTAATTAGAAATAATTTCAATAAATAATTCAGAGTTCAGTAATCAGATTCCGTTCAATAAGAAAAATATGAAAAATATTTATAAGTTGATTATATAATAGAATAAATAATAAATGAATAAAATTAATCGTGAAATAGAAATAAAATGGAAAATATGAATATTAATAAACGATACGAATGAACGAGACAGTATGTCTACCTGTCTCAATATATTATTGCTAAATTCAAAATTATGCTATTTATGTTAATTAATTCGCACGGTCGGTGCACTCCAACTTCCGTGACACCTTTCGTGAGCTACTCAATTTAACCTCATATCGATTGATCGAGAAACGATAAGAAAAATGTTACAAAACAACAGCAACAACAACAGCAATAATGATAATTATTGTTATTATTTATATTATAATAACAGTAATGCAGTAATAATATGAAAGTTATTTTGAAGGACAAAGAAATTGTACACTGTGACAGCCGTGAAAAATTTTGTCATCAATATATACCATCAGCTGTCTGTATATATGTATGTATGTATTTGTATATATTCAATGTACATTGCAAGAGCCACAAAGCAAAATTTATATTAAATTTTATGCATTGTCCTGTCAAAAATTGAAAAATTAACAACAGATTGTACGCAATATTGCTGTGAATAAATGGAAAAATATAAATATTGATTAATGAGAAAATAAATATATACATGAATCATAAAACGAAACTATTTCAATAAATGAAAAATAATTAAAAATATTGCGTATTTAATTTATATATAAATTTGAAAGATGAAATATTTTTTGATATAAAAAAACTAAAATGATATACACAATATTGTGCAATAATTGTTGAGATATATACATCGCATCGTTTTTGTTATCATGGTTGTAACATTTGTTTTTTCAGTTGTGTAAAACACAATGAATATCAATTAATTTTTCATACTTCAATAAAATAATTGCAAATTTTACTAAACTGAAAATTAAATTATATATCAAACTAATTTATAGCATATTATATGACGTGTTATAAATAATTGTTTTCATCATATTATTAATTATTTAGTAAATTTAATAATTTGTAAGTTGACAATTAAATTTTTTCATACATTTCATACATATATTTTTTATTTCAAATTCAGCCAAAAAAACATTTTTCAAAAAATCCTCAAAATATATATACATATATGTAACATATAATAAAACCAAACAACATTTAATTTTCTTTCAATATTCCAAACATGCGTCCAGTAAATAAATAAAATATCCCCAAGACATTTTTAAATTACTATACAACAGATATTTTCTCCCATATAAAAAATAAATAATTGTTTCATTTATAAAACACACATAAAAAAAAATCTTTGTGCGTGACAATAATCACACTAATATACTGTCATTCCGCGACATCATGAGACTTTCAACTATAAGTGTAAGGCAAAATTTTTCGCATGATTGCGTGTTTCCGGTAACGGTTATAGAAGCGACGATTGGGCGAGGTTAGTATTAAAGACGCGAGAGGTCAATGGACGGGAAAGCGCAACTCGTTACGGCACTGCCACACTGCCATACTCGCTAAATTGCTCACTGCTACTTACACAAAATACACACTCATATACTCTATACATATTTATACGTATACATATATACTCTTTCTTATTCTCTTCCTTGTATTTATTTCTATCTCAATATATTTCTCGTTCTCATTCTTCTAATATACCTCTCCTCAATTTATCCATCTCTTTATTTTCCTTTTCCCCCATCAGTATTATACAAAACCATATGCCGTTATAAACGCGGCAAAAGAAAATCTTACAAGTGAACTAAAGAGCTGTATGAAGACCGCGCATTATCAGAAAAGTTTTTGTGCACAACGATTGGTGTTGATCAATGACTTGCACACGATCTCTACCATAACGAATTAAATTTACCCCACTGTCGACATCACAAAGAGATGAGGGAGGAAAATATTTTCCCCTCCTCTATCATTTTATATGTTTCTTTGTGTTCACATTCACCACTTAACTTTATCCCTTCTCATGTGAATATCCATGTTATATTTATGTATCCATCAGCCGTCGGATTTTCAATCTGGAATGTTTCTTTGTTTCCATTCTTTGTCCACAAACAACCCTCCATTATTTGGGAACGCGCGCACCCCTCTAATGACACTTGGTCAATGGGTTAGCTCGTTCCATGTTCATTTCAATATATTCATCCATCAAACAAAGGCAATATTTATTTTTATTGATATGTATCTGTACACCTGTATTCGATGCGTAAAAAGGAACAATGAAATAAAGAATGGTGGAATTAAAATGAAATTCAAAAATTAAAAACAATTATTTATGAAAACAGGATGAATGGTTATGGTACATGCACATACTGTTGGCTATTCATGTCCTTCGAATTTAAACAACTGAAAATTTAAATAATTTTAATTGCATACATGGAGAATAACAAATTATATACCAATAACAATTGAACAAAAGATACTTATCAATGCATAAAACTATAAAGAATGCAAAACAGATTTGCAATGGAAACATTAAAAAATAAATAGTGATGTTAAAAATATAATGGATTGTCATAAATTCATCATTACATTTCAAATGTTATGATGTAAGTAGGCAAGAAGATAAATAAATAAATGAATAAATGAGAGATGTATATAAATGAAAAAAAAAAAAAAAAAAATTAATGCTAAAAATAATTTACAAAATATTTTTTCAATGACTTAGAAGTTGACTTATGCATACATATTATTGTTATTATTTTTATTATATCTTCTGCATATAGATGACGTAATGTTGAAATTACGCTTTAATATTCATTTACAATATATATTAAGCAAAAGAGAAAAAAAAAAAAAGAACCGGTTTCCCATGGGCTTATGGATATACAGATGTGTCAAGTAGTGTTTTAGTAATGCACATGCGTGTAACCCACCCATATATATAAACATTGCAACATATATTTACTTATATACTGAATGTAAATACATATGTGTGTCAGACAGTATAACTATATCGCGAGAGTGAAGTGTATTTTCTTCTGTTTCTGGTTGAAGTGTTTTATCATTTTGCATTTTATTTTTTCTCATGAGCGCCTGGCCACGGGAGTGCAACGAGTCGACTCCCGCCACGTTTGTTCCATAAAATTCATCACCATATTAATCACAAATGAAAAATGTGTGTGTATATATGAGTAAGGGTGTAGTGAAAATTAGAAGTGAAATCTTTGTTGTTTATTTTAAAGGAAATTTTCATTTAATTTGGTTGACGATGTTAAAAAGATTTTGAATTAATTTTTAATAAAATATACATATATAAAATGATATATGTATGTTGAAAAAATTTAATTGTACACTCGGATATATATATTAGGGTGTGCCATTTTTAGGTAGCTTTTTTATTTCATTAAAAAGCCGACGGAAAACTTACTTAATTTTAATATTTAGAGGTTTCTCGTAATTTTCGTTTTTTTATTTGAATAACATGGGAAAGGAAATTTCTTTTTTTTTTTTATTTTTGTAGCTCGGCATTCGCGCATCATAGAAATGAATTCATAGCATATTCTTATAGGAAATCAAACGCTCTACAAAAAAGATCTCTTACACTTTTTTCATAAAGACAGCCATTCTAAATATATTTAAACTCAAAGTTCCAAATGTATGAAATTTTGACTTTTTTGTTATTAAATCGATATACTAATCACTTTATTATTGTAATGAAGGAACACTTCAATTATTGTAGTCACATATTGCCTAATTTTGTTTAGACAGCATTATTTCTATTGCTTTGAAATAATAATAAAATTCATTCAACATAAGTTATAAATAATTTTCTTTATAGTAAATAAAAGGAAGAAAAAAAAATATCTAACACGTGAGTATTTTTTTTTTTAGTTTTACGAACATATTCGCCCACTAAAACCAGTTTTCCCATTGAAAATAATTTTTAAGACAATAATAAAATGATCGGTATCGGTTTAATAACAAAAAAAAAAAATAAAAATTTCATACTTTTGGAACTTTGGATCAGTAAATTCTCAGCCTGTTTTTTTTCAAGAAAAAAAAAAGTTGCTTAATAATGGCACACCCTAATACAAATAAAAAAAACATATAACGATCCCGCATTAATGAAAACGGGGTAGATATTTATAATTAATGTCTATATCAACATTTCAAATATAATAATTAGAAAATTATGCTGAAAATATCCAATAAAAAAATCATATTCAACTTAATGTTATTAATAATATAAATCAGTTGACCCATCACAACAAATTCAATAATCATTCAATGTTTATTAATGAACAATAAACTATATATTTATATAACTAAATTATTCATTTGTTTTATTCATGGATATATATATAAAACATAAAACAATATAATTATCCAGTGCCTGTTGATTATTCAACTCTTTGCATAGTTACTTGACTCTTTAATAATTAATTATTACAACTAAACGATTAATTATATACTATCTATTTGTATTACATAAATATGTAGCTACACTGATCATAGAAAAAGTTGTGAATGTGCCAGAATCGGATAAATTATCACTTCTATAGTTCATGTAATTATATTTACTTATCTGAGTGTGTTATCAAAAATTTCTTTTATTATATTCGCTATTAAGAAAAACTTCAATCTAGATTAATCAAGGAAAAGTTTATAGTAATTATATTTAATTATCTTGTTTTGTGCAGAGAAACTTATAACCAACAATCGTAAAAATGTATCGCTGTATAATTATTCTACCTGGGTATAAAATGAATGTTGAATTAATTTAATTATCAAAATTTTTGAAAATATATTTAATTCTATTGAAATTAATAATGATGATGATGATGACCTATTTCACAATACGCACTTTTATATCATGTATACCTACTTATCTACAGCTATCAATTAAGAAGCATCGAGAAACATGATTACATTTTGCCACATCATCGATTTAAAACTCTCTGAAATTTTTAATTTCATTTTTTTTTTTTTTTCCTTTTCCATTACTTCATTGTATCGATTTATTTATTGACGTAATGTGGTTTCGCGACGCTGCCGATGCCCTTGGGGCCAGTTTGTGGTGAGATGATGAATCAGCTTGGACTGTATATTATTTATACATGTATAAGTTTAAAGTATATTTAAAAGGCAGTGAAAAAACAAATGTAATTTTTTCATTAATCATTATTTTATATTTTCCTTTTTTTTTTTTTATTTATTTATGTATTTATTTATTTATTTATTTTTTCTATATCAGTCAGTATAAATATAATTCACATTTGTGTACGTGACAGAGAGCACGTGTGGCATTCAAATAAATTTTTTATCTATACAATTATGTCATAAACATACAGATAAAATATATAGAAAATTGAAAGATTGAATTAAATGAATTTAAAATTATTTATTAATTATAAGTAAAATGTATAATGTGAATGTGAAGATCGTTTCAGATTTCTGTGAATTCTTGTTTGGTTATAAAGATAATTATGACTGTGAAATAAGTCCACTGATTCACGATTTGAACACTTGTGGTAACAAAAACGATGATGCATCCAAAACCACGTTGACATCGCATTGTACTCTGTATTTTGATCATCAATGTAAATGCAAATTTTGTCCTTGATCGTGGGATTGAAATTAAATGGAAAACAAGATTGTTTAATATTAATATTCTCTTTGTCGTATTATATTAATATTATAATGGAAAAAAATAATGAATTATTATACTTCTAGATTTTTTTTTCCATTATTTTATTGAAAATAAATGTAAAATACTTTGAATAAAAATCATTTAATATTAATATTTACCTGCGAATCAGGGCGAGGGGGCGTAGCTCAGATGATAGAACGTTTGTTTTAGCCTGCGAGAGCTTATACCGGGGATCAATATGATATCCGGTACCTCCAAATTAATTTTCAATTGAATTTTAGTACAAATTAATTTCAACATATATTGAATAAATTATTTTCACCACAATATCTATTCATAATTGTCATTCGCTTCATATATATATCTATATATCTATTCATCTAACTTCACATCAATAATATAATTATTGAACTGAATAAAAATTGAGTATTAATTCACTTATGACACATCGCAATATTAAATATTTAATTCTATGAGAAAATTTATTTCCTGATGAATTCAAATCGCAATAAAGTAGTTGAATAAACTCTAAAAAATGTAGTTAAATACATATTAATATATATTATATTATAAATATATAAAAATAAAAAAAAAAAAGTAAAACACCGTCAAAGTATTCAAATAAATTGAAAGAGAACAAAGAAAATTTGTTTCCAATACAAAGAGAAAATTCCTCAGTGATCAAATTATTTACAAGATGACATATTACATATAAACGCATGTATATATATGTGTAAAACTGTGCTATATATATACACAAAGACGCACAGACGTATATTTAACATGAAGAGGGTGAAAATAGTAATGGCGGCCATGTGTCAACAGTGTAATAAAAGCTGATCGCACACATTCAAAATTGTGTTTGTGCGATCGCAATAAATATACTCCAAGAACCCCATAGATGTGTTATTGAATAAAAAGGAAAGAAAAAAAAAAAGAGTTAAATGCGTCATCATAGCCACGCTTTTCCGTTAACATATGTGCTATTATTTGTATATATGTATAAGTATAATATTGTGCAGTTGTGCATTTTGTTGCAAGGATTTTCGTTTTCTTTGTCTTCCCTTCTTCATCGATCATAAACCTACGACGAGAAAAACGTATTATATAATACATATAAAAGAAAATATATGTGACAAAGAGAATTATGGTTGTGTAACGTATTTTTTTGAAGCCAAAAAAAAAAATAAATAAAAATACCTTACTCAAAGTTTTTGCTGAATTTTTTTACTTAAATGCATAAACAAAGTTGTCGAACTGCAGCAGTTATGGCATTTTTGTTTTTTTTTTTTTTTTTTGGATTGTATATTATCTTTCTTGCACACCACTGATGCTCAAGATAGATATCTCACCATAAATTATTGATTTCCAATATTGCGCAATAGCCGAAGAATTACAATCGTTTTTCTTTTTGTATAGAAACGAGGAAAAATTTGATGAACATAATCTGACAATTTATGTCGATGATTTTTACGATTATTGGTATATATATACATATATTTTTATTATCAAAATGACCAGTACAAATATCGTATGCTTTTATATTTTCCGCCCTTTTTTTTTTGCGGTTTGATATATACACATATATTTTATGTGTTGAAATTAAAGTTGCGTTAGTATGGGAAAAACTTGTGTGCAGCCGGTACATAAAATGTATTTACGAGTTACATGAGGGACTCGACGAATCGTGACTTCCATAATTTATGTATTTATAAATGTATAGATGCGTAAATATACGTTCTCATGTAGTGCGCAACAATGAATAAAAAAAAAAAAAGAAAAATGAGAAAAATAAAATAAAATCAAAAATAAAGAAATTGTTGAAAAAAGGATGAAGTAATAAGCCAATCATAAATACATCAAGTGTAATAAAAATATGATAGTCACTAAATCAAAAAACAAAATTTAATTATATATATTTCTTTAGAGAGAAGAAATTAAAAGAGATAAATTTATGTATTTCTGTATAACAAATGGTATCTAAAAAAATATAGGATAAAAAAATCTACAAGTGATTAAAAGCGTGAAGTAATAAAACACATACCGAGTGTGCTCTATATCGATAAACAAATGATATTCCTTTAAATATAAAATAAATATAAGAAAGAAAAAAAAAAGAAAAAGTGCCAGTTCAATAATAATTGTATTATTATCTGTCTAACGCAACACATAAACTCATTTCATCATCTCTCCAATTATACACATACAGATTACAAAGATGAAACGCTTACATAGATATTTTCAATAAATATTTAAAATCAAATCTCATGATATTTATTATAATTTTATATGTATACTATGTTATATTCATGATATACTATTTGTCTGTTCATTGTCTACAATCATAACCTAGTTTTATAATTATTTTATTTTATTTAATGATTATGAACAGAGTGTACGAAGATTAACTCTAAGAATGAGAGTATCATATTATTTATTTTAAATTTATGCAATGTAGAATAAAATAATAATAAACTAGATCACTGATGCAAACTTATGTTCATTTCATTTTGTATTTTATGAAGAAAAAAAAAGTTAAATGATAATATAATTTGATTTATAAAATATGATTTGAATATATTTTGATAGAGTTGAATATGCGGCGAATATTATTTTTTATGTAGTCATGATTGTTCAACTGATACCAGTCACATTAATAATGATACAATTTAAATAAAATTGCGTTGCCCATATGCATTGACCTATATATTATGAATAACCAGTTGGTTTTCAACTCTAAGTCACTACCCCATTCGCATACTTATACTGGTAAAAAAAAAAAGATGTTAATACACTGCAACGTCGTATATTTAACAAAGAGATTGAGGGGTGGTATGATTTTGAAAAGGACTTTTTCATATTCCCTAATGCGCAGGGGTGTTCATCAAATTATTTTGTAATTCTAAATGAAATATGTAGTTGAATTTTTCTTATTATTTTATCGTATTTGAAAGTTTGATAAATCAATAAATCAATGTACGAAAATAATAAATTGTTATAATCCGATTTTCTGTAAATAATTTAACGAAATCTGACAATGAAGATATAATCATAGAATGTAAACATGGTGGATAGTCACTGATGATTGGTATGGGAAAGGCAGAAGATATTGATCCCTTCTCTGTTGAGTCCCCATTAGTCGAGAGAACCTTTCACCCCACTGGCTTTTTAAAATTCAAGTACACATTCTATTCTACGTTAAATCTTAAAATCTATATTTATCCTAATTTTTTTCAAGCACTTTCGAAAGTTTTGTACTTACGGTAAATGAAATAAATAAATCAATGCAAATTATATTAACTATAAAACATTCAAAAATATAAATATCAACGAAATAATTAAAGCAAGTGAAATGAATAAATTTTATTGTCATATCAAATTTGCCAAGTAATTTTTCTTAGCAGAAATAACAATTCTGATAGATAAGTAAAAGGAATTAATTAATAACATATCCATTATGTGAATTTGTTCTGGAATATTCTTCAAAGCAGAATTATTCATCGGAACATTAGCAAACTCTTCTCTAGTATAAATAAACAAAATAGGACAGTGGCTTATATGTATAATATTTAGTAATACATGGCAACTTATGCAAATTGTAGATATTGTGATTAAATCCATAGCGTAAATTATTCTAATATTGATATATATTTGAATATATTTGATTGATATTTTTTTTGTTTCATTGAAAATTCAGACTGAAAACTTACTGGATGGTGAAAAAGAAGCTTGTTCAAAGCGGGGCTCTTAATTCCAATATTTAGAGATTCTTTATCGTAATTTTCGTTTTTTCATTTAAATAACATGAGGAAAAACATTTTTTTTCTTTGGATTTTTGTAGCTCGGCATTTGCGCATCATAGAAATAAGCTCATAGCATATTCTTGTAGGGAATTGAATGCTTTACAGAAAATGGCTCTTACATTTTTTTCATAGAGACAGCCATTCCAAAGATATTCGAACCCAAAGTTCCAAATGTATGAAATTTTGACTTTTTTGTTATTAAATCAATCCTAAAAATGGCACACTCTAGTGCATATCTATCGTACAAATCTTCAACAATATTAATATTTATCATTAAAACTGATTTTAAGTTATCCTGAATTTCATATGATCACAGTATTTTAATTTAATCAAATAGTCATTGGAAAGTTTTTTATTTAAAAGGTTTACTAATGGTTTGATTACTATTATAGCAAATAATGTTTCGCTTAAGTTGACAGAGTTGTCATGTTAGATGGAAACTAAAAAACGAATGATAGATAATTTGTTTACGTGACTGCTGGAAGAGTTGATAATGGCTAGTTGTTTTTCGACTAAATATACGAACATGGTGTTTGAGCGTGCGTAGTATGGAAGTCATGTAACTTAGTAAAATGATTAATGATGTGGGCAACAAGCTATTATACATTGTAAAGTTCTATTGTAGATATTCCATCAACAAGCCAGTTATTTTGTCTTTACTGCTACGTCATCTCGACCTTAACGTCAATCTGTATTGATTCTAACACAAAGGATGTCTTAGAAATTATATGATTTACATATATACAACTGCAAAATGTCAGTTCACAATACCAGCTATTTGATATGCAATGTTTAATAAATATTTTCATCATACAAACTCTGATTATTATTCAAGTTTTAATTCATTTTAAACTTTGAAATTGTTTTCGAAAATTTCTTGCAGGTTTAAATCGGTACTTAAATATATATGTATAGTTATATATGTACTACTACTATACTACTACTAAATAATTCTTACTATTATTAAAGGAAAATTTAATTTACGATGAATCTGTTAATTTTTTCTCCAGAATAAAATTACATTTTTTTTTATCTCAATTCGCACAATTTAAATGTTATAGTAAAGATTTTTATTATAATTACATATATATATATATATATATATATATATATATATATATATATATATATATATATATATATATATATATATATATATATATATATATATATATATGTATATGTATGTATATTTATTGCCGACGAGAAATGAGTAATTCTCTTACACGAGAAATTCAATTTGAATTTCAACGTTCAATTTAATATATTATTTCATGTATATGTATACCAATTATAAAACATAAAAAATGTCCATTTTATACATTAATTATTTTAATAACGTAACATAATGTAACTGGAAAATTTTTTGTACATTATATTCTTGCGGAAATGTTTGTGGTTTTATCATATATATAATGTGTATACATTTTTTTTTTTTCTAATAAGATACAATTAGGTGTGTATAAAATAAACAACGAATGATATAATTATATTTACAATAGTAAAAAATATATTGTATAGATGATAATTGCTGAAAATATATACAAGTAAATGATAAAAGAACTTGAAATTTATCAGTTAAACATTAATAATTACTATAGCAATATTGCAATTAAATGAATATATGAAATACGTTATTAATTTATAGTTTACGTCAATGATAATTGACGAACCAATACAATTTAATATACTTGGATTAAATTTCATTTTATGAAATAATCGTAAAACAATTGAGATATATAATATAATCAATATGTAACAATACACGGTAATAAACATTGACGCAGCTTGTAATAAACATAAATATTAAGTGAGTATTGCGATTAAATCAAATAAAAAAAAAACCATAATTTTTAATCTTGATGCAGTGTATTTTATTTGTTATTGAATATGTTTTTTTTTTTATTTAATCATGCAGATAAATTTTGTCACGTGGTATATATTTCATTTAAACGATCATCAGTCATTGAAAAAATATATAATGTAAACAATTGCGATTTTAGACACGTTGAATTATAATTTCTCTACACACAACTGACGGAATTGCAGAATAACATTTGATGCATGTATGTATATATAGGTGTGCTGTAGCGCAAGTTAACTATATGTATAATGCATATTACGTCAACATCATGCCAACACTAAGGAAGAATTCTATCATATGTAGATACAAATATAAATATGTATTTATATGCATGTGTATAAATAATAAAAGAAAGAATGATAAAGTTGAAAGTACGTCTTGTTTGCAATTTTATCACATATAAAATCCTGATAATTAATGATAAATTTTAACAAGAAGTTGATCATTTATGTATAAACATTTAATCAAATTCATTCAACTCATTCATTTATTTTTCTTTTTATTATTTTTTTTTTTATTCTTGCATTTTTTTTTTTTATCAAATTTGTAAATTATCTATTTATCTTCACAACAATTTTTATTATAAATATATTCTGTCTACTTTATGATTAACGTTGAATAATAAACACATACAAAAATTTTTTACTCTTCATTTTTTTTTTTTTTTTTTCATATAAAAAAATAACACATCAATACGCACACAATGTAAGAGATAAAATTTTGGGTTAATGCCAGAAAAATACAATTCAAATGTCGAGTTGTTGAAAACAAGGTGACGTGGAAGATGATAACCTCGATGAATTTATTTTATATATTGATGAGATTCCAACTCCAATAAAACAAAGAATTAATTTATTTTGTTTGTTCCATTTTTTTCTTTATTTTTTATCAGCATTTTTGCAATGAAATAAATATTTCCGATATATAAACAATCTTTGTATACCACTGTCTATCGTTTTATGAACCGGAAATAAAAGATATATATATATATTTCTATCTCTATTCTATGGCAATATTGTCTGGAAGAGAATATAAAATAGGATGATATTCAAGCGAATAATTATTGTCTGGAGCATTTTGAGTTTGGGCTTTTGGCAGACGTGTTTATCGACATGTCTAGGAGATTACTATGCATATATATTGTATACATAAGAATATATATACAAACACATATACATATATACATGTACACACTCTATAATGGCAGCACCTTATCCCTTCTATTTTCATTTCACGGGTTAAAGGCATGATAATCTCGTGTATTTCAAACACGTATCTTACAATAAATAGACTCAGCTATGACGGAAGAAGACAAAAAATAAAAAGGAAAAAAAGATAAAGCGAGAGAAATATATCAGAAAAAATAGTATGACATGTTTTTCAAGGTTTCTCACAAGGTCTTAGAATTTCTACATGGAATAAAAATACTATGACTATCTATGACAATAATTATATCTTAACCGCACGTATTCATTATCACTTAATATAATTTTTATAATATATTCTTTAATGTGAGATTAATTTACATTAACGATCCGATATGAATTTAATATTTTTATTATTCAATTGGTCAAAAAATATTCACCTTGAATGTTATCTCAACAATCAACACACGAATCGTTAATTATACATACCAATGAGACTGAAAAAAAAACTTGAGAAAATTTATGAATATACACAAAAACAACGTTGCTCTATTAATAAATATTACGTTATATTAATATATATTTATTATATACAAAAATCTTAATTATTACGTGGGTGAATTAATTAACATGGTAATTATTTAAATATATAAAATATTCAATATCAATTAAATAAATTTACTAAATTAAATAAAATTCAATTTATAACTATATAATTTTTCTTTTATATATTACATATATTTATTAATATTATCCATGAACAATTTTATTATTTATAAAAAATTAATGCAGAATTATCATGTTGATGACCACACCCACATCAATATCATTGAGATTTTTTTATTGTTTATTTTATTACTATTAATTCTCTCTGCATGTATCTGAAAACTAATTCCTGTTTTTTTTTTCTGCTTTGTTGCCGCGCATGCTGCACAGGTGCATGCGCGCATTTTACAACACACATATACATGTATATATGTATATATGTATTCACGGAGTATATGTATAGGTATACATATGTGTGCGCACAAGTTTAGTTGATTTGAGGCGGTTGCCAAGCGGTCTAGCTACTCCCAACTTTTTTTTTCGTCTCCTCCTCATGACGACTTTATACGTTTCCCTCGCACAGCAACCCGCATATTTCCATCATTATTTACTCTTATTTATTTCTTCCGGTTAGAAACTCAAGTATTTCGCCCATCTCTTATGATTTAATTGTAAATTTATATATATATTGTTGTATACTTATATAAAAAGATATATCAAATCACAATTCATAAATAATAATTCGCGGATAATTGCAGGCGTTTATGTTTATGCATGATAAAACATTCATTAATTGCTTTAACGTCATATTATTTGCTATGACCTCGCTTTAGATGTTTTATAAAAATGAAAAAAAAAAAAAAAATAATAAAACAAAAGAATGAAAAATAAAAATAAAAAATAAACAAAGAGAAGATGATTAAGTAAAATTGTAATGAGCTGACATACTTTTTAGTGAGCCATGCGTAACGATTTGATCATCGTGTCATACTGCAAAAGCGACGAGCAAATTAAACGACACTTTAATGCCTATTAAATGACACTTTAACGAGATTAAATATGCAATATAATAGCAAGGACAGAGAGAAATATATTAAATTGTATAAGCTACATGAGAAAAACAAATTTAACTAAATGAATACTAAGAGAGAAGAGCACTTAAATTATATATTATCACGATAAATAAATATTTTCAACATAAATTAATTTATTTCAAATAGTATTATAAAATAATAATTACATATAATTAATTTCTAATTCTATTATATATTTTCTTTCTTTTCTGTTACATGGAATTAATGAGCACAAAAGAAATTCTAACATTTTATTTTAATGAACGAGCTGCATATATATTCTCTGATGGGTTAAAAAAAAAAATCTATATATGACACGGCTTGGCCCTGAGATGTTGACGGTGCCAATTACAATCTTGGAGATAAGATTACGTAACGGAAGAGCTCATTTGTATCCCCGCGTCCGCTGACTCGACCTCGACAGTCACTATAACCGCGGAACAAGAGCAAAATAATGTGGGTGAGTATCAGAAAATGCGAGAATGCAATGAAATAATAATATATTGTTTAATTAAAATAAAAATTCAACAAGTACACATGGGAAAAAATAAAGAAAATTATTAATATGTAAATGTATGAAGAAGGAGAAAGAAAATACAAACAATTGAGCTGAGCGAAGGTGTTGGACAGTCAGGTATATGGTTGACGTTAAGGTAAGTGAAAAGAGAGGGAATAAAAGACAACACGAGAGAGGAATAGAGGTGGGAATTCTTGGTAATGTGAGGTATAGGTGGGACAAAATGAACCAAGACAAACCTCACATTGGCACCAAGCAGTCTGCTCCGATCTCGTTGTCCACACGCGTTACTATACAATTTTCAATAGTTGTTTAGTTGCCAACCGCACTACTGCATTCCCTTCTTACTTCAGATTGTGGAGAAGAGAGGAAGAGAGAGGTATATGTATATATTGTATGTGTGTCTGTGTGTGTGTATATGCCACACGTTGTTTGAGTTTATATTGCTGTCGGCTCGTGCCTTTTATTTCCACGAATGCATGCACGGGTCCATTTTGGATTGGCCACATAGGAAACAAGTATAGAATTATACAATGAGAGACACTACATTTTAAAAAGGTTTTCTTGGCTCTCTATGTACGATGTGTGTAAATTTGTTGATTGTATTTAATTTTGACGATGAAATAATGGAAGAGACAATTGTATCGCTGTAGAATTTGAGGAATGGGAGGGATAATTAATGGATATTTGTGAGAGTTAATGAGATATTTTTGAATATTATGAATGTAATTTAATGATATTTTATTGATATAGTTTGGAAATTAATTTATAAATTTATTTGTAAAGATGAATTTATTTTTTTTTTTTTTTTTTATAGAAAATTTAATTAGAGACAATTGTTGAAGGTAGGAGAATAGTTTTGAAGAATTAGATGTTCGCAAGAGCTTATTAAGTTGGAAATAATTTTTATCAAGTGCGTAATGACATTATTTATTTGTAATATCATCATTTTTTTGTTTTATTTATAAATATAGGGAATTATGAAATAATGTTAGTTGATTCATTTGTGTTTTATGCAATATTTTGTATTACAGTTTTTTTTTTTAAAGATGACACTTGGTAAAAAATATTTTATAATATCGTCAGATAATAGATTATTATTTTTTTTTATTGACCTCATTATAATTAGTATTAATGCAAAATTCATTCATAGTGTATATTTCATTTATAATATAAGAAACTGGTATCAATATGTAAAAATATGTAAATATGTATATTTTTATTCGTCACATGTCACAAATTAAATGATTGAATAAATTTATTGATAAAAATTCAGACAAACAAATTCATATAATTAATGTGAAATTGATACATCATAATTCAAACAATTCGAAATAATTATTTATTATAAAAATAAATAAGAATTCAATCAATCAATCAATCAATCAAGCATGACTGTAAAAATGAAAGATTAATTATTGATAATAAAATTGAAGGATGACATCCAAGGTTATTATAACGTTCAATAAATTATTTCAGATTTTCAAGACAAAAATATTTAATAAACAATTTTCTCTTCATAGACATTAAAAAAAAAAAATATTGAATAAATATGAAAAAATTCTATTAATTCACAATTAAATTTCTTCATTGAGATTTTTAAAATAACAATATATAAAAGTTTTGTTTTTTAAAAATATTTTTTATAATATTCATTTAAGCACAAAATGAAATAATCAAAAATAATGATTTTCCGTACGATTTGCTACACGTAGATTTTTTTAAACATTTTGCTTTCCACCACAGCAGATGAAAAACCGTTAAAAAAAATGAGCTTGCACTGAGTGTAGATAGAGACTTGGTTTTAGTGGTTGAGAATATAATAAGAACTTTTATACATATATACAAGTACATTGAAGTACAAAGATGCATTTAAATGACTTCTATCATGAGTTGCTAGAATAAAACAATAGTGCACGTTTATACATAACAATATATGCAATCTAAAATCGAACAAAGTAAAAATACCAAAGTGGATTTAGTAAAAAGAAAGAAAAAAAAAATACTCAAACGATAATCGTAATTATGTGTACGATAATAAATGACGAAATATGTGTCATCGTTTTGTATATATTGTATCAGACATAGAGTCGTCATGCAGACACAGGTATATTTAAAACAAATGAGTCAGAATAATTATCTCAGTACAGTTATAAGTGAAAAAACTAAAGTACATTAATTATACATTAAGCGGAAAATAATGGAAAATTTTTTTCTCAAATAATTATCAACGTTTCTCGAACTTTATTTCAAAATTATTCATCGTGAATATGTATAAATATATACAGGAGAAATAAATAATTGAATATATGAAAAAAAAAAAAAAAGAATAGTAAAAAGAAAATAATTTTTAAATTATTTTTTCTTCATTTGTTGATACAAATCAATGTGCAAATTGTACATGTATCAATCGATGAATCGAAAAGTCATATGGATATATAAATTCTCACATGCTGACAAGATATGTATGTATACATTGCCAAAGTTAATGATCCGTTGCTTGGCGCATTGAAAACGATCGAGCGTCAATTTTCATGTCGCGTCAAACCCAATAATATGACCGTTGGGGCGACAATAATGGCCCCTCGGACTGCCAAGGGAGGCGAGAATCGTTGCGGAAATGAGAGGTCGGGTTCGAATATCCGCTCGACGACCTGGCGCGATGGATCATGGTACATATATATATATATGTATGTACACTAGAGCGAAATAGTGAGAGAAGAAGAATGGGATGGAAGTAGACTCTCGGGACGATAAACAACCTCAGCAACGGCGGCAATCTCAAAATTACAGGCTCTTGCACTATATGGTCTTCAATATATATACTTGGCTACCGACATTCAATATTCGCCTTATCGAATCTGTTTTACAATCTATGGATTATTTGACCCAGATACATATATGTATGTCTACAATAATACACAAAATTTCATCATTATACAATTATATTATTTTTTTTAAACATATCAATGACGATGTTTTTATTTCAAATCATTTATAGAAGTAATAATTTATATTATTATTGATGAGTATTCTATAACGAGATTGATAATATATTTGTGCAGAATAGAAACAAGTTGGGCCGATATTAAATTTATAAATAATATTCGCGTTTTTAAATAAATATTAATTGTTTGAAAAAAATATTAATCGTTTAAAATTAATATTTAGTTCATGGTAATATAAATTTACTTGTTACAATTAATGCTTTTTCTCTATGTATATATACACACTTTCATGTATATATTTAATATATACATGTGAAAACAAGAAAAAAATATCCGTAAAATTATACATTAAATTTATAAATATTTTGAGGAGATTTATTTTTCGTTTTTTATTAATGATGAAATCACATATTGAAAATTCTTAAAATATATACACTGTGAATAAATATGCGCATATAATTGTTCTATTTATATTGTGTACTTGAATTAGGAATATTATTAATTCATTTGTTGATGATAATTTAATTTATAATTGACATATATATTTTTATAGTTAAATGTACATTATTTATCTGATGGCATCACGTCAAATGACTAATAGTGACTATCCTTTACATTTAACGACAACTAATTAAGATTATTTTTCATTTGCTTAGTCATTATTAGTAGATATAATATTAATTATACACACATAAGAAATTTTTATGTATGTGTATTTTATCCTCAAGTATAGTATTAGACCAGGCGTCGACACATATGGAAAGTCACAATAATCTTATCTATTATACTCTATAACAATATTAAAAAAAAAAAAAAAAAAATTCACTTTCTGTACGAAAAAAAAAATTTATTTTGCTATACTTTGAATTCTAAAAATCGTATTGAATATACCAAAGCTGCAGTTCAATTGTATTTAAATTTTATTGATCATAATGAATTTATTTTTTTTTATTATTTTATTTTTTATACGTATATATATGTGTGTATATTTTTTTTTTATTCGATTTATTTTTCGTGTCAAAATATTCTGAAGATAACATTGTCTGCGATTCGACAAATAATCGACTGAAACTTCAAAGTATACTCGCGTATTTTATTGTATAGATACACGTGTATACATATATAATAAAATACGCATTTGTTTTATCTTGTATTAATCACGTGTCGTTCACTTGATCTTATATTATTGAAAGGCTCACCCCTGAATAAATATAAAACTCTATCTCAATGCTCACGAATCAAATAAATAGACTGAATTACAATTCAGTTATTTTAAGTAAACACTACATTTTATTTGACAATCACCACCTAATAAATGAATAACAATAACAAGCAGATAAAAAATAAATTGTGATAACACTTTAACGATACAAAAGTTCAATTAATTATATAATTAAAGAAATAAACACATTAGAACTATTATTAATAGTATAAAAAAAAAAATAGAAAAAAAAATTGAATACAAAATCCATGAACCTTTGACAATATTAAATAACAAACATCTATTAAAAACAAAAATTTATTATCAATTCTTGATATATTTTATTTTGTTTTTTATCCTTATAGATGAAATTAAATAGAAATGAACACTTAAGTTGCGTAGAAGCATAGTTCATGTGTTACACACCTGGGAATTTCGTAATTCTACACAATTTCATTTATACATATTAATTTTTATAATATAAAATATCAAACTTCAGCATTATTGATGATATTGTATATATACATACAACTTATATTCATCATAATATCATTTATAATCATTCGTCCACTCATATATTTTTTTAATTTTTTTTTTTTATATCGTTTTCATTTCTTATCGACGACTTGAACAAATAGGATCACTTATCTTGTTTGTCATGTATTTACCCAAAAAAAAAAAAAAAAAAAAATACATGTACAATACATATGTGTATATATATTTATATTTATAAAATGAAATAATTGATACATGTCAAGTGTCGTTTAAAAATTTATTATGAATTGTCTCGTGAAATAAAATCTACAATAAACTTTGTAAAAGATGAACAGAACAAAAATAATGTGACTATTATATAAATTAACGAAATATAGATCAATGATAAATAAAATATATATTTATTTATATATATATACATATATGTATAATATATATTGCAAAAAATTAATGCTGTGTGATTGTCCTTTTTGAAAGAGTGCAGAGTGCGCCTGAATAAAAATTGCAAAAAATTATACAGGTACCGCAGGAAGATAGAGAATATAATCTCGCGCGCAAGTTGCAGATCCAATTCGATAAAGGCTTTATTTCTAGCTGTGTCGAAACGTTGCGGTGGTAGATCGCATGCCGCGTGCCACTAAAAATACGTGTGTGTTTGTGCATTGCCGGAATGAAACAGCACACAAAAATAACCTGCTGAAACACCTGGCATCATGATGCGAGTTCTATTCTGCTACTATATACGCACACATCTTGAATTGTTATCTCGAATTAAATAACGTCGGCTTTATAATATAAAGTGAAAGAAGAAAAACAATGAGGCGAAATTTAGTGAAAATTATTCATTATATTAATTAAGTCAGTTTAAATATTGCAGGAAACGGATCGCAATTTCAATTGATATATATTTTGTATAAATAATAAAATGAAAGAATGGGGAAATTAAGTGGAAATAAAATTAACTCATCGTGAATCACGCTCAAACGTCTTTGTTTTCAATTGCATGACGTACATACGTGTATATATATATGTGTATATTTTCCTCTAGTGTGCCATATTGCCACCACTTTGCCCCCATAAAAATAAACGCACGCGCAACACAATAAAATGGTTCGGTAAACGTTTGAGTCACAAATTAATCGTTTAACAACCTTCAATTTTCCTTTTTTTTTTTTTTCTTTTTCTTTTCCTTCTTTACGTTTTCCAAACAGGTCATGAAAGACCGTGAGACTAAATAAAATAATAGTAAAAATGAAATAAAAAAAAGTTTGCTTTAAATCAAAAATATAATAAAACATTCAACTTAAAGCTCCAATTCAAGGCGCTAAAATTATAGCAATTTTATTTCAAACCTCATAAATTAAATAAATCAAATAAATAATAGCCATATTATAAATTTATTATTACTATTTTTTCATATTTTTTTTCATTACAAGTTGACGTAATATACCCATATATTTTACATCCAATAATAGCTATAACTTTATATTATTTTTTTTTTCTTCCTATGATTACCTTCATAAATATTATTGAAGTTGACAAGTATAAGATAACTATACATGTATACGGAGGACATTACACCATTTGTGTTCATTCAAGTTCATATACGTGTTGTAAAAATAAACAATTAGAAAATTCGCCAAAGGTATTAAACTACTAAAGAAAAAAAAAAAAAAAAAAGTTTCAACATTGTAAAAATATAATTACATATGAGTAAGTGAATTAAAGCTCGCATCAAAAACTATTGGTATGAGCTAAATGTTGGCAAATATCCAAATGTGCACGGTTGCTCGAGAACCTCGAGGAATCTTTGAGCTGTTGGAACGCAATCCTTTTTATTTAAAGTTATACGCTTGCATACACATATGGCTGGGGTCAATGCACAAAAAGACATACGATTCTCTATATTCATTTAGTGGGTTAATCACCAACAAAGAGTAATAGTTACTTACGTTGAACACCCGGCCTGCGTAAATTCTATATAAGAGTACACAATATGTTTATATGTATTTATGTAGCTGTATAGATACTCTACGGATTTTATTTGAAAATATAGGACCTCATCATCATGGCTGTTTACGACCTGTTTACTACCTGACATTAATGTACCGTTATTAAAATACAAATACACAAATAAAAGTTCATATATGCATCTATAAAGTTATTTACACATACGAATGCTCAGTAAATTATTACGTAGGATATTATATTTAAAATAAAATTTTAGAATCATTAGAATTCATTTAAATCGATTGAATTTATTATTATGAATTGTTTGAATTGAAAATATTATAATTAAATTTCATATATATTTTTTTTTTTTTTTTTGAAAATATATTTCACAGGTGTGCAGAGTTATTTTTTTTTTTGTTCATGTGTGTATGTTATAGATATTATTTATTCTGTTGTTTATTTTGATAGTAAGTTTGGATATTTTTTTTGTGGGGATTTTTTATCATGCAAATTGTCAGTGATTGTTATGTAGGTGTAAATATTGTGATAATTTTTCACAGTATTTTTATAATGTCAGAAGGTTGTGAGGGATATCCAGCATTTGATGTAGAGATATTAACGTTGGCTAAGTTCCAAATATTTCGTGTATAGATTAATTTATAGCGACTGGACAAGACTTAGTTAAATGTTGTATGGAGTGATGCGAAATTAATTATAGATACGGTTAACGCATTTATAAATGAGGGAAATTAAAAATGACAAAGACAAACTGATGTTTAAAAATATAGCTGATGGATATCTTGAGAAATTATTGTTTTTATGGTATATAATTCAAGTCAACTTCAAGTGCAACTTTACAAAAAAAGGAAAACTAAAGAAGAAAAAGAAAAGCTTTGAAAATCATTGAAATCCTTTCATCTTGTGGCTTTTTTTACTTCAATTGCAAACATTTTAAGATGAAATAAATAACTTTGATTAATTTCAACTGTAATCCGCTTAAACGAATTGTTTACGTCACTTATTTTATTTATTTATTTATCGTAAAGTATTCAGATAGTTGCCAAGAATAATCAGCCAAAATTTATTTCTTATGCGGATGACGATTACATTAGTCTATGTTTAACAGGAAGCAGCTGCAATCGCTAAATATTTGAGTATAGTTGAAACGAAAATATATTTCTAATAATCCTTTGGTTATGTATGTATATATGCACATGTAAATTACAATTATTTATTCCCAGATAATTTAATTATAGTTATAAGTTGTATTCATTTCTGTCAATTATTGATATAATAATTATTGCTAGATTATTTTATTTTGACTGGCACTTTTCAATAAACTGCTCATAAAAAAGTACATGTTCGGTGAAAATTTCAGATGTTTTCACGAAAATTCAGGTCACTAATATCTATTTCTAGAATGTTTATCTGTACTAAAATATAGTAAAATATCTCTCCTATTTCACTTTAAAAAACATTATTATCATCAATTATTATGAAATTACTCGGTGCATGTCATGGATATTTAACATTATTATAAATATATGAATATATATAGTTACTCGCACACGATTATATTGTTTTAATCAAAAATTCATTACCTATATCTCAATTTTATGATAAACTCGAACTAATAATTCACATTAACTTCAACGAAAACAATATCATTTTTGCATTAATAATTAGTCTGATAAATTAACGAAGTAAATTTCAATATTGCATATACTTCCATAATATCACGACAAAAATAATACACACCAATGAGTCAGAGGATTTTAAATATTAAATAATCACAATATTCATTCATACACAAATGTATTTTAACATTTATTAAAACTCATACAAAATTGATACATGACAAAATGCTAAATATTTATCATGATAAAATACGTTCACTAAACAAAACCAATTAAATATATTGCCATGACAGTTAAGAAATTTGATCAACCTGTTTAATTATTATTATGCAATTTATTCAAATACATTTATACATATACAAATAAAGTGTTATATTTTTCATTGAAATGTATCTATTATCCCTGTTTATAAACTACATGTTTATTTCAAGTTTTGTGTCAACTTTCTCACGTGAATATTAATGTAAATCGTTTCCCGTTGAGCTATATTCAATTTGCTTGAATATTCTATGTCTATGTATATATGCTATACTAATGTAATTTGCATATAGACATGTCTTGTATAGTCCAACCGTGTTACATATTGCATTGTACTGCGCATTACTATACTATTGTATTGAAATGCATATGCATGTTATAGGGACGAGGGTAATTGAGCACAGCCACGTGTCGCTTTGCGGGGATGTATGTATACATATTTATTAAATATACATATACATGTAATTATGGAAGCAGGTGTAATGGTTTGCGTGTCATTGAATGTTACTTAAAAGTGTGATAATGGAGAATTTATCAATTTTATTATTGTAGTAATAGGAATTATACGGCCATAATAATATACAGTTTAGATAAATACAATAAATTATTTTCTGATAAAACAATTGTTTTTTTTTTTTAGAACAACTGCTTCATGTTGAAACAAAGAATTACTGTAAATAAATCATGTTTTTGATGAAGATTAATGTGGAAAACAAGTTTTATATAGTTGTTATATAATAAATATACGTGTGTGTATGTATAATGTATATGTATATATGTAATAAATATATGTACATTATTTTATTTATAGATCAACACATCTTGCATGTGATTTGTTATTAAGATTGATGATATTTCATGCAAATAATATCTAATGTGGCTACTTTTTATGGATGATATTCATTGTTATTATTTAATGTTTTTTTTTGAAAATACAATACTATTTTCATTTATTTTTCCATCCTTAAAAATGGGCATAATATATAGAAAATGGTAAAATTTGAACCCGGGCGCCTAGATAGCTCAGTCGGTAGAGCATCAGACTTTTAATCTGAGGGTCCAGGGTTCAAGTCCCTGTTTGGGCGATATTTTTTTTTTTTTTTTTTTTTAGCTTTTTGGCTTCCCCACTAGCCAAGTATAACCATAATAATCAATAATCTTCTAAACATCAAACACTACCCTGAAAGCTGGAAATGTGCCAAAATTCTACCCATAAAAAAACCTAATAAGAATGATGAAGACCCAGCTAGCTATAGGCCAATTAGCCTAGTATCAAACTTAAGTAAAATTTTCGATGCAGTTATAAACACTAATCTGAATGAACACGTCAGCAAAAATAAAATCATCTCGATTAACCAATTTGGTTTCCAAAAAAAAACATCAACTGTCCACGCTATACACAAACTAGCGCACGACATCAACACAAACCTCCACAACAATAACATGATAGCTGCAACCCTGATCGATATGGAAAAAGCCTTCGATTCAGTCTGGACTGAAGCCCTCATCCACAAACTCATAAAATACAAAACCAACAAACACCTAATAATGATGATATGGAAAATGATAACGAACAAAAAATTTATAACCACAAACCAAGGAGCCACCTCCAGCCTCACATTCACAGTCAAAAACGGGACCCAACAAGGCACGATCAACTCACCAATCCTCTCCAACCTGTACATTAACGACATCCTAAACGACCCACAAATCATGGAAGACAATAAGTCAAACATAATTGCCTTCGCTGACGACATCATCATATACACAATAGGCAAAAAACCAACAGAAATGCAAAATATCCTACAAGCACACTACAACCACATAAAAAATAACCTGAATAAATGGAAACTAAAAATAAATCCGCTAAAATGTGAAACAATCCTATGGAGAAAACCATACAACAACCTGAGCAAAGAGTCAAGAAAACACATCAACGAATTTATAATCTCCGACACAAACAACGAGGGTAATCAACAACAAATTCCCACAGTGAAACAAGTCAAATACCTTGGAATGCACCTCGACTACTTATTTCGACTAAACAACCACGTTGAGATCCAACTAAACAAAGCAATCAAAGCATTCAGAGCAAATAATAGACTATTCTATAACAGAAAACTTACACTTAAAACAAAAACCATATGTTACATGTTACTCATACGACCCATAATCACCTACGCAGCCCCAATCTGGTGGAACCTAAGTGCTTCCACTCTAGAAAAAATCCGAATCAGCGAGAGAAACTTCCTCAGACACTGCATCAATTCATACCGCACGCAAACCTCCAACTTCAGGAAATATACATCCAACAAAGCCATCTATAACCTGGCAGACATCCCACGCATTGACTTACATCTCATAGTGATAACAAGGAATTATTTCACAAAAACTCAAATAATTAAAGATAAAATAGGCATTGACCTCAAAAAAATCAACCATCAACAACACATTAACTTGTTCAAAACCGGTTACATCACACCATGTGCATTTCTAACTGCAGATAAAATGGACATCATTCAAAACAACAATAACATCCCAATCATCTACCACATCAGTAGAAACAAAGCGGACAAAAAACTACCAGCCACACCAGCGCAGCTAAGACAAACCAAAAAAGTCTACTCAACAATATTATCAGATAAAGATAAAACTAAGAATTACGAAAACCACAAAAAGTACTGGTGGTTAAAGAACAATAACCCCACCTGAAAATTATCTAAATAAATAATAGAAGCGCACCGACGCAAACTGTAAATAGTGTATATAGTTAACCCTCAGGTTTAATAACATAATAAAAAAAAAAAAAAATAATAATAATAATAATAAACAGCTCGGTCCTACAGGACATAACATGGCGAAACAAAAAGCTGTAACTAACAATAATATAGACTAACGTAAGTTAAAATACCCAACCAAACGGGAAAATCATCACAAGTAAACAAAAATAATAATTAGATACGAATTAAAAACATGACAATGTATGAGACGCCTGCTTGCGTAGGACACATACAAAGTACATAAAAGCGAATCTCCTTTTAAAAAAAAAAATAGAAAGTAATATTATAAACTTTTAATCACTATTAAGCCAATGCAACCAATGTATGCCAACTTCACTTGATAAAGTTTAACTTTAAAAAAAAAAAAAAAAGTAGAGCATCAGACTTTTAATCTGAGGGTCCAGGGTTCAAGTCCCTGTTTGGGCGATATTTTTTTTTTTTTAGCTTTTTGGCTTCCCCACTAGCCAAATTGGCGCACCAATCGTGCACCTAGTGCATTTTCATACAAATCCCCGTATGGCCTTTGGTAGAGTGCACCAAATGCTATTGGGGTTGTTATGCAGTCGGTAATGCAGGAAACTGCACTTGAAACTATTTACAAGAGAATGCCCGGATAGCTCGGTCGGTAGAGCATCAGACTACCCCAACAAATGAACCCTCATTCATAAGGGCCAACACATATCTAGATTTATGTATAATCGACAATAGACTAAAAATAGTGGACTTACAAAACAACAAAATAAAAACCTGTACCTACGATAGTGATCATGATGGAACCAAATTTTCAATTGAACTAAATGAAAATCATACCATAGAGACAGCTATACATAAACCACCAATAAAACTTTACAAGAATACCAACTGGGAAAAACTGGAAAAATATCTAGAAGAAACTGAATTAAATCCCATACCAAACAATACAAACCTGAGCAATGAGGAAATTGACTCACACTTAAATACATTAAATGAAATAATATTAAAAGCAATCAACGCAACAGTACCAACATGCAAGCCCAATGATAGTGTCATGAAATATGTCAACCATAAAATAAGCAAATTATATAAAATCAAATCCAAACTTATAACGGAATACAATAAAATGAAAAGGGCAGGATTCTCGGAAAAAAATGCAACAGTAATAGAGATCAAATCAACATTAAAATCCATCAAAATCATCATTAAGGAAGAATTTTCAAAGGCGACAACTAGATATTGGGCTAACCAAATTAAAGCAATCAACCATCGAAAACCTGAGTCTTTCTTCCCGAAAATCAACAAAATATTGAGAAGCAGACAAAGCATACAAATCGAAACACTAAACATCAACGAGAACGACACAGAACTACTAGATAAAAATAAAATTAATAAAGATAAATTAGCAAAGTATAACAAGGAATATATAATAAACGAAACTAACGATAAATTAAACCTAATGGGAGCGTACTACGAAAGAGTCAACTCCCCAAGACCATGCATCATTTCTCGAGAGCAATGAAGATTGGGAAGAATGACTTTAATATTACAGCCGCCAAACCTGATTCGGGAGCGATAATTAATATACCGCATAAAAAAATAGGTAGATATCTTGGCCTCAATATCGATTACCTATTGAGATTCCACCAACATATAGATATTCAGTTACTGAAAGCAAAAAAGGCTTTCAAGGCTAACAGTAGAATTTTTTATAACAGAAATCTGACAAAAAAAGCAAAGGTAATCTGCTACCTATTACTGATAAGACCAATTCTATCATACGCAGCCCCGATTTGGTGGAATACGAGTGCGTCAGCAATGGAGAGAATACGGCTTTTTGAGAGGAAATGCTTGAGGGCGTGCCTCTCTATGCATAGAAACCCAAGGTACAATTTTGGGAGGCTAGTTAGCAACCAAAACTTGTATAACGCTGCTAACATCAACAGATTCGACTGCCACATCATCAAGCTATGCAGAAATTATTTTGCAAAAATGAAATCAAATCCAAACCCGGATATCAACAAACTAGCAATAGTAAATAATAACTGGATAAACGAGTTCGAATCGGGGTATTTTCCACCCCAAGCTTTTATCAAAGCTGACCAAATAGGATTAATACAAGATGAGGACAATGTTCCAATCCTTTACCATCTCAGTAGGAATAAGGCATCCAAGAAATTGCCGCTTACTTACGACAAACACGAGAGAAGAAACTCAGTCTATTCAAGATCCATTCCGATTAAAGATCATGATGACTTCCATAGATTAAGCAAAAATTATTGGTGGCTCGAAGCGGATGCCATCCATTTAGAAGAATTAAGGAAAAGAGCAAAATTCAAAAAGCGTAGTGATAATGAATAAGGGACATTAAAAGTGAAATCAAAGACTATTATCAGTGTCTTAGTAAATGTAAAATGTTATAATACGGAGAAGTAAAAGTGTATATAGTGTAAATAGTGTAAATATAATAAAAGAAATAGTAAGTTAATTTTTAAGTTTAAAAATAAGTACGATGGAATGTTTATGGTAGAATACTAGTTTTTTTAACCATCAAATAGTTGAGGTACAACAAATACAAAATAGCAAAAATAAAAGAGTTGCGATAAATCACAAACAAATAGTGGTCAAAAATTAAAAATTAAAAATCGTATAGAAAAGAAACAGTACATGTAGACTAGTGAGAAAAAGCTTGCAAGAGCAAGACCAACTAGTAAGTAAGCATAGTTAAGCTAAAAATAAACCTGGGTAACTTTATATCATTAAGTCATGTACAATGTATATCATGAATTTTCAAATAAAGTATTTTAAAAAAAAAAAAAAAAGTAGAGCATCAGACTCCAAACAACCAATAGAAATAGAAACGATCGAACTATCAACAACAGAAACCAAACTGATAAACAATACGGAAATAAATCCAAGGGAAATACCAATAATAGACAACAAATACATAATCTCGAAAGCAAATGACAAAAGAGAAATAATGAGTGCTTTCTTCGAATCTATAAATACTCCCAGACCTCTCAATAAAGGATCAAGACTAGAGGAAATTATAAATAAGAAAATAGAAACATATATTAAAGATGAATACAATCTCAAAGATAATAATAAAATAACTAAATTCAGCAACAATAACCCAGCACATCGACCCACAAAGCAAAATATAAAAGATTATTTATGTAACACCATGGAAGTAGCAGCAATATTAAAAAAACTACCGAATAAAACGTCTACAGGAATAGATAATATTCCATCAATCGTGCTCAAACATCTATCTAATAATATAATCAAAGAATACACAATAATCTTTAATAACGCCCTCAATAACTATTACTTCCCAGAAGCCTGGAAGAAAGCAAAAAATATAATTATAAATTCCCCATATATCTCATTCATATCATCTGGAATATGGTGAACGGAAAGTCATTTATATTATGGGATGGGAATGAAACTTCTAATACGACGTTCCATATCAAAGAAGGCCTGCAACAAGGAACGGTAACATCACCAATTTTATTTAATATCTTTAATGCAGACATTATAAACTTATTCGAATTAAACAAAAATAACGACACACACTCCATTGCATTTGCCGATGACTTGATAGTGTACGTAGCAGGTAAAAGTCCATCTGAATTAAAAAATAAATTAGAAAACCTAGTCAACAAAGTTAACTACTCTTACCAAAACTGGAATTTGAAAATAAATCCCACCAAATGCGAGACAATTTTATTTTCAAAACCAGTCCATTTTCTCAGCAAAAAAATGAAAGAAGGCAAAAATATTTTCACAATAAAAACCAACAAACCTGGGACAACAGAAGACACAGAAATACCTCATAAAAAAATAGTTAAATATCTAGGAATTAACCTAGATTATTTATTAAGACTCAATAAACACATTGACATACAACTAACAAAGGCGAAAAAGGCGTTCAGAGCAAACTGCAGTATTTTTCACAATAGAAACCTGAGTAAAGAAGCTAAAATCATTTGTTATCTATTACTAGTAAGACCGATTATCACATATGCAGCACCAATATGGTGGAACTTGAGTGCCTCAATAATAGAAACAATTCGAATCTTCGAAAGAAAATGTATGAGAGCATGTCTCTCAATGTATAGAGACTAAAAACATAGTTTCAGAAAAATGATAAGCAATAAGCAATTATACAAACTAGCAAATATTAATAGAATTGATTGCCACACTATAAAATTAACTAGAGATTTTTATTATAAAACAAGCATCAACGATAATCCGAATATAAAAAAATTAGCAATTATAGATCAAAAATGGGAAAAAGAATTCAAATCAGGCTACATTCCACCTCAAGAATTTACATTGGTTGATAAAAAAGGTTTAGTACAAAATGATCTAAATGTTCCAATTATACATCATATCAGTAGAAACAGAGCAGTAAAAAGCCTGCCTAATCACTATAGTGAAATAGAGAATATCAAACAAGTATATTCGAAAATAATTCCAGATAAAGATTTTAATGATCTGCATAGAGTAAAGATAAAATACTGGTGGTTAGCTCAAGATGCGGTACACTTAGATGAAATCAGAAAAAGAGCAAGATTTAAAATGCGCAAAGAGAACATTAACCAACTAAGCATAATTGCTTTAAGCAACTGACCAAACCTTGTTTGATGATAATGTAAATATTGTAAATAATGTAAATAGCTTAAAATAGTTAGGTGTAATTTCTTCTTATTTTTAATACAAAGAGATTAGTTGGATTGTTTAATTTAGACCACTTACTAAATTTTTTAACCAACAATATGAAAAATAAACAGTAATAGTAGGCAATAAGTTTTGCATCATAAGTGTCAAACATAGGGGACATAAAATATGATATCACACAAACACTAAACTGGAAAAACTTTTTTTTTGATTATGAGAAAAAGCTTGAATCTTCAAGACCAATAATCAACTTAGTATTAATATTAATATGAAACATTGTAAATGGTACTTTATACCATATCATCATGTACAAAAAATCTTTATCATGAGTTTGAATAAAGATATTTAAAAAAAAAAAAAAAAAAGTAAAGCATCAGATTAAGCCACACAGTTAAGCTGTGTAGAGATTATTATGCTAGAATAAAAGCGAACCCGAATCTGGAGGTCCAAAAACTAGCCTCAATTGACAATATTTGGATGGAAGACTTTGAAACAGGGTACATGCCACCGCAAGCTTTTATCCTAGCAGATAAAATCGGAATAATCCAAGACGAATGGGATACACCAATCATATACCATTTAAGGAGAAATAAAGCAGTAAAAAAACTGCCAAACAAATATAACAAAAATGAAATAAATGATTCGGTATATTCAAGATCTATCTCACCGAAAGATTACAATGACTTCCACAGACTGAGGAAAAATTACTGGTGGCTGGCTGAGGATGGGACTCACACCAGCGAGATAAAAAACAGATCTAAAAAGAAACATCCATGAAAGCTAGAAATAGCGAATCATGGAAGAATGTAAATAATGTAAATATATATATATAGTTTAATCATCCTTTATCCCCCTCCCACCCCTGCTCCTTAACCTTATCCCACCTTTACTATAATATAATGCAAAATCGGAAGATGGAAAATTTAATAGGACGAAAGTCAATTTTTAGCCACTACATCGACATAATGATCAGATAATGAATGTACTAACACAGTACAAAGCCAATATACCGAAATCCAGAATCTTTCTTCCCCAAGATAAATAAAGTATTAAGAACAAAACAGTCAATTGAAATAAAAACAATCACATTACCAAAAAATGAAAGCAATTTATTGGACGAAGCTAGAATCAACAAAAATAATCTGCCAGTAACACCTCAAGATAAATATCTAATTACTGACAAAATGGACAAAATAAAAATAATGGGAGCATATTTTGAGTCGATTAATTCACCAAGACCTCTTAACAAAGGGACTAGACTAGAAGAAATTATAACTGAAAAAATCAAACCATTCATTAAAACATATGAAGAGAACAAAACAAATAAAGTAACACTAATAAAATTTTCAACCGAAAATCAAGCTCAATACCCCACCAATAATGATATAAAAGATTATTTCTGCAACACGATAGAAGTCGAAAACATCCTCCGCAAATTGCCAAACAAAACATCCACAGGCATTGACAATATACCAGCAATTGTCTTAAAACATCTACCAAGATGCATAATAAGAGATCTGACAATCATCTTCAACAATGCTCTAAACAACTGCTACTTTCCAGTGGAATGGAAAAGAGCGAAAGTATTACCGATTCCTAAACCAAATAAAAATCATGAAGAAATCAATAGCTACAGACCAAATCAATTCATAAACACTGTGAGAAAAACAATATTATACCTAATAACCAATTTGGATTTAAAAACAAACATTCTACTTGTCATGCAATAGTGAAATTACTCTCAAACGTCAACAAACACTTAATAAACAACAATATGGTGGCTGCAGCACTAATAGATCTTGAAAAAGCTTTCGACTCGGTATGGTTAAAGGGCCTCTTATTTAAACTAATAAAATACGAACTTCCAACACATCTAACTCAAACCATATGGAATATGGTAAATGGCAAGACCGTTGTAACATGGGACGGAACAGACACTTCAGATAAAATTTTCAATATTAAAGAAGGACTTCAACAGGGAACTGTTACCTCCCCGATCCTCTTTAACATATATAACGCAGACATAATAAACCTCTTTGAGCTGAACAGTGGTAACGACTCACACTCAATTACATTCGCCGATGACTTGATTGTTTACGTGGCAGGAAAAAACACCATGAAAACCAGAGATAACCTTGAAGAAATAGTCAATAAAATTAATAAAACTTACCAAATGTGGAACATGAGAATAAACCCTAATAAATGTAGAACAATAGTATTCTCGAAATCATACAACAACCTTAGTAGAAATATTAGAAATGGAAAAAATAATTTTACAATAAAAACAAATAAACCGGGATCCAATGCGTTAGTTGAAATACCACACAAAAAAATCGTCAAATACTTGGGAATAAATATTGATCACCTACTACGGCTGCATTATCACATTGACATACAAATAAATAAAGCAATAAATGCCTTCAAGGCTAATAGTAAAATATTTTATGACAAAAACTTAAAAAAAGAAGCAAAAATAATTTGCTACTTACTATTAATTAGACCCATCTTAACATACGACGCACCAATATGGTGGAATGCAAGTGCGAGTACAATTGAAAGAATGAGAATTTTTGAAAGAAAATGTATCAGAGCATGCCTATCCATGTATAGAAGCCATGAATCAAACTACAGAAAAATGATAAGCAATCAAACCCTTTACAATAAAGCTAAAATCAATAGAATAGACAATTTTATTTTAAAAATATCCAGAGACTTTTACAACAAGAACAAACAAAACAAGAATCCAATAATTAAAGAGCTAGCTCAAATTGACTCACAATGGAAAGCAAACTTCAAGAATGGGTATATTCCCCCTCAAGCATTTGTAGTAGCGGACAACATAGGCCTATTACAAAATGATATGAATATTCCTATTATCTACCATTACAGACGTAATAAAGCTAATAAAAGCCTTCCTGAGTCATATGAAGACATAGAGAACTCTCAACCAATATTCTCCAGAGCAATACCAGATAAAGACTTCCAGGATCTCCACAGGATCAAGAATAAATACTGGTGGTTAAACCACGATGCGAAACACTTAGATGAGTTAAGGAAAAGAATTAAACTAAAAAAATAAAAAATAAAAAAAAAAAAAATAAGTTAAATAGAAATTAAACTACCAGATTGAAAATAAGTTTGACAAACACAACTGATAACCTAAATAAGCAAAAGCAAGCAAAATTAGGTCTAAATGTAAATATTGTATATATGTATATAAATTTTAGGATTAAGTTTTTCTTTTTCTTTATATTTAGTAACCAGAAGTACCAAACTTGAAATAATGGATTGTTTTTAAGTATCAACTACTTATTTTAACCATTACAAGCAAACTCAAGAAGAAAGCAACTATATATTGCGTTAAACTATCAATAACATGATAAAAAAATTGTTATAGAAATAAAAATTTACTAGTAAGTAAAAATAATGAAAGATAGCGAGAAAAAGCTTGCAAATGCAAGACAAGCTAATCTTGTACAACATGAACAAACCGAATGGGTCCTTTATACCACAATCCTATGTATAAAAAATCAATGTATTACAAGGAATTAAATAAAGAATATTAAAAAAAAAAAAAAAAAAAAAAAAGTAGAGCATCAGACTATTATAAACCTGTTTGATTTGAATACAGGGAATAGTACTTACTCAATTGCTTTTGCGGATGATTTGATTATCTATGTTGCGGGCAAAAAACCTATAGAAATACAAAGCAGGCTCCAAAAACTTGTGAACAATGTTAATTTATTGTATCAAAAGTGGAATCTCCGAATAAATCCAGAGAAATGCGAGACAATTTTAATCTCTAAGCCAGTCCTTCATTTTACCAAGGCAATGAAAAATTGTAAAAATGAGTTCAAAATTACAACATCCATACCGGATACTGGAGAATTAATTGACATTCCACATAGAAAGATTGTAAAATACCTTGGTTTTAATATTGATTATCTGTTGCGTTTTCACCAGCATATTGACATCCAGCTTCTTAAAGCAAAGAAGGCTTTTAAAGCAAATAGTAGACTATTTCATAATAGGAATTTATCGAAAAGAGCAAAGATAATCTGCTATTTGCTGCTCATTAGACCAATTATCACCTATGCGGCACCAATTTGGTGGAACGCTAGCGCCTCATCAATTGAAAAAATAAGGCTTTTCGAAAGAAAATGTCTTAGGGTGTGCCTGTCAGCATATAGAAATATTCACTATAATTTTGGTAAAATGTTAAGTAACCAAACATTATATAATATGGCAAATATTAATAGAGTGGACTGCCATACCATAAAATTATGTAGAGATTACTTCGCCAAAATCAAGGATAATCCAAATCCCAACATCGAAAAATTAGCAATCATTAATGAAAAATGGAAATGGGAATTCGAGACTGGTTACTCCCCACCTCAGACCTTTGTATTAGCAGATAAGACTGAAATATTACAGGATGCAAATAATGTTCCTATTTTGTATCATTTAAGAAGAAATAAGGCTGATAAAAAAATACCAAAAAATTATAATAATAATGAAATAAGAGATTCAGTATATTCGAGATCAATAGCGAAAAGAGACTTCGAGGATAAACACAGAATTAGTAAAAAATACTGGTGGATTAACGAGGATAGTATTCACATAAATGAGATTAGAGTAAGAACAAAAAAAAATAATGATAATAAAATAAAATATTATTAATATTATTAATTATTATTAAGAGTAGATAGACATCTAAATAGAGGTAAATAACGTGAACCGAGAGGGCATTATATTTAATTATTATTTTTTTTTTTTTTTTGTTATTATGTAAATATGTATATAGAAAAACCCTGAACTCCTGACTTCCTTTATCATAACACTCCTACATCTTATTCCATTCCACGTATCCCCTTCCTTCCCCTGTTTAAAAAGAAAAATGATTGATGGAATGTTAATTGACTAAGGTCAATATTTAACCATCTAAATGAAAGCAACAACAAAATTAGATGCACTGATAAAGTGTTATGCCAGTGAAAGGCACTTTTTGCAAAACAGTTAATATATATATTTAACACCTTTAAAAGTAAAAATTTTGGTAGTACGCGAGATTAAAGTTTGTTAATGCAAGACCAGCGTTACTTTACTAATCATTTGAATAAGTTTGTATTGAGGTCCTTTAAACCTGTTTGTACACATGTTAAAAATTACGTTACATGAGTATTAAATAATTAAATAAATTAAATAAAGAAATTTGAAGAAAAAAAAAAAGTTCAGCATCAGATTATTTAACAGACTTGAACCACCATTTAACAAATCACAAGGTGGTAGCTGCTGCGCTGATCGACCTGGAGAAAGCATTTGATTCGGTTTGGCTCAGAGGACTACTATTTAAACTTATCAAATATAATTTTCCCATACACCTCACACATATATTATGGAGCATGATGAATGGGAAAACATTTGTCATGTGGGATGGAAGTGAAACTTCCAATAAAGTGTTTAATATTAAAGAAGGGCTGCAGCAGGGGACAGTCACATCCCCAATCCTGTTCAACATATTCAATGCTGACATATTGAACCTATTGAATTAAACGATAACAACGATACACATTCCATCGCACTTGCAGACGATTTAATAGTTTACGCAGCGGGGAAAAATACTATTGAATTGAGGAAAAAACTAGAAAAGTTAGTCAATGGGATAAATATGACTTATCAAGCTTGGAATTTGAGAATAAACCCAGCTAAATGCGAAACAATTTTATTCTCAAAACCAGTAAGATACCTTAGTAAAGAAAGAAAAGAAGGAAAAAATAACTTTGTAATAAAAACTAACAAACCAGGCACAACTTTGGACGTTGAAATTCCACACAAGAAGTTAGTAAAATATTTAGGTGTTAACTTGGATTATTTATTGAGACTAAATCAACATGTGGAAATCCAGCTAGAGAAAGCAAAAAGAGTTTTCAAAGCAAATAGCAGGATTTTCCACAATAGAAATCTAAGTAAAAGAGCGAAAACCATTTGTTATATTCTGCTCATAAGACCAATATCGACATATGCAGCACCAACTTGGTGGAATCTCAGTGCATCTGTGATGGAAAAGCTAAGATCTTTTGAAAGAAAATGCCTTAGAGCCTGCCAATCAATGTATAGAGAACAGAAAACGAACTTCAGAAAAATGGTCAGTAACTCTGATTCATACAACGCAGCGAAAGTAAGCAGAATAGATTGCTTTATTATTAAAATCATCAGAGATTTCTATAATAAAGCATACTACAATAAAAATCCTGTAATAAAAAGCATAGTTGAAATAGACCAAAAATGGGAAGAAGAATTTAAAACCGGATACATACCACCCCAGGCATTTACATTGGCAGACAAAAAAGGAACTATCCAAAATGATCTGAACATTCCAATTCTGTACCACCTAAAAAGAAATAAAGCAGATAAAAGTCTGCCTAATTCTAATGAGAATTATGAAAATAATAAAACAGTGTACTCGAGAACATTACCAGACAGAGACTTCCAGGATTTCCATAGAATCAAAAATAAATATTGGTGGCTATCGAAAGATGCCATCCACTTAGATGATCTTAGAAAAAGAGCAAGATATAAAATATATTGAAAAAAAAAAAAAAAAAAAAAAAAAGTGAAAAAGAAACTAAAAATGCTAGCAAAGACCACAAACAGTGCCTTAGTTAAGTGCTAAAAGTCATAAGACAAAGTTATGAAAATATATTGTAAATAGTGTAAATAGTGTAAATAGATTAGTTATAGGTGTTTATTTATAAGTAAAGTAGATGGGATTTTTATTGGAAATAAATCCAAATTTTTTTAGCCATCTTTGAGTTAAATAATAACAAAATATGAAGCAAAAATTAGTTGCGGTAAAATCACAACACCATAGTGAATGAAAACATTGTGATATCAATATTTCCTAATCATAAGATAGATAATAAGTAAGATAGCGAGAGAAAGCTTGCATGAGCAAGACAAGCTATCAACTAAGCCTTCAAAAGCTGAAAATTGTTCATGGGAACTTTATACCCTTATATCATGTATGAAAAATTGTATGACATGATTTAAATAAAGTAATTAAAAAAAAAAAAAAAGTAGAGCATCAGACTGACGTCGCTAGTTACAGACCGATAAGTCTGAATTTTAACATCAGTAAAGTTTTTGAAGCCATATTATTAAACGCAATAAATTACCATTGCAATGAAAACAAAATCATTCCAAATAACCAGTATGGATTTAGATTTAAACAATCTACCTGTCACGCCATTAACAAATTTCTGAATGACACAAACGAACACGTAAAAAATAATAAAATGGTTGGAGCTGCCCTTATTGATCTAGAGAAAGCTTTCGACTCAGTGTGGATCAAAGGACTAACATTCAAGTTAATCAAATATAAATTCCCAACGCACCTCATCCAAATGATATGGGACATGCTGAACAGCAAAAGATTTACCATATGGAATGGTACAGCAACCACCACGACCGTATTCGAGCTAAAGGAGGGTCTACAACAGGGGACGGTCACCTCACCGGTATTATTTAATATATACAACTCAGACATATTAAACCTATTTGAGTTAAACGCCAATAACAACACATATTCAATAGCATTCGCAGATGACTTAATAATATACGTAGCAGACAAAAAACCAATCGAAATCCAAAATAAATTACAAAAACTAGTCAATAATGTTAACAATTTCTACCAAACTTGGAACTAAAGGATCAACCACGAGAAATGTGAGACCATCCTGATCTCTAAATCAACATAATATTTCTCCAGATCAATGAGGGTAGGCAAAAACGACTTCAAAATCGCAACACCAAAACCAGCAACAGGTGAATTGATAGAAATTCCACATAAGAAAATAGTGAAGTATCTGGGATTCAATATTGATTACCTCCTTCGATTACATCAACACGTTGACATCCAACTATTAAAGGCGAAGAAGGCATTCAAAGCCAACAGCAGGCTATTCTACAACAAAAATCTAGAGAAAAGAGCGAAAATAATCTGTTATCTACTACTTATAAGACCTATACTTACGTACGCAGCACCGATCTGGTGGAACACCAGTTCATCTACGATGGAAAAAATTAGGTTATTTGAAAGGAAATGCATAAGAGCGTGCCTAGCAACATACAGGAACGCAAAATATAATTACGACAAAATGATGAGCAACAGAACTCTGTATAACATGGCAAACATAAACAAATTTGACTGCCACGCAATCAAATTATGTAGAGACTTTTATGCGAAAACCATTAAGAATCCGAATACAAATGTAAAAGAATTAGCAAAAATCGATATCAACTGGCTGAAAGAATTCGACACGGGATACTTCCCTCCACAAGCGTTTCTATTGGCGGATAAAATGGGTATTATCCAGGACGCTTCAACAAGGCACGATTAACTCACCAATCCTCTTCAACTTGTACATTAATGACATACTAAATGACCCGCATTTCAAGGAAGACAATAAGTGAAACATAATAACTTTCGCCGACGACATCATCATATACACAATAGGCAAAAAAGCAACAGAAATGCAAAATATCCTACAAGCACACTACAACCACATAAAAAATAAACAAAAGAAATTAAAAAAAAAAACATAAACAGAGTGGACTGTCATTTGTTTACTTTATTTACTTTGTTTACTTTGTCCAGGGTTGAAGTCCCTGTTTGGGCGATATTTTTTTTTTTAGCATTAGAGTAAACTAAACTTCCTGGCTTGTTATGCATGAGTATCTATTATATATAATCATTAAATATGAAACGTGATAAGATGTGCAAATATATGAATATATTGAAATAGGAATAGTATTTTACTTTTTTATTCCATCCTTGGCGCGGCCTGGGTTAGTGACTGCCAGTTCATAAGACGAAAAGAAGATTTTTATTTGAATATATAAATTTTTTTATAATTTTTAATTTTCACCGTTGTTGAGCGCCAATTGATTTTTTCGAGAAAATCAATAAACTCTATTATCGTTTTACTTAATAATTTAATTTATAATTATATTTCGGTAAATATGAGACAATTTCAGGTACCATCAGATGACCCGTGGAAGATTTTTCCTTTAGACAACTATTAATTCTTATGTAATCTCACATATAAAATGAATAGAATGAATAAAATGGTTTCACTCACAGTTTGGGATAATATCGACACACAAATAAAGTGAATTTTCACACACAGGTATAAATTTATTTCGAATAATATTCAATAAATAATATTTCCAATAGTTGAGACAGAAATATTGAGAATCAATATAATTTTACTCACGGTTGGCTTCGATTCAATTATTCATATCTAACTTATTAAACAAACAATTGACAATTATTTTCCTTACAATAAAGACATTCCTCAGTTTTCCCTTTTATATCTGACTTGAGAACGATTCATCTACTATTTACACGATACTTTTATACTTTTATTATCTTTTACAATAATTTACTATTTTGTATGTGAATATATTTTTCAAGCGTCGACTTTTATATGTTGGCTCGCAGAGCCGAAGTGAAGACACGTTTCGTCTCCGGCCCGATCGTAAAGGTCCGTTGTTCCTTTGTCTTTGCATCACGTGACTCCCGTGTGTTGACAAGTTGAGCTAGGTCCTAGTTCGATGGCAACGCATTTACTTAATGCAGTCTTTGTTGACATCTCGCATCCTTGTCTATGGTGTTCGACTTCCATCGAGGCGGATCCTTCTCGCTCGCTCACTTTTGTCAATTATTATGTCGTTGACTGGATCTGGAATGTTTTACTTGCGGCGATTTTCGCCGAAATATTTATTTTGATTCGGTAACAATGATTTATTTAGCCAGGAACTGCGTATTGATCAATGTTTCATAGATATGATCGATTCTTTCGTTGATAAATTCTTTCAATTTGACTTTAGATCAAAGATTATGGTATTTTACAATTTTTATCTCGACAATTGACGCGCGAGAACCATATTCGAGTGTTACAGAAAAGGTTGACAATATTTCCTGTCACAATATATTTGTACATTTCATATGATGGACTGTTTAATATATTTTTTTAACCATCAAAATGTTATAAAAACATAACAGCACCAGTAGCATTGAAATGAAACCCCCTATACAATTTATAGTAAGATCAAAATAGAACTACTATTTTTTAAGAACAAGTAGAGTAATATAGTATGCGTGAAATAGCTTGAAACTCAAGACCAGTGTAATTTTCAACAAATACCTTATAAATAAATAGGTTAAGTTAAATATTAAGGTACTTTTTTTTTCAATATCATTTTATGTAAATGTTTTGATATGAATGTTAAATAAGAAAATTATTAAAAAAAAAAAGTAGAACGTCAGACTTTTAATCTGAGAGCCCAAAGTTCAAGTCCCTGTTTGGGCGATTTTTTTTATTATTTTAACATTAGAATAGACTAAACTTCCTGACTTACTATGCAGTCAGTAATGCAGAAAACTCCACTTGAAACTATTTACAAGAGAATGACAAACAATATCAAAATATATAACCAGGCGAAAATTTCCAGAATTGACTGCTTCATGTTAAAACTAACTGGAAATTTTTATGCTAACACAAGACCACTGTCTGACAAAAAAGCATTTTCCACCATGAGAACAATTATACCAATTCTATGTATTATATCAGAAAAATGAAGCCAATAAAAAACTACCAACTGCAAAGAAGTTGTGAATATTTCACAAAAGCAACAATAGTCAAAAACAAATGAAGGAAAGATTGAAAAAAAAAAAAATGAAGCATCAATTCAACCTGCAAACATGTAAAACGAGATGCAGTATACGCAACTCAACACCCTTCCAGTTCAATTTTTATAACTCAATTGACGAAGACACACAAAGTTTAATCATCATTCATAACGTTACTTTAATAATAATTATTGCAGATTTTTTATTATCTCTATTATTATATTATATAAGTTTCTCGCAAGTAAAACAGACTCTGACCTATGTAACTCATGCAATGTACAACTCATCAAGTCATAAATCTTCACTTCAACTCTCTTTTTGCTCTTAAAGTTTTTCAAAACTCACAATACCGTTTTTATTCTTTGTTTTTATTTTATTTTTCCATCGGACTATACGATGTAGATTACTCTAAAAGCAAAAACTGGATGGCGCTTAAAACTTGATGCTCATAAAATTCATAAATGAAAAAAAAAAACATCACCAATCCATATATGGATGAATAACAACTATAGAACTACCATACAACATGTGTTGCAATGATGATCAAGCATGTTGTTCCTCACGCCGGCATAAAACCGGTGTCTGGTTTGAAGGAAAAAAAAAACTCGATCTCATAGAAGCCGGTTTTTCTAAGCCGTTAGAAATCTATCCAACGACCAAACTAGTCCTATGCTAATTCGCATCAATATTTTTTTTCATCCTCATCGCCTGTACAGTCTCAACTTTTTCTAAGTTAAGATAAAACTTCGAGCATTTCAAAACAAGATGAATAAAAACAAAACAAAAATAACGCTGCCCAATCTTACAATTATAATATACAGGGGAAAGTGTCCTAAATTGAATATTAGGGTAAAATGGCATTTCGAAATTTTGAAATTCTCACTGAAGTGTGGTCTTGGCAACATGTTTATAAGGCGGAATCACTTCAGAGAGTACTCACGAAATTTTTCACATCGTATCTGCTGTCAGTTGTCTACAAGCACAAATATTTAAAGTTATTCTTTAGATAGTATTTTTCTCGTAGATATAAATAAAGTTAAAATAATCGTAAAAAGTGGAGATTCTCGACAAAACTATAGGTGAGTACTTATAAATAGATTAAATTTAATATCTACTAATAGTCAGAAAATTATGAGTTTGTCTCTAAGTACAAAAATTAACTATGTTTTGTAAAATGGTGCCATTGGTCTGAATGTCCGCCATTTCAAGCTGTAATAGTATACCATTTTCAAAAACTAAATCTAAAAACAAGTGGATTCGATAATGTCAGTGCAAGCAATGGACAAATGTGAATTATGCTGGTGTTTACCCAAAAATAAGGTTATATATATGCGATATTTCTGATGAAACCGAATAAAAGGACATATTTTATTTGAAGTTAGAAAAAAATATTTTTATTCAAGTTTCTATATGTTTACTATCTGTATTCTATGTTTAGTTTCAAAATTAAGAATTGTTACTTGTATTCAATAAATTTTAATGTGTTTTCTTTCGAATTCACCATTTCACCCATAGTAGTAAGGGTAAAATGGTAAATGACCGTTTTTATATTTTTGACAAATGCAATAAATTATGAAAATGAACGGTATTCTGAGTGTTACACTATGAAAGCAATATTTCTGAAGTTTTAGAAAAATATTTTACTTTTACCCAGCAATTTGTAATTTGCGAGTAGTACTCAATCGAAAAAATGGTATTTCATTTTAGGCCATTTTCCCCTATTTTTA
The DNA here is from genome assembly GCA_918226075.1 of Microctonus brassicae. NCBI lineage: Eukaryota > Metazoa > Arthropoda > Insecta > Hymenoptera > Braconidae > Microctonus > Microctonus brassicae. The sequence goes on along the minus strand of OW445481.1, from coordinate 14,545,828 downwards.
ATATATTATATAAATATATAATTAATTATTGCATTGCTTGATTCATATAAATACGTGCATTTTTAACCAACAATTATAATCAAATGAATAAATTTTGTTTTTGTTGAATTAGTACATATATAATTATTGTAATAAAGTTGGCATGGGGCCAATAATTTTACAAATAATAATGAATATATGCCTCAATGGAGTAACAACATGTTGCAATTCGAAAGAGTCATTACTCATTTCGAATGCGTCGACATCTGACAAATTGCACTGATATACATGCAGCGATATGGATTATACATACTGAAGCAATCATCTCTATCTATGTTTGTCTTTTTTATACTTTCGCTCACCGCATACACAATATGTGTATGGGTGAATACATGTATATTTGAGTATATAACTTCACGTTTATATCCATATGTACAACCATGCATCTACATAAGCAAGTGAAGTTACTTCGTCGAGGTTTCCTTTGTCCAAATGATAATGAATTCGGCGCCAGTGCAACAAATCGCATATGATTTATGATGAAAGTAACTCGCCCCTTTAAAAGGTAAAGATTAAGAGAGAACTGGTCACGTGATATAACTGGGTTAACAGTTCCGTACAGGTACATGGAGAATAAACTCATGTGGATTTACTTGTTGGACATTTGAGTAAGTTGATTCAACGGTCCATGATCAAAAATATCCTTTATATATTTCATGACTTCCGAAATATCTTCAAGTTGATTAACTTCATTGACTTTAATATATGTTATGCGGTTAGTCACTACATTATACCAACAGAATTGCATTTAGTACCGAGGGTGTAATTCATTTTAATAATTTAAATAGAAATGTAATTTCAATAGTATTTAATATTGAGTTCTCATTTACACATATTTATTTGGATTATTTTTTTGTTTTTCTATTTAATTATTACTTTGATATGTTGGTGATTTTTTTTAGTTATTATTAGTGGTGTGTATGTTTATTTTTAGATAACAGAAATTAAAATTACTATGCAGTGGATGTTGTTATATTATTCATTAGTCTGTAAAGGACGAGCAAACTTTTTAATAGAAGTAAAAATATTTTTGAACTATGATGACAAACGATGATATATTGATGTAGTATTTTTTTTTTATACTACAGTGATTTATTTAATGAATGCTATGTTACATCATTCATTTATTTGTTTTCATGACTCACAACGAATATTCAATTATCAAAAGTTGTGACTGTTCTATTTTCGATATTTTTTATTTCTGTTTTTTTATTTGCTTCGAATTTTTTGTTCGCATGATAATATCAGGATATTAATGTATTTGAAATTATAATATTGGGATGACGAAACATATGGACCTTGAAGTAATAGGCTCTAATCGTCGTTAGATTTATTGTTATTTGAATAGAAATTTTACTGAGGTCTTAGAATATAAACATAATATAAAATTTTATTGACATTTTAGTCAAATTCATCATCGAATTAATTCGTCAAGAAATTACGATTGTAACAAAACATAAAAATTTTTATGATTCTACTGTTCCCTCAGCAATTTTATTACATTCATAAATTAATAATATTTAATTTGGTACTAAAAATGGTAGAAAGTAAATATTCTATGATTAATCAATTAAGTTCTTGCAATATTTAGAATCATTTTTTTTTCTCTTTTATTTTTCCATTCAACCAGTTGTCGTACCAGTTTTTCAAGTGTATAAAATATCTAAAAGCGCCGACTCTTTTATTCTTATTCTGCTACAGTCAAATAAAAGAAAAGGAAAAAAATAACGAGTTTAATCATAATAACCAACTCGATTTAGACCTTTGTACACGCTTGAATAATCATTTGGATTGGCCTCATGGGGTACGAAAGTCATGATCGTGTTCACAGAGAGAATTGTAACAAAACAGACAGATAACATTGGACATTTATGGATGACGATAATAAAATGCCGCTCTTCAAGTTTCGTCAGAGATGCACGCGTGGCACAAACAATACAAGAAATAATCAGCAACTATATACACACGATTATGTATATATAATTGAAGAGATAAATAAAATATTCGCTATTCATTGATATGAAATAAATAAAATAAATTGATACTTAAACATTTAAAATTTATTATATCCTCTTTCTTATTTTTTGTTTCATGAAAATGATTGTCAAGAAGTTGAGTAATTGCTAAGTTATAATATATTATAGGGGGATGTTTTTTCAAACAAATGAAGTAATTCTAGATAAATCTTGAATTTCTTGATGATTTAATGCTTGATGATATAAAAATAAAATACTATAAATTATATCGAGTCTTGATACAATTGTCAACATAATTATATCCTGTATACTCACAATTATATTATCATGCAAAATTTAATTTGAGATATATGGTATCATCTATAAATAAATATTCAGATCGTCTGAAGTTTAAAAAAAATATTTGTATCAACAATCAATTTTATAGCCATCATTATTATTGTTTTTAATGACCTTTAATACTTTTATATCATTGTATATTTCTACAATTTTTTTTTTAATTTTATGTTATCCAAAACACACATATTATATATACGCAGATGAAAAATATTTCACTTCAAGATGAAACATTATTATAAATACTTATTGGAATTCATATCCACATCATCAATAGCCAATAATTCATTACAAAAAAAAAATTTGCATAAATAATAATTCCATAATTTCAAATGTGTTATCTTGAATGATATACGATAAGAAAAAATTAACAACAATAATTATTTAAAATTGTTACTTTGCTCTAAATTCATACATTTTTATTATTCATAACTTTGATGTATAAAAATGTGTAACAAATTTATTTAATAATTTATATAAATATATCTAAATAAAAATTCACAATACGATTATTCCATAATTTTACCTCATTGCAATGGGTTTTATATTATAACAATTATTTCCTGTTTCATCATCGGCAAATAAATTAAAATAAACATTTCAACGTTTCATAATCCAAATTAAAAACGCGCCAAAAATAAAAATATTTAACCATTCTCAAAATTACTACATTAATTTTTACTCCATAAATAAAATAATATTATAAAGATATCGACTCAAACTACCCGAATTCTAACTTAAATCAATACTTTCTTCATTACTATACACAATAAAAAAAAAAAACAAAAATTTATTCAAGCGAATAAAATTCACTATAAATTAAAATTACATTCGGTTCATGAAATTCAAAAACAATTCACCCAAAATTATCATCATAATCCCTATATAAATAAAACACATCTATGAATATGTATATAATTAAAATAAATGTCAAACTCGTGCAATGGTTAATTACAATAAATTTAAGATAATTCAAAAAATTTAAATAAACTGATTAACTAAAATAAATACCCGATTATCAGGCAATAACACGTGTGACACATCAAGACAATACAATAAATAAAATAATATATACATATATACGATTATATATTTCATCTACACCAGTTGCAATAATCAGTAAATTATTATTCATTATTTGCAAATTGTTTGAATAGATAATATCCTTTAATTTCGGGAAAATTAATTACAACGGCCAATAAACAATTGTATATATTTGAAAACAGTACGATATTATTCATGCATATATATATATATATATATTCATTATTTATCTGGTAAAATTAAACATGTGACGAAGCATCGTAATTTGCTTCGCGTGTATAATAAATGAATATAAATATTCATGTTCATGTCTTGGTGGAAATATATTAAACTACTGAAATATAATTAATATACATATATCTATTATACACACACTGATGTTCATAAGTGGTGTTACACGTGTAGACAAGCTCAAGGACAAAGAAAACAATGGAATAAACTATAAATTATTTCATAAATAATTAAAATTCAATAAAAGTTTGATGTGTACATAATTGAAAAATTTGATAATTATATTTAGAATTTCACAAAAATAATTCGTATCATTGATATCAATGTTTGTTTCATATAGACACGAGTGGTATATTCGTATGAATATGATTTTTTATTTTTGATTTAAATCCATATCTCGTGAATTTTAATACGTATCTGCGACAATTTGCGTCGCGTTTTTTGTAACATCGTAGTTTATAATGAGCACAAAAGTTTCAGCACGTACCTACTTATGTACACAAGATCTTGATGCTTATGTCGAGGGCGTATATTGATGGATATAAATAATACATATTTATAAATATATATTACGTCATCAACATCGACGAGATATAAAATGAAAGAAATATTGTGGTATTATAATATGCACATTAATGATTGAATATGTGTAAATGTATTGAATACACGTGGCTTTATTTTAACTTTGTATATTCGTACAGACGTAAGAAAATAAATAATATAAATAATTAAGACAAATAATGGTCCTATTCATGTCGTGTTAGTTACACAATTGTGTAATACCATTTATGAAAAGTTTTCGCTTATTATTTTTTATTTTTACTTTTTTATATTTTCGTGCTTTGCATTTATTAATATTAATAATTAATGATTATGTATGTAAATGTATATGGATATGTATACTTATATAAATATCAATGTGTGGAGGTATGTGCATGATTTTTTTTTTTTTTTTTTCATTCGAGAGTGGTTTTGGATTGAAGAATTAATTATTCTTATTCGTTACAATATAATGAAAAATGATTGGAAGATTATTATTGATCATTTCAATAATGTATTTCAATGATTCATTCTTTGCATACAGATATACAATAATGACAAATCATTTTTCATTTTATTCATCAGCAATATAAGTAAGCAAAAAATTAAAAGAAAAAATAAATAAATAAAACTCATAAAATAATTAAGAGCATGGTCGACAACTATTTTTTAAATTCATTCCCTAAAACCTTGACGATTCCAAACAACAAAAATAGTCTTTGAAATATACATGTTTAAATGTCCTAGACTGGTTATTATTATACGTCGAGGAAAAATCTGAGTGCGTAAGGTCAGTCACGGTTAATGATATAAATGTTCTAATCAATCTGTCATAACCAAGAGAAGAAGTAAATTATTTTATATTATATAATAATTGAATTTTCAATTGAATTATATTTTTATTCCCGTATGTATATTATATTTTTATTATTGCATTAGATTTAATTTATACAAATTTATATTTATAGGACTTTTGAAATAAAGTATATTAAATAAAATAAAATTACATGAAGAAATTAATCAGATCAAGACATTTCTTTGTTCTATCATTAACACACTTGTGGTTTAGATCTGATTAGATTTTGTATTGAGTTTATCTAACAAATGATCAGTTATCTTGAAAAACGTGGTTTCAATCACGTACAAATATATAAATAACAAAAATACATACATATATAAGTACATATAATCAATTTTACACCTTGAAGAGAACAAACAAATCTATTAAACTTTTTTAAGAATAATTCTCGATGAAAAAAATTAATTGTACTATAATTAAAATTACATATAACAATTAAACCTTCAGAAAACCGACTATTTTTATTCATTCACAATACCATTATATAACATTAGAATCAGAGAATATTTCAAATTCAATAAATACAAAATATTTTGTGCAAATAAAATAAAATAAATGGATTTCATTTATTTTTTTATTTTTCGTTTAATCAAATTAATTAATTTATAATAATTTAATTATTTAATTTTTTAAATTAATAATATTTAATTTACTTTATTGATAAATTTTAAATTTTATTATAATTTCAATTTTTTTTTTCTAAATTTAATATTTAATTAAAATTAAATAAAATTTTTTTTTATATAATTAAATTAAATAATAAATATAAATGAAATATTTATATTCATATTCAAATATTTAATGATTAATCAAAATTAAATAAACTTCAAATTAATAAAATTAATAAAATTAATAAAATTAAAAAATATAAAAAATAAAATAGAAATAATAATAAATAAATAAAATTATTAAAATTAAATTAAATTAATTAAATAAAAGAAATTCATTCATACATTTTAAATTAAAAATTGAATAAAATTAAACTCTTAAAGGTGATCAATAAAAATATTTTATTTGCACATACACACCAATAGTATTTAATAAACATCGTGAAATTATTGATGAACAATCATTTATATTTATTCTCTTGTCTCACTAATTTTTACATCGGTTTCTCCAACGTGATAATAAGGCGTTCGACCCCGCGCTATCGCGGTCGCTGAGCTATAATTCTACGCTCGATGACGCGTTTATTGTCGTAATTTTTATACTTTAGATATTAAATGCAATTGCAGAGGAACGTCAAGAGAATCACCACGACATATCCAACTGATTTTACATATACTGCATACATGACTATACTTATACGTATGTGTATTATACATATTTAAATACATACATACATGTATGTACAATAGAAGACGAATCCTGTGGGCGGCTAATATGAACACGTCGACATGTTCGCTGTGACAATGATAACGTATACAGGTCACACAGACTGTATGGATTCACATGGGGAATAGAATTTGAACGAAAGGAATATACATATTATAAATCGCAGTGGGATAATATTCAAAGTATACATAGACGCTATGAAAAAAAAAAAAAAATCCATCTTATATAAGTATATTTTCTTTTTCCTGATACGTTTTTTTTTTTTTTTTTTTTTCATTATTTTCTTTAGGTCTTTCGTTTGTGAATGAAAATATGACGCGGTAAAGTCAAACTCGCTTTGATATGCATATATTTGATATCATACATAAAATATATAAAATCAACTGACTTCTATGTGATATTTTTCACTCTCTATGATTTTCTTTCAAATCGTAATACGCGAAAAGTTTATATAAAAAGATTTTTCTTCCATTTTCTTCAGTCTTTTTGAAGATACTTATAAGTTAAAGAAATGAAATAAATAAATAAATGAATAAATATATAAATATAATTGTTTGAATAATGATAAATGATTTTTTTTATCAGTGAATGTTTGAAGAAATTTTTAATTTTATTGTATCATAATAATTTTTATTTCAATTATTTTTAATGTTTTGGATTGTGTATATTTACTGCAACATCACCGACATCTTATCTATCGCAATATAATTAATCTTGAGGTATAGAGTCGTGCGATTATTTTTTAAATGATAATAACAAAAAATAGAAGGAGTTGACATGTTACTAAAATAAATAAATGTATATATTTTTATATATATTTACATTGTGCTTTATAATAATTTGTGATTATTATTTTAATTCTTTATTTCATTTCGCGACTCTTTGTTTTGTCTGGAACATTATTTATACATTTATAAAATGTCAGTATGTCTATGTGTGTCTGTGTAGATACACGAATAAACAAATACATATAATTCATGAGGTGTCATCTTAAAAAAATCATCAGGATCGACTGTGCTATTGATAGACTGTTCATCATCGACTGCAATTACTTTGTGAGATCGTCAGTTTAAAATTCTCTATACAAAGAAATGGATTGAGAAATAATTAAATACATAAAGTAAAAGAAGAAAAATATCAAAAAGTAATTTAATTCTTTTTGCCTTCTATCATGCATCGATAATGAGAAAATTAGTCATTAATTTAAACTTCAAAATAAATTGATTAATTCATTTAATTCTTTCAGAATTATTTACAAAATGATTCAGTGAAAATATTTAAAAAATCGTAAATTTTCATGTGTGAATTCTCAAATTAAAAATTCTTACATGAAGTATTAATTTAGCTTCTGGTTCTCCCGGATATTTTTATGTTTATGTAAAAGTTTAACGATTTAAAAACGTTGATTCAATTAAAAATTGTTTAACTCTTTCATATCGATTATTGTAAAAGTTTCTCAATACAATGAAATAAAAATATACCAGACAAAAGTATTTGAAAAAACAGTTAAATATTTTTTTTTTTCAATTACTCCAGTTGTTGTCATCAATATTACATATATATTGTCAAAATAAGCAATTGTAATAACGAAAATTTTGTCTCAAATTTAATAAAAAAAAAAAAACAAAAAAAAAATATAAAGAATACATAAATACAAAAAAAAAATATAATAGATATAAATTATAAATGTATCAGTTACTTAGCATTATTTAAACGTTACCATAAATTCATTGAAATATATACATAAATACAAACATAAATGTATACATATATCTAAGTAATTATGTTTGAAAAACAACGTGAAAAGTGACGAATAGTGAAAAAATAAAAAATTATAATTGCGCGAGTGCACGCGTGGTTGAAGAATGAAAAACTAGGTCAGCGATTACACATTGCTGTGAGCAATGGCGCGAGTTAATACATGCAAATGCATCGTTCAGTATAACCGAGATGATAGAGAGCAAAAAAATAAAAGGGTGTGAGTGAGAAAGAATGAGAGAGGAATAAAAAAGATAGGAAAAAAAAAAAAATCAACGCATGAGCGAATTGGACGAACCAACGAGACAGGAAATAATAATGTTGAGTTAAACTGTATGGCAAATATGATAGAAATTAAACATTAACACTAGACTGACAGAAATTTATAGGCATGAATATATATATAAATATGTGATAATGCTAGAATTTTTTAATTTATTCATTTATTTATTATTACTTTTTTACTTTTTGTTTTCATGAATTATGAGGATTTTTTATATTATTTATTTCTACTTTATCATCGAAAATATATTGTCCTAATTAACCGCTATTTGATAATAAAATATCAAGTTTACTTATCAAATTAACTGCATAGATACATATATGTATACATGTATATAATATATGTATGTATAAACATACATATATGTGATAAAAATTAAATCTTTTCATTTCCTGAATATTTAACAAGTCGATTTATGATTTATAAATTTTGATTAAAATTAATGTACAACAGTCTGTTTGAAATGACAATGAAAACAGGAAACATAATTAATTAAATTATATTTGTTATTATTTTTTTCTTGTAGAAGAAACATATGAAGATGAATCGAAGAAATATTTAATTTTAGAAAAAAGTGAGACAAATTTACATTGTTTAAAATATTTGTGATTCGATTTATTTTATGGCCCGTGTCAAAGTACTAATGAAAATCTATGTTGATATATTGTGTTGAAATTTCGTTGGCATATAATAAAAAGATAAAAAAAAAAATTGTAGATGTGAAATAAAAATTGTTTAGAATAAATAGATATTTTTATAAGAGAAAAATTCTTGGCAAGTGAAGACATTTTCTTGATGTTTAAATTAATATTTTATATAAATCATTGGGTAAATATCGAAATTTTATTTCCAGCCAAACAGGAAGTCAGATTTAAATACGACATCACAATAAGTCATTTATTTAGCCAATATCGAATCAATATTTTCATCTAAATAAATTTCAAAATCATATCAGTTAAATTATATTTTTGAATTAATAAACAATTTCCAATTATTTTCCCTCATTCTACAATCATTAAACATTAAACATAAATATAAAAAATAAAATCCATGACAAAAAAATCCAAATAATCCTTTTTACACTAAATCGAAAACATAAATAAAAAAATAAAAAATTCACTTTACCCCACATTTTTCTTTCTAAATTTAAAAAATCATTAAAAATAATAATAAAAAATTGATCCGTGCATTATTTCAATTCATTATTTCTATTTCTTTTTACACGACAGTAAAATAACAAATGTAAACAGGTGTATCAAAAACACAAAAAAAAAAAAAACAAATAAAATAAAATAATAAAACAAAAAAAAAAATAAAACGAGAATTTAAAAATTAATCAATCATCATGTATGAATGTTTATAACTGAATTTAGAGTGGCGCCTGATGTAAATTAAATTATTCTGATAATCAATCCACCTAACATCTTCAAAATACCTGCCATGTCGTATTTTCATTGCGTAAATAATTTTGCTTTTATAAATAGAATTCAATATTTGGCAACCGCTCTCTTGTTTACCAAGACCGTCCATATATGGTGAGTACTTATAATACATATACATATATATGTACATATATTCATATATACATTATTAAACTATGAATGTGTATGAAGCGTACACACACATATATATATATAAACAGATTCATATAATCTATATGACACACATACATGCGCATACCTCATTCTATCGCTATATCTCAATCTTGTTTTTCATTCCTCGTTTTCTTCCGCTCTCCCTTCTTTAATGTGCTTAATGTAAATCGCAACGTGAATATATTTATTGTGTTAACTCACACATACACACACTTAAATCTAAATGTGTATATGTGCGTACATATTAAAATGGTTGCGTATATATATGAATTAACACATAATACACACGAAGAGAACTGAGAATTTCAAGTGGACCTTTGTAGTCAACGTATACATGTTTACTTACTCGCACAATGATTTAATAATTAGTTTTTCGTTTGTAATTTTTTTTCTTTTAATTCGCTTCTTTTATCGTAAAATCTCTGCATTGTCTTTGTATGAGAAAAACTTTGCGCATATACATAAATATATACAAGTAAATAACATTCCATAGAGATATAAATGGCAACGAATTCATTATATTACAATGAAGAAAAAAAAAAAGAGAAAAAATTATAATGAAATAATTAGGAAATAAAATAAAGAATTAAATAAAAAGTAGAAGTAATAGTGTATACTAATTTATGTATTATTTCATTGGAATAAAATGAAATAGTAAAATAAATAAAAATAGAGAGTATTTATTATTATTTTTCTTTTTTTTTTTTTTTTTTTTTTTGAAGATATTTTTCAAGTTATTGAAACGATTAATTGAATAATTTTAAAAAAATTTTATTATCCCCTAAATTTTTTTAAATAATAAATAGATTAAAAAAATTTTTATTTTGATATAATTATTTTATCTTAAAATCATTAAAACGAGTCAATAATTTTTAAAAAAAATTATATAAATAATTGATGTCATAATAATTTAATTTTTAATAATTCAATACTTTTTTTTTAATATGAATTACTTATTATGAATATAATATTTAAGTACATATTAGTGAAGTATTTATTATAAATAATTTTTTTTTTTATATTTAAGTTGTTTATGCATTAATATAATATTTTTGTTAAAAATCATAATAATATGTAAATATTCAAATACATATTAATAATAAATTTTTTATTATAAATATAATATTTAGTAGAAAATTGAAGCATTTATTATAAATAATTTTTTTTTATATTTAAATTGTTTATGCATTAATATAATATTTTTGTTAAAAATCATAATATGTGAATATTCAGATAAATATTAATAATAAATTATTTATTATAAATATAATATTTAGTAACATATTATTGAAGCATTTATTATAAATAATTTTTTTTTATATTTAAATTGTTTATGCATTAATATAATATTTTTGTTAAAAATCATAATATGTGAATATTCAGATAAATATTAATAATAAATTATTTATTATAAATATAATATTTAGTAACATATTATTGAAGCATTTATGATAAATAATTTTTTTTTATATTTAAATTTTTTATGCATTAATATAATATTTTTGTTATAAATCATAATAATATGTAAATATTCAAATACATATTAATAATAAATTATTTATTATAAATATAATATTTAATTATACATATTATTTTTTTTCTCCTATATTTATAATAAATAATTTATTATTTATTATAAATATAATATTTAGTAGAAAATTGAAGCATTTATTATAAATAATTTTTGTTTATTTAAATTAAAATTTTGTGTACATTAATATAATATTTTTGTTAAAAATTATATAATAATGTAAATATTCAAATATATATAAATAATAAATTATTTATTATAAATAATTTTTTTTTTTATTCAAATTAAAATTTTTTATGCATTAATATAATATTCTTGTTAAAAATTATAATAATGTAAATATCCAAATATATATTAATAATAAATTATTTGTTATAAATATAATATTTAATTATACATATTATTTTTTTTTCTTCTATATTTATAATAAATAATTTATTATTTATTATAAATAATTTTTTTTTATTTAAATTAAAATTTTGTGTACATTAATATAATATTTTTGTTAAAAATTATATAATAATGTAAATATTCAAATATATATAAATAATAAATTATTTATTATAAATAATTTTTTTTTCTATTCAAATTAAAATTTTTTATGCATTAATATAACATTCATGTTAAAAATTATAATAATGTAAATATCCAAATATATATCATTAATAAATTATTTGTTATAAAAATAATATTTAATTATACATATTATTTTTTTTTCTTCTGCTACATATATACTAAGCGAGTTCCGAATTATTTATGGGCGGAATAGAATATTCGCTTGACTGACGAAAGCTTCTAATTTAACTTGACAATATGTACACTTACATCTATGTATCTCTACACATATATATATATATGTTTATGCGCGGGTGAGACTTGATATCTTTTTTCTCTCTACACAGTCACAATGTACATAAAGTTGCGCGCGCCATCAGCTTCTAACACTTCCTACTATTGAATATGCATGCAAATTCCATCCTGTTTACGACGAGAAGCTTGCCAGCCACGCGCAACTTTGCTCTTTTGGTTCATGTCGATTTATTTATATTATATAGATAGAGAGAACTATCCACATTCAGATATATATTTAAAAGTATACACAGATACATATATTAATGTATACTGCGAAGTTTGCAAGACTACTGCACACTTATATATGATTTATAAATATATATTTATCATTTATATTCTTCACATTGATACGCCATTGCATGAGATAAATTTTATTCTTCTGTTTAAAAATATTCAACATAATATTAGAGAATTTACTGAAGGAATTTAATAAAGAAAAAAAACAACCAATAGATAATTATTTTAATGATTAAAGTAGTTATAATTTTATTTTAAACACACCTCTTGATGAATGTCAATTCAATGACATGGCAAATGACGATTTAAAATAATATTCAGTAATGCAAATTGTAATTTGTACATGGCGTGATTTGGATTATTGACCTGCTCTATGTATAAATTTGTATAATATTATATTTATGCGTGTGTGGGTTAATGTATAAAAGTATGTATTGATGACAGAGAACCCCTCGTTGCAATGCCAAGAGACATTAACCCAAATCCTCGGGCTAAGAAATGGCAATGGATAAATATATGAATGATACTGAAGAGAGTATTAACCATCATATGAAAACACGTGAGAAGTGGACAGTGAGAAATAGCCGACCTCGTTGGCGAACGCCAATGCTGTCGATTAAATTCACTGGTTATATACACACGATTTTATATACTCATCTTCATAAATATGACAATTTAAAATCGTAAAATAAATAAAATGAATTTACCTTGTTTTTAATCGGTTAAATTTTTATTTTTCCATTTGTATATAAAATATCATTTGTATTATAAATTTTAAGTGTGACCTTCGCCTTCGTTAAACATGTTGAAATAAATATATTTAAGGTTTATTTATAAAATTTGTATAGCGAGAGAGGACAAATTCTTTTATTTCTGTTTTCATATTTTTCTTTTGTTGAGGTTGAATAATTATTTGAGACTTAATATTGAAATAAAAGATGACATTATAATTAGGACTTTTATATATGTGAATATTATTATTACATGTATGCCTTGACGAATATTTATTGTACTGAGAGGTGTACAAGGGACTTGTGTAATTTATTTGTTTACGATCTCGCAATTTGCCTACGAAAAATACATTTAATTATACGCAAGGGAATACAACACACCCGATGCACATAAAACTACAGTCTTCTCTTATTTCTGACTCGCATGTAATATATTTTTTTTATTTCATACATTTATATTTAGTTATTATTATAATTGAAGGGAATTAAAGTGTGTAAAATTTTCGTGCACGAAAAATTGACAATTAAATTTGGGATTTAATAAAATTGCTTTTAATATTATATTGTATAGATATGAATTATTATTGAATTACATAAGCATCTCAATAAAGTAATGATATTTATTTAGATGACGTAATTTCAAATGTTGATATATAATACATGTATAGAAGTAAATTTAGATTCATTTTTTTTTTCTTTTAATTATCTGCAAAGAAAATAATCAGTTTATTTCACTCACCTTATCATCGAGGCTATTCAAGTCCGGAAGCTGGAATATAATAAATAAACAAATATTAGATAAAAACATTAGCAAATGATGAGATAAATTTTATCTTATTATTTTTTTTTATGATTAAAATTTTTATATTATGGCGCATTTTTAACGCGGAAAATACATGAATTAAATATCGAATAAAATTTATCGACAGAAGATAACATATATTGTTACCGACTGTGAATAATTATTAACAATATAATTTTTTTATCGCTGAAAATAATTACTCAGAGATTATCACTTGAATATTCAATTTGGAAAATTGATGAAAATTATTGGTAAAATTTTTTATATGCAATGTAAAATCTCTTGGAAAAATGTTTAGTATAAAAGCGCTAATGGTGGCGAATATGTGAACTTTTATTTCACATCTCAGTCGGTATAAAAAACACATACATTTATTCATGTGCTTTTAAAGCTCAAGACAAAATACGCACGAACGATATTGACTATTGCGCGCGCGGAAGCGTTGAATACGTGATCTCATGAAGACACTGTTAACGAAGTGAGTAATTGGATTTTCTCGCTTTCGGTTGACGCGCAAATGTCGCTAGATTGCTAGACGTTGATTACTATAACACCAAGGCCTACATTCATTACTGTCGTTTGAAGTGAAACGTTGAATTTATTAAAAAATTTTCATATAAGAGAAATACTAAATGAAAATTACCATAACAAGTAGTGGCAATCAGTTTTGAAGATATAGAAGATTTTAATATTTGAAAGAAAAATTTATATATTGTGAATGAGAAAATAAACAAAAAAAAAATGCTGTTATTGAGAAGAGGAAAATAGGCATTCAAGACTTTACATTGTTGAATATATTTCAAAGATGTAAGCCAAAAAATGACGTGAAATAGACGAATGGAATGCAAATAATAAAATATTTTTCATGTATAAAATAGGAATTCTTGTAAATAGAAATTTCAATTGAGATGTTTTTCATTTTGTTTACATTTGTTTAGTTTTCAATAACGTAAAAAATACATTACAACATGACGTCAATGAAATATATTTAGTAATTTGTAAATGTTTGGAGGCTGAAATGAACGGATATAAATTTTAATTGAACTTAACACATGTTATTCGAATCAGTCTCATTATTAAAGTCACGCTATATAATTGTTTCATTAATAATAAACCACCTCGCAATTGTTCATGTGGAAGGAAAAAATATAAAAGCCCAGATGAAAAAAAAAATATAAATAAATAGAAATGAATAATAATGTCAGGTCCGTGAATTAAAATGTCGTTTTTATTTTGTTGAATCGACAGAACTCATTAGTGCTGACTCAACAGAACATTATTCAACAAATACTAAAAAATAAAAAAATAAAATATGAATAAAACACACTCGAGAGAGTATAATAAAAGCAAAACTGTCTACTAACATTTTTCATTTTACTTTACGATTTCACAATGAGTCCCCACAATTGAAATGTATTCTCTCTTAATGATCAAAATTAATGTCAATGCTTGAAAAAAAAAAAATATTTATGAATATACATATATGTATATATATTTAAAATAAAAATTCTATAGATCGCGTATATGATACCGAGAACGGCAGCAGTTAACGGAAGCACGGTGAAAAATAACGAGAGCAATATTATTTCCATTTTTTCGCATTTCCGTTTGCCAATTGGTGGTCAGGGAATCGACGAATAAAATTCCCTCA
Organism: Microctonus brassicae; assembly: GCA_918226075.1. NCBI lineage: Eukaryota > Metazoa > Arthropoda > Insecta > Hymenoptera > Braconidae > Microctonus > Microctonus brassicae. The sequence goes on along the minus strand of OW445481.1, from coordinate 14,530,028 downwards.
ACGATTCAGCAGTCGATCAACCATTAAATGCGTCATGGATGTTGATGGAAAAAAGAATAGGAAAAAAAAATGAGAATAAAAATATAATAAAATAAAATAAAAAGAAAACAAATAAACGTATTTTATCTTTTCGTTATGATAAATTTTTATTTTATTAAAAACATAAACAATTATTATCCTTACATCTATGTATTTATATATAATATATATATTTTTATTTATATGTATATATGTTTTTGGATTTAGCTGGAATATAATATTATGGAGATAATGTAAAGCTTATGATAAATATTGGCATTTGCAATTATTGACAATTACTGTTGCTTTCTCACAAACGTACTCGAGCATTAATATTATCAATAATCAATTCATACTAATTATAACCACAATTACAATTCAATTATTCCACAATACAAAATTAATTAGTCGTATTTCAATGAATTAAAATTAATTTTTATTCATTTTCACTGAATTCATTATTAAATATCGTCTTAATCATAATTAAATATAATATAATTTATTCATTCGCTCACAATTCAGTTATAAAATTAATCTATCACAATTTTTCTGGGATAAATTCAACGAAAAAAAAAATACAAATATGTATATATTGCATATAAATAATAATGAAATAATAAATAAAGAATAAAAAATAAAGGACAATACAATTCTTTTGGATGAATGACAGAAAAAAGGTGGAAAAAAAAAAAATCAATCAATCACCAAACAGTCGAGAGCACATTTTTGGCACTCGTTGCTGCTCGTTTCTCTATATTTTCACTGCCCTTCAGTATTTGAACACTGATTTCCACTTTTCACACGTCAGTGGTCAGACGACAACCATGTTCGTTTGACCTAACCTGTCACGTTCACCCAAAGTTTGTTCATCATAATAAGATTCGGCTGACCAAACTCAACAAAGAACAATCGTATGTTTGACAATCAACATCATTCCAACTATAACGTGTTAATTTAATCAATTGAACAAATAATCCTAGAAATTTTATCACGTTACCTAACGTATTATTTTTTTCGTTTCATACTTCTTCCAAATGCATTTCATCAAAAATAATAACAAATAAAAAAGAAAGAAAAAGAAGGCTCACGTAATCATGCACTGTGGAATGAAAATATGGTTGAAAAACGAATAAAAATGAAGTAGAAATGGCCATAGTAATCCGGTATTGGAGGAGGAAAATCGTCTTGCGAGCACGTTCACATGGAATTCAAAAATATATTCAGCAAATTTACTGGAAACTGAAGAAGATTATATATATATGCATTCATACATGGAATGAAATGAAGAGTGAAAATAAAAAAAATTATGAGGAAAATGGATGAATAGATATATAAATAGATAGAGCAAGAAAGGGAAAAGAAAGAGGTTTATGAAAAGCAGTAGAAGTTTGTGTGTATAAAAAAAAAAAACAATGAGAACATATTTTTATTTCGAAAGCAGGATTTGTTCAATATTCCAAAGCAAGATAGAATAATATCTTTAGATCTTATCTTCACGCTCGAGTACTTCTCTCTTGGCTCACCGTCATTTTATATATTCTTGCTCGCTTTCCTTTGAAGTCCTTGGTATTTTTTTTCTCTTTATCTATTCTTTTTTCATTTTATTTCATCCATATGAAATTACTTCGTCTTATATTTTCTTCCTCCACTTCTGAGTGCATCGCGAATGAGAAGAATTTATTCACTCTTTATCATTGCTGTATTTCTAATTTTTATTTTATTTTTAATTTATTATTTATTATTTGATTATTCTCTATACTCCATGCTGACATTATACATACATACATACATACACATTCGTATATATGTATGTCTTCAATTAATATATATAATATTAATTTATAATAATATATAATCAATCATACCTTTACATTAAATTTATGAATAAAATTTAATATAATTTATAAAGATAATTTTTCACAATAATTTTTGATCAATCATACGTATACACATGCTTTTATTCAACCAATGACAATCACAATATTGGACACATATTACACGTACAAGTTCACACATGTTCACATATATAACGTAGACGATAAATTATTCCGATAATCAATCTCAATTCTCAAGAGTCTCTGTGCATCAATTGGACAATGTCTCTATGGAAATGTGGAGTTGATAAAGGAAAATGTGAGGGGTTTGAGTGTTATAAAAAAGAAAGATGTGATGAAAATTAGCCGCCAATGAGAAGCCACGGTAGGATGACAGTGACACAAATTGCTGCCAGACAGCTTGCACACATTGCCAGTGGGCTTGCAGTCACTTCCGGCTGCTCAGCGTCAATTCCATAGTCCTCATCTCGTTCATACTCCCGCACTTCTACATCACATCGAAAGCAGACACGCGTTACCTTTGGATGTGAACTGTCGCGACGTAAAAATAATGCTGAGCCCTTTCGCTCCAATGTCCAACCGGGTTCTTGAAGTAACATTCGTGTCATCTGCATCTTTTTCTTCTTCTTTTTCTTATTCTTTTTATTTTTTTTATTTGTATTATTGTGATTGTCCTCTTGTTCTTCGTTTAACAATATATCTGTTTCATTAATCAACGCTGTTGCAATATTACTTCGCCGCGTTCTTGCTCGCCAAGCTCTCTTACCCCTCGGCAGTTTGATGCTATTTCTTGCTTTTTACAATGGTGATTTTACTCCTGCCTGAAAATTCAAAATATAAATATGATTTAATTATTTTACATAATTACTTTTCACACAATTTAATTACATTCAAGAAAAAAGAATTAATATCAAATAAAGTTCTTCATTAATCAACACAAAAATAAATTATAAAATAAATAAAAATATGTGCTCAAAAAAAAAAAAAGAAACAACCGAATGAATTTTTTTTTTATTCACAATGTTTTATTGACTGATGGATTACTTCATGAACGTGACATTTGAAAATTCCTGAGGGATTATACAAACTCGTACATGAGCATGATATGATAGTATTATAAAACAAAATAGAGTAGAAAAAAAAAATGGAAAAATAATAAAATAAAAAAAAAAAAAAAACTATACCGCGTACGTGAATATACGACATGAAGAAACAAAGAGCGAATATTTCCTTCTGAAGAATGGAAGGTATATAGCGATGGGTTTTTCCACGACAGTCACGTTGGGAAATTCAAATGCTCTCGACACCGAAGAAAATGTGACACAATGTGCGGTTGCACGCGCGCATACAGTAATATGAATACGTATATATGCAAATATGTATGTATTCTTATCTAGATAGAAAGTGACGATGGTATTTGTGAGTGAGTCGATAGCAATGGAGAAAATAGAGCAGAGGAAAAATATAACATGAAGAACACGTTAGGTGGATAAGGGGAAAAAGGGAAACGGAAGAAAAACCTGGAATATAGTATGTAAATGGGGAAACAAACGCTTGTTGTTACAAGACTTTTGCGTCACGATAAAGCATTGCTGTCGTGAAACAAGTTGGAATGAAATATTTTTTTTCTTTTTCATTTTGAATGCGTGTATTTATAAATATATATAGATGCGCTTGTATAGATGATAATAGTGCCTAACATATACATATGTATAATGTATATAAAACTATATATATGTATAATGGATGAGATAGTGTGTGGTTGTGCGCGCCAGAAACGACTTGGCAAAGATGTAACATTCGAGTAAAGCAATTCGATCTGATTGTTATCGGTGGATAATAGAGTGGGCCAAGTTTGTCGAACAGAACAATCTTGTGGGCTGGGTGAATGGGTTTTATCAGGAAACATTTTAGAATAAGAAAGTTTCTTCGTGCAACTATTTATATGTGATAAATGTGCGGATCGTATAATGGACCCTTTTGCAATATTACGTACTTTGTTTGTTTTTTTTTTTTTTTTTTAAGAACATTTTAATATTTCAAGCTCTATATTGAGTTGCAATATGGGGATGTAGCTCATAAATATACATACATGTATACAGAAAAGTAAATTATAATATTGAATTAAAATAATGATGATATTATATTATTTTTTTTAATATTCTATTTTTTTTTATTAAAGTTGCTATTAATTTGATAAAATTAAACTTTAATTTTAGCTGAATATGCAAATTAAGATTCTTCATTGTGTTTAATTTACAAAGTAAATTTTCTTTTATTTTTATTTGATAACAAATAATTGTAAAAATCCAAATACTCTAAATATTTTCTTGAAATTTTTGTCGACATTTTTTTTTTCTTCTCAAGAACATTTTGATATTTCAAGCTCTATATTGAGTTACAGTATGGGGATGTAGCTCATGAATATACATATAGTGATATACACAAAAGTAAATTATAGTATTAAATAAAAATAACGATAATATAATTTTTTTTTTTTAAATTGAAGTTGTAATTAATTGAATAAAATTAACCTTTAATTTTATCTAAATATAAAAAATAAAGATTCTTCATTGTGTTTAATTTCCAAAGTAAATTATCTTTTATTTTTATTTGATAGCAAGTAATTGTAAAAATCCAAATGCTCTATACGTTTTCCAGAAACTTTTGTCGACATTTGAACATTAAAGAAAATATATACAACAAAGTTTTGTCGCAACTTAAATGTATATAGTTATAGATAGTATACCGACAAAATATCTATATGTACTCATACGTATAGATACGTATATATGAGTATTATATATATAGAGTTGCAAAAGAGTGGATACCGTTTTAAGGAGTGTGTGCACAATACGGTCCCTTGCACATAATCGCAAACAGCTCGTGGCTTAGTGGCGCTTCATCTGCTTCGTAAGAGACGCTATTGTAGTCAAGATGAGAGCGAGAGAGAGAGAAAGAGGGAATTCGAGTGAGTTTGTGGATAAAGCAGAGTAACTTTGCCCGCATAGTCGACGACGACGCGCGCGTGTGGTTTCCGGTAATGTCGGCAGTTGCCACTGCTACAAAAGTTTATTTGCGATTGGGGCAATTGGACACACATGTTGCCCAGGCGCTCAAAAGACAGAACATAAGCTTGTAATATATATACATAAGCAGAATGAGGTAAAAGTGAGATAAATGAAGCGCGAAAAATGAAAAGAATTGAGACATAAAAAAATGAAGAAAAAATGAGAAGAAAAAAATGAAAAATAGGAGAGTAAGAAGAAAGCGAACATCATCTGCAGAACAAGTGGATAGTCAATAGAATTTTCATCGTAAATATTCTCTCTCTTTGCTCTCACACACTCTTCTTCAACTGTATTTACACACTCAATTTCTGCATGTGACATTTTTTTTTATTTTTGTACAACGTCATTAGTGGATAATGCATTTATTTTCATTTTATATTTAATTATTACGTAGACAAATTGATAATATAATTGTCCGTTATTTATTTTGTGGTAAAGTTAAAGTATAAAAAGAAAAAATAATTTTTATATAAGAAATATTTATGTATTAAGTTTTGAAAAATAAAAGCAATAAAGTTTGAAAAATTTTCTTTATTTTTACGCGTTACGTAAAAAGTTGTCAAGTTTTATCATAACACGTTCGTCGGATAGTATACATTTTTCCATTTGTGCCTTTTTCTTTGAGCTATTCTCATACACCAAATGCTTTATATTATATCTCTATATACATAAATGTAAATACAGTTATATAATAGTTATAAATGTATCTATACATATATAAATTTTATATTTTGCTCTTTGTGAATTCAAGTATATTTATACATACACTATTCCATTATTTGCAGTGAAAAGTTTTCAACGTCGATAGGAAAGCAAATGCGACGCTCCAATGGTCATTCAAACTCTGTTCTGAGAGGTAAATGCCGGAGAACGGTAGTCCTAAATTTCCATCGTTAAAGGTGAGCAGAGAGAATGATGGAGGAGAGAAAGAGATCGATTCTCTATATAACAGAGTTACTGCACTATCGTGGGTTACCGGTGCTCGTAAAGGCGATGAGAACGGAGACAGATTACGACAAAGAAAGGCGAAAGAGAGAAATGATAAAAATAAAAAATAAAAAAATAGGTGGAAACTGAGTGAGAAAGAGAAAAAAAAAAGGAGGAGGCAGAGAAATAGGGTGAACCGAGCCGCTGGTTTGTTTGATAAGAATTTATGAGCATCCTCTATAGTAGTTGATAGCAGTAGTAGTAGTAGTAGTAGTAGTAGTAGAAGTAGAAGTTGTAGTAATACTTGAACTCTTATCAAGAAATAAATTTGCCAATGGATTCAAGCTACTGAATATATACGTACATGTATATTTGTGTCACATTATATATTGGTATGTATTGTCACTGTAAAAATTTTTCCCATCATGTTATTTGTAAGATAATAATAAAAAAAAAAATAAATAAATAAAGCTGAAAAAAAAAATAAAAAATCGCAAAAAAGAATTTTTTTTTTCTATTTTTTTCTTCATTGTTATTTTATATAACAAAAGCTCGATAATATTTGAATAATTGGACTGTTATGATGATTATAAAATTTAGAACATTGAAATCTGATACTGGAATTTTTATTAAACATTTTTTTTTTTGATATGTAAAATTATATCAAAAAGTTATCCACAAGAGAATCATCAATTGTTATCATGATGATGAAACAGTATGTATAGCAGATATGTATAGTTATAATAGACGCTAAATAATGTAATGAGGCCACGTATATTACATTATTGATGTGTAGAGGGGTTTCATATGACGTTGTATATAATAATAATTATAATAGAAAGCTGTTGTGTGTGTGTGTGTGCATATAATGTGCATAGGGAAAAGAAAAATAATTGATTGATCAATCTATAAACATCAATGACCCCGGAAAAAAAAAAAAGAGGTATACATATACAGAACAAAAATATACAGGGAGATATAAATAAAATTATTGTTAACAGCAGTTCCTGTTACATTATATTTTTGTTTATGCAAACATTGAAAAGTGAAGTATAAATAATAAAAAATATGAAAATCTTTCGTTTCATACAGAATTTTTTTACAGTAAACATTAATTCTTATTAAAACAAGAACAATGCCGTAGAAATCCAATTTTTTTTAATATATTTTTTATGATATGTATCTATATAAATACAGGTATATACACGTTTATTGTACGTGTACGTGTTTAGGTATACTAAATGTAAAAAGACCTTTTTTCTTTTTTTATTTCTCTTTTGTTAACGGTGAAAGACATAATGAAAAAAACTGTCGTCAGTGAATAAATATTCACGAGTAGAGCGGAGGCTATATGCCAAAAACCTTTTGGATAATTAATGAGCATAAAGCGAAGTAACAAAAAAAAAAAAAAAGGGAAAATAAATAAATGGAAAAAATTACAGAGGCATCTCTGTGGAACAAGAGTATTTCAAAGCATGGATAAACGAGTGTGTTCATTTATGTTCGTGCCGATATGATGCTCGTGACATCGTTAACGTTGTTGTCCCTTTCAATATGTTGTGTATACATGACGCAATGTTTACATCTCGATGTACCGCGAGTAAAATTACATTTGAGAGTGTACACGATCAGGTGAATACAAAATATAAAAAAAAAATTCGTCGTTACTGTTAAACAATAAAATTCTAATAAAATAAAAAAAATAAATGAAATGAAATACTAACAAAAATCGAAAAAGAAAACAAATAAATAAAACAATGAAAGAATAACAATAAGAATGAAGAATGAAACAGAGAATTTTTTTTTTTTATTTATGTATACAGTTGTTAATCGAAAAAAAAAAGTACAGTTTCATGTGGGACATTTTGTTTTATTTTTTGCTTTTCATTTTATTTTTATATTCTTTTGTCCCAAAGAAATATTTTATTCATCCAAACATATTTTTATTTATATTCGTTGGATGTCCGGCAACGTTTGACGTTTAGTGGGAGAATGGTGGTGCACCCGCCAGAAAGTTTACTTAAAATATTTACTCTATGTATCGAAGAAAATGAGGACAAATAGATCTTTACCCAGATTTTTATATTTCCCAATGATACTCCACATTCAAGAAATATTCATTACTTTAAAAATAACCCCCTGGCAATATACACAAAAAACAAACAGGTATGTTTACATATTCATGAAAAAAAAAATAAATAAATAAATAAAATATAATAAAATCAATAATTGACTATGAATAATTAATTAAATAACCATCAATTTTGATTTGTATATTAATAACCATTGATATTAAAAATGTATGTATATATTTAATAACTTCGTAATTAAAATTGAGAATGAAATTATAAAATTCAACTCAATAAATCATAGAATAAAATTGAACAGAATTTTCCGGCATTTTAATGTGTATTTTTATAATCCACGACCATAGATTCTTCTCAACTGGTTCTCAAGAGAGTCGTTCCACTCAGTAAAAATGAAAATAAAAAAAAATACTCGTACCATGTATACATATATATATTTATTATTCTCAATCTCCAGTTCTTTCTTGTCTGGATTGGAAACGCTTCCACGTAATGACCCCGTGCTTTCTTTCATTCTCTTTTTCTCCACCAACACCTTACATACATACATACATACATATCTATATGCAAGTATATAGATATATATACGGATCTTTCACACCTATTCTTGTCCACGAGCGCATATAATCGTTCTCTTTTATGTTCAGAATAGTCGAGCATCGACTGCATTGAAGCTAGACACAGACCAAAAAGAAAATTAAAAGAAAAAAAAAAGAAATATGAAGAAAATAGAAAAAATAAAAAAGGGTAAAAGAAAAGATTGGGTGAGAAAAAGATAGTAAAGAGGAATAAAAGCGATAGGAAATAACTGAGAAAGTGAGAAGTACATGATAGAATGGATCGTGTGAATCGTAGTGCCTTCAGGCGAGTTTTTCAAGAGGTGAGATGTTTCCGAGCACGCGCGTGTACACTATTCGTCGAACGTGTGCTTCCGGGCCTTAATCACGTCCCAGTTCCTCGTTAAAGACCATTAGAGCCCAAGACTTTATAAGTCTCATCGTACTTCCATTCGTATATATGTATTTATGCCTGTGTGTATCAATGTCTATGTCTACATATAGAATAATACCACAGCGAAAGTAAATTGATGAAGAATATACAGGAGAAGATTCGACTGAAGAAGTGATGAGAAACGGAACATATTGACGGTTGAGAAAATGAATAAGAGCGAGAGAAGTAAACTATTACTGTGGAAAATCCCTGTCTCCGACTTTGTGTTCTTCGTACTTAACGACCATTTATACCTTCTTCTATGCTTTCGTATAAGTCTCATTTACCATTTCTCCACCCATTTCCAATGGTGCTTTTTCTGAAAGCGTCTCTATCCCCGAACTTATCGATCGAATTCACGTAGAGAAAACGATTGTATACCATTGGAAAGCACTCGTATTCCTCGCTTACTATTATACGGTTTAACGTTGCTTCGGGCGACGGCCAACTTTCAGGTTAATACACAGATGGGTTGCAAGAAGGTTACTGAAGAGATGGGCGAGGAAGAAAACCCGAATGGTTTTCTCACTGTCGAGCTTTTGCGCCATAGAGTAAAGAGGTTAAAGAAAAGGGAGAATGCACCAGTGGCTCGGTGTGATATCATTGTGTCTGTTGTTAGCTCTCTCTCGTTGTGCCTGAAAACGACATGATGACGTTGCGCGAGTTAGAGGGTTGGTGAAAAGAAGAGAAGGAGCAGAGGAAGGATAGTGAACGGTAAATTAGGTCGTCTATTGAGAATGGCCGGTGTCGTTGGCATGGCGGAATATTATTTGCCGGCACTTTCACACACTTCGCTGACTTTTGTTATTTGAAGATAATATATTGGTACGTATATATATACGTATATATAGATGTAGGTATTTTTATAAAAGAAAAGTCGAGTGAGCTTCTTGAGAATTTCATGGAGCATCAAAAACTTTTACAGGTTCTAGATTATATTAAAAAGAATTTCTTTTTTCTATTTTTTTTTTTAGCTTTTATATGTTTTTATTTTTATCTCGAAGCCTACACAAGGAGAATGAGTCGATGAAAATAAGTTGGAAGAACTGGGGAAATAACAGGATAACATGGGCATGTATATGGGATCACAGACGTTTCAAGACTACCAATTCTCAATTACAAGTCAACTATATGTACATTGATACATACATATGTATATGTGTGTATGTATGTACGTATGGGTTATATAGTGATTCTCTTACCAATCGTGTTATCAAGAGGAAACTCTCATAGCCTTCGGGCACTGAATAAATCCCTGAAGAAATTGTCAATCGACGAGACTTTAATTCAATTTTTGATTTAACTTGTCGCCACTCAATTTAAACTTTTCAACTTATCAGACGTTTATCTATATACATATAGTATATATAAACTTCTAAAGGTAATTTGATTCGTTGTCTTATATTAAGATGATTGATGCACAGACAAATATATAAGGAAAGAAAAAAAAAAATAAAGCTTTATGTAAGTTTATAATTGAAAAATTTTTCTGAAACAATAAAAAAAAAAAATCTCAATTTAAAACCGATCATCAATATAACTTTAAATTGTAAAACAATTTAAATTTATATCGTTATGCGCTCTAGTTTTTTTGCATAAGAATCTCCTCAATAATTTCATTTGTATATACATGAATGCGACGTAATCGATAGTCGTGACACCGCTTGAATGTCTAACGCGTCAAAAAATGTATAAATCAGTGAGGAAATTTAGTCCGACCCGCACGACCTATGCTCATGAATATTTCACTGTAAAAAATTTACAATTGATAGACTCACTTTGCACAATAGTATGTATACTTCAGTAGTTGAGAAACATGAAGAAGAAGAAAAAAAATAGAAAAATTCAATTACAATTTCTTTAACCGTAGAATAAATTAATCCTGCAAGCAATAACTAACTTGTACATTTTTCGACTTGCTTGCGACCACCATTTTCACGAGCTCTACTTGCATTTGTAATTGCTCACAGTAATAGTCTCACGGGAACATAGAAACGTAGTAATAAGAAGGATTATAGTAGAGACAAACAAAAGAAAAGGAGAAAAAAATTCACGAAAAAAATGTAGTGGACTTTCAACTGTTTTCTGTAACCACGCATTCACTTTTTTTTTTTTCCAGCACTCATTGTGGTTGGAGTAAAATAAGTTGCGATACCATTTACGGAAAAGCCTGACAGTGCAGTATACTACATTAGCGTTATACTACAGATACCTAGAATCTTTATATATATTTATTTATATACATATAAAATATAACTAGTATCAATATCTCATGTCAACGAAGTAAAAATGAAATCTTTGTTTCTATTTAACGCGCTATTTTCTTCGGCTATTTTATTTTTTATATGTTCATCTTCAACTCTATATCATATTATCTTTATAGTGTATTTCACGATTTTTCCTCTTTAGTTTATGAGCTTGCGGCAGCGCTGTAAAAATTTTTTATAACTACGTGTGTATGTTCAATAGCGACGCGTTCTTACTAAAACAATTATATGACTCTTTTTTAGAGATATAAAGTGAAAAATTTTCTCTACTTTATTCGTTGAAATACATCTTAATAAAATGACGTTACATATATAATAAAAAAAAAAAAAAAAACAAAAAGGAAAAAGAAAAGGTAAATGGAAAGGTAAAAAATAATACAAAGAAAGGAAAGATCAACTTTCAAACAACTGTCGTGCAAGCGAACGTGATGATGTCTATGTGGCATGAAGGAAAAATTTATAGAGTTTCATCAGGCGCGTTCACCAGACACCTCTTCATCTTGACTTACTATATATACTTTTCTCATCCACAACTAATACATCTTAGTAGCAAAGTGACAGCGTCAAGAGACACGTGAATGGAATTTATAGATTTTTTGGGCAGGATATAATAGAGAGGATATGGGTGGTATTTTTGTGATGAAAATTGTTGCGGAGAAAAATGTGGGGAAAATGAAAAAAAAAATAAATAAATAAATAAAATGAAAGTAAGGGAAAGAAAAAAAGTGAACGGGACAAATATAATAAAATAATAAGAAAAATGAATTGTCAAGGGAGATAAAAAAAATGTGAGACTAAATTGATATATAATAACATAACTAAAAGTTCTAAATGTTTTCATTAAAATTAAAAATAATGATGAAATTAAAATAATTAAATTATCATCCATTAATTTTAACGATCGAATGAAAAATAAAAAATGATAGAGAAATATAAAAGTAACAGAATTATTTTAATTTATTTACTCTGAATAATTTATCATCTGTGATTGTTGGCAAAATATAATTTTATGTTATGAACAATTAGGACATATTTTTACATAACAATATAGTGATATGTCTTTGAATAAAAGTGGAATGTCTACAAACTTAAATTCATCGCATTGGACGTGACACTATTCAATTATAACGATAAGTAATTTATCGACAAGCCTGATAATCTTATTGGTAATATATATATTCTTTGATAGAAGTCAACATAGAGAGTTTACTCATGAGTCCACGAGTCTCGTAATCCTTCTGACTTTCACCTAATCTTGTTTTTCCATTTTTCTTTTTTTCATTTTCTTTTCGTATTTTCTTCTCTCATTTTATTCCTTCTTTTTCATTTTGTTTTTCCCCATATACTTCCAACGAGTGCAGTCACTCGCACACGTTCAGGTTACGATCCTCACGTTGTCGATCGGCCAACTCTCCAAAGTCGCGTTTCATTAACTACGATGAACGAGAGGGCAACAGTATCTAAGTGGATAAGTGAAGTGAGTAATGAGAAGAGGGCAAAAAAAAAAATAAAAAAATAAAAAAAAAAAAAGAGGAAGTAAGAATTCAAGAGACGAACCTCTAAATGAGATCTGAAACCCTCCGACAAATTTTGCACGAATTACTTTGGCTTCTCCTTTCTACACCATTACTTTATACGTTTCCTTTTTTTGTTTCTTTTTTATTTCTATCTCTTCCTCCGTTTTCATCTCCATTTCTCTTGCTTTCTCTCTGCGAATTAATAACTTCCGGGACCAGGCCCCGCGGGTGGTGACCAGTTCAAAACTACTTTCCCACTCCAGGCGCTTGAATTGAGACGAGAACTGAGCCGACATGAAACTCGCATTACAGCCAGTCTGGGAATTGTGAATGGGTCACCATCGCGATAGAAATGGTCAAGCCACAACTGATAAAAGTATATGTGAATGCATATATACATGTCTGTGTGTGTGTGTTGAACACTGTTCTTGATAATGATGTCAAGACTATTCTACATTAATGCCACTGCAATTTTACCGAAAGGAACACGTATATATTATTATTGCAATTGGCCTGAGTGCAATTATGAAATTACAACTGTCCACCTGTGATGATATTTTATATTTATTTATTGATAAAATAGAGAAAAAAAAATATTGTGGTCATTTATTAATACATTTTCAGTAAAATTGAAATAACTAACTTTATTAAATTAATATTGACATAATAATAATATTGATAATATTGGACTAATAATTTTGGCTTTATAACCTTCATTTATTTAATTTGTCAATATAATTCGTAATTGGTTCATTGAGCCTGAATGTGCAAATGAAATTTCTCTATTTGTGATATTTGATGTATGGTTAAATGAATTCATACGGGATATATATGTATATAGAGATGAAAATCACATAACGTCAATCGAGATGAAAACTTATGAGTGTCCGTTCATCTATGTCAATGTCTACTACCAACAGAATATTTCTCATATTTCTGTTATAATAAACCATATCAATTCAGTATTATGCTTTCATATAAACAGGTTACGTCATGTTTATATACTGGGATTCATATTGGAGAAATTGAATTGATTCATATTATTCTATTCATGGGTTATCATATTTACAAAAGTTACAATAACTCGTGTGCGTCATTCGAATAATCGGAAAAAGAGGAAAAAAAAAAAAGGGGGATAAAAAAAGAAATGAAACTGACACTGAATAGACTGCAATATGTTTATAAAGAATTATATAAAATCGATATTAATATATTTTAGTATGAAATGATGGTAAAAAGAAAAAATGTGCGATATGATTAATAAAATAAATGAGAAAAATTTTTTTAATTTCTCAATTGTTCAGGATAAAGTTCAATAGTATTTTGTTTTGTTTTTTTCTTTTTTTGCATTTGAAGGTTTGCTGATATTATTGTGGAATATGATGATGATGATGATGACGATGGATGATGACGCTATCATATTATTATATCAAAGACGAATGTATTTTTAATATTTTTATTGTGGGTGCCAAGTCCAAATGAACATGAAAATGATATGAAATCAATGATATCACATAAACAAAATTTATCTGACAAAGAAATTAATTGTTTTGAAATTTAGCCAGAGAACTTTGACGTTTATCATTTTTATTTTTACATAGTATAATTTTATCGATAATTTGATTGTTTATGTACGATAATTTGCTATAATTGACAAGCGCAAAATGATAATTATAACTGATAATAATTAACGGTGACTAAACGGATAATTAACGTTTTTTTAATTATGCTACGTTGTACGTCACGAATGTGTTATGGCCATTAGAATTCACAAATATATGGGCAATTAAAACTTCGTTTGGTGCTAATGCGACACACTTGTGTTGAAAAGTCTTGCCACATGCTGCTGACATCGGCAAACAGTAAATTTTTTCCTTTTGCCTCACGCTGTTTTTACGTTCATCATGAATTCCCCAAGGTCTTAACGCATGTTTTTTCGTTTTTTATTACATTTCATTTCGTTAATTTGTTTAAACTTGTTTTCTTTTTTAGTTTTCGCAAATTTCAGCGTGCTAAACTTCATTACTTGTATAAACATTAAATACTAATTGATTTAAATTGAATTATAGTTTTTTTGAATTATAGTGTGTTGAGAAGGATTTTGATATCAATGGAAAAAAAAATTATTTTTCCAATTCATTTATCGTAATAAATTAATTCATGTATTGAATAATAATAAGTTATTGACTACAGCTAATGTGTAAAGAATAAATGTTTCAATAGTTTTTCTTTCGTTTAACTAGTCGACTTGAATTGATAAAATAAATGCAATACGAATTCCAATTACTTTGTGTTATTGAAACGAACCCGGTTACATCAGTGTCGATTCAAGGAGGAATTGAATGCAACAGGAAATAGAAAAATAAAATCACCCGCATTTTCATCAGAAATAAATTTTATGCAAACGCAACACGTAAAACTAAAAATGATTGAGAAAGAAAATTTATAAACATTTGTAATGAAATTCTAACCAATAGAAATGCAAATCTAGAGATTCAAAAAAAAAATCGGATTAAAATTGAAAAAAAAAAAATTAACAATAAAAATTACATGAAAAAGAAAATTTTTTTTTTTTCATAAATTCACCATCAAGTGCAAATCAACATTCAATTATTCACCATTGTAACAGCGAAAAAATAATCCCCAAAGAAGCTTATAGTTCCATAATTCACAATCATTTCAAGCCAAAAGTCATAGCAAACCACTGTAATGTTTTTTTAATCCAGGTTTTTCATTACCATTATTCAACCCTAGAAATTTTTTCTAAATACAATCGTCGACGGTAAAATCTCTGTCCTCTCACTCTCTTTCATCGTTAAGAAATGAAACTCAGAGACATGAAGAAAGTCTTGACGAAAAATCTCACAAGCTTCTGGGAATCATGGAGCATAAAAGAAAATGAAACTAAAGAAAATAAGAAAAAAAAAAAATGAAAGAAAAGAGACGAATGGAACAAAAAAGTATATTCACATATATATCTCCACAAGAAGATGAAAAAATATCCTGAAAGAACTTGTGGACTTCTTTTTCTCATTAACTACACGAACTGATGAATATAAAGGTGAGATCACAACCGAACAAAACATAAAGAGAATAATGAAAATATTAATAACAACAAAAGATGAATAATAACAATAAATAAATGATAATAATAATGAAAATAATGATAAGCGGACAATAACTCGATATTGTTTATCGAATAAAACAAAGTATGGTATTACATATAATTAATTAATAATTAAAATCAGAGAAATGTTAATATAAATGAAAACATCGATGAAAATTATACAAGAAATTTTTTTATTATTTTCATATTTGTTTTGTTCCGATAAATTATGAATATTTTCCATCATGATATTATTGAATACATGAATTTAATATTTAAAATTAACATATAGATATTTATATGCATAGACAGAAAAATATTTATTGTTTCATGTTATTAGGATGCAAGCGGGTTTTGGAATAAAATTGTTGCAATTTGTATGGGCTTGGTGAGATTTCCAATAAGCCCACCATGGTTGGTTTCCCCCTTTCTCCGACAACATGTACCATCAGTGGTTATCGCACTTGTACATTCAAGTTTATATCCCCCTAGCTCTCAACCATCCATATACCAACACACACACACACACACACCATTGTACTCTGAATATATCGATGAAATTCGCGCGGGAACGTGCACAAATTTGAAACTACTGATTTAGAGATTGAGAGAGGTGAAAGCCTTGGAAGTGGACAGAAGAGAAGTATTGAGGTTGAATAATAATTTTACTTAACTATTATACATTTATCTACATAAATCAAGGTTACAGTGATTCTACAACTCCTTTCTACTGAATTTACAATAAAAAAATGTGAGAGGAGAAGAAAAACGAAAACTTAAAAATTTTTTTGATTAATAAAGTTGAAGTTTGATAACGAAATATAACTATGTGAATTTAACTGAATTTGACTTGAATTTTGGGAGAAAGTTCTTGGACTATAGAATATTACCCGTCGCCATATTGTCACATACAAATATATCTATAAACAATAATGAAAAATTGATTAGAAAAATGTGTGACATTAAATATGAAATAAATTTAAGTAACTGTAATTTAAATTGAAATCTTTATTAAAAAATTTTTTTATAATTTAAAAATACTTTCTTTGAGGCTTAGTGAAAGTATACTCTTCCAACACACAAATTTATTACTGGCTGTGCTTGTATAATGTACATATATATGCATACATATTTTTTTTCAGGGCGCAGATTGCAGGAAGCACATTTCAGACAAGCCTTTGCGTGGTACAGGATTGAAAACGAGTCTCGTTGGGACGTCCACAAGCCCTTTGATAAAGAGAAACCTACATCCCATGTATATGCGTATATACCTATGCATATAAATATGCATATGTACATGGATGTATGTATGCGAACGACAGTCTTGCGCGCATGATTCACAGGTATTTCAACCGAAGTGCATATTATGTATAACTATCGCGAATATTTTCCCTCCGACCGTCCGAGGGTTATTATTATTCAAAAGCTGGACGAAACCAAACCACCTTGCGAAGTAAAACATTTCGTATATGTATTGTATATACATGTATTTATATGTGGAAGAGAAAATAGAAGGATCGCATACATCACCAGGAAGTCATTTATAACTAACTGAAATTATTTCAGCTCAATATGATAAAATATCTCGAGTGATTTTATTATTATTCGCAATATTTTGATTTACATTTCATTTATTATTTTTATCCTCTTGCATATTATTAAATCAAGACTCTTCAATTACAGGAATTTATCGGCAAAAATGTGAAAATAATATAGAATAAAAAAATAAAATTGTTCCGTATTTAAATTAAATATAAATCAAATTAAAAAATAATTTTATTAATTGCGCCAAGCTAATTAAATTGTATTATAATTCATGATAAATAGCATACCTGATATAGACACGTAACACATTAAAACCACATGTAGAAGGCGATTGTGAAGTGTTTGAAGGTTTATTACCGGTACGTTAAAAAAAAATAAATAAATATAATTTAACGTTGTCAGATTAATTTAATAATACTTATTCTGACTTGATGTTTTATAGCGTTAAAAAATTTGCACGAAATAAAAAGCGGTACGTCAAAGAGGATAGATATCGCGATAAAGAAATGAAGTTCGCTATGCGCGATTAAAGTGGCGCGGATACTGAATGAGCGTGTCGACGCAAAAGACGAAGCGACGTGTCTGTCCTCCCCATACTGTGACTACTTCCCCACTGTGGATTTCATTCGCGCCCGCGCGGCTGCTTCCGATCGAATATTGGACTCTACTATTGGTCGGACTGTCTAAAGCGCGGCTTCCAACACATTACGGTTGGAATTCAATAGCATAAGATGAGTCGACGACAGTCCAACTACTACAAGCATGTAAATGATTGACAGTTGAACCAATAATTCATACAACTGTATTTATTATGTACTAAATATCATTGATAAATTTATTTCTGTCATAAGGAATGAATAATATTGAAAATAATGAATAGAACAAAGAAAAGAAGGAGATAATTTGGAACAATAATAGGAATATAGAAATCATTTTACATCTATTATTACATCGCTTTACGAAATTTTGCATTTTATGTTGACGTTTTTACGATGCGTACACGCGATGCTTTTATGATTCAATGAAAAAACTTTTACGGTTCACATAGACGTGAGTCGGCAATAAAAGTATTAAAGCACTTTGGAGAGTAAATATTTTATGGGTTGTAAGTATGGCACGTATAAATGGGAAAATTTAATTGATGCATCAACCGAAAAAAAGACATATCGAATGTCTATACAGAAACAATATAAATAAATATCGATTACCCATCGTGTAAACTCATGTTTTTCAGTTTATTTCATTCCATCGTTTTTATTTATGCATCTTTTTTTTTTATCTCAACCAATATGCAATATCAACAAATCATTGATTTGAAGCTACGAGTCAAATGTAATTATTCTTGCCTGACAATAATAATAGAACCAAACGAAAAAATAATTTCAATGAATGCGTGTAACAGATTTTCAATAAAAAAGTATTTTCGAAGGCAGTTATATGCATGAATTCGTGTTTATCCATGAAAAACATTTTCACACATGGGCTATCGAATGAATAGTGTTAAAAATTTATAGTTTGTTCGGAAAAATGATGGCACCATGCCAACAACTCGAAACAACTTTTCTAAAAACGATCACAAATATATACATACGTATATAAATGTATGTATTATGTATATACACATTTTTATACATATATACTTATAGAAGTATAGCCAATAGATTTTTGTGCGATATAAAACTTCAACGATACACGAAAATGTTACACAGCCAACTAAAAACTTTTGTATGTCTCAAACGAGACACTCTCGGTCGTCGAGGAAAATTCGTATGACAATAGGTCTTCGAACTATGTACTCTTAGCATCATCACAATTCAAGGACACTGAAGGAAAAATGCGAACATGAAATAATGTATAGGTAACTTGCGCAATATAACGACCAACTTTTATTCTCAAGAGTTTTTCGATAAAATTGAATTTTTCAATTATGGAATTTATTTATTTATTTTTCCTTATTATTCGCATTTATTGTATATGGAATATTCTTACAAATTCATACGATAATAAATATAAGATAACAATATAAAAATATTTATGCCATGAGTATTACCCGTATAACAATGACATTATTATATAGGGGAATGATATAGAATAAAGAAAAAAATGTAAAATTTGTACGAACAAATTTTTGTGAGTATCGAAAATTTAGTCATGCAAATCGTGTTCACGTAGATGTAGCATAGTTATATAATAGAATGTCAAGTATGGCGTGAAAGGCGGAAGTATGTGGAAGAAGGTTAGGGGAAGAAAATTGAGGTGGAGGACACGCGTTATGGGCTCGCGAACATTCTCAATAATAGCTCTGGGACGCGCTTTGAATTTACGGAATATTTCCGGACAAATCCTAACGTCCATTGCATCCACATCCACCGATCTCGTTGTACCTTTCACATAACTGTATTGATATATAATACTAAAATTTATCAATCAATTATTTTAGTTATTCACAATCAGAATTGTATAAAAATTCAATTTACACAAAGATGTATCTTTAATAAATGTAATATTAAAAATTGTTATTCAAAGAAATGTATCATTTGAGAAAGTAGGAATGAGAAAAAAAAAAAAAGAATTTGATAATAATATGGGAAAATAATATCCGCACATGTCAGTACCATAGTCATTTGACAATATGAAAGAATTTCATGATATTACGTTGGGTGGTGACGGATTGAAGAGGCAGATCACGGAAGGATACAAGTGACGACGAATGATAAGGAACCAGTTGACGTCGCGAACTCAAGATAACTCGTTACATTTATTGCGGAAGAATCGGTGGCAGGAGGCAGTGTACAATTGATCGACCAATGGGATTACTCTGATTTCTCTAACCATATAGATATATGTAGTAAAACAATATATACATATAGACACGTATACAATATCCTAAAGTGGATATACAACAAGTCAACGATAGAACAGTGGAAAAATTGGATGAATTTTTCGATTGAGTTCTCTCCAATCTCTTTTATCTTGTATCATGGAGAAAATTGTAGTTCCAGTTTGATTTGTCAAATAAAACAACGACAAAGAACCTTCCCACAAAATAGGTCACCAAATTAGATGAAGTAAATGAAATACAGACAATGAAATCTATTAATTTATTCATATATCAAATACTAAAATATACATGTTAATGTGGTATTGTAATTGTTTCGACAGTCATTCTATGAAAGTATTTGTATTTGTGAATATAATATGTACGTGGGGATAATATAGCTGTAGAAAATAAAAATAGATAATAAATAATTGTGTAGAATGTAGATGCCTAAGTCTAGCCGATGCCACTTAAGTAATCCGGGTTAATGGGTAAAGACAATTGTAATCACTGGGCCTGGAAGGTTTGAAGAGTCTAATGACGTCAATCCCCAGTCGAAATTTGGTTCCTACTTTAGACCTGCACATAACTCGTTTTGTAGGAATTGAAAGTATTATAGGACGAGCTCTTTAATTTTAGTTCGTTTTAAGACCTTAGAAATGGCAGATAATTATATTTCTTCCACTTTAAGGTTTGAAAAAGGTATAACGAATTTTCACTTGTACCTTCTTGTATCTACATGGGTGATACGAGAGGTATAAAAAAGGAACAAGTTAAAATTCGTTATACCTTAAAATGGAGAAATGGAAATATTTGCCATTTCTAACGTCTTAAAAAAGACTAAAATTAAGTAGCTCGTCCTTACTAATACCTTCGATTCCTACAAAACGAGCTGTATGAAGGTCTAAAGTAGGAAAAAAATTTACCTCAGTTCAATTCGATTCTGTAGCTCGTTGCAGACGGAAGCATTCTATCTAGCAAGCACATACATCAAACAGTATCTTCAATAAATAATGAATATCTGAATCTATACGATAATAATACTTGTGTCTTTGTCCTACACCAATTCTTTCACAAAATTGGATTATTTATTTGATAAAACTAAAATCAAATCCTACATTAATATTTAACCTACACGTAAATACATAATTAAAATCACGAGAGTAAGAATTTAATTAAATCACGGTTGTAATAAACACAATTTCCCAATGTAAGCATAAATAAATAAATAAATATTATCATAGCAACTAAGCATTTATGATATAAATACTATCTACCTATTATATATATATTATTGTATTTGGCCCATTCACAAATTCAACGATTGAAGCGCACAAAATGTATATGTAAATGAAACCATCACGAAAATCTGCAGCAGCGCAACACAGCTACTGTATTTCTGATTTGATAGGGCGTGGGAGATCAAGCACAAAATCTCGATTACATCGTCGACGATGGAGAAACCACTGGCAAACATTAATGTGTACATAGAAGAAGAGATATATATGTGTATATAGTTAAAAGCGTAGTTATATATGTATACACATCTCCGGCGTCGACATCGGTGATGCTTTATTATACATCGTTTATGTATATAGACATCTAACCAGCCATAGTAGACGGATAGTTTGAGTGAACAGGTATTGGGTTATCATGATTATATATAGATATACAGATATATATATGTGTGTATACATATGTATAATGGAGACACAGTGGATACGCGAGGGAGGACAAGAGAGAATTGTGAGAATGGGGAAATGGTGGAGAAACCCTTAGCACCATACACCTCTGGTATAAATTTACGCGGATTGAATAACGAACCAATTACAATTGTCCGCACCACCATCGAGCCACACGTGTTCTATCGCATTTGTAACCTCTCTGCTATAACCCAGAGAATCTACAAGCTCGCGCGCGCGCGCACGTTTATTGCAAGACAATTTAAATTCTCATGTGACTCGCATTAACATTGTATTTGGGAATATGTATGTATGGTTAATGTGTGTATGAATAAATGTATGGTAACTATTGTTCACGGGAATTCGATGCAGCGAGTTAATTAATGATGAATAAAGGAAAATTTGAGATAATTGCTATGTTGTACCTTTAAATTATTTGTTCATAACAGTTGGTATTGTGGAATGCAAAATAATAATTTATAAACTTTATTATTATTAACAGGAAAATTGATTGTATTTTTACAACTTTTTTTTGTTTACTACCGAGAAATTTATTAGAAAATATATTACACGAAAATGTACGTGTATTTATATGTATATATATATTTGTGAGAGAATGGAGAAGGGAAAGAAATAAAATGTAAAAACAGTAATTATTCAACGTTGGAAAAAAAAAATTTCAACAAGCAGGAAGAGCGATTTTTTTTTTCTTTTTCATAATGGCTTCAGGCAAATAAAGTGTCGCTAGTTTAAATTTGTTACAGCAAAGCAAGGAAAATCTAGCTATATATACATATAGTTTGCGTCCCTTCCGCCTTCGTCATGCCTGACAACCACCATCCAAGTAATAATTCGCGCAATTATTTACGTGGCCGGTTTTGTAAAGAACCACGTGCCGCACTACACTCTTCTCACCCTGTGGTTGTTCTCTTATACATATATGTAGACACCCTCCATGTATATATGTATATACTATATACATATATGTGTGCGTGTGTGTGTATGCGACTGCCCGGATTGCCTAAAGAGTATATTTGAATTGAATATTTTTGACTTTATTTTTAATTGCGTTCCACTGACAATAGCTGGATTTCAAGTACAAACTTGTCGGGGAATTTCACTTCTATAATCAACATTCTCTTTGAATAATTTTACATCATTATAGTTCAGAAAATATGCTAAAAATGAATGAATGAATGGATGAAGCTTTCGTGAAGTGGGCTTGAAAATAAGCAGGATAAAGCAAGTCAATCTCCGCTTCAACGGAAAGTGGGATATAAAATTCTTGTTGAAATTAAACCTGATTCTCTTGTTTGAATTTGGCTTTGATATCCCACTCGAACGGTCAACAAGTTTAAAGCATGAAGTAATAATAATTTTAATGATAACCATACTAAAGAGAACAATAATCATGATAATAATATTATTATTATTAATAATAGTAATAATGCTTCGAGCATGACAGAAAAGGCAGCAGTCAGGGGGAGCTTTGTGTACGTGTATATAGTTAAGTTGGAAAATGTAAAGGAGCATCGCCTCTCCCTTTCCTCCTCTTCGTCTCCCCCTGAGGCGATTCTTTTCTACTATCTCTCGTGAAGCGTGTGCTCGTCGTCCAAACAGATTTACGTCCCTCGAGTATTTCAATCTCGAAAGAATGCTGAAAATGGGCATTCGCAAGGACATTTATTTTGTGTGGGAAAAGCTATCTGCCATGAGTCCAGTATAAGGATGTTTGGCAAGATATACTAAAATAAATTCCTTTTTTTATTTTGATTTTAAAATGCTGCTGGCTAGATTATGGTAAATAATTCTAAAAATTTGTCTTATTTTTATTTACGAATTTGATCGTACTACAAAATCTTTATTAAATTCTTGTTTAATCTAACTAAAACCAACATAGTGAAAATAAAATGAATTACTCTTTTTTCATTTGAATGTAAATATTCATATTTTTTAGGTTAAATTTCCTCAGGCATGAAAATCGATTTGTATTATTTTCATTAAAAAAAAAAAAATATATATCAGTTACATTGAAATGTAAATAAAGAGTGTATGATGCAACGATGAAACAAATGAAAAAATATTCCGAGAATGAAATCACAACGAATGAAAAGTCCAAAAGAAAAAATATAAATAAATAAACAAATAAATAAATAAATGAAGCAAAGAAAAAAAAAATTTTCTACATCCCAAACGGAAGAAAACAAGAAAAAGTACATTTGTTTCAGGGCAATAATCGCACCGTTAATTATTCGGGAGACCGCCAGGCGTTGGATGCGGTATCGCGCGAGACCTCATGCACCATACTATATACATATATTTACACGTATGTATATATTTAGCTCATGCCCACCTGCAGGCACGCTTGGCACACACTCCGCAAACCGAGAATAATTAATTTTGCTCTGGCAACGTCGTTTATTACCGCCAACAATGAAAGCTATAGTTTGGCTCCGCAGTCGCCCCTGACTCTCGCGGGGAAAGTGAGTTTCATGTATGGACCATATATATGTACACACATTCAGTACCGTCAAACCAACCCCCCTATCACGCCATAGTGGCAAAGCGTTTCATGGTGAGGTTATTGTACAAAGTGTATTGTAGGCGTATTGTATATATTATATAACGCAACACTGAACTTTGCCATTTTATCTGCGGTGTAATCGCTCTGAATGTGGCCAGCTCGACTGTCGGTTAATTAACCTACACTAATTTCAACAAACTCTGTTGTATTCTATACATTTCAAGATATTTACTATGCACATATGCTTAGCATGGATGTTATATCAATAAATAGAGTTATTGTATCATGTAACTTATTTCCATTATGAAAAGGAAAAAAATTGAATGGACTAAAGTATAAATAAGAGAAAAAAAAATTTTTGCTTAAGGAATATCTTGATGTCAATTCAAATGTGGACATTTGAGTATGCCGGTTCATCTAACATCTATCATGTGATGTAATCCCGTAAGATCCAAGAGGATTTCCCAGGGAAAAGTGATAAATGTTATCTCTATCTCCTCGGGGAGCCGAAAGTCGTCTGGATGACGAGAACACAAGAGTGAGAAAAGGAATTTTTCAATCTTTTTTTCTTCTCTTTATCTATATGTTCTCTCTCACTTTCTTTTTCTCTGTCTATCTATCCATATATATGTACTATATATATGCCCACATTCCCGTGTACTTATGTATATATACATGAATTTTTCGATGCGGGTGTAATGTTGAGCGAGTGACTTTTTCGCTGACTTGCTGAAGAGTATACAAAGTGACAAGGAACTCTTACATTTCCGCGTAGCAGTGAAAAATCCGTCACAAAGAAAAAAAAAATGGATTATGGGTAAAAAGATGAAGTGAAAAAGACATGCATAACTCCGTTATATATCAAAAACCATGAAAAAAGAAATAAAAAAACTTATATGAAGAAAAAAAGTAAATTACAATCAGTTGATTTTACGTATTACTCAAATGTGCAATCGGGAAAAATTTTCCGGCATATTGAAGATTTCGTCGTCAAAAAGTAAGTTTTTGAGTTCATTTTATTTGATTTTTGACGTCTATACGGACGAAACAAATAATAATATGATTAAACAATAATTTTATAGATATATTAGACCTTCTAATACCATATATATTTTGTAAGCAAATCTTTAATTTCATACTAATTTTCGGGGTTATGTTTCTTGGGAGAATATGTTTTGAAAGAGCCGGGCTGCAGTATGATGAAAAAGCTAGCGTTATATGGTCCCTCAAAAAGATCTTACTAAGAAATCTAAAATAAATAATGATACAGACTCAGATATATCAAATAAAATTATATGAGTTCTAAAAAAGATCGTACCGCGTCAGATTGCAATGACAGATCTCGAACGACTAATATTCCATGAGAATTTCTTAGATTTAAGTGAATATTTTATCCAGAGTTCGCGTTATATAAAACGTTTTATAATTATATAAGATATAAAATTATATCTTGAAATTATTAATGAATAATATCTTTGTTAATCTAAAATTTCATTCATGTAATAAGAACTTGATTCCTTCAAAACTTTGGGTGGCTTTTTCAATGCCTATGTGTTATGAAAGAGCCGAATATCATTATTTTTATGCACGGTTATAACCCCCAAAAATACTGATAATTTTGAAAAATGTTTCATGATATCACCCATATAAATAAATAAACAATTAATTATTATACAAATTTTTTTAATTATTTATTTCCTTTTATATTGTTTATCTCTTTTTCAAAATTGGCTCTTTCATGCCACTCTTCCCCTATACTAAATATATTTTTATTCACCAAATCTATCTATCCGGAGTGTGTGAAATATTAATGAAATTATTATACGAGATCATTTTTTTCCGATGAAGTTATTTAATAATATTTATATTCAATAAACTGGTTTATATGCAAAAATTAATTTTTTATAGAAGCATTATGTAATATTAACAGAGATTCAAGAATGCCATACCAATATTGCACTATCAGATATTTATTTTTATTTATAAATAACATAAATAATTATATTTATGTAGAAATTCAACAATCGGGCTTCAAAATGTGTCTTGTGAATGATGGTACGCTTGAAAAATAACGCTAAAATGTCCCGCGTATTTTAAATTTAATCTCAAATCGGATTTAATAAATAAATTTTAGAGATGAAACACTCACTTCACATGCTCTGCTTGAATAAAACTTCAATATACATCAACAGATCTATATTTATTTATATACATATATACGTGTATCAATGTGATTTACGAAACAATGTGAATACAACGTGCATCAACCCGACTATATACCCGTTTTGATCTCATAGATTGCCTGACAATAAACCGTGAGCGCATTGAGTCTTGGTATTGGAACTAATGGCTGCACGTCTGGTCGACGTATTTGAGATTCAGCACGCGGCTCCTCTAGTTTCTCTGTCGTATAACCTCCGTGCTGTGCGTCAATTGCAACGGATAAATTTACCGGGAGAACGTTCACAAGAGGTCAATGGTCTTGTTGAATTCGTCAATGAAAAGACGAGCGTTCCAGCAGTGACGTGAAAGATCTCAATTAAAATAATAAATTGAAAAGAAAAGAAAAAAAAGAGAAGAACAAAAGACAATTTTACCGACGAATAACAATATCACATGCTAATTTATATTTATCTTTGCAATTTTGTAATCATTAATGTGAAATTAAATTAATCAAATTAATTAATCATTTGAGAATTCATTGCGTAAGTTTTTTTCAATAGATGATAAACATTTTGATTTCGTTTCAAAACCCTTTTTAATTAATTCGCGTCAATGAGTGTATATATATGTGTGTTTGCAAGCCATAAAAGTTCATTGAGGAGCTTCAGGAAAACTAAGAGTCAAGTATCCGAACGACTACTTGCGGTTAGTTGACCACACTATAATTTCCATTGACCTAAACTCAACGTCCAAAGTTGAGTAACTTGAAAATCTATCCTATAGCCCTTCATCTCGAGGTTTCTCTCTATAGTCAAGAATGCTGAGATCGTGTTTATATATCACTCTAACATCATGCAATATTACTTTCACAAGAAATTTCACCGAGCATTATTCGGTTAATACTCATGTAATTCCAGATTATTTGGTATTTCCGACAAGAATTTCATAGTCAGAAACACACATGTAGAGAACAATATAATAAGATGTCTGTGTATGTCTGAGGTTCATTGAGAATTTCTTGGGTAGAATTTCATCGGAGAACAAAGAAGATATCAACGTTGTTACCTTACAAGTAATGAATAAAATAAAAAAAAAATCAACACAATACTGAAATAAGAACTAAATAATTAAATCAATAAAACTGCAATATGAGTAATTGAATTTCATTTACAATTAAGTTGAAAAATAAATTGTAATGGAAAAAGTAGACAGAAAAAAATAATTATAGTTGCGAATGACATATCTAATTTCCTTGGCAATTAAAAGTCAGTGTTCGATCAATTAAACTTTGATTCGATGTCGAGTGGATGGGTCAAGCACCGTGCCAAGAGTTTTTTCGTATTTCCACTCGTTCCTTCGTTCTCTCTTCGTTCATTCTCTACATCCGCTCTCGTTCCGCTTTTCTATCACAGCAAATGGTCGCAAGAGTCCTTCGCGAGATGAATGGCCAAACTTTCGTCGCTCTATTCCACCGCCCGTAAATTCGATCTCTTTCTTTCTCTCTTGTACGCTAAATCGCATTCTTTTCGGCAACCCCTCGATAAATCAGCTTTCTCAAGACCAAGCCCCTCTTCTCATAGCCACCACTCACCCTCTCACCTTCAACTGAAAAACAAGCGTTGCTCCTTTCATCGGCAGACAAGAGAGATGCTTCGCGCTACGACGCCTCGCACAGAGGGGCATTGAGAACGCCAGGAACAGAAAGAAATATATGACACACCAAGAGGCTTGCATATACGTATAGTATATAGGAAACGGCGAATAGGAGGATGAAAATAAAAAGGAAAAATGGGCGAAACGATAATATCACAAACGCAACGAGTCCACGCCAAGGCGATTGACCTTTTCTATCATCCGGAGTTTTCCATATGCTTTGCCAATATCATCCAGAGATCCCTGCAATTTTCCAGATCGTAAAAATTTATATAAAACCTCACAAATATATATTCACATAAGTAATGCGGCCACAAATATAAAAATAGTTAGAAATATTCCGATGAATTTTCCGTACAAAGAAAAAATAAATAAGGAGAGATCAATTTTATTATTTTAAAAAGATAAAAGAAAAAATACGGTATTTTTGACTGAAAAATGTTGATGAGTTCGGGCTATGTAATTTCATGAAAAAAAAAAAAAAAAAAAAAAGTAGAGAATGAAATGAAGAATTTAACGGTATAGATCGTCGATCCGCCCGCTCGATTAAACATTCTCGTCGTGTCATGAAGATAAAATATCCATCCTCTACCGTTGCTTGCCACAAGCAACGACGAGCGTCGCTCCATTTCGCCAGGATGTTTAAACCCTCCCTTCATATCCCTGGCCAACGTTTTTCCCGTCACGAAAATATATATTTATCCACATTGAAGCAAGCGATATCATATCAGAAGCCATTCCATCTCACTGCTACAAATCCTCCCCACAGGTTTTATGTCAAAGTGAGTATATATGTGCAGTATACACACATCTTTCCTCCTAAGAAATACATACATGTATCTGCCAATCACATCTTTACTTTCTTCGAATTCTCACATTCTAAAGTTCCAACTCTATTTTCGTTCATTTTCAAATGTTAAAAACTTTTCCAATCCGAAAATTTATGGTGACAAACTCAATTTAATTCAATCGTCACATTTCAACCTAAATTCGTTCAACTACCAGAATTTCAACATTTACGATATATGTATATGTATAGTAGTGAAACTTTAGTGCCAATTATAGTATGATTAGTAGGATTAATGATAAGACAGCTTCTGTTAAACGTCAAAGCGTACCAACTTCAAGTATGAACTTCTCCTCCTATATATGTTCTCTATGCTCCCATTTGAATGTCATCTACTTGTTGAACTAATTCGCCAATTTCTACGTATGAGAATACCAATTGCATTGTCACTGATGCATCGCTAATCAAAAGCAACTTATGCATAACTTCTATACGCCTTGTATTTCTTCTTATTCATCAATTCGTAACGTCAATTAATCATAGCACTATTCTAGAATTAGGGATTGCTAATTTGAATATCTTTTGAGTAAACTTCAAATAGATTCAGTCACGTCCATCTCACCGTACATCAATTGATCAAAATCATTTGACTACTGGCGCCCATATATTGCTACATCTACAGATTATATAGGATCTGAGAACATATATGTATGTACACAGACGAATGAACCGTGGCATGTGGTTGCACACTGAAGCATCTCTACAACGGCAATTGGCCCGTATGCATATACATAACATAGGTCACGATGCTGCTCATCTCCAAGACCAAAGACGTGTATTCTGCGTCCAACTCAAACGTCGCCGTCGTTTTACTGAAAAAGATATTACGTATTCCAAGCGCTCTTGAGGTTTATATTAACCGGTAGAGTGGTTTCGTCGTTTTCCGCGGTCGGATGAAAAACTTTTGGGATGGATGAAAAAAACTCTTTGACGAATTTCACGGAGGCTACTTCTAACTCGATAGAAACGCTAGGAAAAATTGTTTTTGAATAAAAGATGGAGGAACGAAAAATTATAGATTAGTTTTGAATGTATGAAATAATTGTTAGTTTCAATTAAATTTAAGAGTAATAAGAAAATTATCTGATGTAAAATTTCATTTTAATTCACTTGTAGATAATATAATATAATAATATGTGATAGAACTTGCGTGTGTATACGTGATATGGTGTATCCCGCGGGAAATTCTATTCTGAATTTAACTCTGAACCCATGTCAACGAATTGTCAAACGGCTTTATACATAAATGAATGCGTATCTCGTTGTGTGTATAATAGAGCTGTCAAATGTCGAGCAGAAATTCACACTATTCTCTAGCAATAATCAGCGTCGAGTTTATATATTAAATTTAAAGTGGTATTGTTTTAACAATTGAATACTTATTCAAATGAAAAATCGTCAGCTTTTGGTATTATTGAATATTATAAAATAATTCAATTTATATAAATATCCTAGAGCATGATATTATCTTGACGAAAAATAAAGTAAAATGATAACACGGAAATTCAATTTTACACTTAAACTACAAAAAGTTCAACTATAAATTGATAAAACGTGTATCGCTTCTATTTATTTGAGGAAAAAATAAATAAAATGACAACACACAAACTTTTGTTCCTGTCTTTAGAACATATACATTGTTCATCTTTGACATACACTTGCATTTCCATGGGATTGTTTTCGATGTTGACATCATAAACAGTATTCGAAAAAGGCGAATAATAAATCATGAAGGTGTGTACTGCTGCTAAAACTCGCTGGCACGTTTTTTGCGCCCGGTCGATTGCTCAGTCGAAGCGGCAAATCCAACGGAATTAAATTGCCAGCAGCCCGTGGGCACAACTATTGTGAGAACGGAAGTGTGAAGCGAACGACAGAATTCGTCACGTTGCTATTGGGCAAATTCTTTTGCTCCAAAACCACGATTTCAATGTGAGAGCAACTATATACTGCACACTCACACCAAATGAAATTAAAACGAAAATAATAAAAAAAAAATATTTAGATATATATCTATAAATTGTGATGCAGAGATTAAAAAAATGACTGCAATTCAAAACAAAAAGTACGAACAAGTTTGGATATAATGAATGTATAGAATGAAATAAAAAAATTTTTCTTTTTTGTTTTTTTTTTTTTTTTTTTGGTAGAATGCCTCAACTCAATTTTCTCCATTTGAATAACGGATACTCGATCAGAAGTAACATTCTTTTTGGGCAAACACCATACAGTTACATTTCTTCTATTACTCACCGCAATTCTCATTCGTTCGTTTGAATATATTGAAAATGCCCTTTCGTCTCTCATTTTCAACCAATTCATCCTTTTTCCATCTGATCTCTTTTACATATACATCTATGTTTCATTCCTACAAAAGACCTCAATTCCACAGTAACAAACCATGGGTTTACCATTCCATTTTACCCAATAGTCTACCTACTCGAATATGTAAGATATAGAAAGGAAAAGAGTGGTGTCATTACGCTTACGTAGTCATAAGTCATGGAGCTTTTGCGCTAGCAACTGTATACTAACCCATACCCCAACGAATAACAACGCCCACTCTCAATACGTATTTCACTCTATTCTCGATTCCAAGAGAGTATGCGGCTTTTCTCCCTTGCAATTTAGATACCACATTTGTGACCGCCAACCAGTCCCCTCAGTCCTCCTCTTCTTCCTACTTCCATCTCCTCTTCTTCCCTCTTCCAATTTGAACATGCCGGTAAACTATTATCGGACCCGTACATACAAATCCACGACATCGATTCCACTGGTATAGGAGTGAAGGGCTACAAACCTTTCTCTCTCTTTTCCTCTTTCTCTCTCTTCCTACTTCACCCTTTCGTTTTTCACTCTGTCTTATTTATGCGCTTGAAATACGAATCAATTCGAGTATATGCATTTTGTTTGTCAATATTTTGTTGCCACACTCAGCCGTCCATCATGATTGGGGAAAGATATGAATGCTCCGAGGAATAGTGAGAGGTTTGAAAATACAGCGAGATGGATAGAGAAATGGAAATGTGAGAAAAAAAAACGGAAATATATCTATACTTTTCGTTGAAAAACTCTGTTCAATGCGCGATGTATATGTTTATGTTTAGGTATACAAATATATACACGTATCTATTTGGTTATCTGTGGAAATGGATACGCTGAATATGACTTATTTTCCCGAACTTCGTTCATCAACTTTGACCATTCGATCAAGTACACTATACGATAACTGTCAATAATATTATATTATATGAAGATTAATGCTTGAAAACATTCTACTTCTTGTTACGAATCGAGTAGTCGAAAATAATAATCTACATATGTATATAAAATTTTCGTGTCACAGTGTTTGTAACCAAACTTCTCCGAAACGGCTTGACCGATTTTTCAGTAGGTCTGAGAATAGGTTGTGAACTATTTTTTACACCCAAAAAATTTTTTTTTATTTTTTGGACAAAATTTTTTATTTTTGTTTTTTTATGATTTGGCATCAAAAATACACATAACCCTTCATTTTCACCATTTCACCGCCAGCCCTCACTTTTTATCTTCCCTTTTTCAGGAATTCCTTTTTTTTTTATCAACTACCAAATATTTTTATATTTTTTTCATAATAATTTACACATATTTACATATGTATATATAATGTTAATATATATATATATACATGTATAGTAATAATTTGATTCCCAAAATATTCACTAGAAATAATTTATATGGCAAAACGGAAAAACAAATGATCATCACAGAAAATGATTATCGCAACTTATGATTATTTAATATGTGATTGAGTATTAAGAAGAAAAGGATGAATATTATTTTTCACTTACCTGAATGATTTTAATATTTCTTGGACAACTTTGATTTATCTCTAATGATGAATTCATTCACTCACTGATATCATTAGATCACAATGATAAGTGTATTAATCTTTAGCTAGAAAGACACTTTGTTAGCTGTTCACCGCATAACTCGGAGATTCTAGAACCTTCGTCAACGGACGCGCACTAATGAACGCGCAGTAACGAACAAGACAAATTAAGTCGAGTATCGGATTCTACTTCATGAGAGAATAAAGACGTTGCTTTTTACCTCTACCATTTACCTCTGACATCTAATTATACGCTCATCTAATTCAGACTCAAGTAAAACTACTCGAAATATTATTATAAATAAATATTATATTTATATAATGTATCATATTATCGTTTATAATAATGAAAAAGAAATTGAATAGAGAGACGAAACAAACTTAACCAATCGAACTCATTTAAAGAAAATTAGCGATGCGAATGAAAGAGTATTTTACAATTTAAATAGCAAAAGTAACGGTTAAGTTTTCCGATTCTATTCGTCTCAACATAGTATTGAACAAAACTTTACCGAGCAACGTAGTTATAAATTGCTAGCAACTCTCCTTGCGCCGCCCGTTCCACTTGGCTTCGCCGCAACCCTCAAGGCGAAATTTGCCTCGACTCGATCTCACCGCACTTTGGAAGATTACGTTGTAATCCTTTCCGTCAGACTGTCAGTAGGGGGTGCACCGGTGTATATTTAATATATTTATATATACCGTACAATCAAAAAAGGCTGTTTAACCAATCATATTGCTGCTTATACTTTATAATACATTCTTATCGTACACTCTAATAACTCATTGTAATAAATTATAAATGTTTAAGAGCATGAATATTTCAATGAATAAAGCTCTTGACAACTGATGAAAGCCAGCAATATGGCAAACTACGTGAACTAATTATGGACAATAAGAGCAGGTACATTTTGATAAACATCAAGCTAATTAAATATTGTGAAATACGATATAATAATGTTTGAGTAAGTGAGATAATTGGGATAAGTACAGTAGAATTTAATATGGTTATCGTTTGAACTTTTCTTCTGTTAATTTTCTCAAAAAAAAAAAAAAAAATATGGTGAATAGAAATAATTTAAAAAAATTTTAATACTCGATTCAATTATTATCATTTTTGTTTTCATGATAGATGGACGCTTTTTTTTAAAAACTCTTTTACGAACATTCAGTAACTAACATCAAAGCAATAATGCAGAGCGCTATTTGTACGATCTCTATTTATTCTACAAATGATGTTGTAGCAAATAGCGCGGGAAAAGAAAATGCAATACCACAGTCGGTAAGAGAGCTTTCTTCATAAATATTGAATTTAATGTATAAAATCGCAATTTAACAAACCGTAATTGCTTCTGATTAAAATAAATTGAGGATTATGAAGCAGCGCATAGTAGAGCATAACCTCATAGAATCAGTAATCATAATCATTACTGTGGCATGTTTTAAAATGGAATTTATTTTGTGTTAAAGCATATGAACTGGCATGTGGTCGAGGTCACATTTAGAATGCCGATAATCGTTTTGTTTTTCTCCGCAAAATTTGCGAGAAACGTATAATTAGAGCGACATGAACATTATTTTACTTCTAGATGTCTTCTCGAGCCAAATGCAAACCGGCGATACGGTTTGGAAGCTTAGTAATCTCACGAGAAAAAAAAACTAATGTCACATGTCGACATTTTAATAACGAATTTGTTGAACAGTAAATCAACAAATGATGTATATTTTAAAAATAAGTCTGAAAGCTCCAACATGTTTTTGCGATCTTAATT
This sequence comes from Microctonus brassicae, assembly GCA_918226075.1. Classification (NCBI taxonomy): domain Eukaryota; kingdom Metazoa; phylum Arthropoda; class Insecta; order Hymenoptera; family Braconidae; genus Microctonus; species Microctonus brassicae. The sequence continues at coordinate 14,495,335 of OW445481.1, read as the reverse complement.
ATTGTCGTTGGATCATTAATTAAGTAATTTACTTAAAGCATTTTGTGGAATAAATTGTTTTTTGTCAATAGAAGAAAATGGAAAATCAAACTCACCTCAGCATTGGGCACGAAAGCACTTGGACCGCTAAATGCTGGTTCCGGAACTGGTAATCCGCGCTCCTACGATAAAATCATATTTTTCAAGTGATATTCTACATTTTTTTTTAATAAATTATAAGTTGAATTTGTAGATAAATCTGATATACAAATAGAACACAAGTGCCCGGGTAGCACAGTTGCCCGGCTAGCTCAGTCGGTAGAGCATGAGACTCTTAATCTCAGGGTCGTGGGTTCGAGCCCCACGTTGGGCGAATTTTTTTTGTTCCCTAAAACTAGAAACTATAAATTTATATATAAAATTATTCAATTTTTTTATAATTTTAACCTTTTATCGTGAAAAGCAATACAAATTACTTTACATTACCTATGATATTATAATATTCGCGTGCAATGATGAATAAAAATTTTCCTCCTATAAAATAAAATGATTTTAAATATCTGCTTTTAATTATTGTACTGCTGAATTATTTTATCATCATTTTGTTTATTCATACATCAACCTCAATCATTCCTGCTAGCTTTTCTTTTCCTTTTCAGTCAGCCGTTATACTTTGTGCTAGATAACTAGGTTACACTTACTCTATTCGAATACATATACTGACAATATAAATAATTCATATCACGAAATGAAAGAGAGAAGTCACGATTGTCGATTCTATCGAATAGTTTTTTTTTATTCTTATATATCAACACCTTGTACCCACGAATATTTTAGCAGTAGTAGTTAATCATGTGCCAAAAATCTTATTCAATCATCAGTGTCATTTGTCTCAAGAGATTTCATCACATTTTTTTAAGCGAATGAAACCAACTAATTTTCAATTGATGAAAGATGAGTGTACGCGTTGAGTTTTAGACTACTGAATTCAATTTTAGCTGTTGTGTTGAGTCGTTTCTATACCTATCTTAACATGTGTCAGGTGAGACAGCTCGATGAAAATAACCCTGTGGTCTTTCTATTTCTTGTATTCAGAGTGACGCATTTACGCATTTCCTACCAAGTCATTATTAGTTGTAATCTATTTTCAGATTTACATGCATTTGCTAGGACCTCATTTTGTCAATAAAATCAAATTTCCATCATAATCCTATCATCACGTATCGATAATATTGACATAATTCATATCTCACATTAGGAAAAATAATTGCCGAACTAATTTTTATTCAAAAATACAACTAACCATGTTTAGAAATATAATTTATTTTTTCTCAATTATTTAATTATTTAATAAGCAATTATGAAATAAGGGAACCAAAATTTTTTTTTTGATGTAAATATTACTTCATATCAAAATCAATTATGCCACGTTTCAAAATAAATTGTAGAAAGAAAATAATGTTTTCTTAAACATTTCGAACATTCTAAAAATCTATTCATTTCACTTCATATATATTCCATAATTATTAATAACACATATTTGTTTTTAACGAGTCAATACAAAATCAGCGCAAAGTAAAATGAATATTAACATCTTTTATTCTATAAGATATTTGCTGTATGAATTTATGTATTTTTTGGCCAGTTTTCAACTTGCAAATAAACTTTTTTGTTTGTTTTTTTTCCTATTCCTCCTCTAATTTATGCTAAGAATTCCGATTCGGGAGCCTATACAGTATATCCTATAAGCAAATACCGAGCTACCTGGATAATTTGAAGGTCCTCGCATCTCAAAATAATCAAAAAAGGGTGCTACGCTCAACAGTCAAGAGAGAGGATCTATAGGAAGCAACGATAGCCATTTGCTGTATAGTCTCTTGGGCCACGTGTCAACTTTTATTTTTTGATTCATGTTTTTTTCTTTGTATCCACTTTGCCCTATAGCTCGTTGCTAGTGCATAATAAACATATTAATCAACCATTTGCACATTACATCAATCATTTTAGTGTACTGTAAAAATTGAATCTCTTCATACATGAATTAAAAAAATATAATCACATTTTGGATATTATTATAGTTATAACGTTCATTTTATAGTATCACTGTTCTTTCTCAAGACAAATCGTTCAAGAATTTTGGTCTAGAATCTATTTTCAATTTTTAATCCTTAAAGGGCACACTGGGTGTTTGACACCCAGCAAAAACTTTAAACTGTATTAATTAACTATATTTAATTTCACAAAATCGCGTATACACCGACGTCTGTCGGTGCATTTTCACCCCAAGAGAAAATTCACTTAGGTGTCATAAGGGTTCGATCGTTAGTTCCTTTTCAGCAACCGTCGGAAGCATGCTCCAAAAAGCGAGTGGGTGCTAAACACCTAGTGTGCCCTTTAAGGTCGTGAAATTTATTTTGGAGCAAAATTTTTTTGTGTGAAATATTTGTTTTTTGTGGCTAATTGAAGGTAAGTTTATCATACAAACGCGATATATTCATTTTTGTGTTTCGCATCACATTTTATTGCCGTTATAAATGGAATACAATCTACGAGACCGATTGCTGCGGTGTGCCGCTTGCCTGCGTCCGATGTGCAACGATCATCGCTCCGGTCTCTGCACTGAATGCGGATTTTTCTAAAATACCTCTTTACAAACAAATAAATAAACAAAGGTTTATTTATTTGTTTGTCATATGAGATATTTCTGTATTTTCAATTTATTTTTAATGCATTTATATCAAAATAGAGTTCGATGTGAAAAATATGGTGTTTATAAGTCTCCCAAAATTTGATTTTCATTTCCCAAAATAAATATCTTCTTTGGAAGTGCCGCTACTGTGCTATTTTTTTTCTCGAAGCACAATATCTCAAGAATATACTTATAAATTTTTAGGCAAAAATATTTGATATTACATTTTTTATGAATTTTTAAGTGAAAAAACTAACTTTTTTCGTTTTTTGATAAAAATCTTTCTTTCAAACTAATTTAAATTTGTTTCATTCTTAAAACACTTATTATATTCTGAAGACAACATATTGAACTAAATCTCATCTAATTTCAATGACAAAATGTTCAATACCGTCCGCACAACACGAATTTGAATCGATGGATGTTAAACACCCAAGTGTGCCCTTTAAAGATCGATTCTGAAATGTACCCTTCAAGGGTTAATATTAGTATTCATGATCGTGTCCACAAATGGTCAATTAAAATAATCTATCCATGTCATAAGATATAATTTAAAAAAAAATGTACAAATTTTCATGAACTTGCTTTCATTTTTGTTTATTTATGTTCATTCAACTTACCTTAACCATTTGAAGAATTTCAGCGCACTTGATTCTGACATTTTGAAATGGACAATTGACACTGAGTCGTAAGATAACAGGTAGATGCAACGTCACAAGACTCAAATATTTATTCGCTTGAGCTTGTTGTCGTGGTCCATCTAATGCATTGCCAAGATTCAACATCCGACCAACGTCGCCAGGTGTGACTTCAGAACCCTCAATAACTCTGCCACTCTTTGAGGATACATCATCATCTTGCGAGAGTGGCCTCTTAATTTGTCCAACACTAAATTTTCTCTCATCACTATTACGTAAGTAATAATCTTGTTTGGTATCGTAACAGCGATTTTTTAAATCAATTTGCGATTGTTCATAATAATGCTTTTTGATATTAACTCCTGACGTATTATTCAATGAATCGTCAGTACTTTCCAAATTCATATTTATCAATTCATCATCGTCACATACACCGATTATACAATCATTATCGAAACCATCGAGTGTATTAAAAACAACGCCGTCTCGTGATTTACGCAATCGATAATCATCATCTAATGAACTTTCATCATTAAATTCAAAAAATTGCCGTGGCCGTGACGATAGTTGTTCAATTTTTGACATTTCCTGTTCATTTTGTGAATGAACATTTCTGTAATTTGTTTCAAAGTATCCAAAGTTTTCCATATTATCATCGAACTTTGGACTTTTACCATATATTCTAGTATCCGAATCGAGGTCGTCGTTTTCCAATTGCTTTTGCCTCGCGCCCTTGACTTTACCCAATCGATATTTCACCTCCTCCTGATACGAATCATTTAATTTTTCGCTTGATGAGCATGGAAAAAATTTACGTTCACCCTCATGGCTTGAACTAAATTTTGCCTGGTTTTCTTTCAACATTACACCGTGATCAACAATTCTAAAGGCTTTATCATCGTCTGAAGATGTTGATCGTACAATTTTATCAACATTCTCACCACTATTATAGCAATATTTTGTTTCTTTAGCTGTGCCAAAAGTCGTGGCTTCATTGCCAATGCGACCATCTACATAATCAAACGAGCCGGAAGAATACTTTTCAGAGCTATCAAAACTGCTATTACGTGTAAATGGTGAATATTCATTGACACTTTGCGGAAAAAAACTCTCCATTTTAAATGTATTTGGTACACTATGGTGATATTGATCATAGCGATAATGCCTATTATTCTGATAATCATGACGATGATAATATTGATGATCAACTGGCTTGGGTACACTTTTTGTCGGTGATCTTTCAATATTCATATCGTACCTGAGATATCAAAACATTATACAATAATAAATAAATATTTGACAGTTAACTAAGTCATTTGGAAGAAATAACTTACCTGCCGTCTTGGCCTTTGAACTTTCCCGTTAGTTCTTCCCGTGAATTTTCCACCTCTGTTGCGTCTTCCCACTGATTTGGACTTGCCACTCCGCCAAGCCATCCCTCGACCGTCGTTCGTGCTGCAGCCAGAGCAATATTTCTCGCTGTTTCATCTCGGGCACATAGGGGAGCGAGAAACCGGCTAACAATCTCGACCTCGTCACCCTTAGTCGAGGCACCACTTCCAGACGAGCTGTTCGAATCTTTGTACATGCTTTTTTATTTGCCAATTTTTCCCTTTTGTCTTCTTTGTAGTAGCTTCGACGATTCGCACAAAGAAACGCGACCGTGACTAAGTAAAGGGCGAGCCACTATCCAGTTTTATCTTGTCACTCTGTCTATATTTATTTTATGGATGTATATATATTTATTTTCTTTATTTTTTCAACACTATCAGTAGTTTGTCTAATCAATATTTACAACTCCGATCAACGTGGTTAAACGAGAATATATATATAATTTTCTTTAGTTTGTATGGATTTTCCTTTTATTTCATTTCCTCATGTTCCAAATATTTGTCAATTTCGTAATACTTATTCCTCACATATACATATATTTACATATTTATTCGAACTTCCTGTTGTTTGTATTTGTTCCTCTTTTTCATAAACTGTTTGATAATTCTTTTGTCTTTTTCCACATTATAATCAGTATTACATTAATACTTCATTTTATTAATCTGTCAAGGTTATAGATTGTAAAACAATAAATATATTCTAAGACTTCCTGAAGATTATCAGCGCTGCAAAAATCTCTCAGCTGATTTCATGCAGATATATTTTTAAAGCAGTAAGAGTATCAAGAATAACAAAGAGAGCAAAAATTAAGTTTAAATACTCTCCATAATTCAACATAAATCACTCTTATTTTTCCCTTACTCTCTGATTTTATTTCTTGTGCAGTACTTTCTTTCTTTATACCTTTTTCCTTTTGTTTGTTTCCACCACAAAATTGATCACCGCGGCTTTGCGTGTTGTTACCACTGCTCACTTGATAATTTTTTCGCTGGCGTGATAGTCGTCAAGTGAATTGGATGTGATTGCATTGAAATAAAAAAGAATGAAAAAACGAAAAAAAAAAAAAGATCGAACGTTTGTTGTTGCTCAAGTAATCTGCCGATTGCAATGGCATATATAAACTGCCTTTCGCCATAAAAAAAAAAAAAATCCTTTTACAGTGTGTACGTCGGGAGGCGAAGCGTTTCAAATACTAAACTAGAAACGAAACTGCGCAACGGTATAAAGCGAGCTCGTCAATCGTCAATCTCTTTCTTCTCTCGGGCACACGCGGTGATCAGGCAATTCCTGCTGAATCGTGGACGCTATTTTCTATCCACGCTCTACTATATGTATATGTTTATAGACATAAACATAAAGTAGAAATGTGGAAAATTGAATTAATATATCTCAGAGATATCGCTGCTTCAATTCCGCCCCCGGACACACCACACTAATTTTCAATATCACATCTTTCCCATAGCGTGTCGTCTGACACGTAGTGTTATTCCTTCTGTCCAGTTATCTATTCGCCTACTTTACCTCCACACTGATATATTCAACACAACCTAGTTTCTGTAACAGAAATAAATATTTAATCGTCATTAAAATTAATTATTATGTAGTTTTATTCAACTTGAACTTTGAACTACTTATTAATGTTCATTGATTTAATTTGTTCAAGTGGCAACAAGTCGAATAAATATATAATCTATCAATTAGTAAAAAATAGATATATAAATTGAATTATCGGACTGTTTATGTAAGGATTGAATACCATAAAAGTTAAACAAACTTAATTACATTCATCCGGGGGAAAATCATTGGCGCGTGCGAGATATCTTGCATCGACTTGTCCTACCTCTTCATGTTTACACCAAGTCAATACTAATTCTGTGGGCGCGCCCATTTGGCAAACCAAACCGGAACCTATCCATACAGTCATTACCGGCGCAATCATTAGGCGCCTCATGAGCTCAAAAGCGAACGATATACATTAAACCATACCGGCATTCTTAGTTCTTTTGATGTTCATTTATTTATCTATCTACATGTATATACTTTTATATGCACTAGATGAAATCTCAATTGTAATTGAGACTACAGTTATAAACCAGTAAGTAAGCTTCTCGAATACACGCTCTTGAGCATACACCAATTTAATCGTATATATACCCGTAAAAGATTTCACCACATGGACATAATAAGAAAATAAATTAATTAATTAATAACCTTCGTATCTTTATATAAGAGTCGAAAGATTAATAATGTAAATGGATGAGTCGAATATATTAATCGAGGGAGTGGAGTTGAATATAAAAAAAAATAATAATGCACGAATTTATGAACATTTAAGGACGTTCATTCATGAGACTTGTTAGAAGATAAAATTTTTCTTTCAATTTTGATAAGTTAAATTATGCAGCTATCTACCCTTGTAAATTCATTTTTATGTATTTAAAATTACAATAAGTATATTGTACGAGTAGATACAATAATAAATAATGTTTAACAATATTCTTTGAGATATGTAGTTCATATAACTCCACAAAAAAAAACTGGTGTTGACGGATGTTTAAATTAAATATTATTTATTTTAATAAAGATAATTAAAACTGTTTTTGTAAATTTTGGTAAATGGAGTCAAATCAATTTTTAATGTGGATTCACTGATTTTTTAAAATAAATACCTTAAAAATAATTGGCACATATAAAAAAAAATTATATATCATTTTAAAATTATTAATATATTTTACAAAGTTTTTCAAGCCTCGAATAAATTCTTTAAAAAGTCAGTACTCATTTGACTCTAGCGTAGCGAATGAACGTCTTTAATCAAGGATATATTGTGTCAACTAAAAGAAAAGTTCAAGGACAAATTGGTCGTATTAAACTTTTATATACTTAAAAATAGACGATAATCAACGATGGTATCATGAGTGGGATCCGCTTCTGAATATATACATATTTTTTTTCCAGCAGAATATGTTGAATGAAACGAAAAATAAAAGTAACACTGCGTGTTAAAGGTCGTCAAATCAATAGGAAATATATAGAAAATACATGGCAGCATAGCACGTATCCTTTTAAACTGATCATAAGAGTTACTATACAGAACAGTAGAATCGTAAAAGCTCACGATAGATTAAATGAATGTTAAACATGTCAACGATAAATAGTGACATATTTTACTATTACTAAAATAGATTACATGTTAAGTACGCATTAGTGCATGTATTCTACATAAATAATTCCAATTTGTGGGATTATTTCTTTATAAATAAATAATAAATGAAATAAAGAAAATGATAAATTATAATTTTTAACTTTATATGGTTAATTTTGGATTCTCTTATTATGTTTTAATGTGTTTAACCAGCATCTATACATGACACTGACTTTTAAACAATTCATTAAACCTATCATACTACGGCTCGACGAAGGTGATTCTACAGTAATGTTAACATAGAGTAACCCGGAGTTTCATGCAAACAGACAAGCCAAATTAGCTATGAACCCACAGTAGCGTGATTACTTCCGATCCCTTAAAATTCATACGAACTAAAATCCACTTGAAGTCCATCATCTATTCAACTTCATCGACGCGTATTATACCAACTTTTCTTAATAACTTCTAAGTAATAAAAAATGTATACAACCGACAAACATAAAATTTAGTTTAATTAAAACTCCCGAGACATTTAATCATTATAAATAAGAATAAAATTAGTGATATTTACAATAAACATAAACACAGCAAAATAAAATTTTTTCTCTACAAAGCAAATAATCAACGTAAACTTTGTCAAACTGGAAAATTGATAACGAAGTTATTCTGTCATCAAAGCATGTTTCTCTGGCTCCGTCTGCTTTCTTAATTGCATCGTGGCTTTCCTCAAAGAAGAAAAAACAAAAATAACAAGATGAAAAATACAAGAAGAAAGCGTGATCACTATGTATACATTCACTTAGGAAAATTGGTAGCCATTGAATATCATGATCAGAGAAAAGATAGTAAATATTGAAATGAAGTCGACAAATTTATCCAGGTGGCTTTCACAGATCGTCAGCTCCACCCTTCTACCCTTCTCTTTCCGGAGAAAATGTAATCGATAAGGTAATCATCGCTGCAGGGAGTTCACTTTGTAAAGTGATGTTAGTGAGCGCGAATGCATAAGCTGAATACTTTTATGTGCATCTGCACGTGCATAAAAAGACTTGATAAATAAGTTTCGAAAGGAAAGTCATTTCTTAAACACATACATGAACGCAAATATATACATCACATACAGATATAACAAATGGTTAAACTAAATATTATTGATATACACAAATGTGTATTGTATTATAACAGTTAGATTGTATAAGTATAATATCGGTGGGACGTGCTTTATCGCAAAAGCCATCATCATTATGTCCCGCATACACCAACCATCATTGCTTTGCTGACATGAGCACAAATTCCCTTGTGCACTGTACATTCTTGTTTGAAACTATTCAAACATTAATAGATCGTAAATGCGATGCATTTCAGATGAATTATTCAACTAAAAAATTCAACGATTTATTATTTAATTTTATTTTGCGTTCATGCTAAATTAGTAATTCGGAACTGGTGCTTAGTAATGAATCATGAGTAATGCATATAAGTAGTTGTTTACAACAAGATCCAACCTGCAGTGTTCATATAGAATTTTAAAGTAACTTCAGTATAACTTCAGTCATTAATTTCAAAGAATGCAAGTGTACATATCATGACATTATGGGTAAGTATCATTTACTTGTGAGTATGCTTTTAGATATTTTGTTAAGTCGCAAAGCTTAACAAGATATATCCAAGTGAAGTATAAAAGCGAATAGAACTTGCAACGAGAGAAAACTGTAATTGGCGTTTCGCAGAAGTACGCTCGTTAGTAACCGAGTGAACACGATCGCAAGGCGAGGTTTCATGGCGATCCAAGCGTGTCGGGATGGAACGGTATGCCTGACTGATCGTAGTAACCCCCCTATCCACCATTCGTTTTCCTCCCTCCCTCCTCTTCTGCGATGAGAATCACTAAGAAATCTTCGTACTTGTAACAATATTTATTCGGTATTTATTCCCGGCACGAGCGCAATGGTACGGAAGAAAAGAGATGAAATTTATATTTTATATCATGGAATTGAAGGTGAAATAAATATACTTCTCACATTGATCAGTATTATTTTTTGTAAATGAGTAATGTGGAGTAATAAAATTTTCTCCAATTGTGTTTTACAAAGTAATAGAAAAGTATTCAATTCATACAAATTTCGATAGTTAATTTATTAATATTTTTTTGTTATTTCACTAATCGATACAAAATAAAAGAAATATAATTTCAAGAGTATCATCCTTTACTTTCTTCATTATAATTTCGAAATATTGACAGATCAATGAATATACACTAAACCTTTATATTAGTTATGTAAATATAAAATAAATTTTCACGAGTATTTTCACTGTGAAACTCTTTAGCAAATAATAAAACTAAATAGAGTAGCTACATTCATAACACTTTTTTGACTATATTATATTCTGCAAAATAACATTTCTCATATTATTTACTATAAAAAATTTCTGGATTTCAATTTGAAATTGAAAATTAAATAATACTATTCGTCTAATTATATTAATATTTATTAAAATATTGATTATTTTGAAACGAAATGAAAGAGTATAGTATAGCAATAAATACACAGAAGAATAATTGAAGCTGAAAAGTGAACAAAAGCAAATGATTCGCACGTATAAAAAAAAAACTTAATAAACGAGAAGCGCTGCAAGTTCTTTACGTTACATAAACACCTGTATATACCTATCACTGAATTGATATAAAAGCAAGTACAGCATGTCTCATTACTCTCCTATTGTATTGTCAATAAACCTATTAGCTCATTTATTGATTATCTACAATCGACAATCTATTTCAATTTATTATCGTTCTTGAAAATATAAAATAAATATAAATTACATAACTATAATAAAATTCAACTCCACAAAGGAATAAAACTTGTTATAAAATTCAAAGTCGTTATACAGTGGAATATAACGTGACAAGAAAAAGATTCACTAGTGCATGAATTTTCCCAATAGACCTACGGAAATCCCCTAGTTATATTCCCTTAGCTGTAAGTATATACGTATATCAACTAGTTACGTAGATATACAAAAATAACGACCCGGTCGTTTTCTCGTTACTCACTTGCTTTGCCTACTCGACTGTTACTAGGCAGAAAAGGTCGAATAACCCCACGCGCTCCACCGGCGCTGTCTCTCCTGCTTTGGGCGCAATTTTTGGACTTGACATTTTTTTTTTTCAATGGATCATTCTTCTATTCTCATTATATAAAATTCCAATTCATCAATAAAATTCTCCTGTACATTTTAAAATATATTTCACAGTACTTTAAACAAATGATAAAACTTTATACATCAATATTATTTAAGCATTTTCATTAGTATTTTTCCGATAATGGATTATTAAATTTTGGATTAATACTAGAAGAATTTTACTTGTTATAATACATAGATTATTATTATATTTCATAATAAACGTAATACCGTACATTATATAATCTATTCGGACACATTAATCTCATGATGCGATGTGATATAATGGCTTATAGTTTACACATATATGTATACCTTAATAGTACTACCGATTTGCGCGAATGTACATGAATAATAAACGGTGATAATGAAGGTGGATATAAAGAAGATGAAGTTTAAAAAAAATATGAATATAAATTAAGTGAAATATAAAACAGGAATATTGTGAAATATTTTATTATTCTTTTGAATCTCGGTATTTTTCCAATTTATATTGACGAGTAAATATATATTTATATTGATGATCGATTCAATTAATTGTTGATGTGTATATATTGCTGTATAAAAGAGGAAATAGAGAGGCAATCTAGTAAGTAAATAGGGATGAAACGATTCAAAGCCGTTTCACTAGTGATTTATTCGTACATTGACGGTTTTAACACGACTCTGACATTGATGTAGCACAAACGCAAATCACCTTTTCGTTCAGTAAACCGGAACCTGGCAACCGCCGATCGACTACGCATAGATATATAGATGTCTACTATTATATATTTGTATATGTATATTGTATATTCATGAAAATATATCTATGTGTGGATGTATAAATACATTGGGAATATTGTATTGATTTTGACTGATACCGAGAAGCCATTTACTACTGCATACAGTGAAATTGTCAGGTGTTGAATAGACCAACTCAATATATTGCTATTGATATTCAATTAAAATGAAAATACAATTGATATAATGTAGAATAATTATTTCTATTCAAATGAAAATTAATTATCAAATGATAATATATATTTTTAAAATTAATTCAGTTTTACATCAATTATTAATTATAAAACTTGGATATGATGAATGTAAAATATTTAATATTGAAGTTTATTATTGTATTTTGATGAATTTAATGCATTGGAAATAAAATATTTCATCACAATGCTGATAAATTATTAATTATTTAAATGATTATTCAGTCATTTATCCAGAATATTATATACTAATTTATCCTACAGTATTGCATTCATTGTAAAGTATTATCAACTCTATTCGAATAGTAATATTTTAGTTTCATGACGTCATTATGCCTATAGCAAAATAGATTTAATTGTTAATAGACACGTGACCACAAACAAAATGTTGCAATGTGTATATTTGTGGCAAACTCATGAATTCTTTGTGTCATTTAATGAATATATCACACTTTACCAATGATATATATTCTTTGTTTATGTTTACGAGTAAATAGTGAATAATTATATACTATTTTTACTAATAAAAAAAAAATTTATATCCATAATAAAATTGTTTAGTTAATTTCGTCCCGATTAATAAATTATATTTCATGCAATTGCAAATGATTTTTCAAAGAATATACATATAATTATTTGTTCAAGTTGTGTCCTACATTTGTTTAATTGAACAAACCAACAAATATTATCTCTAAGACATACATATATTCTCCAGATGTTAAAACGCTTCAAGCATTAACATGTCTAAAAATAGATTAATCTCTAAAGAAAACCATTTCTCTCTAATATAAAATTTTTTTTTTTTTCTCATTCACAAATTATCATTTATTCTAATACAACTTGCACAATATATACATATACATACATATTATGAAATAAACATATAATAATTAATAATCGTGATTGATGCAATTGTTCGAACTATTGCGGCTCACGCGTGATAAATTTTCATAAATTTCTAATATTCAACATAAACAACAATCTGATAGTGTGGTACGCGTGTCACGGATAATTTACACTTCCATGAATTTTAATGATTCAACGAGAAACATCAAGACAATGAGCTATTGCACGCCTTCTATACAAATTCACATGGTAATAAGTATACAAGTTTTTATCTTTCATTTTATTTATTTTTTCCTCTCCCTCTCTTTTTTTTCTCTCTCTCTCTCTCTCTCATAAAAATCGACCGTGGTTTTTACGTACCAACATCATTACACATAGTGCAATATATGTATAAATGATCTCCGCCTAGTTATATACACGTCCGCGCCCCGTTATAATAATCACACATCTCTCATCAACAAAGACTCTTCAACATTACCACCAAGATTCGAAAAAGACCACAATCCACCAACACAATCAGGATCAAAACCATTTATAAAATACATCCACACACATATACATATTAAAATTGACTTCAACAACGAGGTAAAAAATAAATAAAACCAACAAGAACTCTATAAATTACACATAATCGAGATAATGCATTCTGAGTAATCATGTGCTACATAGCACCACACATTGTACGGACAAAAAAATATATATATAAATAAATATATATAAACATATATATATGTATATATTTACACCACACATATATTTAATTAATGGCTGCAACATAATAAAAAAAAAATAAATAATTAAACATATAAATTTACTAAATAAAAATTGCCACTAATTTTTCGCACGAGCGCTTATCAGAGAAACCTTCCACTGCTAAATTTCTACTGATCAATATCTGCAACATTATATACCTACACAGTACAAACATGTACATACATATATATATACATAATATAAACAAATATATATCGATACACACACACACACACACACACACACACACATGAGCTGACGAGTTTTCCGTTAGAAAATATGTTACACGTAAATTAATACTGAACATGCATTCACAATGTTCTGATATTTCACCAGACAATTAAAATATCATGTCAAAATTTTTTTACACACTGTTAAATTTATATTACGATCAATTTTATCCCATTACCTGTATCATCGTTATAAATATCTTCACATAAATACATCAATTTAAATATATACCTATACGTACATAATTTAAATACATTCATATATATATTTATTTTTTTTTCTTTAATTTTCACTTGATGTCGTGGGAGAAACGGTAGTCGCGTGAGTCTATTCATCGGTCACAAGGAGTGGGCTTACTGTTTATAACATCACATACATATATAATATGTACACATACATACGCATATAAATTTATAGAATGGCAATGTATGAATGTATGCAATTTAATTGCAATCGTGCAAGACTATGATACACGGGCCATCTCCTATATCTCAACTTGAGGTTTACCTTTAAAGACACACGTATACATATGTATATAAATAAATACAAATATACATGCGTTTATATGCATAGGGAATATAATGTATAGCGCATGAGGATATGCCGCACCAAGATCTCATGTAAATCACTGCGAGACATAATGGCCAATGCTTATTTACTCAAACACAACGTGCATCTATTAACAATAATGCATTTTATGCATTATATATTTAATTCATTCACAAGTGTAATGCCTGATTGTTTATACTGATAATAATATTAATAAAATAATTATCAAACGCAGTCTGAAAGTATATTTATCTATTTATTTATTTATTTATTTATTCATTCAATAGTGATATATCTGAGTGATATTAAATTGAGTTTATTAATTTGTTTATTTGTTTATGTTGTGTATAATTAATATATACTGATGGAATAGTAATTTTCATCGCTTTCCTCTTTCGTCTATCGCGCTAGTAGAGTCACACCCCATATAATGTGCAAGTCCATACAAGTCGTATACTGTATATAAATATAAATGTGGATGTGTATATATGCACGAGTATTTGTTGATGAACATTCAGGAGTAATGTTCTGACTGCAAGTAAACTGATGCATGAGAGAAAGAGAGTTATAGAGCAAGTGAGAAATATAATAGAAGGGAGAATGAGAGAATGTTTTGTCTTAGCAGATTGCGCCTCACGCGATATTCCACTTCGTTAAATGACGACCATATAAAATATAGTTATACAGTAATGAAAGAAGCCATGAGTAATTATAGCTTTAAGCTATTCAAGATTTTATGTATATATAAATTGTATTGTTCTTCAAGTAATGGAAAACATTGAACATTAAATTTAAAATAAAATAGAAATAAAAATACGATAGAAATAATATTTGATAGCATTTCTCATTTTTATACTCGCAATTATATTATATTATTTATATTATTTTTTTTTTTATCTATTTTTCTTTTCTTATATGTATATATATTTTTTTTTTTTTGCTTTCTTCACGCCACGTATCATTATTTCTTTTTAACTTCTTATATACTCTCGCAAATATAGTTGTTATAAAGTATATCTACTCGGGGTAATAACACCCCTTGAGACGAGACGTCACTTGAATTTTCGTTCTATATTTTGTCGTCTAGCTTTATCTCATTCGTGCCTCTTCCCTTACGATCCAACTAAGATAACTATATGTACATAAATAATATGAATAAAATAGAATATGTACATAAATAATATGATATGACTAAAACTTTTGCCTTTGATATGTATACAAACACAAACAGTCATTCACGCATATGCCCAATGGAATATTAAATAGACTATAAGGCAATAACTTTTCATCAACATATCTGTGTACAGATTATATATACAATATTTGCTTCTTGTCATTGCCATTCTCAGCAGATATGTTTGGCCAAGGAATTAATTTTTAATATATTGCTTTTTATACATAGATATAAAGATATGTAGTGTGCTAGGTATGAATTAATTATTCTATCTGATTGAATATATCAGCGTGTGTCTATTGATTATTTATCAATCTTGTTTCTCATCGTAATTTTCGTTTTTTTATTTTAATAATATAGGAAAGAAAATTTTTTTTCTTTGGATTTTTGTAGCTCGGCATTTCCGCATCATAGAGATGATCCCATAGCATATTCTTGTGGGGAATTGAACGCTCTACAAAAAAGGTCTCTTATACTTTTTTCATAGAGATAGCCATTCGACAGATATTCAAACTCAAAGTTCCAAATGTATGAAATTTTGACTTTTTTGTTATTAAATTGATACCAATCATTTTATTATTGTAATAAAAAAACACTTCAATAATTGTAGTTACATTGCTTAATTTTGTTTAGACAGCATGATTTATATTGTTTTGAAATAATAATAAAATTAATTTAACATAAGTTATAAATAATTTTTTTATAGTAAATAAAATAAAGAAAAAAAAATATCTAACACGTGAGTATTCTTTTTTTACCTTTACGAAAATATTAGCACACTGAAACCAGTTTTCCGATTGAAAATAATTTTTAAGACAATGATATGAAAGTGATTAGTACCGATTTAATAAAAAAAAAAGTGAAAATTTCATACATTTGGAACTTTGGGTTTGAATATCTTTAGAATGACTGTCTCTACGAAAAAAGTGTAAGAGACTTTTTTCGTAGAGTGTTCGATTCCCTATAAGAATATGCTAAAAACTTATTTTTATGATGCGCAAATGCCGAGCTACAAAAATCCAAAGAAAAAAATATTTTTTCCATCTTATTTAAACGGAAAAACGAAAATTACAATGAGAAACCTCTAAATATTAAAATTAAGAGCTCTGCTTCAAACAGGCTTCTTTTTTTATCATCCAATAAGTTTTCAGCTTGTTTTTTTGATGAAAAAAAAAAAAATTGCCAAAAAATGAAAAATGGCACACCCTAGTACGTATATACATTGATTATTTATTCATTATTATTATATAGTAGACATATTACTTGAATATATATTCATGAAATAGTGCAGGGACATATGTTCGCACATTTAATCATTACCACAATGACATGGTCACGATGCAGCGCCCCTTTATAATACACATAATACGCTGATAGCAATGATAAAACACACGAAGGTTTAATATATATTTATCTTTCCATTTAGATATTCATAATAACGACATTTATAAAAACTAATAATAATTTTAAATATAAATGACGAGTAAAAAGGATAATAAAAATTATATCATGTTGATAAAATTAGAATTGCAAAATTGTGATTTAAATTTATAAGAATAAAAATGTTTTTGTATATTATATATTTTTCTTTTCTTTTGTATTTTCATGAAGAAAGATTCATTTTCTTTTATCAATCTAACTTTTATTATTATCCTGCATCGAAGAAAAGAAAACAATGATTTAAAGTGTCAAAATAAAATTTATTTCAAAATCTTTTATGTCCGTTTGTATATATATAATAAATACACATTTCTAACATAACCATTAAAAAAATAATTTTTATTTTATACTCTTTTTTTATATTTCTCAAAACTTGCGAATAAGATTACATTTTATCCCACGGATTTTGCTATTACTCTATACCCTAGACACTGTAATAATAAACAAAGCCACTCATCGACGCGTATACACGTGTAAAAATAAATACACATCTATAGGTATACTGCTCTTTACATACATACATACATACATACATACATATATATAAAAATACATTTATTGGAGACTCGGGTTGGATTATTAGAAAGTTTGCGTGGAAAGGCGACAGAAGTTCGACGTGGAAATATAAACGGAATGCTATTACGAAAGTTAGTAGCCCGAGGGAAATGGCGCGCGCGATGCTTGCAAAAGGACTCGCCTTCTCTCGTAAATCTCTCTATCTTTCTCCTTATTTCTCTTTCCCTTATATTCTCATACAACTGTCTCGCTTATATCCATTCGTTATCTCCCTTTATTCCTCTCCTCATAGACAATACTCGCATATAGCGAATTGTCCATGCCAGGTGGCTCTGTCCGCGCATCTGTGCGAATATACTAATACACCAGGTATTATACAAACACAAATAGATAACCTACCTGTGTGTGAATATATTTATATATTTATGCATATACACTAGGAATATCCAAGTCTACTTTAACTGCTACCAGTCGCGACCCCAAAAGCGATATATAAGTATATAATATATATACCCCCTTGTCGTTGCTAGTAGAAGCAGACTGCAGTCTTTTACCACTTTCTTATACCATACTTTTACCTATGGAGATCTGATGTTAAATATATACCACGTATTTTTTATTTTTTTATTTTAGTTGTCTTTATTTTTTTGTACTTGTAATGAAATTAGATCCATGGATCCCTTGAGATTTATATGCGAATTGTTATAATTTTATATTATTATTATTATTATTGTTGTTGTTGTTGTTGTTGTTGTTGTTGTTGTTGTTGTTGTTGTTGTTGTTGTTGTTGTTGTTGTTGTTGTTGTTGTTGTTGTTGTTGTTGTTGTTGTTGTTGTTGTCGCTATTCTTATTCTTATTATTGTTATTGTTCTTATTATTGTTGTCGCTATTATTATTCTTATTATTATTATTATTGCTGTTGTTGTTGTTGTTGTTATTATTTTTTTTCATTCATTTGTTTATTTATTTATTCATTTATTCATTTATGTATTTAGCAAAGTGCTACATGGTTTCAAAACTTTATAAGGAAAGAAAACAGATAAATATATAAGTAATAAATTCCAATTTAAAATTCAAAATTGGGACAATACATAATTTCTAATTAATCTTTTAAGTGTAGTGAGCTTACAATTTTTTATATCTTTGGGCAATCGATTAAAGTTATGTGAACGCTTAAACAAAATAGAGTTACGTTATTATTTGTTTTATTAAATTATTTCAATTATTAAAATGTGTGTTTTTTTTTTTTTTTTTTTTTTTTCGTTTGGAAATAATGATGATTGAATTTTGTTTTTATTTGATAGGTATTTTTGAGGAATTAAATTGAATGAGGTAACGACAATGCTCTTTTGGTGTATGTATAGTGTATAATGTGTATGAATAAGTGCGGAAATATTATAGATAAATGTTCACGTGTGTGTATGTAGATATACCGGTTAAATTAAGATAATTTGTTTGGCCACGACTTTTATTTGAGTGTGTGTGTGTGTGTGTAATGTGCGTATATAACTACAGCGGCAGTAGTTGCGACATGTCTGATTAATCCACTCAGCCTGTTACGTGTGTTATGGCAAATATTCTTCAAGGTGAAAAAATAAAAAAATAAAAAATTCAAGAGCAAGTTAATCAATTTATTTGCCTTCAATTTTTTTTAATATTTATTTTATGAATCTTTAATGGTTGAAGATTTTATAAATTGTTTTATGATTTTATGTAAGTATTGTTTGATAAAATTTAATTTACAAAATATAATATGCGAATTTTTATAATTGAATTTTTTTAATTTTGAATTTAATTAATTCAACAGTTTTAAAATAGAGTAAAAAAATAGGAATAATTTTTTGTTATTTCATACAAGTGTACTCATATTTCTCGAGAAAAAAAAAATAATTTAATATAATTAACAAGTATAATTTTTTTTTTTTCTAGCTTGATATTTTTATATTTGTTTATAGTCTTTTATATTACATAAAAGATGAAAAGAAAGTTTTAGATGTTGCACATTCAAGTTTTTTTCTTTTTTCATAAATTGGATTAATTTATCAGAGTGGAAAGCTTTAAGGGCGGCCTACCAAACGCCTTGGTATTTTTATTTTTTCGCATTTCTCATATACTTTGTTTCATATTTTATTATAGTGGTATACAACTTTATCTTTTACACGAGAAATTATTTGTCCTTGTAACATGAAATAGATATACCTCAAAGTTTCAAATAACATAATTATTCCATCTGTGTATATTTTTTTTTTTCCTCATGCACGTTCCACAGATAGAATATCATTTGTTTTGAAATTGATAATTAAAAAATGTACATTATATTCAAGATGGCATTATAAATAAATTAAATAAATTTAATTCAGTTTAATAATTTTTCTCTTCTGACATTTATCAATAATATTCATCACACACTCTCAAGTTTCCCTTTATTCCAACAACTGAATATTTAATAATAAAAAAATATAACCCAAGACAAGTGTAACTTAATCCTCATTAAATATATTAGATCAACCAGAAAATAACAATAAAAAAAAAAATTACCGTCTTCGATTTACCTAATATTTAATTTATATTCATACTATAATAATTTCTCTGCTTCTCAATAACTCTAACATAATATTATTCGGTACTTTTACAAAATGAACATGTATAAAAAAAATATTAAATAAAATTAATGTACACAAAAACGTCGTGCAAACATTTGGCACAAATGGCGCGAGTAATAACTATAGTATAAAGCGACACAAGTCAATATAGATTCGTGTATATGTATATGTATATATGTATCAAATATACAACACGCAAGGGAGAGAGAAGTTTACTAGAATATCACCCTAGGTAAATAGTTTGTATGATAAACAGCACGAATGGAGGAATGGTAAATGGCAAGTAAATAGCACAAGCATTTGGTTGGGATAAACGTTCCCTAAGAGCGAGGACACGTCTAGGACATATCAACAAAATCCCTTGAATATACATACATAGATGAGTACATATACACACATATTATACATCTATCTGAAGATATAGTATGAGACTTGGTAACATTTTGTGAAATGTTATCACGGAATGAAGACATGAATGATGAGGTAAATTGTCTGTGCCTTGAAATTGAGACAATATATTGTTAATGATACTAACACCCTCCCAGATAATATTCCTGTAGTGTTTATCTCTGATTATATTTGTTATTAATTGAATTGTTAATTGAAAAATAGATTAGTGAGAACTGAGAAGAAAAATATTACTGAATGAATTACTGTGAATTAATAAGAAATTTGTTTATTTATTTTGGATTTTATTTGGTTTGAAAGAGAAAAACAATAAATTGTTATCTATAAGTAAATTATATTATGTATATAGATATAAATAATAATTGTTTAACACATCAGTTATAAACGATTTTTATTAGCGAATTATTAAGAAGGAAGAGTGAAATTAATTAGTTTATAGTTGCAAATTTTTAATTTCAAGGCGACAAAGTAATACAATATATTTAAACATATTGTTGTCTTATTATGAAAAAAAAAAAAAAAAACAATATTTATTATCAATTTATCGAGCGATAAAAAAAAATACCGATTTTTTTCTCTATAATAAAATTTTAATTCCTCAACATGTGAAATTTATTTCTGATCAAATTATTGTTTGGAAATTAACACGAATATCTAATTTAACGCCACAGAAAAAAAAAAATCTTTCATATCATCTTCCCCGTCCAATGACGATTGTTAAAATCGGTAAAATAAAAGAATGGAAAAATTCTTACAAACAAAAGGCTTCAATCATTCTTAAAAAAAATTTCCAAATTCAATAATTATTTTTATAAATACAAAAATTAATAAATATCCCGATAAATAAATTCTTAAAAATGTTTTCCACGCGTTTAAAAAATCTGATGTTCACATCAACATTGCGCAACATCCAAACTACACATATACAATATCATATATACGTATATAATATAATAAATACCCATACACGTGAGCCAAAGCAAGATGACTATACACAAAAGGAATTAAACAATCGTTTGATTATTATCGGGCGTGACGACTAATAAATATGCAATGAGAGGAGAGCTTGTATATCCGTGAATATGCATTCATTGAGATAACAGCCAAATGTGAATACCTACTATAACATTTATATATATGTATATAAATATGTATATACATGTGTGCAAACGCGTTGCATTCAGGAAACTGTTTTAATAGCAGTCGGGATATGAAGGGAAACCGGGAAAGAAGATAAACAACAAGTGAGACAGAAGTACGGAAACTAAAAAAAAAAAAAATTATTATAAATAAACGAATAAATAAATGCATACATAACGCATATATGCACATCGGCAACCCAGAAATAACCGTAAATCATGAATTACCGGAGATGGAACTGGAAAATATGAAAATATATACATATATATATGTAAATATCTATGTTCGACATGTGTTTTACTGCGTACTAAATATGTATGAATATAAAAAGTCAATCCAGAATAAAATATCAGTGACAAAAATCGTGAAATAAAAAAGAAATTTCGATGTAACATTTTTAATACGAAAAAAAAAAATCTACGGTTTTATTATTATGTTATTTATTATGATTTTTATATAATTGTTTGAATAATGAAATGTAAGAATTAAATTTGGGTGTATTTTAAAATGATTATTTGAATTTAAAGTTTGGATGTTGAGTTAAAAATTTATTTTATTTGTGAATTTTTAATGGATGATAATTGACGTTTAATTTTTTGGGATGTTGACTGTAATATATTTTTACATGTTACGAAATTTAGATATATTATTTATTTGTGTGGTATAAATTTCTGTAGAGTTTGTGAGAAGTTTTTATTAATTTTAAGTAAATTAGACTCAAGACATTTACCGTTGGAAAACTTGTAATTATATTTCTTAGATTTTTAATAGGATTTAAAAATTCGAAATTTATTTTTTTACTGTTTAATAAAAATTTAATAATGCTTAATTCATTCATTCAACTTATGAACTGTATTATATATTTATAACCTCACGAATTTCCTCACAGTAATGATGTGTTAAAAAGTTGAACATAAAAATTCACCCTAGTTCAACAGGTTACCATTATTATGTAATATTAATTATATTTATGTTACAAAAATATCCGGGAGTAAAATTTAATTATTTTCATAAACTTCATACAGATTATCATAATAAACTATAAAATTATATCAACGCTAGATTATTTTTCATTGAGGAAATTATTTTTTATTTAAACGAATTTCATGTAAAAAAAAAAAGTGTAAATACTGACTAAATTTGTCGCGATAACAGATACCATATTATTTTTTTTTTTTTCATGAAGAAACTAGTTATTAATTCACATATCAGATGTGAATTCACCAAATGGTAATAAAAAAAAAACGAAAATAAAATGTCCTTCGAGCTGAATAAATTATGATGTTTCACGTGTCTGAATCATAAAAACGTATATGGCTAACGATCAGTAACCATTGTTGCAAATAGGAAATAAATAAACTATACACATTGGTAACTTCATTTTACGATCAGTGACTCTGTAACATGTAAACCAATGAAAATATAATCTATGAATGATACTGCAATATAACCAACTTTGACATTTTATAGCATTAGAAATATATATTCTCTATTTTTATTCATTTATTTTTTTTTTTCCCTCCCGTCATTATTGCGCCTTTTTCGATCGTAAAAACACACCAGAGACCCATGTAAAAAATAATATACAGTTATATTCAACCGGTTCGATATACTATGCCAAAAAAAAATATAAAAAAATAAAAATTCACCCACAGACACACATACATTTATAAAAATATAAATTCATTATAAATATAATGCAATTAAATAGCACAAAGTACTACTCATAATACAAATATCCTACAAACAATTTATTCAAAACAACTGCAAACAAACTAAGACTCTTCTACAGAATACAAACGAAAAGAAAAAAAAAAGAAATAACATCAAGTATATATAATATTCATATATAAAGTCGTGATATAAGATAATAATCAAATCGATTATATTCAATGCCCTCCCATATTTTCACTATCTCCCTTTCTCTCTCTACCTATCTCCACCATTTCCCCACTTATTTCCAACTCTCTTTCATATATATTCTTTCAATTATATACATAAGGTAACAAATACAAAAACGCGACCCAATTGTTTTTCTTATACACGATTATGAAAGTCGCGCATCGCGATTCAATATACGTAAGCAACATCTAGACGCACGATCACTTGTATTGAATTATTCAGCTGAAGATATATACTTATAGTGAATGACCAACGTGGTCGACATTTTTCGTACATATATATATAAAGCCTCAAACAATCCTAGCGGAACATCCTATGAATCACTTCAATATATACCTAAAACATCAGATACACTTTTATACACAGTTTATATTTGTACATGTATAGACATTTATATATACGTATAAATACATAAATAAATATATATGCATACGCATTTTTATTTACCTATATAGTTAATGACGTCGTGATGACACAGAAGATTTTGCATTAATATTATTTTTTGTTTTTATATTATATATTATATTATTTTGCCAAGCATTAAAAGTCAAATGAATGAGAGGGCGACGGTCGCGTCACACGCCCAGGGGCATTGTAGAGATAGTCACGACTTCACAAACATAAGCGAATACGTGCCAAGCACAAAATAGTGTTGCCAGTCACTCACACAAAAATCATATATGCATATATTTTTACCGAGACTGTATAGCATAAACACGATAGCTGACTATATACAATAACAACAAGAACGAAAACGACACCATCAGGACTTTATCTTATATTCGTATGGGAATAAATATATTTGACACTTGTGTGTTAGTTGATATATAACGATGGATGAGAAGTATATACTATATATACTGCACACACATGATATAAGGCATGCACAGCATTTGTGTATATGTATAATCCTTTTGAAAGCCGATTTAGTATAATGAAAGAATATAAAAATAAAATAAAATAAAACTGGTATTAAATGAAGAGAAAAAAATTGTTTTATAAATTATTGAGAATATAAAAGATGGAATAATAATACTGACGAAATTTCATTTTTATTATTTTATTCAGTGGTGAAATTTGATATTTTATTTAATTTTATTTATCTTCAATTTAATTATTATTAATTGCAATTTATAAATCAACTTTGTGATAATATATCTGATGAGGAAAAAAAAATTATTTCGCGATATTATGTATTTTCAGATAATTTTACAGGATGAAATACGACTTTATATTTTACTTTGCTGTATTTATATGTATAATATGTACAGATATAGATGATACATTGTGTATATAGAGAATAAGAAGTGAGTGTGCCACAAGAGCCAATGGAGTTCAGTGACTCGAATTGTGTTTACGAAAATTCTACACGACCTTCGGCCACCATTTCTATTTGCCCTGCGGACTATCACATGTAGGCGGTTTCAATATGCTCAATGACAAGAGCAATTATTATCCACTACTACTTATATATTACCATCATTACTATTAAATTTATACCTCAAGTGACAATTTCGATATTTTTCAATTGAATTAAATGTATAGTTATTCAAGTTGAGTGACGCCTGATGTAAATGATAAATAATAATTTGATCCAATGATAATTTCAATAAAAAAATTCTTTCTTGTTGATTACGAACATTAATAATTGAATATGAATGTATAATTATTATAACAAAAACTAAAGTGAATTTTTTTTTTTAGTTTTGAGTCAATAAAAAATTATTGAAAGCAATTTAAAATTTAAAAATATAATAGATTCGATTTTTTTGTTTTATATATAATGATGATAAATTCATTCGTGAAATCAATATGACCTCAATTTTATTTTAAACATGCACAAGTGACTTATGATATTGCAAAAATGACATCCATATGTCAGGTGAAAGAAAAAAAATATAATAAAACAGAAGGAATAAGAAAACAAAAAATAAAGTCAAGGCAACAGTGGATATATTAAGGCAATAAACAAATGACAATATAATCCACAATCAAAAGTGTCGATGTACGATAATGTCATTATTCATTATCAATTTGATTTGAGTATACATATTGGAATGCAGAGGTCAGTTACACGATAATACTGTCATTACTGTTGAGGTCCTTTTTATCATAGACAATAATAATTAACTATATTTCAACATACACATGGCCATATTACCTGATAATAAAATAAATTATAAAAAAATAAATTAATCATTGCTAGAAATCACACGAAACGAAAAAATAAATTACTTTTCTTTACCTATATATTTTTTTTCAATGCTTAAGAATTAAATTAACATTCTCTTGAATAAATCACACTTCATTTGGAATATTTTTTATAATTATTCTCCATTTGTTTCTGTATTTACATCGGACAAAAATATTCAAATCTCTCTGGAACAAGGTTCACTTTATCTTATAATCTCATTTATGAATACAAAAGTACAGGATGACATACATTTATCTTAAAATGTGTAAGTGTAACAGATCCATATGTTTCGTTTCATATTTCTTTGCAGTAAAGTTCAGTCAACGTAGTCGTATTAAATCACAACATCCACTGCACATATGTGTATACATATCTAACACTGAATAAATCAACATGAATATAATGTACATAAAAATATGTAGTTTGTCAGTGTTTGAGATTTCAAAAATATACCGTTGACGAAGTGTTTCTCATATACATATGTTATTGACATTGAACATTAACAGTCTATTATTGAAAGAGTCGATTGACGGTATTTGTAAACGTTGTAGAAGAAAAAAAAAACAAAATTTTTTGTGTTGTATTCTATGTATAATTATTCCTTCATATTTTTCTTGTAACATTAACAAATAACAGTTGTCACATTTTTGGGACATGTTAAATGAATGAAAAATACAAGATTTAAATTACACACATGCAAGAAATATTTATAAATACCTACACTGACGTTGCAGGTGTGCGCTATTGTAAATTTTGTTAAAAATTCAATACTACTTTAACTTGTATAACTTGAAAGTAAAATTAAAAATGAAATAAGAAGGAGAAAAAAAAAATTAAATAACAAACTGAAAGAGCAATTCGTGCGCGCAGGTTTTTAATCGGTAGTATTCACGCGATACGATAAAACCACAAAGAGTGCGCACGGAATTTTATAAATTTGCTGTTGGTCGACAGAGGCAACGGGGCATTTATATGTAAGGGGGAAAATGAAAGAGAGAGAGAGAGAGAGAGAGAGAGAAAAAAAATAAATAAAATAGTATAGTGTTGAAGATCGCGTGAGGGCTGTATACATTGAGACGAATAAAACGAATAAGGTACCAGCCACCAACTATGAATCAGTGAAAATATCCCAATAAAATATAACATGTAGGTTATTATAATACATATTAAATTGAAGATAGCCAATCATTGATTTTACATACATAAATTGATATCCAGAAACTATATTTATTTATTCAAAAAAGTATTACATTTCTTCAAGTTCCGTAAATTTTTCTCCTGCTCTTTGTAATTAATTATTCAATTGTAATAAATCTATTAATTAATCTAAATTTAATATTATCAATTTTTTTTTTGTCACTTAGTTAATTTATATTAAACTATACAACATAGCTTATTTAAAAAAATTTATTTCACGATCGATTTCATGAAATATGAAAAAAAAAAATATATTTTCCGTAAATCGATATATTATCTGTTTTATACATACAAATATTTCCGTTACGCGATTAATTTAACTAGAACACATACACAGGAAGATAATTAACACTGCAGTGTCTACTACAGACACATTTAATTGACAAGCACTGGGCTACCAATATACATTGAACGTAGATAAAAAAAAAAACGGCGATTAAAAAAAATATCAAAAAAAAAAAAAAAAAGCAGTCGTTACACTAATCATATTATTTAATTTGACGTGAAGTCACGATGACAGTAATTCCGCGCAGCATTCATCCTTCTCCTCTCTTTTATTATTTCTCTTTTCTTTTCAATACATGTGCATGTCTGTAGCTCACTCAATATCTGTCTCCCTCACTTTATTTCTTTCCTTTTTTTTCTCTAACCAACCAACTCCCTCTATTTTACCCAGTGCACTCGTCGACGCGTGACTTTCGCGCAAAACGTCAGAGCAACTTAGCCAAGTGTGACGATGCATAGCAGTGGCACGAAATTGAATTGAATTGACCGAGAGAAACTCCGAGGTTTCCGATAAACGAGTGCTCTGACCAAAAGATATATATACAGAAACGAACGAGATAGAAAAAAAAAAAATAAATAAAAGATTAATGTGATAAAAAAGCAGAAGGAAAAAATCATGGATAAACAATTGTTTGACAGGTACTGGGTGAAGAAGCGCGCAAGTAAGTGAAGCTTGACCTCAACACGTTGCTGCACGCGCGCAAGTTGAAGGCAACCTAGACACAAATATATATGTATCTATGTATACTATGTATATATCATTGTATATGTATGTATATTGAACCGATCGATTTAGTAGAGAAGGTAGTAAGTGAACATATAGATAACTAGAGGTTTATACGTATGTAAAAATATAGAAAGAAGGGAGTATATCGTATTGGCGAGAGAAAATATAAACAAGAAAACGGCCTAAAGAAACCGTTTTGTTGTTCTATGGTTAGAAGTTTAGTTCGCTAACCTCAACGGACAATCGTTAGCCATGGCCTACTGCCGATGTCGAACAATGGAAGATCACCGTGTGCCAAACTGTGTATCGACAAAGAGGTGTTTGTATGTTTGGAAATAATAAATAAATGGACAGTTGAATTTAAATAGTAGAGAAAGAAATAAAAAGCGAGAAACATGAGATGGAGATATTTTTTTATAAAGAGAAAGAGGTTTTATATGAGGTTTTATACTATAGAGAAATGATAAACAAATAAAATGAAAAAAAAAAAAAAAATATATATTTGACATGGGAATATTTTTTTTTTTCAGCTTTACGATAATGTTAGCATTAAAAAAAAACCAGTTTTCCGATTGAAAATAATTTTTTAGACAATAATAAAGTGATTAGTGTAGGTTTAATAACAAAAAAGTCAAAATTTCATACATTTGGAACTTTGGGTTTGAATATTTTTAGAATGGCTGTCTCTATGAAAAAAGTGTAAGAGACCTTTTTTATAGAGCATTCAATTCTCTACAAGAATATGCTATGAATTCATCTCTATAATGCGCAAATGCCGAGCTACAAAAATCCAAAGAAAAAAAAATTTTTTCCCAATATTATTTAAATGGAAAAACAAAAATTACAACGAGCCACCTCTAAATATTAAAATTAAGAGCTCCGCTTTGAGCAGGTTTCTTTTTTCACCGTCCAGTAAGTTTTCAGCTCGAGTTTTTGAAGAAAAAAAAAAGTTGCCTAAAAATGACACACCCTAATATATATATATATATATATACATGAATTATTGTCTAGGAAAATAAAAATGATTATTTATATAGTTGCAACACGTCGGTAGGTTTATGTAAATATTAATAGTTAAACTTGAAAGATGATTTGCAAGAATTACTGAAGAATAAAAAAAACGTTTGACATGATGAGTATATTTGAATAAAAAAGATTTTTTTTTCTTTATAAACATTAGATTTATTAACACCAAATAGTATTAGTTATTATTTTGATTTATTTAAATCATATGAAAGAGCGTAATTATATTTTTTTCAAATTTTATTCATACCAATAGATAATTTACGAAGATAAAAATAAAAAGAATTTCATTTTTTTTTTTTTCGTAAACAAAAATTCAAAATATCACATGTATAAACATCAACTGCATATAGAATAAATTCACGGTGTATATATCATATATATACACATATATTTATAATGTGTAGTACACATATAAAGTATGTAAGTGACAATGAAATACGATGACCTAAATATTTGGTAACATCACAGGAGATGAAAGTGATGTAGACGGATAAGTATAGAAGCTAAAAAAGTAATGGAAAAAAAAAAAATAAATAAAGGAAGTAATACCGTCATGAGACGTGTGTATGTATATATGAATAAATGACTGTATATAACGTACATCAATACGAAAAAAAGCAAGATCGCAAATACATTCTGACTGAACTCGCTCTCATCGTCATCATTGTCAGCTGATTGTGAAAGCCTTCGGGAACTATTCGGAACGACGACGTTCAATACTTTTTTTTTTTTTTATGTCTTTTTCGTTTTCCTTCCTGGAAAACCCATTTATCGCTTTATGCGAGGCCACTGCGCTCTCAAGTCACGTCACGAGTATAGAATCAGCTAAACGCAAAAGATTATAAGTATACTATGCATGTGGATATACACACAAAGCACCAAGATCTTGTTCAAAAGAGTATTCAGTCGCCGACGGTGCAATAATAATAATCGTGATGACGATGATGATGATGATGATGATGATGATGTAGATGTAATAAAGGGGTCAACGTGACATGGGGTCCAATGTTGTATGCTGATGAAGTATTTTATTTTCTTGTCGTTATTTATTCTGATTTTTTTTTTTTTTTTCACAATGAAATAAAGACTTATTTATATTATAGCATATGTGAATGTTGAAGAGCACTTTAATATAAGTGTGTATGCTTGAGGATGATTGTATATATATGTATGATGAATTGGTATAAAGTTTCCGCTGCCAGCTGAGATTTAAATGAACTGTGGATTTTCTCTTCTTCTATTTTATATATTGTCATTCACTCTCCTTTATTTTTACTTTGACGACGCTCTTGAAACAAGTTGAATCAGTTTCGCCTAGTCACTTGGAACAATGTGAAATGGCAAATGTTGAGCCATGGGATTTACAAATTTTAGGGACCAATTTCTATTCTCCAGGGGCTTATTATCCGTAAATTTAGCTGTAGCAAATTTATCGGCTAGATGGAGGAGAGAAGATCCCATTTTACACTAACATAAATGTGTTTTATACGAACGAGTTAACTGATGTGAGAGGAGATTTCATCGAGAAGCCAATGATGAAAGCAAATGAAGAAAAAAAAATAACTATAAAAAATAATGAAATGAAGAATGTAAAGAAACGCAGGGTATAAAAAAAAAAGTGAATTTAGAAACTTGATTTGGAACAGTTGGATTGTATTTGAAAAATGGATTTTTAATTGTTCTTGTTGATTGGCTCAAAGATATATAGATACTAAATATAAAATAAAAAAAAAAAAAATAGTTATACACAGAAATAAGTGAGAAATGATGATTGAAATATAAAGAAAAAAATTATTATATAATGATTCAAGGAAATAAATTGAAAAATTATATTGCACTATAAATGAAATGACTCTTAACAGTCAGAATATAATTAACGAACGCTTACGAATATTGATGAGGGCAATTTTGTGGGATATTTTATCGCACCCATCAATTATTCTACAGTCTAAATATTTTATTTTGAATATTGTATACAGAATGACCATTATTGATTATCACTAAGAACAGAAGTATATAACTTCTGGAATTACACTGGCACTGTCAATTATAATTGACACCGAGTGAATGTATTTATGATATCTTAATTAATTTATTCAAGAAAACCGAGAATAAATTTATTCAAAGAATCATTATACACACAATGAAAAAAAAAAAAACAACAATCCTCAAAAATAAAATTCCACCTTATCAAAAATTTCATCCTGCTAAAAACAATACAAAATAATTTAATTGCTATTTGTATAATTTAAATATTAATCGTTGAAAACAAATATTAATTGTTAAAAATTAATTTCAATTATTTAAAATAAATATCAATAGTTTGAAATAAAAATTTATATTATGTGCAACACAAATATTTATTTCAATTTAATAAATTACTTTTTATTTATTTTATTTAATTAAAATTTAATTTAAAAAATATATAAATTTATTAAATCAAACAAATAATCAGTTGCTTTTATTTTTTTTAATTAAAATTTACTTCATCCAAAAATTTCATCGCACAATATATCAATATCAATTTATTATACAATTCAACAAATAAAATAATTCAAAAATGTTTACAAATAAAATCCCAATAATTTTTTTTTTTCCCTCCCCCATCAAAGGACACAATTTCTCTCAATTGAAATAAAAACAAAGAAACAGGGAAAGCAAATAAGAATAAATATAAAATAAAAACATAGAATAAAAACAGTGTAGCGTAATATTCTTGTGGAATAAGAAGAGTCTCTCGCCAATGTATACGAAGGGGGGTTTTTTAAAAAATCCAACAAACCGGTCGTTGGCTAAACCCCGTCGTCAGCTGACGAGCTCAGCTGAACGGTGGTGAAAGAGAAAGAGATGAAGAAATAAAGAAAGAGAACAAAAAAAAAAAAATAAAAAGCGAGAGAGTAATAAATACATGACAAAGTTAACCACAGCAACAGTAAATTATAAATGCGATAATTTTAATATTTTAAAAAATAATTTATGAATATTTTAATTATTTAATGTTAATATTATATTCATTTACCTTGATATGTTATAAATTTTGATGTGACAACTGTTAAAACCCTTAAAAAAACACTGTTTTCACAGAGCAACCAACGTATTTAAACCTATTCACAATGGAATCTTCCAGTAGACTGAGAGAACCGGCAAGCTGTTCCCATTGGCGAGCTCACCCACGATATAACTAACAAATAACCTTTTTACGAAAATATATTTTACTATTAAATATCAATAATAACTATTAATTATATTTAATTGTATAATGATCATTAATAAATAAATATTATTCATAAATTACGAATATTATTTGTAGGATAATTTTGACACTATTTAAACACCAATGACAGTTAATTCTAAAAGTTAGCTGTCACTTTTAATATTAGGATATGTATATTGGCGCCATCTATCGAAAGATTTATAAAGCTATTCTCATAGATATAAGTATACATATTTATACATGTCTTTTTTTTTTTTTTGTATTATATAAAATATGAATTCAAATGAAATTAACGCGGTTTTTAGCTCACCTAGCAACAACATTTTATGTATATATATTTTTTATATAGTGACATACATAAATATGTATACAATATCAATGCAATAATTATTTATTATTCATTTATTCGTTGTTGATAATGATAATTTTAATTATTCCTAATATGTGGTTATTATTTATTTTTATAGAAATGAATTTTTAAATGTAGAATTTTACTCCCTGAAAAATTTTATTTTTAAATACATCAGTGTATAATAGTAGAATATATTTTTATATTGTAAAATTTATTTACTTTTTTTAGATAATAGTTATTTTATATTGTTTACGCATAGGGAAAAATTATCGTGAAAAGTTTCAATTTAGATAATTTTTTTTTCTTTTTGAATAATAATTTACCATAACGATAATTTTCGTTCTTTTTTTTTTTTGTATGCAATTATTTTATCATCCAATTTATCATTGATAATGTCAAGACTATCATTGACAATTTGAATTATGTTAAATTTTTAAACAAAGAAAAAATTATCAATATATTGAAATGTGTTATGTTTACGTATTAATACGAATTAATTATTTATCTGTGAATTGATGTAACGTATGACAAAATAATATATGCAAAATATATCTGTATAATATTCATTAATGTTTATCTGTGTATATTTACATAAAAATATATTTTGTATATTTGTATGAGTGGTTAATATATTTACACTGTGTGACTAATTGTTATTAACCATAAAAATACAATTCAGTCGTAACAGTTAAATAATTTTATATTCAACAGTCCCTTAATAATAATAAATATTTTTTTTTTTCGTGTATATCTTCGAAAAATTTTGATATTTATAATTATTTCACGTGTGATTGATTGAAATAAAAAAAGCAATTAATAAAGTAATTAATATGTATAATAAATTTTTGAAAATAAATTCTATACATAGAATTTATGCAAACAAAAGTACTTTTAATTATTTAACAAAATAATCTATTTATAAATTGAATTTACAATAATGAAAACTTAATAAAAATAATTTATAATATGATTGCATTAGCAATAAGAATTTTCTTTTTCTTGATAAAAAATAATTTTATTTGTATAATGCATTAAAAATAATATAAATGGAAAAATAATTTGTGCTTTTTTTTTTTTTCTATTAGAAAAGCATCTATAATAAATTGTCATAGATATCATGTCACACATGAATATAACAGGTCTGTTGATAACCATAGTACAGTTTTGATATCCTTACAATTAATTAAAACTCTGAAATTAATTTAATTTAATTACTCTTCAAAAATTTTACTTAAAAAAACAAATCTATAGTTTTCAAAAGCTCAAATAAACAAATGAGATTTTATAAGACACCTGGTATATATACACATGTATTAATATGCTTATATTCACATGGAATGTAAATATAAAATTTAACAATTGATAAAATTTCGTACCTCAATTGCTTAACATTAGATATTTTTTTGTAAAATTTTGTTTGTTTTATTCCAATCGTGACTTGATTTTCAACGCAATGGCTGCAACAATTGCAGCACCTTTTCCACTTCCATCTTGGGCATGGATAAGTTTAAACTAAACAAAAGAGAAAATATTAAATTAAAGATAATAAATACAAAAATATATTATTATAAATTAAATTTATTGAATTACCTTACGTGCTGGAGTTAATAAACTTATATATTTATTCATCCAACTTTCAAGTCGTGGATGATGTTTGTAAAGTGAACCATCAACAGCTATAGTCACTTCTTCTCTTTCCATATGGTCCAAAAGAGTTGCCAAACCTATAGATAATAATTTAAATAATAAAATCATGCAAAAAAAAATTTTACAAATAGATTTGTGATTTATTCATGATTTAAAATAATATTTATTTCAACTTACATATTGATACTAAAAGTGCTGCTCGATTTGATGCAACTTCACAGACATATTGTACTATTTTTATGTCCTCTTCATCAGGTACTATGTGAAATTTAGCTAACACTTCTTTTGTGTGCAACCAGCAACCATCAACTGTGTCCCTGAAAAAAAAAATTAAGTAATATTATTATTTTCTTTTTACTATTCTAATTTTTGCTTGGGCCCTGAAAAAAAAAATTAAGTAATATTATTATTTTCCTTTTACTATTCTAATTTTTGCTTGGGCGTATAATTAATTAATTAAATCAAATGACATGAAATCGTTAATATAAATATTGGATAAAAATAAAATTTCGTTAAATTTCGTACCAATATTTTTGTTAATAAAAATAAAAATAATAAAAGACACTTACTGCTCAATCAATGACACGTAATCTGTTATGAAACTTCCGGGTATCAATAATGATTCTGATGTTTGTCTTGTAAATAACAGTCCATCCTTCATCAATCTCACTAATATTATCCGAACAATTTCACCGAGATATTTTCCACTGATGTATTTCTCAAATCTGCAAATAAAATTTATAATTAAAGAAACTAAAATCAAAACAGAAAGCATTACAATTTTAATAATACATAATGAAGATAAATATTTTATAAAACATAAGAAAAATATGAATAATATCATATAAATTATTAAAGTTAGAATGTTTATTATACAAATAAAATTCTAGATAGACTAAAAAAATAATAATATTCATACACTTACGTAAATGAATTAACCAACAATGAATTTGCGTCATTTTCAAGATCAAACTCAGTCTTGATAAAATCCAACACACCATTGTCACCAAAAGCTCCCCATTCTATATCAATTATGACCTAAAAATAAAATTGAAAAAAAATAAATAAAACAAGAAAAAATTTTTTTATAAATTAAATAGATTTTTTTTTTTAATTTTATATTTTTATATATTAATTTTATGAAAGTATAAATATTTAAATATATATAAACATATCTATTTATAATAAATTATTTATTATAAATTATTTATTATAAATATAATATTCAATTATATATTATATAAGCATTAATTATAAATAATTTATTTTTTTCTTTGAATTCAAATTTTTTATCCTTCAATATTATAATTTTTGTTAAAAATTATAACAATATAAATATTTAAATATATACACATATTTATTTATAATAAATTGTTCATTATAAATATAATATTTATAATAAATTATTTATTCTAAATATAATATTTAATTAAGCATTAATTATAAATAATTTATTTTTTTCTTTGAATTCAAATTTTTTATTCTTCAATATTATAATTTTTGTTAAAAATTATAACAATATAAATATTTAAATATATTCACATATTTATTTATAATAAATTGTTCATTATAAATATAATATTTATAATAAATTATTTATTCTAAATATAATATTTAATTAAGCATTAATTATAAATAATTTATTTTTTTCTTTGAATTCAAATTTTTTATCCTTCAATATTATAATTTTTGTTAAAAATTATAACAATGTAAATATTTAAATATATATGTATACATATTTATTCATAATAAATTGTTTATTATATATATAATATTTATAATAAATTATTCATTCTAAATATAATATTTAATTAAGCATTAATTATAAATAATTTATTTTTTTCTTTGAATTCAAATTTTTTATCCTTCAATATTATAATTTTTGTTAAAAAATATAACAATGTAAATATTTAAATATATATGTATACATATTTATTCATAATAAATTGTTTATTATATATATAATATTTATAATAAATTATTTATTCTAAATATAATATTTAATTAAGCATTAATTATAAATAATTTATTTTTTTCTTTGAATTCAAATTTTTTATCCTTCAATATTATAATTTTTGTTAAAAATTATAACAATGTAAATATTTAAATATATACACATATTTATTTATAATAAATTGTTTATTATAAATATAATATTTAATTATAAATATTATGATTTGAAGATATTGAAATTCTCTTTTGTTATTCAAATATGTAAATAAAAAAATATTCATCACCTCTCTTTCACCATGACGTTCTGGCTCCCAATGCTCGACTTTATCAGCGCGTTCTAAATAGCATGCATTACTTCCTGTGCCCAAAATTAATCCAATTGCTGTATGACGATCTTGAGTAGCACCTTGAATTAATGTTCCAGTTGTGTCATTCAATACCGCAACAACTTTAACTCTTGTATCACCACGTCTAGCCAAGGCATCCTTCAACAATTGCACTGCATCTTTATTCACTACATCAGGACAATTAAAGCTCTTTGTCCACGTCACCAATATACCAATCTCCAATGAGTGTTGAATCATTGGAAATGAAAACGTGAAACCTGTATATCAAAAAAAAAAAAATAAATAAATAAAATAGAAAAAAAAATAATAAAAATTCTATAAAAGTTGGTGAAATTATTTTCAAACATAAAATAGAAATTATATTTTTTGTGTATTACGTTGTAATCGTCAATTTGAAAGTGACAAAAATAAAATCAATAATTGTAAAATCAATTATAAAAATAAATGGGAATTGAACAATAATTACCTAATGGAAGCTCTACATCTTGAAGACCTTCGCTGATTACAAAATTACTAACACATTCTGCTAGATACTCAAACAATGGTATACCCGAACCAGCACGTAAATGTGCATCGATGTGATATTTCTTGACGTCTTCACGAACAACAACACCATTTACTAATTCCAATAACAGAACACGAAAATTTGTTCCGCCCAAATCAAGTGCCAAAAAAAGTCCTTCTTCTGTAAATTACATTTAAAAAATAATTTATAAATATCAAATTATAATTCATTATATTCTTTTAAAATAATTATAATTAATACAAACCTGTTCCATCAGGTAATTCAGGTATATAAGTATTTTCCATTTGTAAAGAAGACGGTTGTAAATGAATCCCTTTATTCATTTCCGATCTAAATATATCCTGAATTTTTCTCGCTGTCACTGATGACAATCTCATTTGCGTCAATAAATTTACGATCTAAATAAATTGAAGAAAAAAAAACATAAACAAATAAACAAATTAAAAAATATGTTGCATGATTCTATATAAATATATCGTGTGTTTTTATTGATGTGAATCAAAAGATTATGATCATTGACACCAGAGATAATAATAATTTTTCTTTGAAAAGATCAAATCAATGAAAAAAAAAAAAAAATGATAGAAAAAATAATTATAAAAAATAAATATCTATTTTTTCAATGTGACAATTATGCGCTCTGTTAATAATTATTGTTTTCATTGTCACGGCCACACATTTATTAATGAGATTCTAATTGATATGTTACTGCAAGACGTCAGCGGATATAGAACAATTATACAAATTGCTATTATATCGATGAAAAATATTAGATGCTGAAATTGATTAATTCATTTTGTATAAAAGTGTTGTGTATAGTAGAAGAAAAAAATCATAAAGTATTATAGAATGTTCATAATTATGTTTTATAAATTAAAGATACTATTTTTAGTTATTAAGAAGTGTGTTAACAAACCAATTTTGATCCCGCTCACACTTTTATATCATGACAAATCACAAGTAGCAAAATTCGTAAATTAATTATTATGTTATCATCGTTGATTAAATGTCCGGCAATACGTCTAAATAGAAACTTGTGACGCACGTACAATAACACATATACAAATTTATTTTATTTCTCTACATGTATACACATTAAATAATGTAAGAAGAAAAAAAAAAAAGAACTCTTGACAACTTCTTAGAAAATAATTAACTTGTGACGTTGCATCATTGCACCAATTTATGGTAATCGAATAATATATTTGTAACAGTGAATTATTATTTTGTTTATTTAATATTTATATGTAAATAGAACGATTATATATTTATTTTATAATCAATATAAATTTTATCATTTAACTAACTGTGATATTTTTTTAATTAATGGTAAAATATGTGAATGGATAATTTTAATGAATAAAAAAAACGTGAAAATTTAATGAAAAATCGACGAACTAATTTTGAAATAAAATGTTGAATTTTAAGGAAGGACATTTGTGAGGACATAGGGGTTCATTTCCAATTCGACATAATTTTTTTTATCGATTTTTACAAGTAGAAGTTTATGATGTGAATGATTTAGTATTAAATGAAATAAATTGAAGAAAAAAATATTTATTGCTACTGTTATTGAATTTATATAAATTCGCAATCTCGCATATATGAATAATGTAGTTATAACTAAATTTGCATCGCAATATTCTGATAACCTCGAGGAGAAATATATGAATAATGATAGCCTCAAGTTCGCACAAATTTTATTTTTGATCCATAAATTCAAATAACGATAACCTAAACAAAATAAAATTATTTTGATGAAAAAAAAAAATTACAACATTATCACGATTGGATTGAAGTTTTTCTTTTTTATTTTTATAATTTATTATATAATATTTCTATTTAATTCCACGCTGTTAAATGAGAATTAAATTTATTCATAAGTTTCATTTTTATTTTATTCTACAACACATTTTTTTTTTATTTTCTCCTACCATCACATTCAATCCATTGCTCCCAGCTTCTATTCATCACTTCAGATACTTAGGCTTAATTTACGTGGCGTTTATAGTTGAGCTATTATTAGTGCTGCAATGTACTGAAGGGTACTGATAACAGTAAATGATGTTCTAAATATGTTACGATAGATATTTTTTATGGCTTTATGAATATTAATTACAGAAAAATATATATTTACAAACAGTATATCCAAGTCAATTAAAATCAATTGATATAACACATTTAATTATAATTTATTCATTTACTTATTATTTTTTTTTTTTTCTATGAAATTTTTATTTTTAATTTATTTCTTTATTTAGTTTTGGATATTTTTTATCTCACCTTTTGACGTTTAACATCATCTGTTAAATCCAGTGCATTAACCTGGATGGACTCGTGAAGAACTCTTTCAGTGGGCACCATCATGATTTGTGAATCCTGTTGAATATATTTATTAATTAGAAAAATTCGAAGGAAAAATATTTATTTGTATAAATTAAATATTTCTTCTTATATTTAATAATATTTGTTATTGATAATTAACCTTGAGTGTAGATTCTTTTCAGTGTGTACATGAATATCAGTGAATATTATCATGTAGTGTAATTCGTTATCATCTCTATTATTTTATACATATAAAATAAAATTCTTAAATAAAATTTATATTTATATATAACGATGTTATATTCACTAATGTTGAATTCATCAAATAAATCCCATAATTTAGAAAATTATTTATAAAAATAAAATATTTAAATACCAAAATAAAATTTCAATGTGATAAAATTGATTTATAAAATGTTTTAATGAATTATTTATTTATTTTTAATGTAATTATAAATTTTAATAAAGAGTAATAAAGAGTTGCCTGTTTTCCAATTCATTATTGATTATACAAAATAAATAATGAAAGAAATATTATAAGATTAACAATTAATTGTCATTTTAATGTATATTAAAAATTATTAATATAATTAGAAAATTTCTCATGTGAATATTACGTATTTTTTTATTTATATTTGTTCTAAAATTACTGACTATGAGAAAGTGATTTAATATGATAAATAAAGTTTCTCATCGCAATAGAAACTCATTGATTTATTAAATACGTGAATATAAAATTATTGTAATGAAATTTATATTAATACAAAAAATGAATATAATTTCTTTCTTTTCTATTTTTATATTATATTTCCACTCTCCAATACTAATTTGTTATATATAAATCCATGTATGTATTTGTATGTATGATAGTACGTACAATCTTGATTTAAAATTCAATAGATAACGCACGAGTTTATTTCAACTGCGAGAAATATTTAAAAAATAAACTACTGAAAAAAAAAAATCATCAAAACTGCCACTGAAAAAAAAAATATTCACGTGAAATATTATCAAAGTTATTTGATAATTCTTATAATGAAATTATTCTTTCATCATGTTTAACATATAAAATATATCATAATTTAGTAAATAATAAAAATACAATTATTTATACAGTATTATTTCATATCAATCATAATTATTTATTTCACTGTTAATTAATACCAATTCAACATCATTAAATTAATTAATAATCATCACTATTTCATGTGATTAAATATGGTATGATTGAAATTATCAGGAGAATTATTTTTAATATTTTCTCGCAATTTTTAATTTAAAAAAATAAATAGTAAATGACGAAAAAAATTTTTTAATTTAAAATTAAATTTTTTCTTTCAATAAATTTCGAAAAATTTGTTTAATATTTAGAAACTATATTCTAATATGTGTCTGTGTATTTAAATTATATAGTCAGCAGACATAATACCAGACTTATGTGACATTAAATCCAATATTTGATAAAGAAAAAAAAATAAAAGATAAAAATGAACATGACCGAAGGAGAATTTTTTCATATAATAAAATAAATTAATTTTCTTCGTACTTACATTAATAACTATACACACATACTAGATATTCATGTATACATACATATATTTATAGATGAGACGACGAATAAACGTCGATTAAAATCAATTGAAAGGTGTAAACGTCAGAGCATTTAATTATTTAACCCATCCGAGAGTTATTTTAATTTAAAACATTTCATACATTTTTATGTTCACAAATTTTATTTGTATAATTTTACAAATATCATATTCAATGTCTTGAAATTCTTCATCATTATTCATCATTTGTATATCTATTTCTATTATCAACAATAAAAAATAAATACTAACAACGCGAATTAAATTATTTTTTTACATTTAAAATATTTATTTGTCATGGAAAATAAAAATAAAAAATACTGTTAACTTGTGCACATTCACGCGATTAAATGTAGCATTTCCACAGGCATATAATTTATACATATATATATATATGTATAAATATCATCGCGTGTGACGTTTGTATTCATCGATTATAATGATATTATTGAATATTAATGAATGAAAAAAAATAAATAAATACCTTTATAAATAGAGGCGTGATATTTGATTTGATTCATACAATTTATACAGGATTTCATTGATAGAAATTGATGATGAATATATTGGATTGAATTAATAGATATAAAATTTTGCAAAGCGGGTATGTAATAAAAAAAAAGAATTATTTCCACGTGCCTTTTATAGCTGTTGCGCATCAGGTGATTTTTTTTTTTACGAGTCGAATTATACTTTCTTTTTTTTTTTACTTGTCAAGTTATATATGAACGCACGCAAATGTCGATGTACAATGTACCTTTATGGATAATAGAGTTTTGAAATAACCAATGTGTCCTTGAATCCACGAACGAAATTATCATTCGGTACAATGGCGTTTAAAATTAAAATTTCTTATCATTTATGAATAAATTTAATTAAAAACATTACAAAAATTCTATTTATGATTAATAACTTAAGTATAAATATAATTAAATATTGAATGATAAATAAAATTAATATTTTAGATATGATTAAAAATTGAATTTCAAATATAATTAATAATAAATAAATAAATAAATAAATAAATAAATAAATAATAATAGATTAATCAATGAAATTCATGAGAAATTTTTTTTGCTACCATAATGCAGCAAAAATAAAGAACAGAATATACAAATAAATAATTAAATAAATACATGAATAAGTAAACAGAAAAAAAAATTTTTTTTTTAAACTAACAATTATAAATATTACAAAATAAAGAAATTTTTCATATTAAATTTAACAAGCCCAACAATTATTGTGCAATTTGTACTTTTACAATCATAAAATCCGAACGACATACTTTAAAGATAAAAATAAATTTATAAATAATTAAACAGAAATATTTCAAATATTCAAACGTTAATAAATAAAAATCCTTTATACATTCGTGAATAAATAATAAATTACAACTCACCTCAATAGCCAATAAAAAAAAATAACAATTAATACAACACCACTTCCGTATTTATACCGCACTCAACAAATCCACGTGTGCAAAATCGTTCGCGCTCTAAAAAATACAACTCCACACGTTGATTTTCAACATAAAAATATCTGCAATATCTCAAATGAATATTTGTTGTCCATAATACAGTAAAAATACTCGAGAAAATAAAAGATAAATATAATTTTTTCACAATGAATAAAATATTTAAATAGATAAAAAAAAAATATTAAATATATTTAATTAATAAACAAAAAATAAATATATATAAACACGTGAATTATTCTATGTATTTTATGTATATATTAATTTGACCGGTTTCGAGTACTGTTCAGACAGACGTTGATTCAATAAATGTGCGCAATCTCACACAGCATTGGCCACAAACCTCCTGGACTATGGTCGAGCCTCCAACTGGGCAATCCCCACTTGATCCACAGTATAACAGTATCAAATATCACACACCCACACTATCTCTAACTTGAACCAAGTGTGTATTATCAAATGTACGTATATACCTCATCTAGAATAGCTATTATCGTACAAGTGTGTCTATGCCATAGATATAACAAAGATAAAATATTATTTATGTATAAATATAAATACACATGCGCAAGTTATGCTTTAAAATTTTTATACGTATTAACGTAATACAAACACGCTACAAGATAATATCTACATCACACTATAGTTTTTTAAACACTATTAACAATTACAGTACAACATATCCAATACTAAAATTTATTAATCACTCATGTAACACTAAAATTAATTCATCTTTTAAATTAATAACTGAATATTATTTTTGATTTTTTGTTTTTCTATTCTAAATAATTTTTCTTTTGATAACTAAAATTTTCTAATTATTTAAGGGGATAATTAGTTAAAAGTTGAGTAATTACAGTGATGAGAATATTGAATATTTTCTAAATAAATTATTTTGTGCTTGTATTATTTTAAACACTTGAAAATTTTTTTATACATGAATAATAATTGTAGGAAAAAATATAAATTATGTTAATTATACGTAGTTCATTAATCGCTGTATAGTGTACATATATTTATGAGTGTATGCGCAGTTTGCATATAAATATGTATGAATATAGATAGAGTGTGTGGTTGGTGTATGTAAATGATTCTTTTGATAGCAATAAATGTAATGTGAATCAGCAATGATTTTATGTTTAGTTATATAGTTTATGCGTACCTTCTTCGCAGTAATTTAATAATTTTACATTTTCAACTATCATTTGTCTGTTAATATGTATATGTATTTCTATTTATGTATCTATGTATATTTATTTGTTTATCTATGTATATTATTATATATTTAAAAAAATTTTTTTTTTATATCAATATTCACAGAAGTTGAAAAAATAATATTTGAAATAAAATTAATGAAGTGGCGATTATTAGGTATTGCGTTAATTTTTTTATCGATAAGAAAATTTATTTTATTATTTTTTTTTACGCATCTTTATCATGTCATTTCGAGTTGTGATAAGCTTAGATATTTTTCACTATCAAATGTTAATGTTATCTGTATGCAAATTTTTTTTTTTTGGTTTTTTTATTCATTAATAAAATCGATGGAATAGTTTATTTATTCATGTGAATTATTATTTAATATTGAAATAATATTTGACTAAAAGAAATTAGAATACTGTAGTGTATATTTATTTATTTTTTTTAGTTTGTGGCTATTGAGGGAATTATTTGTTTTTTTATACTGAAAAATTCAGATAATATAATAAAACGTTTGATTTTTTTTTAAATTGACTTCTAAGAAATTTCCACGTTTATGAAATAATATCTTATATTATGAGTGATTGTGAAAAAAATATCAACTAAATTTAATTGAAAAATAAATTCACGTGAATAAATTTTACAGTTTTTATTTTTTATATTATATAATCTAATATTAATAAAATATGAGGCAAATCTTTATTGATTTACTAGTATATTTATTGAAGAGTTGTTGTAAATTAGATATTTGATAAGTTTAAAACCTGTTTCAAACATCTCAAATATATCATCATAATCTCACAAAGTCGTAACTGATCAGAAGAAAAAAAAAATTGAATAAATAAAAAACATAACTCGCGATAGCCTGAATTAATTCCTCCCACAAACTAAAATATTTTCACACTTGTACACACATATAGAGAAGAATAAAAAAAAAAAATTACAAAAACAACTAAACGTCTTCTTCAATCTCATGGATCAATCAAATATAAGAAATATTTCGATATCAAAACTAAAATGTTTGTTATTGTACAAATAAAAATGACTCGAACATTCTTACAAGCGTCATGTGACTAATTAAATTAATGAATTATGACTTTCGATAGTACCAATTATTTGCTTCTTCTTCATAACAATATAAAACTGGTCGAACAATAAAATATAAATAATATCAAAAGAAATTATCGATATAAATGAAGAAAAAAAATAAATAAATGAGCTTAAATTATCATAATGTTCATTAAATAAATTTCTATATTATTTT
This sequence comes from Microctonus brassicae, assembly GCA_918226075.1. NCBI lineage: Eukaryota > Metazoa > Arthropoda > Insecta > Hymenoptera > Braconidae > Microctonus > Microctonus brassicae. The sequence continues at coordinate 14,450,450 of OW445481.1, read as the reverse complement.
TAATAACAATAATTGCTTCAATTTCATAAGAATTATTGCCAATTAACCGAATGAAATTACAAATAATGGAAAATCTAGAGCACTTATATCAATAACATACATAAATAATATTATCACCAATTTTAATGATGAAATATCGTTGATTTTTCCATTGGACTTGTTAATATATGTTGAATAAATGTCAGGTCATACAGGCAATAGGTCATCGCCGAGTTCTTCATCGCCAAAGTCGTCATCGCGTTTTCCAGCAGCAGTCATAGGACGTGTTGGTAATGGTCCAACAGGATCAGAATAAATTACATCTGAAAAATTCATTAATTTATAATTGTGATAAAAAAACTTTCATAAAGAAATTTCTTTTTTTTTTATCTCTTCTTTTTCCTTTCAATGCTAATGTAAAATGTCTATCGTATAGTACAGTGACAACAGTATTACAATATGTAGAAATATAAAGAATGATATATTGAGATCACAAAAATAGTATCGATGTAAATTTATTGTATGCACACAATCTATTTTATCTATTCAATCCATTAAGATTATATTTACATTGCGAGTACATCATTTGTAAATATATTATGCTTTATTTTTGTATGATAGATGAGAAATGAACTGCTGTTGATAAAACATTGACGTGTAAAATTGATTTTATGCAGCGAAAAAAAAGGAAAAAAGAAATACATTAAAACAAAATGGAAAATGAATTGAATTGAAAAAAAAAATTGTGTATACGTATAAAATAAAGTAAATTTAATATAAATCTGATATATTTGTAATTTTTTTTTTTCAATATCCTGCTGATATGAGAGTATATAATCAAGATTGTGCAATAAAACCTTGAACTTTTGATTATAAAACGATTTATCAGTGTCATATATTCATCGAAGTCGCAAATTATAAAAGACATTAAACTAAAGTTAACAGCTGTATGCCGATCGATTGATAACGTGAATTGACCCAATGTTGTTGCTGTCAAGGGCAAAAAATGCAACCACAATAAATAATAAATATAATATAATAATAGCGAGTATTAATTGTTTAAATATAAAAATACCCTAGGGATAATTGTGATTTAATTTTTTTGTATGATAAAAAAATCAATTGCGATTTTTATCTAGAAGGTAATTATGATAAATATTTTTTTATTTCATTACCATTTTGGGATTCAAGTGGAAAGTCAATTGAGCCATTGTCAAGTAATTGAAGTCGATTTAACCGAGATGAGGGTCCACTACCAAGTGACCCGCGTGTTTCTTTACGATTTGTGTTTGGACTTGATCGATAATCTGATTGAACACTCATTCCTGAACCACCTCGTGAAGAATTACCGCTATTGCTTCGTTTTGAACCTGTTGATTATTACCAATAATTAAAATAGAGCAATAATGCAATAAATAATCGGCAAAAAAACTTTTAAGATAAAATAAAAAAGCAGAAAAAATAAATTTTTATTACTTGTTGTTCCTGGTCTGCCTGATCCTTGACGGTCTTTTAATTCTTTAGATTTTTCTGCTTTTTTTAGTTCCGATGCGTATAATTGCGCCTCCTTTAATCCCAAATCACTGCATAATCTTATTAAAAATTTGAGACATTCAATATTTTCTGGAAATTTACGATGAATATTTTTGTATTCTTCTAATGCTTTGTGAAATTGTCCAGTTCTTCTTAAACAAGCTGCAACTAATAAACGCCAACGTGGTTGATCGGGTGCGAGTTCTACTGCTCGTTCAAAATATATCAATGCCTTTTCCGGAACCTTAAATTAATTATTTAAATAAACCATTAAACATATGAATAATTTGATTTTATAAATTAAATTATTTTTCAAGTAAAGTATAAAAAAAAAATAAAAATTGATACCTGCATGGAGATAAAATATGAACCAAGCCAGTCAATTACTTCAAAGTTTGCTGAAAAATATCTGTAAGACTAATGTAAAAAAAAAAAAAAAAATTTGAAATTATTGAAGAGAATATAATTTTTCATTCTAATTTTAAACTCATAAAATTATTACATCTATGTAGTATTGATATGCCTGCTGTTTATCACCCTGATTATCATACATTTCTCCCAATTTTTGTAGCACACCAGGATCAGATGAAACAATACCAAGCAACTGATTGTACCTAACAAAATAGAAAAGAATTTACGAATTTTATTTCTTGAAAAAAAAATATGAAATATCAACAGGCTAAAAATATTTACCATTCCGAAGCTTGATCTACATCTTTAATCAGTTGATACAAGTGTCCAATTTGATATAACGTTTGAGGATCATATTTAACAATGTTATGTAATTTCCAAAAACATTCAAGCGCTTCCTCATACCATTCTTGTTTTTTATAAACTAAACCTGAAAAAAATAGAAACGATAACAAATTATTAATATCAAAAATTAAATATAAAACATTTATATATTTATTTAATTTTCTCAATTATTTTCATACTATATTTTAGTTATTTACCTAAATTATATAGAGCTTGAACGTGACTTGCATCACTATCCAATGCACACAATAATAATTCTCTTGCTCTATCCAATTCATTTTTTTTTATCGCACATGCTGAGAGATTTACGTAAGCTGCAGAGTTATAGCTATCAGCTTTCCTAGCTGATTCGCCACAGCGCTCAGCTTGCTCATAATCCCCTTGCTTAAAACCAACAATCAATATATTTTCATAAATACAACTTTTAAAATCGTGAAAGAAAAACAATTTTTTTCCCCTCACATAAGATAAACAAATAAATAATTAAATAAATAAATGAATTTAATAATACGTACAAGAAAATATATAAATGATAGCATTGTAGACGCAGCACTATTCGCTTTTGTATCACGATTTTCAAACATTTTTAATGTATCTATAGCCATTGTAGTCTCTTGATTATGTAATAATATCATAGCTTTACTTATTTCTAAATCAGCAGCCAATTGTCCATACGCCGATGATCTAATTGCATCAACACACCTGTTTTAATCATAATATAATTAATAAATTTTATAATAAAATAAATAAAACTAGAATTCTATCTGAATTAATAATTTATACATATTCAAAATATTTTTTTATATTCATCAATTCAACTATAAAATTATTATTAATTGTGTATATATGTTTATTTTAATTAATTACCATGCAAATCCTGATGTTAAAGTGTCTTCAATAACTGGTGCAATTAATTTAGCAGCGCATAAAATTGTTTTTTCCGCTTCTGATTTCATTTCACTTTCTAATATCGATAATGGATCTGTTTTAATAACTTCATTTAAAATATTTACTGCTACATCATCCTATAAATAAAAATTTATCATCCATGAATATCATCGCATAAATCATGCAGCTGTATACGCAACCAAGCCGATAAATCTCTAGCATTAATTACGAAAGCAATAAGTGAAATGATGATTAAAGAAAAAAATTATATATAAATGCACAAATAAATTTATGAATAAATGATATTTATAATTCTGAATGTATTATCGTAATTTTTGTGGTATGATGACACTTTTAAGTATTGGATTGTGTCAAACTCACTGTACTGATTGTATATTTGTCCTCTTGTTCTATGTTAAGCTGAACTTCAAGCAATTCTAAGAATCCACGTTTCATTTTATCACGGTGTGATAATGCAAAATGACATAAAATAGCATGCAAACCCGCTTTAAATTCAGCACGTTCACGCATCACCCATTCAAAATTGTCCGCAGCTTCCTCCAATCGACCCATTTGCACAAATAACATTCCAATATTATGCATAATTTTAATTCTAAAAAATAAACATCAAATTATTAAATATTAATATCATAAATCATATTACTATTACTATATTATTATTAAATTAATTTAATATTAATTTTGTTGATATATACCGTAAATCTTTTTGAGTTATAGGCACTTGGTCCAATGCTTTTCTATACATTTTAATTGCCTGCATTGACTCACCTATTTTTACATAAATATTACCCATATTAACTTTTAATCTTGCACTATTGCTAAACACTTTATTTCGTGTAATTGCTTGATAAGTGTTAATTGCTTCTGTATACATTTCATTATTCGTATATTGAATTGCCAAATTAAAATGAACCTAAAAATATTAATATCATTTTTTACATTATTACTCTGAATAGATAAAAAAAATAAATTATATTTTTCTACTCACAACAAATGTCAAATTGAGATCATGACTGTCATTTAAACCTGTCTGTTCTTGTAAACGAAGCAAAATACGTTCGCGTGATGAAGCTTCTTTAGCGCGTTCTAATGCAACTCTCATATTATTATCACACGCTGCCTCTGCAGAACTTTCAATAAGCTCCATTATTTTTCGTTCAGATTCCTTGATTTTTTCCTCCGGTGTGTCCTTATTACCGGGATCAAGTGGTGGCGCAGGACCACGTGAATTGCTACCCATATTTAATGGATCAAATGTTACTTGACGATTGCTTGTGTAACCAGCACCACGTACTGCTGTCATTGGTCTTGGTCCTGTACCAGGACGTCCAGTTAATCCCGCACCAGTTCGATGAAACTGTTGGAATAATATAATTGTTTCATGGTAAATTCAAAGTATCATTAATTTATATTTTATTAGAAACATTAATTAAACTCACACCAGATGATGTTCCAAGTCGCATTGCAATGCCAGTTGGTGCTTTAGGTGTCATCTGTATAATGAAATAATTAACAAATAAAAAATAAATACATATAAATGATATTATTATCAATTATAGAATTAATTTAATAGAAAATTTTAAATACAATGCAAATAAGTCTTACGATATTTCTTTTGAGATTGCCAATTTGAATCGCTTCTTGAAACACCAAATCATCTTCCAAATTTTTTGTGCTGTATATCGACGAATATTCATTGTATCCTCCATAAATATCATCATTCATATATGATTCTGTACTAATCATTGTTGGGAAATTAAAAATATTATTACACAATAAAACGTTGGTTTAATGATAAATATAATCTGATGACATTTAAATATTCCAAGAAATTATAAATGAAATCAATAAAATAAATAAATTATGTAATAATAAAATGCGTGAGTACATTAAATTTATATTCGATAATGCAATCGAAAATAACAATACATATTTTATACGTAAATGTAAATAAATTGTAAATGGAGTTTTGTTATTAATTTCGTCTCCTAGTGATCTTTGTTTATGGATTGAAATAATACATTATTTTGACGTTCAGTACGCACGTGTGGGTGTAATACGCACGCGCATGATAACACATTTATGCGGGAATTTTAACTCCCATAATGAAAGAGTAAAAGACACAATTGTATTGGTTTCTGGGTTGTAATAACGTTTCCATGACAATATCTATTACACAACAGAAGAATTCTCCGGTTCATCAAAATGTTGTACAATTAATAAATTTATTTGTTTGATGATTGACTTGTGCGATAATGGAGCCAGAGAGACCAAAAACTAGTGGACGTTCAGCATTAGACCGTCGTATTTCTTCCTGGCGTAATGACGAAGACATCACAAAATCAGATGATAAAATGGAGAGGCCAATAACAGGAATAAGTCGACCACAAACACGTCAAGACAGGCCACTATCACGTCGTGGTATTCAAAATGAATTGACACGTGTTGGTAGTGCATTTCATGGAATGACACCAAAAAGTGGTGTAGCTAGACCACCATCAGCATCAGTTCATTCGCAACGTGGTAATACAGCGTCATCGCGATTGAACACAATTACATCAGCGATGGGAAATAATAGAATGAGCACTGGATTATCATCAACGTCTTCAGTTAGCTCTGGTCTCATGTTTGATAGACCCATCACTCAGCATGGTGTGGCAGGAATACGACCTGGGACAACTAGAGGATTGCCTATGACTAGGTATTTTTTTAATAATATTGAACAGTTAAACAAATAATACGTTGGGTTAATTTGTATTTTTGTTTTTCAGACAAATTCAAGATAAACGTTATTATGAAGGTTTGATGCAACTAAAAATACGCGAGCTCAATCAAGAAATATCAATTATAAGCAAAGAAATTGACAATCAAAATAAAGAGCGTGCAACTTTTATGCATTATGATAGTAGAGCTAAGGATTTAGCTAGTGAATTGACAGAGTTACAGGGGAAATTGGCAGATTATAATATTGTTATTGATAAGGTTGCATCGAATGTTGATAAAGATATGATAGAGCAAGAAATAAAGGATATGAAAATGTCTAATGATCGAGCATCGTTGGAAATTGAACGATTGTTTGAGCAGCGAAGACTTAAGGAACAACAATTAAATGAAATGGAGGATAAAATTGAATTGGAACAAAAAAAAGCTGAACGAATAATTGAATCAATGGATTCATTGACGAGAAATAATTACGATAAATTAATTAATGAACGTAATCAATTGGAAAATGAAGTTGGTAGAATGCAGAGAGAAATTGAATTGTTGACAGCGGAAAAATTGAGTTTAGAGGAGCAAATATCATTGTCGCAGATAAAACAGGAGGCTGTGAAACTTCGTATAAAAATTTCTGAAGTTGAGAAAAAACGTGAAAAACTTAAAGAGGAAGAAAAAAATAAATTATCACCGGATGAAGAACGTGAGCATCTTTTGAATAGAGTGAAACAGGATAATATGGATATTATGGCGGCTGAAAAAAGAATAGCTGAAGCAGAAAAGCGTATTAGTGAAGCTGAACAAGAATTGGAACAATTAGATAATGATTTAGAGGATAATCATAGTGATAAGCAAATTAAATATAATGAATTGAGAAAGCGTGAAGAAGCAATTGAACAATTCATGCCAACATTTGAGCAAAATAAAGATGAGGAAATGGAAAAATTAAAAAATTTAGAAGAAAATGTCGTTGAAAAATTACGAACATTGGCATATGCAATTGACCAAACTGGACAATTAATTATTAATGATGAAATGGCAATTCTCAATATATCAAATGAAAATTCAGACCAAGTTGATCAGAGCTTTGAAGGTCTCAGCAAAGAACACATTCGTTTGCAGCAAACAATAATGAAAATGGAAAATTTAGAGAAAAAACTCAATCAAGAACTAATTGAATTAAATGAAAAAATTACTCAACGACAAAATGAATTAATTATGTTGGAAGATTTAGAGGGTTTGAAAGCACGTTCTGAAATGAAACAAGAGGAGTTAATAACACTACAAAAACAATTGAAAATACAACAACCAAATTATAAAAAAGAATTGACAAATGTTCAGAAAGAACACGAAGCATTGAAAAGTGAATTGGAAAAAAATGAAATTTATATACAAATTAGTGCATTAGAGGAAAAATTAGATAAATTAAAATTGAATAATGAGTCTATTCAAAATTCCATTTCACAAAGTCGTGATAAAATGAATTATCAACCATTAAAAGATCGTGCACTTGATTTAGTTGAAAAATATAATATTTTTCTTCGCGATAATACAAAATCTGTATATTAATTATTCATTTACACATACCCCATATATATATATTTGTCTATTAAAAATTAATAAACAAACTAACTCCAAAAATAAATTTAAAGTTAATTTTATTTTAAAAATTATATTACGATTTAAATTACATCCTCAATTCGTTCGGAATTTCTACTTGATGACGTGATAGCAACAATGAAATATTATTTTTAAATTCTACTGATGGTGTTAATTTTTCATCATTCATTTTATTCCATAAATTTAACGCATCCTGATAGTTTCCGGTGTTACCTAAAAAAAAGTAGAATAATCTGATTTCAAAAACTGTTAAAATCAACAATGAAAAAAATATTGAAATAAATTTGATAAAATTGAACCTACAATTATTTAATTTGTCCAATATTAAGTAAAGTATTTTATTTAATTATTTTAAAAATAATTAAGTTGAAAAGAAAAATTAACAATTCAAATCATTTCAACTGTATAATTATGATATAATATTTAAAATCGATCAATAAAATTATTTATAATAAATTTAATATGTACAAAATAAAATTATTGAATCGGTTTAAATATTTTATTGAAATTATACTTTTGAGTTGATAAATTTTGAACTTTTTACTTCTTATTATTCAGCCTTTTATCTTTGACAAAATAAAATATTCACTCAATCTAATGTTAAATTATTAATTCAATATAATTAATTTCAATCTTTTTAAATTTAATCTAATATTTTTCTTAATGCAAAAACAAGTATAAATCAATTTATACTTACAGTAAGTAGATAATATTAAATCGTAGATTGAATGCCTATGAATATTATCTATCCCATGACTAGTATCAAGAATCATATTAAGTACATTTAATTTTACATCCTCCGGCATAGCATGGATATAATCTCCTATTGATAGAAGAATCGTTTTTAAACTCTGAAAATTGATAATCATTCATGCAGTATATATTTCTTTATTATCATCACGAAAAATGTATTAAAAAATTAATTTACACAATTTATTATAGATTTACCTGTAATGCTGTTCGTAATTCTACTTGCATACCACTTCGAGCATAACTAATAATTAAATCCATTTCAACTACATGATCCCCATGAATTTTCGTAACTAATGAAAGGACATCAGCAAGCATGGATTTCATTTGCTGTTTGTTTGATGAATTATTATTAGAGAGCTCAACTAAAATGCTGATTAATTCTTGACGTAGCGGAGTTTTATGATAGTTTTCAACAATCATTTGGAATTCTTCAACAGCAGCTGATATATTATTTTTTATCAAATGTCGACGTATATATGGACCCAATACATTAGTGCTGATATCACAATAATTATTTTCAACCAAAAGATTTAACGTTGAATTCACTAATTCTGGATGTTCACTATGTGCAATTGCATCCAATAATTTCCAACAATGACGTTCTACTTTGAATGAACTTTTGCCATTATTACGAATGATCTCTTGTCCTACATCAACTTTATTTTTATTTGCTAATGCAGTTGCAGCGCATAATATTTTTGGTGGATCAATTTTAAAATTTGGATCATTGTTTTTTATATCCATTAATATTTCACAAAGCTCACCAATTCGTCCATTGCGTGCATATAATTCAAATAAAATTACCTTCATGCCTGATGATATTTCCATATTATTTCTTTCCATTTCTTCTTTTATATTTTCCACACGTTTAATATCATTATTTTTACCGTGTATCATAAACAATTTTCGTAATACACCACGGTAATTAAGTCCCTTTGATTTAAGTTCAATTAAATGGCACTCTAATTGCTCTGTTGTCATATCTCGAGGATGTGGTATGGCAGAACTAGGTACGAAATTTCTTTGATTGATATTACGATCAATAACAAAAGATGATGATTTTATTAAATCAATAATTTCATCGGCGTCATTATGTTTTGATGATAATTTTTCCATAATTAATTTAACATCTCGACCAGAAATTTGCACATCATATTTTGTAAATATATGCAGAAACTTTTTGAACAATTTCATAACATCATCTTTAAATAATTTATTATCAACAATTTGTAGAAGAAATTGTGTAGGATAATTTTTATTTTTTGCCGCAAATTTTAATACTTTGGTGCATGTCTCAATGTCTCGGGTTATTTCATATGCTTTAACGAGTGATGGAAGTATTTTATCAAAATTCATATTTCCATTTGACATTTTATTACATAATGCTAAAGTCTCTTCTAATTCACCTTTTTCCAAATGATAAGACATCAACGATGTAAATACGTTTAACTGTGATATACCATAATTTGTCAATTTTCTTAAAGTATCAATTGGTTGGAATGCAATCATATTTGGTATTATATAATGCAACAATGTTTCATGATCAAAAGTTATTTCGAGTTGTACCATATGCTTGATGATATCAATCATTTCAGTTTCGCCATGTTGTTTTGATGCTTGCACCAGTAATGGCCAAAAATAATGCGATCTTATATCAATATTTAAGTTTTTCATCTCTGTAATAAGTTGCAGCGACAAATCTTTGTAAGAAGAACGCAAAGATTCTTCCAATGATGAAAGCATAATTTTACTTGATAAATGAATTTTACTAAATTCTCGAATGAGATTTAGAATTAATTCTGTAGATAATCTAGCACGAATAATTGCCTTCAAAAAATGATTGACCAAGTGAATGGTCGCATTGGAATTATGATTATTTTGAAAGAAATCAACTATTAATAATGCATCATCTAATTTTTGTAAATGTACAAGTTCAACAATTGTATTATGGAGCAACGGATCAGTAAGAACTTTATCTTGCGAAAAATATTTGAATATTTTGTTAATATCATCTCCTCGATTTGATAAACTTAATGACTTGATAATCAACAATAAATATTTATCATTAATTGAATGTGTTTCTAATAATTTTAAAACATTATTAATGTCACCTTGTATTGCATAACCATAAGCTAAACTAGCATAACATTCATCATGTATTTGTACTTTAGATGTAGCAATTGTTTCCATTATTGAATTTACTTGTTCCATATCACCTTTTCGGGAATAAACTTCAATCAATGCGTTGAATATTTCATTATTCAATGAATAATTTAATTCCTTTATTTTTGATAATATAAAATTAGCGCTATCTGAATCACCAATTTTAGCAGCAACATTTAATAAATATATGTAGATATTATTATCAGGTTCAACATTCATGCTATTTATAAATTCTTTTGGTTGAATTTTCTCACAATTTTGAGCACATATGTCTAAATACGTATAATAATACTCCAAAGACATTTGTGGATTATTTTTTTTCAAATGTCTCCATAGGTGATGAGTAAGATTTTGTCGTAATTCATATTTTACATCAGGCAATACATTGCCACAACAATTGAGAAATAATATATTAATTGAATCATCCATAATATCTGGCGATTTAGTATAAATCTTCAATGCATGAAGTAAAATATTATAATCCACTCTCATATCATTAAATCCTGTGCTGAGTATTTCTAAATAATCTTGCAATTGTATTGGTATATTATTATTAGGTTCATCATCATTATTAATACTCGTAGTATTTTCCATTATAAGCTGTTGCTTTTCAAAATTAGTCTTTCTGCCATAAGTTGCATCATGAATATGACGAACATAACCTATATGTTTTGGATTGAAAAATGAATTTTTCTTATATCGTACTTGACAACTTACAGATGTTTTCATAAAAATACGTGCAAATCTCCCACATGGCCTAAGAAACGCCATTGAATTGTATTTATAATTTACAATTATGCAAAAAAATTATTTTATTTCTGCCCGACAATGAGAACACTTTTACGATCAACAAAACAAATACGAGCGTGTTCACAAAACTAATATGCAAAGAAATCTGCTGTATCAGCAAAAAAACTTATGAACACTCAAGTATTTAGGCACAATGAAATTTTCAATTTAACAAAATGACATAATTGATTCAACGTAATACATTAAATTATTTTATTTCTTTTGTGTTATGAAAATAATTCAATTAACAATGATTGTTTGTCGATATTTATTAATTTTTTTTTTTCAATGAATGATGAAGATAATTACCGCAATTATTACAAGTTGCTGATGGACCTTTTTATTTGTGGAATTGTTACCATTTATTTATGTATATGTATTATTTATAGATAATAAAATTTATTTACACAAAATTTTTCAATTACAATATTATGACTCAATTTGCTTTGTATCTGATGGTAAAATATCATGTTGTATTGCGCCTATTTCTTTCAATAACTCCTGTTTACTACCGAAGAAATCACGATACCACATTATGTGATCTTTTTTTTCTTCAACAGTCATATAAGGATTTTTTGACAAACCCACACATACTAATTCCATAAAATGACGAATTGGTCCATTCTTTGGACACCAGCCGCGTAAATGACGGTCCATAAATACATGCTCGGAGAAGTGAATATTTTGCTCTTCTTCCATACCTTGAATAAAAAAAAATTTTTTAATTACCAATTATTTTTTTTATGTATAAATTAATTATTTAATTGTATTAATTTACACACCAATTTCATTGTCAATTGGAAATTTCCACAGTAATCCTTTATCTGTCCATTGTATCATCTCTTCAAATATATTACTTGGTGGATGTAACATCAATAAATCCAATTCTTTTTTTTCTAATAATTCCCATGTTTTTAATGTTAATTCATCGTCTGATGATGATTTTGTAACTGGCTTGAAAATATTCAATGGCGTTCCGGCATATAAATTTCCAGCTGAATAACTTTTATAAATCAGATTGAATTAAAAAAATTATTCAAATACAAAATTTGTGATTGAATTTTTAAATTATTAACAGCAATTTCTATTTACCTGGTAGGTTTTTGTATTGGAGAATGAGTGTCGATCTTTTGAAATTTACGTGCCAATTCTTGTACTCTGGACCTTCTAGACATTTGCATTCCTTCAGATGAAAGTGATGTTTTTTGTGGTGTTGAATCAATTTTCATACCAGAGAATAAATCACTGAAAAATTAATTGATTATTTTTATTGCATTGTATTTAGATATTTTTAATAATTGTCATTAATATATGATGCTAAGAAGAGTTTGATCTATTAACCTAAGACTGGACTGCGATGATGGTTTTGATGAATTTGCTGAATCTTCTGGTACTGAAGTAGATGTACCAGCTGAAAAAATTTTATTCAATAATTCTGCTTCAGTTTTATTCACATCTCCACCCAAGCTTGCTGCCGCACTTTTAGCCGCACTCTTCAATTTTTCTTCTGTAAGAAAAAAAAAAAAAAAATTCTCCAATAACATCAAATGTACATAATTTGTTTATGAAACATCCACAATTCATATTGTAATTTCAAAACAAACCTAAACTCGGCTGAGTAACTGGTTTGGGTAATGGTTTTCTTTTTGGAATTGCTCTATCCATAGTTTTCGGTTTAGACTGATCCTAAAATACTTTTTTTCATTAAATCATGTGTTTAAATAAATAATTAATTGTCAACATTAATTCAATTTACCGCAGACATTTTTGTTAATAAACTGTTTAATAAATCGACCGTTTGTTGTTTCGATTTTCCCTCATTTTCATTCGAAACTGATTGTTGACGACTTTTCTCCGGTTTTTCATTATCAGAATCCGACGAGTCCGATGAAGATGAAGAATCATTGCTATTCAATAATCTAATAGACGTATGTAATTGTTGATTACTTATTGCAGTATGTCTGTAAAAAAAAAAAACAATTTAAAAAAGAAAAAATATCAAAAAAACATAAGCAAATGATATGCATCAAAGTTAGGTTATGTTCAACCGGGCTATGAAATTAAATAAAAATCAAATATATTTTCATCATAAAATACCTGGTTATTAATCTCATCATTATTAACCGATTCATTGTGTTGATTATTATTAAACTAAATGAAATAACGTTTGTTCGTCGTAAAACAATCGAGACAATTAAACTATTTCATATATATCATATTGTTATAATAGCTATTATTATTATTACTCATATATACATGAATATATAAAATACAGAATGCGCTGTCATCAGAAAATGGGGACATCTATAAATAAGGCGGTAAATTCAAATAATGGATTGGTTATGTGCATAGCAATATTTATAAAACAATTATGAATCTCAATTTTCATGAAACTGATTTATGAATTTATTGGCAACTCGACAATGTATTTCAGCAAGAATTAGCTGACCTCGAATAAAACCACCCCACAGTAGATTATCATGATAATAATAATACACTTCAATTTTTTCTTTATCAAATAATTTTCATATGAAACACTTATTTATCAATACATACTCAGAAATTTCAAGTTAAATTACTCAATCATACGATATGACAAATGAACATTGTACATGTAATTACCAAAATACATTTATCTCAAAAAAATAAAGATTACATATTTATATTAATCACTATCATCTAAAACATAACCTCACTTTCAGTGATACATAATATAGGCATTAAATATTATAAATATTCATGTATAAATGTATGAAATGAATTAAATAAATGAAAGAAATATTCAACAATTATTTATATCCTATTTTATTTATCTATTGTTTATAATTTTTATGAAAAATTTTCATTCAAGTCCAATAAATATTTTTGTTATTTAATGAAATTTGGTACGTCACTGGACTCATCGGTTTATGTCGAGAAATTCCGTACAGAAAAAGAGCCGTGTGTGGTGGTTAAATGATAGATACCCTCAATTGTGTACATTGTTCATCATCATCATTATTATTCATTACCAACAGGACAGTCATATTATTATACTGCATTAGAAAAAATTGTCCGAAACAATTTGTGTTGTAGATGTGTCTACAAAATTTTCCAAGTTTCATGTTTTATTTTTAGTACATGTTGCGATGACGCGACTATATACTTTAAGCAAACGTGTCCTCGACGCAGAAAAATTTGGCTCAGTGTTTATTCATTTAGTGTAACGACCTGAACTAAGGTCTACTATCTTACAAGTATAATTAATTTTCATTGTTGCACTTGTATTGTCATAGTGGACCAAATTAAAGTTGTGATCAAATTTAATATAATTACTCATGGTGTTATTTTATTGTCATTCAAATTATCCAATGTGTATATTATCTTTCATGAATTGCCACTTTTTTATTTTACTTTAACGCCATTCCAGGTTTTATAAATCAAAAATTCAAAGCAAACAATAAAACAATGAGACGAACAAAACCCAATTTTTTTCATGAGATTTATAATCAACCATATGATTATGACTCTAGATTTAGACTCACATCAAGCTGTAAAGGTAATAAACAAATAATAAAACAGTTTCATTATTTACCAACTTAATTTTCATTATTTTATTCAATTATATCACTGATAACTATATATGTTTATATAATTTAAGCTAATAGATATTTGTTTATTTATTTATTTTCCCATTTATTTATTTATTTATTTATTGTTTTCGTTATTCTTGATTGCAGCGAGTTTACAATTGATACAACGAATGTCGCTGCTAGAACGATTGAAAGTTCACAATGGCTGTGTCAATTCAATATGTTGGAATAATACTGGTGAATTAATACTCTCAGGTAGTGATGATCAGCATCTAGTTCTCACCAATGTATATAATTATAAGGTAACATAAACAAATATAAATACATGTATAATGTTTAATAATTTAAACAAAATTTATTTTTACTCTTGAGCACTAATCATTTTTAATTTTTGAGTCACTGGGTCATTCATACATATTTAATAATATTATTTATTCATAATCATGATATATCAGTCATAATCATTGTTATTTGATTATATATCAACTGATAATAATTGAATTTTATTTTATCTTTCAGTCAAATTGCTATGTAAAATGTAAATGAATTTAGTACTGTATATTTTTTTGTTTAAATTGTATAAATGAAATGATTTTCTATGATGAGTACAATCAAGGTTTCAACATTGACCCACATAAAGGAAATTTAGTGTCTTTGCCAAATGGGATAAGAAAATTAAAAATGCTTTTTTTTTTCTCATGTGTGGTTATATGCATACATATATTTGTCTGTGTGTTTGTGGATTTTTATTTTTAGATTGAGAGCTACATTACTAATTAGATATTAATGTCACAATCAATTAATTAATTTATTTGTTTTTTTTTTCTAGGTATTAACGGATTATAAAACTAGCCACAGAGCAAATATATTTAGTGCCAAATTTTTGCCAAATAATGGCGATCATCGAATTGTATCGTGCAGCGGAGATGGGATTATTCTTTATACAGGTTAATATCAAATGTGAAATATTCTGTTTATTATAATTGATTTATTTTGAAGAAAAAAAAAATGTATTCTTTGAAATTGATATTTTGTATATGTTTATAATTTATTTTTCTTTCTATTTTTCTGTTTGTAGATTTGCAGAGAACATCGGATACATTTCATAATCAATTTAATTGTCATAATGGTACCGCGTATGAAATAGCAACAGTACCAGGGGAGCCGCATACTTTTTTCAGCTGTGGAGAAGACTGTACTGTGCGATATTTTGATCTCAGAGTCAAATCATCATGCAATACACCTAGATGTAAGGAGGTTCGTTGTCTTTCGATGAAGAAAAATGGAAATAATAAATCCAATAATTAAAATAAATTTATTTTCATTCATAAATATATTTATATAAATTATTATTTATAAACATATACTATTTTTCTCATTGAAAAAATGTATTTTTATTTTGAATTTTCAGGATATATTAATTTTACGATCAAAAGCAATAACAGCAATGTCGATAAACCCAACAAAGCCACATTATTTAGCAATTGGATGTTCTGACAGTTCAGTTGGCATTTACGATCGTCGAATGTTAACAATTGGCGAACAAAGTATTTATTTATAATATCGTTTAATTCATCTCAATTATATATTTTAATTAATAATGCGAATTTAAATTGAATGTATTTATATTTTTTTTTTGGCTACTAGACTGGACAAATGATAATGATGGAAGTTGGACACGTCCTCTCACAATGTTTACTGTACCAGAATTCGAGGGACATCCCTATCGAATAACATCACTCTGTTATAGTCCAGATGGCAATGATGTTCTCGTCAGTTACAGCAGCGATCACATTTATTTATTTAGCGAAAAAGTATGTTGAAAAATTTTCCACTATAAATTTTTATTCCCTTTAATTCCATGTGTACCATTAGGTACACAAAAAAATCCAGACAACACACAAACTCGAAGCTGATAATTTCTCATTTAAACATTCCGAGAAACCTTTAAAAAAAAATATTTATATAAATAAAATCGCGAAAGTTTGAATATAAAATCTATTTTTGTACTTTTTAGACACAGAAGTGCGTTCCATTGAAGAAATATTCCACTTCTCCAGTGGAAAAATGTAAAAGTAAACGTCAGCCACCAATGAGATCGCCTCCACCTGTTCGTAGATTAAGATTACGTGGAGATTGGTCTGATACAGGTCCAGATGCACGGCCGGAACGTGAAGGCGGACGTCGTAATGGTGCAGGTAATTAATAATAAAAATTTAACTTTTAATTTCATTATTAATAGGTTATTTAACGAAATTGTATCTAATATTAAATTTTGTACCAATTTGTTTATTTATAGAAATAGCTCAAGCCCGACCAATGTTACAGACATCATTAATGCAACGAATGACTGATGTTCTCAGTAGAATGTTAAATGATCCTGCAACGAGGGCGGCATTGAGTGGTGATAATGAAGAAAATTTTCAGGGTGTAATCGATCAACATGCTGGAGCACAGCAGAATATAGATGAATCAATTGATGCGATAAATGAAGAGCAAATTAATGATGTACAGTCAATGGATGCGGAAATAAATACGGATAATAATGAAAATAATGTTGGATATGATGTTGCTACAGGGGAAGTTAATTTGAATTCAAATGAAATTGAGGTTTCTATTGAAAGTAGAATTGAAGAGAGTGCAATAAATACAACAAATTCACTTACTGAGTTTGTTAATAATGAAGATAGTGCTAATGATGTTACTGTAAATAATAATGCATCTAGTCAATCTCAAGTATCAAATATTGAGTCAACAATTTCACCAAATTTAACGGTGGTAAATAATAAAAATGAAGAAGATGAGATAAGTAATAATGATGATGTTAATGATATGCCAACGAATATGGAGAATACTAGAGATGAAACAATGATGGAAAATTTGCAAGA
Organism: Microctonus brassicae; assembly: GCA_918226075.1. Taxonomy (NCBI): domain Eukaryota; kingdom Metazoa; phylum Arthropoda; class Insecta; order Hymenoptera; family Braconidae; genus Microctonus; species Microctonus brassicae. The sequence continues at coordinate 14,432,773 of OW445481.1, read as the reverse complement.
TCGTTTGTCATCAATGAGAGATGGATTTTTGGAAAAGTATTCAATCTTTTATATTTTATTTTGATAATTATAGTGATGTAGAATTGGTATTATTAAATTAATTCAATGAATTTTCAGACATGGCAGTGAACCGGCAGTTAGTTTAACTTACTCCGATAAAGGTTCCACAGGTGCGACAATATCTTTGGGAGTAGCTGATGAGGTTACTCGTGACAGTTATCATCCAGGTATGAAAGAAAATGCTTAGATAATTAATGGAAAAATTAATTTTTTCCTTTTTATAATTTTTTTTTCTCGGTTTTAAGGACCATCGGGAAGTCAGAATTCGGCCGGTGGAACAGTGGGTGCAACAATACCAAGTAGTAGTCGTAACATTGGACCAGTCTATGAAGATGTTTGTGAACGTAAGACATCATAAAATTCTTTTATCAAAAGAATTATATCATATTATACTGTAAATTAATTTTAATATACATAATCAAACATGTGTCTGAATTTTTTTTGCTATACTTACAAACAGCGGAGGAGGCTTTTTCTGACAGTGATGATGATGAAGTGGAGAGATCCAGTAAACGGTAAGTTATTAACGTAATTAAAAATTTAATCTATAAATTCATTGAAAGAAATTAAATTTAGTTTTGATATATTTTTTTTTTTTCATTTTATAGACTGAAAGATCCAATTGAAAATGTGATGGATGACGCTGTGATGAATGCTCGTGAGTCTTTAGGCCAAAATGAATCGTATGAGGAAAATTCAGACACGGAGTTTCATGTAAGACAAAAATACATGGGACACCGCAACGCCAGGTATTGAATTATTACAATTTTTTTACCCCTCTCCGTCATGGTCCCTCGTAATTATCTTTAGACCCCCGTCCATTCGTCGATGAAAAAAATAAATAAATAAATGAATGCAAACATAATTTATAATAAACGCGCGTGTCAGTGTCTCAGTTCATCAAATACACGCATCAACACCCACAAAAATGAAACACAAGAACAAAAATATAACTCTCAAACAATCGGAGTATGTATTAATGACATAATCACAGGTTAGCAAACAGAATAAATGTCTTCTAATCCAATATTTGTGTGTAAACACATTTTTTTTTTTTATTATTTTGTTATTTTATTTGTTTAAACAAGTGCCGAGAAAAAAAGCCACAGAACAGACTTGGGCCTATTAGCATCACCCCCAAATCCAAATAAATCTGATCACTTGTCCTTCCCTGGTTTGACTCTAGTTTCTTTAGGACCATGATCAAAGAAGCAAATTTCTGGGGCAATGACTTCGTGATGTCTGGCAGCGATTGTGGACATGTATTTGTATGGGAAAGAGAAACTGCAAAACTTTGTATGATACTTGAAGCCGATCAGCATGTTGTCAATTGTCTACAACCACATCCATTTTTACCAATGCTCGCAACGTCTGGAATTGATTATGACGTTAAATTGTGGGCGCCAATCAATGAAGAGGCAAATTTTGATACTAATTTTGCTGAAGATGTAAGTTAATTTATTGTATTATATTTAATTATATTAATTGTAAAATATTTTCATTTATTAATGAGTAAAAAATTGTTTTGCTTTGTTATTTATAGCTGCAAAAACGTAATGCTGTTATGCTCGAGGAGACCAAAGATACGATTACTGTTCCAGCTGTGTTCATGATCCGAATGCTCGCTTGTCTCAATCAAATACGCAGAGGTAGCGAAAACAGCTGATGATAAGTTCTCATAGATGGACCAAAAAATAAAAAAAAATTAACTCCATTTGCTGTGACAAAAAAAAACAATTCATTCACACTATGCTTGTAATTATTCACTAACATCCAATGATCATGTCTTCTTCATCTTGGAAAAAGTTTATTTTGTAGAGTGCTTACATACCAACACTCACTATATATTAATATATATTATATATATATATATATATATATAAAAGAGAGAAAAAAACATTGAAATTAAATGATTTTTTTTCTTCTTTATTTTTGTGGCTAAATCATGGAATGGCTTTGTAATAACCACAAGCCATATTTTCCTTTTTTTTTTCTTACATCACACAATTTTTAAATACATATCATTTCATAATAGAAACTGTTGAAATTGTCGAACGTAATAAGTAGTAAAGCAAGAGAAAAAATATAAAACAGAGCAGAAAATTAGTACAAGAGCTTTGAATGTGTAGCGTATTGACAAAAAAAAAAAATACTAAATCCGCAACTGAATTAACTTTATTTCAATTTTTTTTTCACCTATGAGCTTTGGTTTTTTTGTAAAAAAAAAAAAAAAAAATGAATTTTACGGTGTGGAATTTAAATTGTTTATAGGACGTGGCCGCAACCGCAGGAGAAGTGGCAATGAAACTGACGAATTACGAGGTGGATAAATTATTTCCCCATCACTAGTCTTCGAGTCATAATAATTATATACAATTATCACTGTCGTTATCAATAAGTTATTAGGTAATATTATTTCATATATAGACCCTAGTGATTGTGGCGTATTATTCAATGTTCCACCCTTCCATCAAGCATAAAAAAATCATTTCATAATTCACTACAATTATTGAAATGGCATCAATCTGAATGTACTGGAAAAAAAAAACAAAAATAATTTTTGCATTTGTTTCTCATTTATTATTTTTCTTTTTCAATTATTCACCAGCAAGTTTGGATGTTATTTATTTTTTTAAGTTGCTTAATTTACGTAAGCAATACACAACTAATTTTCATTATTATTATTTTTCATCACGTGTGATAATAAACTCAAGTCAATAAATTTTATTTCAAACCAATTTTGCACTAACATGCCATAGATTGTTCTGCCAAATAATTTTTTTTTTCCCTCCAAACTTCATTTAAACAAAAAAGAACATTCAAATGTGCCTTAAACAAAAATAATAACGTTGACTATATAGTAATGTATATACTACAGGGACAATACAAAATATAATTCAATAGAAAAATTGAAATAGTAACAAACTGGAACAACGTGAAAAAAATAACCACTTATCTCAGGATTGTAGAATGAATTAATCAAAAAAAAAAAAAATTTAATTTGACATAGGTGATTACACATATATATAATATGTATGTATATGTGTTTAGTGAGTAATGTTCATTATACGATTCGTAATTAATCTTGTGTGTGTAACATGTAGAGATACAATACAAATATTGCAATTATATCTATATATTGAAACAATCATATTTAGTCAAAAGTGATTGTTTTTTTTTTTCCCTCGAAATTGTGCAAATGTAGAATTGTTCCCTTGTAGATTTTTTTTTTGTGGTTCCATTTAATTATATAATTTAAGGAATATATAAATGTAAGTTTTTTTGAATGTACGAAATCGTATTAATGTTTTTGTTTTTGTAATAAAGTGTAAGAAATTATTTGAAATTGTGTTTAAATATTTACGATCGAATCCATGAATAATATACATACAAAAATATGTATGTGTATGTGTGTATGTATTTATATATGTACATATATATTAGATTACGTTACGGAGATTCATTTTTATTATTATTTTTTTTTTTTTTTCAACAATTAAGACAAAATTCATAATCAATTCATTATTTGTTTATCGTGAATTCATTCATCATTATAATATTGTATTTAGAAAGATATTAGAGAAGTATATTAATAAATAAAAAATAATTATATGTAACAATATAACGATATTAATAATTCTTTGACTATAAATCGCAGGGCAATTTTTGATGTTTTAACCCTATATATATCGTAAGAATGTTATACATGTATTTTTATATAGTGAAATGGAAAAATTTTCAACAAATTAGTGCTGCCTGCGCCATTAAAAAAACGACTTATCGTTCTATATTCATCAACGTGCATTATCAAATTTTTCTAATTTATATGTATGTATGTATGTATTTTTTTTCCCCCGTTTATTGATAATAAATATTGAAGATTTAATTGTTGTGCATGATATCGAATGAATTTTATTTAATTGATATATTTTGCAGTGGAATTATTTCGATTCCTAAGTATTAATTTTTATACATTTAATAAATAGAATATATAATAATTAATTTTGTTTTCCAAGAGAATGACAAGTCGTCTTTTGCGAGGAAATTTTCAACGAGAGAATTGAAAAAAAAAAATAAATAAATAAATAAATAAAACAAAAAAATTTATAATTTTAAAATTAACGATACAAGTAATTACTATACAATAACAAGATTTAAATAATAATATCGGTATTAACATCCCATCATAATCATTTTTTTGTTCGAAAAATTGTACAAGATCGAGATTAATATATGAATAGTTGTAATATATTTTATAATTTTTTCAAACTCAATTTCGATGCTTAAGAAACATCTTCTCATGAGATTTTTCCACTAGTTGCAAATAATTCTTACATCACCATAAGTGTATTATTATTAAATGTTAGAATATCAATAGAAAATTCGTTAATGAATGAATTTTTTTGTTTTTTTTCAATGAAAAAGAAGAGTTGCTCAAACAACGATTGCACAATTATAACCTCAAATGGCGTTTTTATTTTATCAAAACACTCGAAAAGAGAAATAAAAAATCATAAAATTGATCGACGTCAAGAGTGAAACTACACTTTCGTAGATGTACCCTTTGTATTTTGTTTTTTTTTTTATTCCCTTCTAGGGCGTATAAATTCTCCTACTATATTTATTTTGTAAACCATTCATCTTTACATCGCCATAAATAATTATATCTACTTAGCAATAGTAAGAGTTTTATTTTTTTTTATTTTTGCAGTATCTGCACAAAATATCAGCACATACTGGTTTATTTAATTTTGCTTTCACGTAAATTCATATTTTTTTATCTTTTCACGCAGATATATTGCACGCTGATATAAGCTGCTAATTAATTTATCTCTTTTTATTTTTTTGTTTATGTTAATAAATGTTGGTACTTGTTGTAATCGATTGGATGAATATGAAATAGTGATTTAGGCCAAACAATGAGGGAGGGATGAAGATTGTTATTACAGAAATCTTAATAATTTTGAAGCATCATAATTCATATTTAATTTTTGTCTTTCAAATAATTATATAATTTAATTAAGAACACAAAATAATTTTCAATAATTGAAATTGGGAATAAAATCAAATTATTTAAATGTATTAATTTAATTTGTTTAAATTTAAAATACAGATCAAAAAGCAGTAGAGAGAATTTTCGAAGCATTACAGAGAAGATTTTTAACATTGTCAAATTCATCATTTCATTATCACACACTCTCCCCTCTTGCTCTCTCTCTCTCTCTCGCTTCCTCATATTAAAAGATTTTATATTTTTTATCATAACTGTAATTAACTATAATCATCCCTCATCAATAGATCTTCTCATAGTAACAATTTTATTTCTTTAAAGTTATTCGATGAAATATTTTTTTTTTTTTTTTCACTGAAAGTGATTACTCATATACTCGACTAGAATATAAAGATAGACGCATCAAAAATGGAGTTTTATAAATATTATATAGCGTGATTCGCAAATGTCATCGAAAATTTCTTTTCTTTTTTTCTGTCTTTAACTCTGATTTGTAAAATTGCACCATCAGATTTATCATTAAAACTCATTTGAGTATGAAATAATTGCGATAATAATATAAGACAATGTGTAGTAGTCGACTAAACAAATGAAAATTTTTAAATAAAAAATATCAGCGATGGAGAGACAATTAAAATAAAAAGCTGCATCATTTGTCTCTATTCACTATTTAATTTATTAAAAAATTTTAATATTATATATCAGAATGTTAATGATGTAAATACTAAATTACTTGTTCCTTTTTCATTTTTTTCTTTCTTTTATTTCTTTCACTAAACAATTTTATAAGTGCAGCAATTATATTTGTCTATAATAAGAATTAAAAAATAGCACAATGAACTATTTTTTTATTATTTATATTATCAGACAATAAGTGATAAATAGTTAACATGTATTGGTAATATATATACTTTTTTTTTTTTGCTTGTTTTCAATGACAGTAGGAAATCAATAATAATTATTTTATACAACAATCACACGTAGAGAAGCGATTTCAATAGAGTAGTAGAAATAACTATATATTAATTCAATTTATATTATATTTTATCTGCAAGATAATAATAAATCATATATTTATCCTTATTAATTTTTTTTTTTTTTGGTTTTTTTTCTTTTTTCTCATTATGTATATATTTATATCTGTAGTTTAATACGATGGCAAAAGTGATTTTTTTTGTATTTTTTTAATTTAAAATTTTTCTTGTAGATTGAGATTTACTCGTGAGAACTATGGAGAATGTACGAACGTGTAGAAATGTTTTTTTAATCGCATAATAACGAAGTAAATTCCATAAAAATTTAGACATGATTATTAAATTTTATTTATTTATTTATTTATTTATTTATTTTTTTAATTTAATGGATTCAACATATGCGAGATACTTTTCGCTTAAATGGTCATTATCCATGTTTATAATTTTTTTATTCATTTCATTCTCAAATATTCATAAATGCATGTAATATTAATAATGCAAAGAGAGTTTTTTACAGAGAGCGCAAATATTTTTAACCGTTTTCTTTTTGTATTTATTCTCTTTATTTCTCTTTGAATTTTACCCGCTCTCTATATATTTTTTTTTTTTTTTTCATTTTCCCCATCCTCTCTCAAGTTCAAGTTGTCCTATAATATTTAAGTATCTCATTTATTTTTAATAGACATAGTTTTTTTTTTATTTTTTAATTTTTTTTTTTAATTTTAAAGTTTCACTCTTGAACATGTTCATGTATATATTTATATAATTTACCGATATAAGAGGATCTTCTGACAAATAAATTAATAAAATGTTGTTACAATATATAATTTCAATATTTTTATTTCCAAAGACTTATCTAATTAATTTTTTCTCTTCGAATTTGAAAGATAATGCCAAAATATCATTACAATTAATTGAATGATTTGGCGACCAAGCACGCGACTGTCAAGCTTTATTCTTTTTTCTTTCTGTTTTATTTTTCTCAATATTATCTTCATAATCTTTCTTTTCCAAACGACAATAAGGAACAATTGTGTATAGAATCGCCATGAAAATGAAAAAAAAAAAAAAAAATTTTCTAAAATGAAAATAAATATGGAAGAATATTCTGTACAATTATCTGTACAATTAAATTAATATTTCGCCTTCCTGCATTCGACGGTTGTAATAAATATTGTTTTTTATTTTAATTTTATTCATTTTTATCCGATTATTTTCTTAATAATTGTTCATTCCCTTTCATTGTATCATCGATGCAGGTCGGGCAGACACAAACAGATCTCTCTAACAAGCCTGAACCTCTCTGGAAGGAGCAGTGATGTGAGAAAAATAAATAAGGACGCTTAAAAAAAAAATGGACCAACCCAACGGACGATGAAAGGGCTTGTGTATTCGTATGTGGTAACGACAGACATATTTCCTTCGCCTTCTTTACAAATTCACCCGAATTTTTTATTTATGTTTTCAGAGCAATTACACATTTTTTTTTCTTCCCTCAATTTTATTAATATTCTCTCTCTTTCGATTAATTAACAAACTTCTATCATGAATCAAACAAAAACTATAAATTATATTAAATAACTTTGTATTGTAATAACAAAACAAAAAAATCAAAGCACGAACTAGCGATTGTATTTAATAATTTGGGATTTATATATATTTTCTTTCGTTAACTTTATATATAAATAAATATTTATATATTATGTATTATGCATGGTGAAAAGTGGAAAATTTTTAGAATGCATATAGCCACGAGCAGGGAATATTATCTGCGACGAATCTCAAACGATTGAATATAAAACAATTTTTCTATTTTAAAATTAATGAAAAAATTTCTTACGTAAAATTTTATTTTTATTTATTATTATTATTAAAATTTGACGAAAAATTGATAGATTATCATTGATTAAATATGTTTAACTGATGTCGGGAGTCGATGAGGCGCACACGATTGATTTTACGTCAATATATTTTTGACTCGTTCTTAAATACGATCTTTTCAATAATTAAACGATATTTACAATCGTACAATTTCATGTTGGATTTGCAATTTCGAATACATTTGTGTGTGCTATTTATTTATTTTATATTTAATTTTGCCCTGGATCTCAATTTGTTCCTCATATAGTGCAACGTTATATTTTAATCGAGATAGCTATGAATGCTATTAATCTCTTTACCGCAATACATGACAAAAATTCCATCAATTCTTTTTTATATATTTTTTTTTTCTGTTCTATATTTTATTTCGTTTTGTATTTTCTCGACCTTTTATTTTATTTTATTTTATTTTATTCCATTTTATTTCCTTCATTTCTTTCATTCCTCACTTATTCTATCGATTGCAGTCTTGGTGAGAGTCACTCTCATCATTCGACTCACTGACATGAAGAGGAAACGCAACAAACTTTTAATATCTTCCCCCTCACTGTACTTTTTTTTTTTTTTTTGTCTTTTGTGAGTCGTAGCTACATGGCACGTTGGTCGATATTAAGGCTCGATCGGGCCAAAAGTTTCTTTTTTTTTTTATATTCCTATCATGACTCCCTAATTAAATTTGTTACTCTAACTAATAATAAATCGTAAGCAGACTTCGTTTAATCATCGGATTTTTTTTGCTTTCTCTCTTTCTCTTTATTTTTCTTTCTCTCATGATAAAAACATATTCCACTCTACAAACATATGTGTTGGATGTCTCTCTTCATCATTTTCTTGACGTATTTTTTTATTTTCTTTTTCGTTTTTCCTCGTTGAGTCTTTCTTTCTTTTTTTTTTTTTGTTATTATTTCCGGACTTGTAAGTTTTCGTTCTTATTATTGTTATTATTCTTTTTTTTTCTATTCGAGACGTCTTATAAAGAATATCATCGTCACATTGGTAACGTCCAATGTCTCAATTAAGATACTGAAGTTGTATTACGCAGTTGAAAATTACGAAGAAGAGAAATAATGACGCGACACTTCTACATTCAATAAGGATTTTTTTAATTTTTATTTATATATAATTGTTTCAGTTAATTTTTTAAATAAAAACCCACAACTAACGCCTTCATTTTTTTTTTCTAGTAATTTTTTTAATTCATTCTTGTATCTTTATTCATCTGATTTAATCTGTATCTTGATAATTAGCATCATTAGAGTTTTTTTTTTTTCATTCACTCGACTGTCTCCTTTTTTTAATTAAATTTATTTTAACATTTTGCTGATTACTTTTTCGTACTATTTCTATTCAGTTGCAACACGTCAGCTAGTTTTTAAGTACGCTTTCGGGTATCTACGTTTTTAGAAATTATATTATTTCATTTGATATTTGTTTAAATTTTATTAATTATTATTTTAATTCATTAAATTAATTTTATTTTTCGTTTTTTTTTTTCATCTTTTTTTGCTTGACGAGTAAATATAATTCAGTGTATCCAATATATATTATATCGGATTCACTTTATGTGTGGAATAAAAAGGATGCAATAGCGCTTGTTGGTTAAATTGGCCAATTTATTTGTTGTTGAATGAAAATGGCGATGGTCCAGTCACTGCGCTCCGATGAAAGTGCACATTTTGCCATTTATTATCTTTCTTGTGCCACACCCGACTCTCTTCACTTTGCTGAGTGTGCGCTACACCTTGTCTGTTGATAATAACAACAAAAAAAAAAATGCACTTTAATAATTATATAATGAAATGTTGAATTTACACGTCAATTAAATTGAATAAATTTTATATTATTTTATATAGTTATTATTGTTTTTATAATTTATTATTTTTTTTTTTCCAACTTACTTGTCAACATATTGAGTGAGTCTGACATAAGCGATGCAAGCAGCGTCCTCGCCCAATAAATGAACGTGAGGATTGAGAATTGTTGTGTTGACAGCTTTGCAACTTGAATTTTTCCCCAGGACTGCTTGAGTTTTAAAATTTAATGTTAATAATAAATTAACGAAGAGTAAAGGAATAAAAAAAAAAAACATATGAATGAAAATAATATATATATTGTTAAAGTAATTATTTCGTTTTCATTATTATTCAAATAAAAATGTGCATTTGCTGAGAAGCTAAAAATTATTATTCTTCATTATTTATAAATGTGTCGTATGCATATAAATATAGACACATATATATATATATTTTTTAAATAAAAAGCCACAAATGGAGAAGAGAATAAAAAATGGAATGGATAAAATCAGAATAAAAATAGATAATTTAAATAAAAATATTCATATGTATGTGCTTTAAAAGATAGAGAATTTTTTTTTTATATTTATTTTTTTTTGGATAGAGATATGAAGCACTTATTTTGAGATGCAGTCGTAGTCATCCATTGGAAATAAAGTGATGCAAACTAGACATAATTACCATTATCAAAGTAAAATTTGTGAAAGTCCATTCCCTCGACTAAATTACCTAGAGCCTCGGGCTCAAATGCAGTCAGATGAGGATCGCAGATTTTTCTAGAAAAATGAAATAAAAATAATAAATAAAAATATATATTCACATTTCAATTCAAATAATTAATAACATTAAAAAATAGTGGAAAATAATATGAAGAAAATTTATTTGTTATTCATTAAAATAAATAAATAAATAAATAAACTTACGTATAACCCTCAAAGTCACCAGTGTTGATGCTCTCAATCAGCTGCTCAGTCATTTTGATGATTTCCTGACGGCGAGCTGCAATCGTCAACATTTCACGATCAGTAATTCTCACATATGATTTCACTCCAGAAGAAGAATCTTTCCGGTACATAGCACAGCACAACAGTCACATGCACGAATATTTAACATCTATATCCTATCCACGCCAATACGAGTTTTCGTCAATTCATTTATTAATTTATTTATTTATTCATGTCATTAATTTTTATATTTACACCGCGATAAACTGAGTTTTGTTGTATATTATAAAATCTCACACTCATATGTCCTCATTTCAATAGAAGAAATGGCCGATATATGAGCTAGATAATATTTCCTCGTCATCTACATGTCCTACACATCAACCTAAAAAATTAATCTTGATAATAAAAAAAAAAATTCATATAAAAAAAAAATTTATTTCTCTTTTTTTCCGTTCAATATCAAGAGCTCTAATTTATTAATCACACTATCTTTGTGTCAGACGTGATTAAATTACTAATTATATACGTGTGCATTAAACCTAAAGTGGGCGTTTAACATGAGTAGAGTATCTAGAGACACAAAAAAAAAAAAAAAATAACCAAGTTTATATAAATTGTAAAGGCGTATATCTAATATTATATTAACTTCAATATAAAATTTTTGATTGATGACAATTGATCAATAAACACGATTTTTGTGTGATACAAAATCAGATTATTTATTGTCAACACATTGGGACAATTTAAATTCGAGTGAATTCGCTCGTCGATTCGTCGACAATCCCGAAGACATAATGAAAGAGACGGTATTATAAATTGAACTAAACACATTAATTTACTATGATGAAAGAGTTATTGAAATATTGAGTGAGCTTATTAAACCCTATTGAACAAGTTTTTCAACAGTTGATTTATGTTTCTCTTCAATTAAACATGTTTTATTTACAATATATTCAAATAATTGATAAAATTCTAATATATACTCACGTAAATATTAAAAATTGTTGAATATATTTATACAAAATAGTGAATACAATAACAAATAATAAATGTAATTTGACAATTCTTTTTTTTCTTTGAATTAATAATTTAAAAGCATTGAAAAATGTCAAGAGAATTTTCCGATAATTAATATTTAATATTATTTATTAATTCAATAATTAATCTATCTAAATTGTATCTAAAATTAATTTATAAAATGAAAATTAAATATTTATAAATAAATGAAGGGATCTCATGATTCTTTTTTTTTTTTTCTATTTCATTCAATCTTCAATTGCGACGATCATCGACGAACGATACTAATTTATTTATTTTTTATAAACTCTCATCTACATTTTTATGCGCGTTACCTGAGCACTGTGAATTCGTTGAGAGCTGGCTGCAGGTCTTGACGGGACACATGATTCTTATTTCTACAAGCAATATACCTTCCTCATTAAAACACACATTCTTAAATAAAAAAATTATCTTTTGTTTTGTTTGTATAATTTTTTTTTTCTTAATATATTTCTGCAGGTATTTTCAAAATTACTTTTGCAAAAGCAGTTGTGCGCATTGTTTTACGAGTAACTCGAAGTCGATTAACACGTCGTTTTTAATAATAAATAAAATACTTTAAATAATTAATTGTAATTATTCATACTTTATTATTTGTTAATTTATTATTATATTATTCGACGTTCGTGTTGCCCTCAAAAATAAAAATAAAATCATAAACACATGAGAAATTATACGATTGTCACCATCTCCTTTGAAACAATTAATAATAAATTTTATTACCAACATTTATAACGCATGTTTTATTTTTTATAAATCGAAAATTTGAATGTGTGAATGTAAATTCATTTTATTTATATCATTTGTTTATGTGTCAGGACAATGGATTGAAAAAAAATTTGTTCGGCTCATTTTTTTTCCTTTTTATTTTTCTCTATGTAATTTTCTAAATTTATATTATTTACTATATTTATCTATAATATCTAATAATAATCATTGTACATAACTGGCACCAGATCATATTTTTTTTTTATTACTAAAAAAAAAAAAAAAACATTTCGATCTATATTTGTACTACAAAATCGCTAAAGATATTATTTATTCCTATTTTGTCTTCTCTTTTCTACCAATATAATCGATAAATATATCAATGTGATTTTAATTCGAGCTTTTATAATTTTTTTTCTTCTTGATTTAAATGCTCGTGGAATATAATTTATAGCTTTTAATAATGTTCAGAGCCGATGCATCGAGTGAACTCAAATTAAACTATTGTACATCGCTTTGAACACATGTCCTTATTATGATGAGTTGTCAATTTGGCAGATGCGTCGTCCTTCTTACCGGCTTCAACATTAGTGGATGAGCGACAGTTGTTAACCATAAGACGATTCATGTCCTGAGGCTCTTCTGTTGTCCAAATAATGTATGCACGTGCAATTCAGTGAAGCAGGCCACCCACATGAGCACACGACAAGAAGAAGAAGAAGAAGAAGAAGAAGAAGAAGTAGTAGTAGATAGCAGAAGAAGAATGCAAGGAAGAAAAAAGAAAGAAGAAAAAGAAGAAATATAAAAATAAAAAATAATGCAATGCATAATTACAAAAAACACACAATGCAATAGTACAAACAATAAACAAAGAGGCAGAGATAAATAGAAATAAATTTATAAATATATATTAAGAATAAAATATTTTCAGACATGAAAAAAAAAAAAAAAATGTTTTGAATATTTAATTTACTAATTAAAATAAATACCAATTGCATTTCATTACACTTTTCTCTTAGTCTCATTAACGAAAGTATGATCGAGTAATTTATTAATTGAAGTAAAGCGACAGAGAAATAAGAAAAATAAATAAATAAAGAGAAACAATAAGTTTCAAAGTATGAAAAATTTTATAATAAAATTATTGGAATGTAAAAATATTTTTGAGATTGAAGAGAAATAGATTAATGAAATGAATGATTTTTACAGACCAGTATGAGATAAATTTTGCTGATTTCGATGCCCACCACTAGCAGTAGAATTGAAATGAACAGTTGTAGACAATGATGATGATGATGACGATGATGATGATGATGACGGTGGAGCTGGACCTGATTGGCTTCCTTGACTGTTGTTACTGCCACTGCTACTGGTGCTGTTGCTGATTCTCATATTGCCAATTCCATTGCCAGCTTAAGTCATGCAATAAACCAACCATATAACGATGTGTATTCCAAATCAGCATCGTTCTGCCATCATGTATAGGATATTGATTGACTTCTTGATGATTTTTATATAATAATTTTTAATTTCAATATTTTTTTCTATTTTTACGATGATTATTTTATTTTTATTTTTTTTTGTTATTCAATCGCGTTTATTTATATGCTTACCATTATTCTTGCAGTTATATCTTCGTTATTGTCGTTTTATTAAATATTATAAAAGTATTGAAATATATTTATTTAATAATGAAAAGGAATTTGCAACAGCATGAAAAATATTAAAGCTTATTTTTAAACATTGGGATTATTAATTTTATATTATCTACATTAATCTAAATAAATAATCTAAAATCTAACATGCTTAATGTTAATCAATATTATCATTGAATAAAAGTCTTGGATTAAGTGGAATAAATGAGAGATAAATATTGGGAAAAAATGATTGGAAAATATGTCTGATTGAAATTAAATTTTACTACTGCCTCCAGGTGAAATTCACCCTATTTTCTTTCTTTTATAATTAAATTTATGTTTGTGTTTATTCAGATAGGATAAATTAGTTCTTATTATTTTGTTTTTTATGAGTGGATTAATTGATAAAGAATTGTGTTCAAAATGAAATCATGCTTGATTATATTGAAAATATATAAAAATTATATTTTAACAGTAAATAAAATTTTTTAATTCAAGAATGACCTTACCAATTCGTGATGTGGTTGTTGTTGACACGAAAAATCATTCATTATGTAAACAATTTAAATAATATAAAAATATTATTACTATTATTTATTATACACTCGAGGCATCGTCTGAATAACCGATAATTATTAAATTATCATAAATAATTACTCATTTATTTTATTGACACTTTAAATTATTTTTTTATTCAATTGTTCATTGCGCTAATGAACAAATTATTTATTCCTCGCATATATCGCTTGAAAATTATTAATAATATCGTGAACCTTACTTCAAATACCTCAAAAAAAAAAATTAAATAAATTAACGAATTATCAAATTCGAACGCCAGAATTTTTTCGCTGCTTTTTCGCAAGCAATTTTTTCATTATTTATTTATACGTTGTTATCTTTTTAATCAAGTGAACTTTAGGGGGTATGTAACGAGCATTAATAAATTAATAAACCAAATTCTGTATCTAAATTCATCGATACATGGTTTATAACTTGCCAAAGTTCTAACCTTCCATCGTTAATAAGTTTCACTCGATTTTATTTGTTTTACCTTGCGCCCCTTGAAGGAGTACAGCAGCTATCCCTAAAGCATTTCCCGATCCCTGCTTGTTTGCTGTTGCTGCACCCATAACTCTGGAGAATATTGAACCCGCCGCGGGACTGCTCGGTGGTGTACCCTGCGACGCATAGCCTGCTTCACGTTTCGGGAGTTACCAAATAATTTGTAATAAATCAAATAAACCAAAAAGAAAAAAAAAATTATAAAAATTTTCAATTAAAATAAAATAATATAAACCAAAACCATAACCCATATGCAGTTATTTCACATGACAAAATGAACTTTGATGTGTTTAAAATGTACAAAATGTAAGGAAGAAAAAAAAAAGCAAAATTTTTTTTAAAAAAAAAATTTTTTTTTTTTTAATGCAAGGTAAATATTACTCACGGCACTGTTTTTTAGTGGGGGGATATGTGTAATTTATTTATAAAGATAGAAGATGGAGGGATAACTTATAATAGAATTCTGAACAAAATAAAAAAAAAAATTAAAAGAAAAAGGGGATTACGATATTTTCAGGTAATGCATTGAAACAAAATGAAATCGATTGAATTTCTTGGGCGTCGGTAATGGGAAAGCTTGTTTACTGTCCTTCACGGACATGTACATTGTATCAAACGAGTGGAAGAGAGTGATTGAAAGTGAATATATATATATATATATATATATATATATCCCACAAGATGGATAACGAGGAGGCCAACGGAAATAGAACAATGACCATGGCCTAGCTTATTCAATAGCAATATCAAGTTCTATTCACGGTTATTAATTGCAAATTATCAATATATATTCTCACCATTGTTTTATTTTCAAATTAAATTCAACACTGGATTAAAATTAAACGAATGAAACATTTTCAATTAAATAATAAATAAAATAAAATCCTAATTATATTTATTATTCCATTATGTTGATAAATAAAACTCACTGTCAGAATATTTTGACGTTCCTGGAATATTTGCAACCGTTGACATGACAATACTAAATAAAAAAAAAATCACTCAAAAAAAAAAAAAAAAAAAAAAAAAAATTATTTTCATTTAAATTTAAAATTTTATAATTAAAAATTTTGTTAAATTATTCACGACTGGACGTAATCAACAAATAACAAATATTACTAAATAACGTCATGTATCGTAATGAATTTATTTACATTCAATTTTTTTTTTTTTTTTTTTTTTTTAAATTTTTAATTTAATTATTTAATTCAATTTAATTTAATTTAATTCAATTTATTAATTTAATAATTAATAATAGGTTGTATATGATTGACGTGAATGACGAGGAGACAGAAGAAGTCTTCGAAAACCGTCACGATCTGATTCGGAATACTAAAAGGCAAACCAGACCATCAGGTAGATATTTTTGCTGGCTTAAAAGCGCGAGAGGGGCATAAATAGGAGAAAGAGTCTGTTTAAATACTCGTATCTCACACGGTATATATATGTATATATATTTATATCACTCGCAGTTATTCTCCTTGCCCTCTCCTTTTATTTTTGCTTCTCTTTAACATCATTTTCTTCCTCATCCTATCGCATCATCGACATTCTTATTTTGCTTCCGTGCACGCAGACAAATATTCAGAATATATCTATATATATATATATATGTATATGTATTATGTATGTATAAATGTACATTATAAAATGTATTTTTGTCACGCTGATGACTAAAATTAACTATTTAAACTGGCCGTACCATTACACATTTGTTATCACATTATTTTATAACGAATAGATATTTTAAGTATTTATTTAATAATCTGTTATTTTATTTTTTGTATTATTTTTTTCATCGGGGTGGAAATTTTATTTAGCTATTAATATTATTGGGGGGGGTGATGTATATTTATGAATTAAAGCAAAAATACAGGGCACACCACAGAAAGCAAGTCAATATTTATTTAAAAATATTGTGATGAAAAAAATTTAATTTTTTCTATCGACGAATTTTTTTTTTTTTTTCTTTGTTTGTTATTAAAAGTTTAATTTGCAGCATGGAAATATACATTCACATACGTTCTTTATCTTTAGAATTCTGACGTTGGTTAGTTAAAATTTATTATTCAGTTAAAAAAAAAATAATAAAATAAAGCTTCAAAGAAGACGGTAGAACAATCGTTATGTAGCAAATGCTTGTCTACTATAAGTTTTATATGAGTTTGCATAAGTAAATATAATTAAATAAAATAAAAAAAAATTTTTTTTTTTTAAATTTGTTATTTCGAAGCTCGTGCTGACTATGAATATACCAAGTGAAATAATTCAATTGCATTGTGTGCGCTATTATTTTTTCCCCAGGAAACAAGAATTATATTAAATAAATTTTTTGATTCTAAACCAAAAATACAAAAAAAAAATGAGGAAATATTTAAATACCACAAGTCAACTCGAGCTTCGCCACATAAATAAAAGCAGCAAAATAGAAATTTATTAATTATTATTATCATAAATACAAGATGAAAAAAATGATGATAAAAAATTAAATGAATAAATTAAAAATGTGGAGTAAAAAAAGCGTGAAATTATAGCCCAGAGCGTTGAAACACGAGGAAAATAAATATTTTCCCTTATTACATTGTTACAGTTGTATATTTTCAATACACTCGACATATACATACATATATATGTATAAAATAAATCCGCTAAATTGTTTCAACGCCCAATAATAAAAGCATCATTAACTATTAATTTTAATAACAGTTTAACTATTATCATGAAAAAAAAAAAAAGCTGCAGCAAATAAAATTTTACAAAAGCCAAACACTCAAATTGTTTATACAGACGATTACATAAAGTCTTTTTATATATATGTAATATGTATATATATAATATATTATTTATTTGTTTGTTTGTTATTATGTTTGTAAATAATGTATTATATTATTCATGATGAATTTTAGAAATAAGTGTTTGTTTTGCAATTTATGTGCAATTAAATAGCATTTTTAAATAATTCATAATACTTTCTAAAATGTTTTATTGTTCTCTTTTTTTTTTTTTTTTTAATTTGTTTATTGGATTGTGTTTAGTTTTCTGGGTTACCTTCGGGTTCTTTGGCAATGACCGTGCTGCTCCGGTCGACACCGCCTTTTTTATCCTCTGTACAACAACATACACACATATACATCACGTACGCATTTACAATACACGTCTTAAACACTAACTAAATATATTTCGTATATATATTATTTGTAAATGTAATAATATAAATGAAATGCAATATTTTTTAAATTTAATAAGAAAAAGAAAATATTTATAAATTCATTGCTAATAATTTTATTAAGAAAATTAAATTTAATTGTCCAAGCATTTTCTATTGGATAATTGAAATAATTATTTGTTTATTTGTCTCATCGAAAAACTAATAATTTAATTTTGTAAAATATATTTTTGATAAAATCCCAATTAAATATATATATTTTTCACTTTTATTTTTATTTTTCATTTAAACAAAAATGCAGTCATGTAAAATATTTTTCATGAAATTGAATTCTTCATATTTTATTTTATATTAATTTTATAATAATATTACTCTCACCGGTTTATTTTGATTTTATTAATTTTTTTACATTTTTCCCTCTTTTGTATTTTTTTATTTCAACAAAATTAGTTCACGTGCACGCATTAATTTTCAAAAGGGATCGCGCGTATCAAATGACATAATAAAACTATTTTTATTTTTTTAATTTTTTTTTTTTATTTATTTTTAATTTCTTATAACTCTTATTTTTTTTTTGATCAAAAATGTTCATGCAAGCAAAGGGACACATGCGCTATAAGCGATTATGAAATTATTTTTTCTTAACTTAAGAAAAAAAAAAATAAAAAAAAATATTCTATGAAATCATTTTATTTTATTTTTATCATCTTATTTCTTCTCTCTCTCTCTCTCAATGATTTGCAATTGGCTTAAGGGAATTGGTGATATCTTCAGAGCAAAAACATTAGGGATAACTAAAGAAAATGACGGTGCGAAGTGTATATATATATATTTATAAAATAAGTGCGAAAGTATAGCAAAAAAAAAAAATTTATATTATATTAAAACTTGAGAATTGGTGTTATAAGTTGCGGGAAAAGAGATTGTGAAATGAATGAGAATTATGATAGAGTTTGAGAAAGAAGAATAAATATTGATCGGAGTTGAAGATTTCTCATGGGTAAAATTTCAAGTCATTTTTCATCACAATTGAGGGATTGTAGAGATATTATTTATTATTTTTTTTTTATTCGAAGATTGAGGATGGAAATGTGGGTGATTTTCTCATGATTATTTCGAAGAAAATTGAAGGACTGAAGCAAGTGAATAAATGAACGAGAGAGGAAGACAAATGGATGTTATATAAAATGAAATATCAGTGAAGATGAAATCTCATTTAAAATTTTGATTATATTAATCATGAAAATATAAACAAATGAATAAATAAATAAATATTATAAAGAACAAGAATAAAGAATGTTCCACATAAAAAAAAAAGTTAAATTACTCTTCCAATTTTACTCTATATTTTAATAAAAGATTTTTATTTTTTATTTTTATTAAGAAATTAAAATTTGCGAAAATTTTCCTTATACAACAATAATTTTCCATCCTCAATGTTAATTCATCTGATAAGTGCATGACGTGCCACTAACAAGACCTAAATTTATCGTACAACGTTAAATTATTTTCATAATTATTCATTATTATCTTTGATTTAATTTATTTAAAAAAAAAATTAAAAAATTTCCCCTTTAATGAATTTTTGTATGAAAAAATACACGAATTTCCTGTACAATATAATTCTATACAGCAGCTCTAGATTATAATGCTAATCTATACATTAATTAATAATAATAGCCCGATCGATCTAATAATATGGCGAATATGCTTAATAAAAATAATTAATGCAAAAAAAAAAAAAAAAAAAAAAAAAAAAAAAATAATATATCATTGATAAATCTCAAAATTCATTAATAAACTATATAATACAATTTATTATAGATCTAAAAAAAAAATATATGTACATATATATATATTTATATATATATTTTTTTTTCTTATAGATTTTAGTTAATGAAAATTGATTAGTTAATGAATAAACTTATTTTGTAAAGTGCATTATAT
The DNA here is from genome assembly GCA_918226075.1 of Microctonus brassicae. Classification (NCBI taxonomy): domain Eukaryota; kingdom Metazoa; phylum Arthropoda; class Insecta; order Hymenoptera; family Braconidae; genus Microctonus; species Microctonus brassicae. Next base: position 14,412,528 of record OW445481.1, on the reverse strand, counting down.
CGAGTGCAGAATTTAGATCAATAAAGACTGAATAAATATAAATAGTAAAAATAATAATAATAATTTTAATAATATAAAGTAATGCTAATGAAAAAAAGTTCAATAATAATAATAAAAGATAAAAAAAAAAAACAGCTTTTGAAAGTATAATCAGCCATTGAAATAAATTTCTCTTAAATAATTCATCTTCAATTAAATTAATTAATTAAATATATAAATTGTACTACAATGATTAATGTAAATAATTTATCAACAGTTAATAAATAAAATTATATAATTTTCATAAAAAATTGCAATGAATAAAACAAAAAAATAAACATAATAAATAAATCACGATTGAGCTTTTAAATAGGCGGAAAATTTGTTTGAATAAAATTACATAAGAAAAATATAATAAGAACATAAGATTAATGAGGAAGATATTTGACGTTATTTTAATTTTTGATTACTTAATTAAATATTTTTAACGTGACATAATACTGTCGATCGTGTTATATACAATATTAACAAAGATAAATATTGTATAAAGAAAAAAATAAAGAAAAAGAAAAAGACAAAAAGAATATTCATCAGGAAAAAAATTAATAATAATAAATGAAAAGTAGAAATTGCCAGCGACATTAATGGTATGTTTACTGAGATATATAAAATTGCTGACCTGGTTCAATCTCAATCAGCATTTAAAAAGAAAGAAGAAAAAGAAAGAAAAATAAAAAAAATATATAACAAATGCCACGCCCTTTTGTGAGTTTAAGTTTAAAAACGTTCTATTTTTTCAACGAGAATGAAATTCAGTGGTGAGAGAACTATGACCTGTTTGTTCAAGTAACATTGCTCGCAATGTACGAAACGACCAACGTCTCTCTCTCTCTCTTTCTCTCTGATACTCTTTGTCTCTTTACTTTATCTGTCTACGTTTGATGATTAAACGTTTTGACAAGAACATTCACTGAAAGTTACACGCCAATGCCTTTGTCAAAAGTATTTCTACCTATTTTTATATTTTTCAAAATCATTAATTTAATTTTAACTGCCTTACACTTTTACTCGTTTTTTTATTTTCTCTATTATTCTAACAATATTTAATGACATGTTGCCCTTTAATATTGTCACATTAATGTAGATTAAAAATGACAATGAAATATGTAAAATAAAAATAAATAAATATATTTATCTTAATAAATTTTTAAATTTACCACAGTTACAAATGTGTGAAATATTTTCATATAGTATATTATGAAAGAAGAGAGTAATGATAAGATAAAAGCCATGTGTCTCGTATCACGATAAAATATTTTCATGCATTAATAAATAATTTATAACAAGGGAAAATAATAAAAAAAAATTGTTTTTTTTTTATTCTATTCGATGAATAATATTTTTACCTATTTTAAAAATTTCTGTTGCTCTCGTAGGACTTTTTAATTCAAACAGTTCACATCTGACATTTTTAAATGTCAATTTGGTGTGATAATAAAAGGGATCAAGGATAAAATATAAAATAACTAAACATCCCCCAGATAATTTATTCTAAAAGATAATTTAAAAATTATTTAAACTTATTACAATATCCCTGTTTAATTTATGTAATTAAATTATTCAACTGAAATATCACTCAACATCCCTAATACAAAATAATAAATTTAATTGTTCTCTCCCCTTAAATTTTTCGTAATATTAATTATTTATATTATTAAAAATTTGCATATAGCTTTATTGTATTTATATAATTTTTTTTTTTATCAATTCTACAATGCGTTACGATAACTCGTGGCGGATAGGCTTTGAAGGGAGTAATTACTTCTATCCCAATATATTTTTTTGTCTACGTAAAAAATACCTGAAAAAGGATTTACACATTCAATTTCATAAATATTTATACTTTACACTGAACTAGATAAAATAATTCGAGATATTCTATCTATAAACTAAAATTCACTATGGATATTAATTTATAACGCGCAAGCAATGGGACAAAATTAACAATTTTATATATTTATATTTAAACATATATATAAAATAATAATTTATAAAACTTCAATGTGACAATTTAAATATTTTTTGTTTTTTCTTTATCAAAATAAATCGTGAAAATATTTTCAAAAATATTTTCATCTACAAATCTATTAATTTATCAATAAAATCAATTGACTTTATTCAATATTATATTTGTTTTTTAATATCATATAATATTTATACACCACTATCGTGAATCGAAATGGCCCCCATATTGTGCAATAAATAATTGTTATACATTGACATTATTGATAGTAATATCAGAATAATAATAAATATAAAAAACGAATTTATATTAATATACCAATTAATATTATTTGTTTACTAATTTAATTAATTGCATAAGACTGTTGGGCCTTTTCGTGAATCACAGACAATGGTTGTTGTACACAATGGCAAGGATAAAATGTGGACTATATGCAAAGATACTGATGGAAATGAAATGGAAAGGTGGCTCGACAAGGTGGACGATAGCAAGAGCAAATTAAAATGTGACCTCCTACCTTTAACGTCGTCGTCTTCAATTGTGGTGCTGCTGTCGGTTGATTCCTTCACTTGAGAGCCATCACCTTTCTTCGTGATGATGCTTGTTCGAGCTGGAGTACACGCAAATGAATTCAATCAATGACACAACCATTCAAATGATAACAATATATTTATAAAACAAAAAAATAGAAGAAAAAAAAAGTTTTCAATTTATAATAATTAATTTATGAGTTCATCATTTTTTTTAAACTTGATAAAGGTGAATGAAAATATATTACAACACTTTGTGAGCTTATTTGAACTTTAATGATTATTGTTAATATGAAATATTGATTGGAATAATAATTTTGTATTAAAGAAAAATTGTATGAATAATATAGGATATTATTTTTCTTGTTTATAATTTAGAAGATGAAATAAAATGAATATAGTAGTAGTTAGGATAATAAAAGGATAGTCAGACGATTGAGTTTAATGGGAATAGTGTATAAAATATATCCACATTAATATTCTGAATATAAAGATATATAAAACTGGCAGTAAATTCAAATGATTATTGTCAGACATAACAGTTGGCGTCAGTAAGTAGATTATACATGTTAAAATCAGAAAGTGGTTCATCTAATAATATTATATTGACTTGATATAAATGACAATATCCAATAAAACTTTTAGATAAAATATCATATCGTATAGTTATATTAAAAAAAAAAAAATAATAAACACATTTCCTCATGATCTTAATATTAAAATTAAATATATTATATTAATATTTTTTTAATTGTAAAGGAGGTACATGAGAATACCGTGTTTACATGCATGGAATTAGCGTGATTTATTTATTGAAAAAAACAATCACAATTACCATACGATATAAACAAATAAAGGTAATAAAGCATGTGCAAAAATGAATAATAAATTTATTGAATGGAATATTTAATTGTAGAAATTATAATTAAATACATTTTTATTTTTAATTTGAATGACTTTTGTTAAATTAAAATGCAGTGATATCAAACGACAAATTCTATCTTCTGAGATCTATTCAACTCGAGCTATTACACCCCGCTTATTCATGAGCATGATTTTTTTTTTTATTATCTTTTTCATCTTTATTTTTTGTTCATGCTTCAGGCTCCAAAAGAAAGAATAAATTTTCCGGGTTAAGATCAATCACGGCTATAACGAAAAATTTGTAGCAACATAAAATTCGTCAGTCAGACAGACAGTCAAGTCAAGAAAAATCTATATATTATGATATTCGATAGGAAAATGGGAAAAGTTTTATTTTTATTTCTTTCTTCTCCCCTTGACAATGGAATAAAAAAATTTTATTGCAAAAGATTTCAAGTAATGATGAAGTTACGAATGGAAATAAAATCATAAATTGCAATATACAATTAAATTAATTTCCATTGGCATTAATTAAAGAATAAAAAATAAAAATTTATCACCGATTAAATCTCGAAATAAAAATATTATTAATTAATATCCTGAAAGCATCTATTAAAATATAAAGCAAAATTTTTTTCTTTAAATATTCTTTTACTGAGATACAAATTAAAGTATATCAAAACGTAAAAAAAAAAAGTACGAAAATACTGTGACAGCTACAATAATGAAAAATTATTTGAATTCACGAGCGAACTATGTATATCAATTTAGACACTGAAGAATTTAACAAAATAAAACCAAAAAAAAAAAAATGTGCAACTGGGACAATCACGATTAACTCCCTCCAGAAACAAATTGTGTAACCCACTTTATTCTTTGTTCTACTAATTTAACCCATACTATAACAACAGTAAAATTGCGCAATATTCTTCCACAGTTATTGATTTTACAATAAATAGCGTCAACAACTTGTGATGTAATATACAAAATGAAGATATAGTTACTTCCGTCATTTAAGAAGTGAAATGAAACCAGTATTGAGTCTATACTCTGACAAGTTTAGTGCATGCAGTGTGTGTCATCAACTCCCTCTCAATCTAAGAGAATGATCGGTGTCTTTTAGTAAAGTTTATTACGTGAAATGAACGATTGTTTCTGGGTCAGTAGCGAATTTATATCAAGCCCCTTTAACAAATTTATCGAGTTGTTAAAACTATCTTCAAATTGAAATTACTTTTCAAGATGATACAATTTATAAATATTTCTCCTTTAGTTTAATTTATTTTTATTTATCCTTATTATAAAATATATTTCTTTGATGTTTATTTTCTTGTAATTTCTTTCTTTCTTTCTTTCATTTATTTATTTAAATCCCACTTGCACATTGATACATATAAATAATAATTAATCCAAATAATATTAAAAAAAAATTATATAAATATCAAATAGAAAATATTAATATTATATCATGCCTTTGATATAATAAATTAAATGGCCTGCATTAATATATTTTCAACAAAGGATAAAATTAATCATGCAAAAATAGTCAAGACATTTTATTGATATGCAAATAATTAATTTAATTGTTTACTATATTTTCTGTTTTATTTTTATTTCTATTCATTTAATTGTCAGGTTTACGTTTCAAATGAATGAAATAAATTATAATTGTATGCATTACTTGCTTTATCTATTGAATATTAAAAGCACATATGAACTATGTACAATGTAGTTTATGTATGAATAAAATTAATAAATAGATAAATAGATAAATAAATAAATAAATAAATAATAATATGTATGTATGAAAATATATAGATTTAAAAAAATTTTTGGTATAGTGCCTCCGACCCAGTTCACGCGCATGTGACATTAATAATAATAAATTGATAGATCCAGTCGGATAATGAAGGTAAGGAAAAAAAGAAATATATATATATATATATATATATATATATATGATTGATGTGAAACGTGAATAATTTGCAATGAGATAATGAACAGAGGATTTTTTTTTTTTTTTCACCGATTACGTGACTGCAATTTTTTTGTCATTATTTCTTTTGTTCATTATTTTTTTTCTCTCGTATTTTTCCTGTTTTTCTAACGCTTTCACATTGAAAGCCATCAAGGGGTGTCGATTTAATCAAAACAACACTTGTCTCCCACTCACCATACTTGCTCGTAAATCGCATGATTGTCTATTTCACTTTATCCCATCTTTATTCCAATTTCAATCGGCTAATTTGATTTCAAAGCCTATCCCACTCGAACATTTCGTTATTATATATATAGTTGAGCACGCGAAAGTGGAAAAAAATAACTAACTGTCACTCTTAATATTGATTTTTTTTTGTTTAGATTTATTATTTGTATTTTATTATTGTTTCTATGTGTGTCTTTTATTCTCTGAATTTTATGATGATAAAAAGAAAAGTTTTACACACGAGTATGGAAAAGAGAACGAATGCGAGATGAAAGTAGAGAAGGAAAAAAAAATAGAGAGAATAAAAAGTAAAATCCAATCTCTTGTATTATTAAAAAAAAAAAAAAGAAATAAAAAAATAAACGAAAGTCAATATTGGCGATAAAAATACTGCTCGACAGGAATAATTAATATGAATATTATTACAGTTTATGTAAATAATATGACCACGAAATAGTGTAAAACATCAAGATAAACAAAAAAATAGTAAGCAAAGTGAATTATTTTATAATGTAAAAATAAAAAATGTTTATGTGTAATGAAGCAATGAAGTTTAACAAAAAAATGAAGAGAAAAACAACAAACTGAAGAGGCAATGAAGAAAATCGTCCAGGCGTCCAATTAAGAATCTAATGATCTCTTTCTGTTTCCCTTTCTTCCTTCATTCCTCTTAGCCCGTCACTTATCCTCCTGAAGACTGTGTTCGTCCAACAAAAAGACAATAGGACAGGAGATTGATCGTTCAAATGAAGTACGTTGGAATTCATCTTTTAAATATAATTAAAATGACTTTTTCCATTTTTTATTTCTTTCAGAAGTAGATGAAAAAAAAAAAAAAAAAAATATAATAAAATTTGACTCGCAGAGATTTGTATAATTTTCCTCGAGCTTTCACATGATTGTGAGCAACGAGACTAAACGAGAAAATAAAATGGAAGTTGGAAGGTTGGAAATAAAAATAAAAAGAGAAAAAAAAAATGAATCGATGCAACCGATAGAGAGCTAAAATGAGAAAAAGAAAACGAGATAGAGAGGGATGAAAAAAGTAGTGAAGTTTATATATACGCGGTCTTTTGTCTCGGATCGAAGGTTATATTCACCACTTTACCAAGTGCACCTGCACACAGATTACTCGCCCATTTTTTTTTTTCCATCTTTATTTCCCTTTACCATCCGTCTCGGTGCCATTTATTTTTTCTGCCCCTTATATCCTAGTCAACGCTATTCTTTCTTCTCTCACCTTTTTATTATCGATCAAGCGTGTAATACGATAATGGCCACTGTCATTGACAAGTGTAATGTGAACGAGAGAAATGAGTAGAAAAAAAAAATACTACATAACGAACAAGAAGACGTACCGTATTGACAAGTGGAAAATACACGCTATCAATCTCAATGATTTGCCCTTATCACACTAGAATGCAAGGCTAATATTCACGTCATTTAATTTAAATAATTCTATGTATAAATATGTATTTAAAAGTGTAATCAATAATAAATAAATAATGTCTTTGAATAAATATTTAATTTGATAATTAATTGGAACTATTGATAAAAATATTTGGAATACAAAATTCATCTAGGTTTAATGATTTAATATTTTTCAATTCATTGAGTATAATTTTAATTTAATTTTCTTGATAAATATGTATTTGTTAATTTAGATAAATATGAATTTATTAATTAAATTTAATAATTAATTGGAACTATTGAAAGAAATATTTAGAATAAAAAATTATTCTAGGTTTAAAGATTTAATATCTTTAAATTCATTGAGTATAATTTTAATTTAATTCTCTTGATAAATATGTATTGGTTAATTTTGATAAATATGAATTTATTAATTAAATTTAATAATTAATTGGAACTATTGAAAGAAATATTTAGAATAAAAAATTATTCTAGGTTTAAAGATTTAATATCTTTAAATTCATTGAGTATAATTTTAATTTAATTCTCTTGATAAATATGTATTGGTTAATTTTGATAAATATGAATTTATTAATTAAATTTAATAATTAATTGGAACTATTGAAAGAAATATTTAGAATAAAAAATTATTCTAGGTTTAAAGATTTAATATCTTTAAATTCATTGAGTATAATTTTAATTTAATTCTCTTGATAAATATGTATTGGTTAATTTTGATAAATATGAATTTATTAATTAAATTTAATAATTAATTGGAACTATTGAAAGAAATATTTAGAATAAAAAATTTATCTAGGTTTAATGATTTAATATTTTTAAGTTTCTTGAGTATAATTTTAATTTAATTCTCTTGATAAATATGTATTTGTTAATTTAGATAAATATGAATTTATTAATTAAATTTAATAATTAATTGGAACTATTGAAAGAAATATTTAGAATAAAAAATTTATCTAGGTTTAATGATTTAATATTTTTAAGTTTCTTGAGTATAATTTTAATTTAATTCTCTTGATAAATATATGTATTTGGTAATAAAAATAAACAAAGGAGGAGAGTATTCATGTATGTACATCAATTAAATGCATTTATACATAGATACATGGATAGATAATGTATAAATTTATCTATATAGATGCGTGTGACATTCTACTATTATTCAAGAATTCTATTTGTGGAAACCAGTCCAAGGAAAGATACAATTTGCATGTGCACCAGTAATTAATTCGAAAATACGAACGAAAATGAGATTAATATTGACAAAAAAATCAAATTCAACGCGAATTGTACATCAAATTATTTGTAAATTAATTGATTAAATTTTTTTTATCTTTCACTTTACTAAAGAATGAAGAAAATTTAGCATTTATTTATATGTAAAGTTTATTTATTCGATTAATTATATTAAGAAAAATTGTTAATAAAAATAATAAAAAATTATTACAATTTTTTTCTAGGAATTAATTTTTGTTTTATTTTTTAAATATCAGCATAAAAAATTTATCATCGAATGAATGATGTATGGATATCACGTTGAACATGACTCAACAACGTTGTAATTTTGTTGAGTAGAATAATTTTTACATCAGATTGTGATATAGATGTAGTAAAACTGGATGGACGAAAAGGGATTGGAGTTTCTAATCCCCTTCTAATACCGGACGTGACTCTCAGAAATGCAATTTTGATATATAGATCGACAATCGCATTGAGCCCAATCTCACGTGCAGTTAATTCCTAGATATTGGAAATGACGGTCAGTTTGAATAAATACTGACCGATTGCCAACCGATTTCCTCCGACAAAATCAAAGTGAACCAAAAAAATAAATAAATAAATAAATAAATTAATGTATAAATAAACTTCGAAATTTATCAGAGTCCCTGAACAATCCTTCGTCATTGAAATATAAATAATAATAACAGAAAAAAAAAAAAAATAAATGATAATTTGAAAAAAATCTCAAATATTTTCATGACATGAAAATATATATTTTTATTTTTTAATTAAATATATTGCAATGGATACGTGCAACAATGAATTTTTTGAGATGTAAGTGTATAGTGCAAGTACATCAGACACGGAATAATGGGATAATTATATACTTTCAACGATCAATTTACAAAATACTATGTCACATTAGGTATATAACAATATTAATATACTGACGATCAATATATAAATTCTTTATAATTTTTTTTTTTTTCATGTAAACATATATGAATGGGAAATATTTTGCATAAAATAACGAACACAAATACGACAATGTGAACATGTATTTTTAGTTTTTTGTTTGTCACGGGGAATGGTAATGCAACGATAAATGAGGTGAAGGGTGTATTCAAAAGGATTTTATCAAATGCAACTGGTCGAACTGCACGTGGCACTGAAGAGGGCCGGAGGTACTCACCTTGTGCATCATACTTACAAAAGTTCCGCGTCGCGATCATTGTTGTTAAAATTGCGCCCTGTTAAACAGATAAAAAATAATCCAATTAGATTAAAAAAAAAAATTTTCTTTTCGTGCTTCAACACTTATTAGTATTAAAAACAAATATTACATTAAAAAAAGAAAATAAAATATTAATTTAAATTATAATTATACAAGAAAAATTGATGAATTATTTTCTAAACCTCATTTTTCATCGAGGAATTATCATGTTGTTTTTGGTTTGTAAATCCAAATCTTTCTTTGATTTTTTCCATATTTTCATCAGATCTATCCTCTCTATAAATTGAAAAAAATTCCTCGTAATAACATCGACGGCAAATACTTGCATTACAACAAAATAATCGAACGAATGTGTCGCACATTAAAGAAAATAAAAAAATTACAAAACTAAAAATTTTTCAGTATATAAATATAATAATATAATTTAAAAAATATATATAATCATAGTGCTACTGATCTCATAATAATTGTAACGATAAACTCTTCAACATTCCATTATAAAGCACCGTGGCAAATATATTTAAACAAATGATAAAATAAAAAGTCAACGCAAATACAATTGAATAAGTTTGACACACGACAGCAACGGGTCAACAACTCAAAGAACACTGAAACTATCATCCACTCGTTACATTCTCCTGTATAGTATATGATACGCAATATCGTATAACAACATTGTGTTAGTGTTTCATCAAAAGCCTACGTTCGAATAAGAGGGGCGAGATAGACGTCTTTGATTATACAATACAACAGTATTTATTACGCGTTTGAATACAAGTTGGCAAGCGATATTTGATCAAGTGTAACATAGAACATTTTATCTACAGTCTATAATAAAATATTAACTCAATAATCAATATTATATGAATATAATTCAGGTGAAGGTTTTTTAATTAAAATTTTACTTAAAGATAAAGTGAAAAATGATATGAGGTAAATATATTTTGGCTAATAGAAATTTATCGCAATATTATCGTATCAGAAATTCACCTATAAAACATCATACTGATAAATGTCTCTAACTATATATAAATACTGTTATGTATATGTGTTCACTGTTCATGTAGTATTAGACTATGTATTTGCATGTGAGTAATGTAAACGAGTGAGTCCAAACTGACAATTTCCAAGGTGTCCTCAATTAAACTAAATTCCATTTGACCCCATGTCACTTGATCGAATTATCGTCATTATGCAATGTAAATGTCAGTGTCGTCGTACTCGCAACCAAATGAATGCAGTAACCACTAATAATTATTCCCAATATATATATATATTTTTTTTTGCATTAAATTACCATGTTATTCCACGATAGAAAATAATTCATTAATTTTCCTATCTCTTCTTGATTTTGTTAAATAAATTAATCAATTTCTCGTTTTGTTATTTTTATAATTTTGAAAACTAAAAGAAAAATATTATTGTATTAGAAATAAATTGATAAATAATTTTATATTTTAAAACTTACTTTTAATTTGCGTCTTGCGTTGAATTTCTTCAAACAATCCACGGTCTCTTGTCTGTGCACCACTGATGCCACACGTTCACGTTGCTGCAGAAGATAAAAAAAGAAATGAAATTAAAAATCACAGTTAGCTATTTATTTAATTCTTACAAATTGGAATTGAATAAGTTTTATTGAATTGACAGTACAAAATTAATTATTGAATGAAGAAAAATATACTTACGCAAATCCATGGATGCCTAAGTGCTTCACTTGCTGTTATACGCCTCGATGGACTCACCGTTAACATTTGATTAATGAGATTTCTTGCTTCTGGTGTCACAGTGTCCCATTCAGGACTTGGATACTGCAACACACATATATAATGTCAATGAAGTGAATAAAAATTAAATTGAACTAAATTAACATGCTCAAAAAAAAAAATAATAATAAAAACAAAATTGAATATTAAAAAGAAAATAATTAATGTTACTATTATTTTTTTTTTTTTAACTTACGTCATATGAACCATTTTTAATTTGTCCATATAACCGATGTTGATCCTCATCCCAAAATGGAGGATAGCCAACAAGAAGAATGTATAGGATAACACCGCACGCCCAAATATCAACTGGTTTTCCATATGGTTCTTTTTTCAGAACTTCTGGACTGAGGTAACCAGGCGTACCAGCAAAACCTTTTAATTTATAATTAAAATCAAACATTATTACACGATAATTTAACATAAACAGCATTTTTTTATTTACAAAATTCAATACAATTCAAGCAATGAATAATTTTATGGAATAAATAAATTTTTTAGATTAATATTTCGATTATTTTTTATATATTTATAATTTTATAGTTTTAATTTGTAATAAAATATTTGTCTGATTTATTTTGCTTTGAATATTGTATTTGAATATATTTATTTGATTTCTTTCATTGTATTTCAATTACTTTTGTGTTTATTTATAAAAAAAAAAAAAGTAAGAGAACAAAAATGATAAATACTGACTTACCGTACCACGCCTGTGCGTCTCCTTGCATTTCAATTGCTAGTCCAAAATCTGCTAATTTAACAGCTGCACCTTTTGCTTTACTAGCGAGAAGAAGATTCTCAGGCTGTAAAAATTAATGAAATAAAATTTAGTAATAGAAAAAAATTAATTTTCCAGTAAAATTATTCATTATAAAATTGGATTTATTTTTTAAAAATTACCTTCAAATCTCTGTGAACAATACCATTGTGATGGCAGTGATGGACACTTTCCAAAATTTGTTGTATGCAATGAGAAGCATCAGCTTCACTATAAAATTCTCGAGCAACAATATCTTCAAAAAGTTCGCCGCCAGTGACTCTAAAATAATAAATAAAAAAAAATAAAATCAATAAAAATTAATTTAAATAAATTTTTTTTTTATTCATAAAAATTTATTATTCACATTCCTGTCAGTCAACCATTAATTAATTAAAGAACTAAATCATCACATATTGTCACGAAATATACAATATTCAAATCAACATTAATATTTAATTATAATTATAAAAATACAGTGAAAAAAATAAAAAATAAAAAATTGTTCATTTCATAGTAAAATTTGTCGTTTAAATATTTGTTTATTATAAAAGAAATATGTATATATCAATCAACTGTTCCATTTCAAATAGATTATTTGACATTAGAAATATATTTATATTTTTCAAAAACAAATATAACTTTGAAGTTTATGAGAAATAAAATCGGATGAAATAAATTCAACCCCAAGTTTATATATATGAGAATAATAACGCAATTTTATTATTTTTCATTATGAAATTTTATTCAGCCCATTGAATTGAATAATAAAATGCATTCGCACATTCTCTTTGAAATTCTTAATGACTATACAGCACACATATACATATTGAATGTGTTTAGTTTAATTCTAAAAATAAAATCTTTATTATTACTTACAGGTCGAAGACGAGGTAGTGGCAATTTTCTTCCTGTATACTTTCGTGTAATCGTACTGTAACACACAAACAAAATGAATAATTAACCAAGTAATAATTATAATTTTAAAAAATAAAAAACTATTTAAAAACTATACTTTTACGTATATTTATTTTTTTACTTGCATAGAAATTACTTATCATACATTTTAAAAGTACTTTTACAAAGCTTTTCAAGTATTTATTTACCGTTGGTAAATAAAAAATATATGTAAATAACACAAGCATGTACAGAATTTTAATAGTAAAGTTCAGAACTTAATAAAAAAAATTTTACATTTCAAATTCAATCATTTACAATAAAAGTTTATTTTATTTTATTTTAATTCACTTTTATTTATCTATTTATTTATTTATTTGTTTATTGTATTATCAATATATAACCTGTAATGGTGATGCAAAACAATATGTACAAGTTCATTAATTACAAATAATTTCATGTAAATATAAATGAATTACCAAAATATAATGTAATGCAATCTGTTCACTAAGGTCCAATAAACTATTCTGTACTATTCCAACAGATATATACGTACATATGTATTTAAACTATATACAAGTGTATGCAGAGTCAATTACATACTCCAGTGTAATATAATACCCAGAAGGAACTCGAGCAATCAGACATTTATTTAAATCAAAAATAAAATAATCACGTTCAATATTCGTAAACATAAAAATTAATTACTAAAAACACAATATTAAAAAATAAAAAAATTCGTTCACCATTACAATATAATTTTTTTAATTATAAAAATTACATATTCTATCATATATATATTTTATCCAATTAAAAATCAACGTTCCAATCTAAATAATTGATTAAATAATACGTATTTCAATTATATGGTGTAAATATATATTTCTGTACATGTGTATATGCGACTGAGTTATAATCAAATTCCTATAACTATTCTGTCATAAATTAATCGACGAATAAATTAATATTCACATTGAATATGACATTGAATGACAGACATGGCAATAGCTTAATAGAAATCAATAAACTCAGGCAAGCAACACCATATATTGTAATTCGAAAAATTCAATTGAAATGTAAAAAAATGAAATGTAATACGATAGAAAAAATATACATACAATCATATATATGTATATATTTATGAATTTGAAAGTGAGGGAAAGGAAGCACAGTATTCAATACGTAAAATCGAACATGGATATAAATGTGGGGATGGTAAAAGAGATGAAAGAGTAAAAGTGAATCACTTCAAAAGAAGAATTTAATATCAACGACGACGATGCGCAACAGGGTCATATTTCCCTCGAGGAATATATATATACTATCCAACCACTCAAAATCTATATAAATATACATATACTGTACATGTCAAAATTTTTGTTTAAATTGTGAAATAAAAATATTCAATCGATAACATTTCATGTGTAATTTTTTGAACAAAGTAGGTATTTGTTATATGTTAAAATCTAGATTTTGAAGAGTGGAGAATTTATACAAAGCACCGAAGAAGAAGAGAATATGAAGGAATATGACGAAAACAAAGAAATGAGGAAGAAGAAGAAGAAGAAGAAGAAGAAGAAAAAACAAAACGTATTGATCTTATACATAGCGTGCCACACCTCAGTCTTTTTACAGAATTTTTATCTTCATTTCCTATTTCTCGTCTCTGCCATTTACAGGCACATTATTTTCCAATGCTCATTAATGTTTATATAAATATATATTTATATAAATGTATTGATGCATTGTTGATACATATGTGCAGGAAAGAAATAAAATTTATAGATGCATTGAGCGTAATGTATATCAAAAATGTTTTGCAATATTTACTTTTCAGTGTTTGTGAGGCATTAAATTTTATATAAAAGCGAATTTCGTTGTGAAATGATCGACGTTATGTGTCGAATGAACGTCATCATTGCTTGATGAAAGTATTGCGGTCTATGTATTATAAATATTCTATTCGTTCTTGACAGTTTATACATATATGTGTACTATGCGTTTGGTCATGGCTCAGAGAGCAATGAACATCGTCGACGTTATATCGATCCTCTAAAGCCACACCTCAGTGCTCCTGTGTCGGTGGTGGTGCAAGAGGAAAAATTGATTACTTTTAAATTATTCATTCATTTATATTTTTCTTCATAGATATATTTATTTATTTATTAAAGACCCGAACTAATTAATCATACTTTTCATCTATTGATTCAACAATTAGATAACTATAATGACCATAAACAAAACAAAAAAAAATGAACAATAACTAAATAAAGAATAAATAAATTAACTTTTGAGATTAGAAAAATAGTTTTATTCAAAATATAAATGAAAATAATTTTTTATCTAAATAATATATTTTATTTCTTCTTTGAAAATAATTATCAACATTGAATAAATAAATTATTTATATAATTTTATACACGTGTTTATTTTTTTTTCTTTTTCTTTTCAAAGTAATCTTTATTTGTGAGTGAGAAAAATTATTATTTAATAATTATGACAGATTTTGTGTGCAGAAAAAAATGCTACCAAAGTACTGACACAATTTTAATTTTTCGACAATATAAATATACTATTTGTGTGTATTTGTGTGCGTTTATACTCACATGTATACGTATGCACAAATGTGTAAAGTATTTTCGTTGTAAAGCAGCAGAGCTGTCCGTCGGTCTAGTTATTTATCGACGTGTACGCGCGTGTTCGTTGTTCAATTGAACACCGTGCGATGAATAAAAGACATGAAAAAGGTGAACTATATTTTGCGAAAGCTCACGTCCTCCTAAGATATATATATATATATATATATTTACATGCGTCATTGCGAACGTGTCATTGAGAATGAGCGTTATGAATTATGAATAAGGGCAAATAAATTTGTATGGAAAAAAATCAGATAAAAATTATATTGCAATATTTATTTAAACTGCTATTGACGTTTTATTATTATTAATAAATTTATTTAATCAATTTTCAATGAATGGAAATACGTATTGATGTTTATATAAATTTTTTTTTATACTTGTAAACATAAATTTATAGTAAAAAATATTTTTAGGATATTAATATTGAAGATAAAATTGAATATTTGAGTTATCAATGGTCTTTTGTGTATTATTTGGTTGTTATTGTTTAATTTTTTATTGTGTCGTGTGGTAAATTGTCCTGGGTGAAGTTAAGATTGTTGATATTAGATCAATATAACAAGTTCTGGAACGTCAAGTGTGAAGTCTATGGATAATGATACTTCTTTCATCGTGCACGTGACTAAAAATGCAAAAGTCAGCGCCTTGTCTGCTTTATAGAGCAACACTATTTATAAAAGATATGATGAATCTATATTCACTGACACTGTACTCATTTGTGTTGGGATTAAAAGCCATTTTAAATATCATAAAAAATCCTCTCCATCATTTTTTTTTTTTTTTTTTTTTACTGCCTCTCAAAATTTACCATCCTACAAAATTGTTCTACATTCTAGAAACTTCATAGTGTTCATTCAAGTTTGTCATACACGTGAAACTCAGCAATATATTTAAAACACCTGACATAAATAATTTCAGTGATAAATAAATAAAAAAAAAATTTTTTTTTTTGACATTTCTGAAATTTAAAAAAAAATTTTTTTCTAATTTTTTACACAGTCTTATTTTTATGACACACACTAAAAAAAAAAAAATACTTTAATAATTATATTTTATGTATGAATAAAATAGAGATTTAAAATTATTTTCATTATAGATTTTTTTTTCTTTTTCTATTTTATTTTTCATATTTATTTATTCATTATTTTTAACATTTCCATATGTTAATCTGCCTCAGATAACAATAGTAAATTAACACTCACTCATATCCAATGTATCAAATGTCAAGCAATATATAATAAAACTTTGAATATAATTTATTCTTCATTTATTATTTCACCATATTTTATTTCTCTCAATTATTTCCTATTCCCACTAGCTTTATTCATGTTTGCATATAGTGAAAAATAAAAATAAAATAAAACCCGAGACTTATTTTCGCTCGGTCAATGCCAAGAATCCAATAAAAAAAAAAAACGAAACCAATTCAAACGATAAACATAACAATACGCGAAAAAGAAAGTGATATTGAATAAAAACAAAAAAAAAAAAAAGCACAACAAATCAAATAAGATAAAAACGAATATGCAGTCTCGTGTGCACAACTTATTCCCTCGACCTTTTGCATGTCTCAAGGCTATTACATATAGTATACATAGATACACATACTATTTACTTCATTTCGATTATTTCCTCAATTTTCTAAAATTGAATTAATAATAAATAATCAGTACACCAATATTTTACAATTTAATCATATCAATAAAAGATAAATTAACACAAATTCATCCAACACTTTTACAAATAAATAATCTTCAACATTACACAATCAATTTTTATTAATCAATTATTACGTTCTATTAATACATATCTACACATTTATATATACACATAAAAGTTTCTCTCCCTTTAACTACATAATAAAAAAAAAAACATTTATCGTGCTGACAAAATACAAAATAAAAGTGTATAAACGATAATGATGATGTAACCAATTATTATACACCAACAATCAAAACAATAGGGAATTTTATTTTCCAAAAGGGATACACGATCAATCACACAAAAGCATAGATGAAAAAAAAATATCTACACATACATATATACATTGATGAAATACAAAACAAATTGAACAAAATAATTAAAAGCTCATGTCATTGATTTTTCTCACTGGATATTTTTTGTTTTCTAGTTTTAAATTGTTGGACAAAACGATTTGACAATAAAAAAAAAATTTCCAACGTTTTATATATCTATTAATGTGTGTTAGTTTATATATATATATATATGTATAAATATATATGTGTATGTGTGTATGTAGTTATCAAGTATATTGAATAGCCGGTCCACTATGTCGTATTTCAATTTGTATTTATCGACACTTTGACGAATCAGGGCCAATCATTGCAATGAGTCTCATGGTGTGTATACATTTCATTTGTGTCCTTGATGATAAATACGCGCCCGACAATAGCGAACAAAACGCCTGACATAAATATCAAATATGTATGTGTATACAAAATGATATATACGTATATGTGTATATGCAAATTTGAATCGAGTGCGAAGCATATCAGTCTCATTGATATTCAACAATTGTGCAAATGCTTGTTTATTAAAATATTCATCTTTGCAAATGATGATTTAGTTGTATTCATATAGCAATTATATATCAGTTCATTAATTTTATTTATTTATAAATTAAATATTATTTATTTATTTTATTTAATTATTTTATTTTGTTATCATTTATTTATTTATCTAGAAGAATTATCACTTACCAATATTTGGATGTTGTAATTTTCTGCATATTCGTGCTTCTCGTTCGAGCTTTTGAAAATCTGGAAAACAAAAAAATTAAAATATAATTTATTAAACAATTTGTAATATAAAATTAATTTAAATATTTTATTAATATTACTGTAATATTATAATATTTTATTATTTATGTGCTTAAAGTTTTATATTATACATTGTTTCAATTTATTATTATTGATATTGGAAAAGTTTTTTTTTTTTTGTTTTTAAATACATTTATGAATATTTGTATTTTTTTTTTCTCTGTGAAATTCTATTAAATGACCGAAGAACTTTTCGTTGTGCTTTAGGTGAGGTTGTATAGACGTGAAAGTTTTCATGAAAGAGAACATGTTCATCGTTCAATGGACTTTGACTATTAAGTCGTTCTCTTTCTTATACGCTCAAACCATATAATATAGTCAGTAATCGTTTTCTATATGCACAATGAAAAATCAATCTGTTGCACGTGACCTAATCTCAATGTCTCCCATGATAGAAATCAAAAGTTTCAAGTTCTTATTCAAAGCATCATGATGGACTTTCGAATCAACTCAACTAATTGAAAATGAATGGAAAAAAATAAAGAAAAAAAGAAAAAAAAACGGAGAATAATGCAAAGGAAAAAAATAAATGAATTTTTTTCTTTTTAAAATTGAATTTTCTATACTTCTTTTTTATTTCTTTTATCAATTTATTTTTCAGAGATCAATTAATATTGATTATAAAATACTATTGGATTTCTTTTGTCTTTTTTCAATGATAATTTATTATACAATTTTATATAATACGTGGAGAAGAATGCATTTAATTTTGGACATAGAGGTATCTCCGTTAACGAATGAATATTATTAAAGCGATTGTGGAACCCGAGATTCCGCTAGCCAAAAATAACGTTAAGCAAACGCACTCATACATGTACCTACTACTGTATACTATACTATACACTTTGGTAAATGGTGCGACCTCATATATAATGCTGACGACGCAGATAATGTTTTCGTGGATCGTTGCAGCCATTGACGAATAAAAATAACACTAGGACCACCGGTTTGCGTGACCGCAAGTAACTTATTTCATATTTCACTTTCTTACAATCTTCCTTGAATGTTCTAAACATTGTCCTCATAGTTCAATGAACGACATTTCAAAAATAATAATAGATATTTATTTATAATTATTTATCATCGTAATATAATTCATTTGGGTCAATGGGAATATTAATTTTTATTATTTAATAATTTCTTTCTTTTTTATTTTTATACAAAAATGTGATAAGATTTTGGAACAATAGATGAGAAAATGAAAAACTGAATGTAGAATAGAAGAGAGAAAAAAAAATTTTACAAGAAATGAAACATAAAAAAATAATTAAAATATTTAAATGAAAAAAAAAAAAGAGGCAAATACTGAATAAAGTGAAGAAATTCTTGTCAATGCTTTAAATTGAAAAATAAGTAAATAAATAGATGTTTAAATAAATAAATAAATGATAAAATAAATAAATAAATAAAGCACATAGTGAGAATGAGAGAAAAAAAATGGAAAATTCATGCAGGAAAAGGTGAAGCAAAAAAATATGAAGTGGCAGAGAGAAAAAAAATTATGAGAATTGAATTTGCCATAGGGGGGGTAACAAGCAACCCTTGTTTGTCCTAAACTCGTTATCAGCCGAGGTTTCTACACACTTCGTTTAGATGAAAAAAGCACAAACACACACACACACACACCCTACACTAACCCCATCAAATCAAAATCCCCGTCGTACACAAATGCAAACTTGTAAACTCAATAACAAAAAAAAATAAAAATAAATAAATACATAATCAAAATGAAAAAAAAAAAAGGAAAACAAGTTCAATTATTTCCACTTTCAACAAAATAAAATTCAATACACACAAACACACACAATAAATAAAAATATAATAAACCAATCGAAAATAAGGAAAATAAAAAAAAATAATAAATCAATATCGAAGATGAAAAAAATTGACGTAAATTAATTCTGATAACGGAAAAGCATGCAAGTGTAAATGTTATATATATATATATACTTATAATATATTTATTCACACATACATATATATTTAGACGAGCCACCAATATCGAAGTTGAAAGGTATGAAATATATAGGGGAGAGTGAACTGTGTACGTCAGTGGCAGCCACGCGGTATAATATAACAGACTCGGTGATGAACGGGTCGAGCGGGCACTGGGGCAAGGTCGTGACGACGCAACGAGAACTGGAGAGCGAGATGAACGAGCAAGTGAGATGGGCAAGAGACATCAGCATTATATATATTACAAAATTTCATTCTACTTTACTCATATGCATCTGCAAGTATATGTTATATTATTTTTTATTCTACATATTTAATAAGGTAACTTTGTCAATTTGAGTTTTCCTATTTTGCATTATTATATATATTTATATATAACTATTATGTTTCCTATATTAATTTCCATCTATTTCTGATGATGACAATGACGATGACGAGTAGCACGGGATGTTAAGAAATGAAAGAAAAAAAAATAGAGAGAAAGAAAGAAAGGAAATTGGTAAATGGAATTGAAGATAACTCAAGAGTGTAAACGCAATTTGATTTAATTTTTTTTTTTTTTCATTTCGTGAAGGATTCACTCTTGAGATTGCTGCGAAAAAGTAAGAAATAAATTTACTCCTACATTCAATCGACAGTCTATTAATAATAAAATTTTTTTATTCTCATTTTGTAAATAGTACAGAAAAAAAACGAGAGAAAAGAATATTTATTTATTTTTTTTTTTGTAGTATAAATTAATATTTATATTTACTAATATTACATTATTCATATTGTTTTCTTATCTGAATACCTTATTTCCACACTGAGCATGTATAATAATATATACATGTAAGGTATATTTATTTATAAACATGATTTAAATGCAAGGAAAAAAAAAAATAAAACAAATGTCAATGAATTAATAAATATGGGACTTTATGAATTGTAGAATTGTCAAATTGAATTACGGATTAAAAGCGAATAAGATGACACGCATTCATTACACAAGTGCCCATGTGCGTGACCCATGACACAACAAATTCTCAAACACGATTGTGAATTGACACGCAATCTTAAAACCGCACATGTGGCGCCCGCGCATAAATACATATCTCATATAAATAAATCACATCAATATATCTAAATCCGCATGTCCTGTCTACTTGAAATAATCAATCAAACATCTACGTTCTAATATTCTATTTATATAAAAAAATATATACAGCAATTTTTTTACTTATTTTATTTTATTTTTTTCTATTTTTCAATGAACGCGATTTTTCATAGTTCGCATGAATATCTAAAAATAAATGACGCAAAGTTGGTATTTTATGAGGCGTAAATATGTCGATGAAGGATATGTATGTATATATTTATATGTACCATGTATTGCGCATAAGTATATAAACTTTCTTCTTATAGTGATATATATATTGACTTGCTTGTTTGCTTACTTTTGCTCCATTACTATACAACCAACAAACGCATAGCTTTACTAACTCGATAAATAGCGCAATGCGCGCTGCCGTTTATCGGATAAGCCACTTTTGCCTCGTTGATTGATACGATTATAACACTCGTCTGGCTTCGAACACCTCTTGACGTCGGTTATATATTTTAAAGACTCACCAATCATCAATTTATTATTATCAAATATAATTTACATATATTAATCATGTATTGTTTTTTTTCTGTGTTATTTTATTCGGGCGAATGTATTTTTTATTATTTTATATTCCATGAAGACTTTTTGCGTTATTTTTATCGATGTTTTTGTCTCGGTATTAACCAAATACAATTTTTTAATAGTCTAAAATGGTATATTTAGAATTTTTATGAACGATTTAGAAGATTTAACGTTATTTACATACGATGGAATTTTTGGCATTATGACAATACATTTTAATGAACGTATATTTAAATATTATGCTCACTTGGATCTAGCCTTCCATTATCATTTTATAATGTCAAACAATTTGAATAATCAATTGATAAAGTCATTGAAGAAAAATTTTAATTTTCTATTTATAAAATATAATTATTCTGTATTATACTTTAAATCTATAATATTTTTTCTTTCGAATTTCACTTTATATTAAAGAAGTAGTTTAAGAAGTAAAATTATTTATCTAACATTAACAAATTTATATAATATATAAATGAGATTTCAAAGTAGCTTTTTGGCGCATGAAATATTATTATAATAATGTAAATATTAATCATACGAAAAGGTATATAATTACTCATAATTATTAATAAGAAATTGTTAATAATAAACATTCATAATAATCGTAAAATATTTATCTAAATATATATTTATGTTTAAAATTATTAATTCTAGTCATAACAATCATCAAAGAGAGAACGACGTCATTTTGGCTTAAAGTTATTGTAATAAATTAAACAATATATACCAAACACTCACTATAAAAAATATTTATTTACCTCTTTGCGATAATTTTCTGGTATTAATGACCTTGGCTGCAAATTCCTGTCCAGTACTTTTCTGAACACATCTTCGAACGACTGAAAATGCACCTCTGAAAATAAACAAAATAAAAATACCAATTAATACACATCAATAAATAATTAAATATATATATTTTAAATTAATTATGATTTTGTGTTTAAGTAATATTCAGTGGAAAGTTTAGTACAAAGTTAATAAGCCCAATAATCGTTCATAAATTTACCAATAAATAATATTAATTCAATTGATCATAAAGTTTTTGAACTTTATAAAGAGTAAACATTTGGATTTGTGTCCAATATTTATAGTACAATACACATCGTGTTTAAAGCGCATTGACTTCAGCGATGTGGAAAGTAAACTTTCATCAGTTATTTCCCCAGTCCTCTCTTGACTTTGGCACAATACATACTTACAAGGTACATGAAGTGTTTGTAAATATACATATTATATTGAATGTTAGACAACAACACATTTACAAACTTCACTTTGGCTTATTTTGCCATCAAGTGGAAGGAAAAAATGTCGAGAAAAGTGTGATATAAAACTGAGTGTAATGATGACGAATAAAATGTTTGGACATTATCGTATTGAAGCACACAACGCCTCGAGGGATTTTTCTTTTTTATTTTATCCTTGCCTTCGCACAGTCGTGTCAAGCGTTGACGAGGGATCAATTGATTGTATGAAAAGTTTAAGAACAAAGAAAAAGCTGAAGAGAAGTTGACATGAGCAAAAAAAAAAAAAAATTTGAAAAGCATTTGAAAATGTCAACTGTCAGTGAAACGACTTAACAAAATTTATTTGCCATTGAATTTACTTATTTAATGTTATATTTAAAATAAAAGCTCGTGGTGAATATAAATTAAGGAATGAAAAATAAAATAGATGATGTATATTTGTATATTAGTTTACATAATGTAATTAAAGTTGAGAAATAAATATGACGAGTGGTAGAGGAGAATTTCTAATTTAAAAATTAATTGAGAAAATTGTGTAGATGAAATGTGGGTTGTGTGTTGAGAAGTCCAATGGATAAATGTTGGAAAAATATAAAAAACCATTTTTATAACTGTCTCACAAAGTAATTTAATGAACTGTATGACAAGAACAATTTTTCTTTCTACTCTACAAATCATTTCATCATTTTTTTACTACACGTGTCTTTAGTTTTTCTGTCTTTGTGTTATTTCTAAAACAAACATTTCTTTATACACAAATATTTACAAATTATTTGTTTATTTTCTCTCAACTTTACAAAAATAAATTCCTACTTTATTTTTTTTCTTTTTTAACCAAACTTTGTATTTTTATTATATATTTCAAAATGTATTCAAATTTGTCCTATAGCTTTGCTAAGGCATATAATAAATATCTATTTATCTATTTATCTAAATAAACAAATAAAGAAAAAAATTCAAACCTCAAATTAAATAATAAAATTATAAAAGGTGAATTAAAATATTATATTACTTTACTTATTAATCACAATTTTATCTCCAACATCAAAAAATGAACATTAAGAAAAAATATATAATTTAAATAATAATAATTTTAATAAAATTGAAAATTTATAAATATTTTTCTCAACAAATAATTACCCGAACAAAAGTACACATATTTATTAGAGATCTCTAAATTTATGATATTTTATACAAAATTAAATATTCAACTTCAATATATTCACCGTGAAATTGAATAGGGTGAAAAAGCAGAAAATAAATTAAACACTTTGTGGTAGATTCGTTTGACCAATGGATTTATTAACTAGGCCAGAAAGGTTACGTCAACAAAAACCCATTCACAAATATATATATACACACACACACACACATTTATATATATATATATATATACTGTTTAGATGCATTTACACTCAATGAATAAATACATAGGACACACACTGCAGTAGAGTAAAGTATATAGCGATGAGACCTTCAAAAGGCCGACGACCACACGCTACAAGATTGAGTCCACTTTATGCATTGTACTGCATAAACTTTGGACACATAAACAAAGAAGTCAACTGCATCACAGCGAAATCTCTAAAGTTGTATCAGTGAAAAATAAATTAACAATTGAATAAGTAAATCAGTAACATTATTTTCTCACATGAATATATCCTTTTATACAAATTAATAATTAAATATTAATTTATTCCCTGCATTAATTCTATACCTATATATATATACATATATATATATATATATTATTAATTTATTATAATTATTCAATATTAATATCATTTATTAATAATGTATTCAAATATTTTTGGCAATAATTTATTTGAGTGTAAAATAAATTTTTTTAAAACGAATATATAAATTGAATTAAATTTTGTTGAATATATTAATAATATTTTATGTATTATTTACTTTGTTATTATATGTATGTGAAATAATACTTCAATATTGATATAAGAACATGGCATATTTGTTTCTCTAAAAACATTCAGACAACGAGAGCTTGAACGTGGAGAAGAGAAAAGCTTATATATTGATCTCTTATACCCTTCGTATAAGCTTACAAACAGTCTCTCAATCTCTCGACCCATATTTTCATACACCCCTGTGAGTATTCAGGTCACCATGATAAAAATATACAGGAATATATGCATACATATATACATAAAGTAAAAGGCTTCCTCGTCGTATACATATTTACAAATTTTTTTTTTTATTTTACTCACAAAATAAAATGGAATAGATACTTATTGCTTTTTATATTTTTATTTATATTTGTTTCGGGACTTTGTTCTTTTTTATTTTCACAATTTACAACCGGAAGTATTTTATGTATATACATTATTTATAAATTGACAGTGTGGTTATTATTATTATTTTTCAGTTGTGACAATATATTGTAAAGAAATTTTATGCACAATTGTGCAATTCAGAGAAAAAATAAATAATAATGAATATTATTTAAAATTATACGATGTTAAATTTTATGTAGACGAGAATACTTTTTAATATTTATATTTTTGTTTTGTTTATTATCAAAACATATAGTGAGTCTTGAATAAATAATATTTTTTTTTATATTATTTTATTTTCTGAGAAGAAGAAAAATGTTTGAAGTGAATTTTATGCTGAAAAGACGACAATTAAATTAAATTTACCCTCTGTATGTGCATGACCCAACTCTCAAGTCCTTCCATGTACATATAGTACACTATATACATGTATAATAATGCATACAAGTACGTTTGTGTAGATACGTCAATATATTCATGCAATTTGTGAAAACTATACAAAAATTTCTTATTCATTTTTGCTTTTATGAAAACAAACTTATTTCCTTCTCCATTATTTTCTTTTTCCTCTGAATATTTCCCGTGGAAAAAATAAATTGCAATCTATTACAAGTTATTTGAATTTATATAATGGAATGTAGTAAAAAAAGTAAAAAAAAAAAAAAAAATGAAGAAAAATATAAAAGAAAGAAGAAAAATCGTGATTGGAATTTAATCGACGAATAAATTATTATCTCTTCAGTTTTTCATATTCTCCCCTTTTTTTTTTTTTTTTTCATCTTCCGCAGTGATGACACGTGATCACAGCACAATAGAGGAACTATCGAAAAATATTTCACAAGATCCATACAAGCTTTTCTCACAATAAAATATATACATATCCAACTGTCAGATTTTATTTATTTATCATTTCTTTTTCTTTTTCCTTTTTATTCGTTTTGTTTAGTTTTCTTTTGTGGATTTTTTTTTTGGACGAAAGGTCGAACGTGAGGAGATTACTATAGGAGTACATAGTCATATCACCGACAAGAATAGACATATATATTTTATTTGTAGAAGTGTACTTATCGTAAAAGTAAGAGTTTTCTTTGTCTTTTTCCCCTGTTTATTTCGACCGCTTGGAAATTGTATGAAGGTATGTAATATTATATTTTTTTTACATATTCAAACGCTCGTTTATATACCACTGCTTGTGGTGTATGCATGAGTGGTTATTATCCTATAGAGAGAAATAATATAGGTGTATATATTGCATATATAAATCCCTATACAGCATGGAAGGAGGAAAATGTTTTGGGTTAAATTCATTCTGAAAATCCTCTTACAAATACGAATTGACTGCAGGAATATATATATATCGATCTCTGTTATATACGACTCTATATAATACATATGTATACCAATAGAAAGTGCATTAAAATTCAATATAAAACTTCACTACTGCGGCAGCTCAATGCAGGAAGATATAAAATTATTTAATTTTTTTCTTTCTTTTCTTTTACTTGTTATTTTTCTTTTTTTTTTTTATATTTAGCAAGAGGAAAAAAATGAGGTAATAAAATTTAAATTGGCCCTTTCACGAAGTTTCATTAATAAACTTTGAAGTTTATATTCGTATGAAGTTTATTGGCATAAATAAATGTAAATTATATTATTTGTGATATGGAAGAAAAAAAAAATATTATTGCAAGCGATTAAATAATATTGTTAAAATGTTTTTAGATATTACTGTGCATTTATATTATCAAACGACAGGAAGGAATTCAGTAGTGGAGAATATATGTATAAAGGAATGGAGGATGCAGAATAATAAGATGGCGAAAAAGACCAGGAAGTTCAGATGGTCTTGGTATGTCTGAGCATTTAAAGACGCGGTAAAAATGAATTTTCAAGATAAAAAGGACAAAGAAAGTATGCAGAAATCGTCCGTTTAATTGTGTAATATAATTTCCTTTGTTTCAAGACAATGAAAATTCATTTTCACTTTAAATTCTTATTCAAACTCGAAAAATAATTTCAGAATTTATCTTAAAACTATGTTTAATGTTTCTTCCTACTTCAAAACATCATATATCAATCCGTCTAATATATAAACATAATTAAATTAAACATCTAAAAACAAAAAAAAAATATTATAAATAATTTATTTACACAGTTGTCACTTTAACAAATTTAATTACACAAATAATTTTCATAAATAACATCACTGTCTACTAATATTACATTAAACAAATTAACATTACACTTATACATTACTACATCTACACTACAAACATTTTCTCATATTTAATTCAACTAAATAATATATAAACAAAATAATTTTATTTACAAAACACAATGCAAAACATAAACAAAATTATCTACGTCAACTTGAATAACATTTATCGTATATTATCAAAGTCAATTATGTCAGACACATTGTCTACATATATTAATCAAACGATGAAAAAAAAAATATACATATATATATACATACTCATACATATACTTATATAATGTATACATACATATACACATAAGAAAGTTACGAGACATCAGAATGAGCGAATGGCAGACGGCGCATAAATTTCTCTGAGGCGGTGCAAATTAAGCGTACTTATGCAACTAGGCCAAAACGATAAACTTGACGTAGGAATATATTGTATATGCATGTGCACATGTATGTATAATATATATAACAGTATCAATGCATTATATGTATATATGTACATATATATAAATATATGAAAAAGACAGTTAGTGAGACAGCAAAATAGTTGACAGAGTCATGGGTCAAAACAAAATTTTGTGTATTTACTCTAGATATATTCCTCCTTTTTCTGTATCACACATATATTAGGGTGATTTTATTGAGGGGACTATTTTTTTTATTTTGTGGAATGGACGAAATATTACTCTAAACATTAAAAAAAAAAAAAAAATTCCCACCAAAGATGAGCTTTTAATTTTAATATTAAGTACAGCTGCTGTTAATTTGAAATTTTTTTCTTAAATTAATACGTAAATCTCAATTTTTTTTTTCTTTTTCATTCATGCATAGCTTCATTTCATTCTATTTAATTGGTTCTTAGGAGATATTAGATATTGTACAGAAATATATAATCTTTAAAAGTGTTGATCACTAAATTATTTTCTGTAAATTGCTCCATCGGTAAAAAATCTAAATTAAACAGGGAAATTTCGAATTTTCATGTGTTTAATTGAATTTTTCTCGAAAACTTTTAGCTCTACGGTTTTTAGTTAAAAATACTTTTCTGTAGGAAATTTAATTTTGTACAAAAAAGGTCTCATTAACTTTTGCTGTAAAGTTGATAGTTTTTGAGAAAAATCGAAAAAATCATGAAATTTTAGCAAAAATCGGTTTCAACATTTTTTACAAAAAATAATTTTGTGATCAGCTCTATTCTAAAAAATTATATATTTCTGTATAATATCTAATATCTACTAACAACCAATTAAATAGAATGAAATGAAGCTATACATGAATGAAAAAAAAAAAAAATTGAGATTTACGTGTTAATTAAATAAACAAATTTCAAATTGACAACAGCAGTACTTAATATTAAAATTAAGAGCTCATCTTTGATATGAATTTTTTTATCGAATACCTAGAATAATATTTCGTTCATCCCGCGAGAAAAAAAAAATAGTCCCTCAAAAAAACCACCCTAATTTATATAAATGTGTATGCATGTATGTATATAAGTGCGTTTCTCGACAGCTCTTGCGCCACACGGATCGATGAGTCGCGCGCATATCTCCACCCATTTCACTCTCCCTCATTTTACCCTACAGATATACATATGTATATATGTATAATATATAAACGGGTGGTATTGTACACGACCAAGAGATTGAAGTTGGAGCCATGTCGAGAGAATGAAACATCTAAGGATTAAACATGTATACATGGATATGATCTTACATTATGTATAAACATTTTTATATTTAATCTACGATGTACATATATCAAAGTTGAAATGTAGTACGTCTTGGAAAGACACTTTGCATGTAGGTGCTTTGAAGTTAATCGATATGAATTCATGATTATTTTGTGTCTGACATAGAGAAATTTGTTTAAGTGAATGAAAAAATATTTTTAATATGATAATTACATTTGCGAGAATTAATTTTAATTATTTGGGATTTTTATTTTAGTTTTGGTGGAATTATAGATTAGTAAATTCATGTGCTGAAAAAAAAAAATATTTGTATGTGAATATATAATGTGACATTAAAATAATTTATCGAGTATATTAATATATTTTATTGATTATCAAAATATTTTGATAGCTAATGAATTATATTAATTATTTATTTAGTATGAATAGGATATAAATTATTCTTCCTCTTACAATTAGAGTACATTCATTGTTGTTAGATAGTTGATAGAAAGAATTTTTGCTAGTAGATAAAATTTTCTTTTATACAAAAGCAAATTAAGAAATATTAATTATTCATTTATTTAATTCTGCATTTTTTTACATCACTCTGAGAATTATTAAAATGTAACAAAAAAAATTGCAATAATAATAAATAAACAATGTCTTAACACGTAACATAAATATATTTCCAATAATATAATTAATAAAACTTTCATTAAATATAAATAAAAAAAATTCACAATTGAATTACAATATCGTAAATCCGATAATAATTATTTACAAAAAAAAAATTTTTCACTTCTATAATTTTCTATACATATATGTGTATGTATTTATTCTAGATATATATTTATTCTATAAATATACATATATATATATAAGTGTATTGATGTAATAAATTATTAATACAACACTTGATGACGATAATAATATTTAGTTAAAAAATACATGAAATATTTAATGAGAATAACACAATAAAAAAAAAAAAAGATAAGACCAGAGATGAAGTGCTAGCTGGCAGCTTTTGATGCGACCACAGATACCTACGTTGAAGCACACACATGTATACACATATGTGGCAATCGATAATACAATTCCCTATATACTGAATATATATAGTCGATTGCATATGTTGTCTCACACACTATCCATCTATCTATTTAACTATCTGTCTATCTATCTATCTATCTATCTATCTATCTTCCTGCATAACATTCACCGTGTCCTAGCTCCATCATCAACGCGCGTGTTCGATCATGCATTGGTTCGTTTCCCTTCTATTCCCCTTTTGTTATATCGCAGTATATAATTTTTTTTTTTTCGTCGACAAAATAAACAAATGTTCCTATCAACAAGCAACATTTATTTTCTTCCCTATTCCCATTCATATCCCGTCTACCATATAATTGTATTTATTAATCCGATGCTTCCTTTAATTGATAATAAAAACAAATAAAAAAAAATAAATAAATAAAGAAAAAGAAAAAAATAAATAAAGATTTATTTATTAAAAAAATTCGAACTATTATTTATTCATCAATCTTGTTTAATCTTTAAACATACAAATTTGATAAAATACAATAATTAACAATGATTTAATTTAAATATTTAATTAATAATGCTGTATACATAATAAAACAATTGATAATACAGTTATGTATAATTTAATTATTTTATACTAATGTTTTTTTATTTTTTGTTTTTTCTTTTCTTATAAATTAAAATTAATAATATAAATCATCAATTATTATTATAGACATATTTAATATTTTATATTGAGTCGTAGTAATAATTTTACTCCGCAACAACTCACACAACTTTTCATTCTCTTTCATGATCGATTGAGTTAAATTGTTGTGCTGTTGACGATAACGTCAGCTAATACATTTCCATACGAAAATTTAATTAAAAGTTTCATCCTGAAGATGAAAGGTACAGGACACAACCAACATTATTAAAAAAAAAAAATAATAAAAAAAAGTTACAAAAATTGAAAAAAAAAAAAAAAAAACATACACTGTAAAAATAATAGAAAAGAAATAAAAATTATATTTCATCTAAATACATAACATTATCAGTGTCCCCCAGAGAATGAAAAGAAAAATGAATATACACACAAATATTATACACATATACATATATAAACATAATGCATAAAAATAAATGACGGCTAGTGGAGATTAAATAACGACTTTTGCACACACATGTGTGTATACAAACATAAACGCGCGACGAGACAACGCGACGCGCGTTTCATCGTTTGAGGACATTGCCGACGCTGACGGCAGTCACGAGGGGTCGCTCGGTAACAGAGGGTGAAAGGAGGTAAAAGGAAAGCTGAAGAGTACGTGTGTGTGTGTATATGCGGCGTGCCGAAGGGGCGGGGCAATGCGCTCCCAACTCGGTCGATAGTACTCTGCAAGCAGCCAACGTAAAGAGCCAATGACGAATAGTAGAAAATTCAACATAATGCTCACTATAAATATTGTTTATATCCATAACACGCAATCGGTAATATGTAATATTGATACGCACATACATTATATTCTAAATAAAATTTAAATTTATAAATAAAATATAATTCTATTTGAAAAATAAAATATTTATCAACTATGAATTAACACGTTGGTTAATAAAAATAAATAGTGTTGATATTAATTTTTTAAATTGAGATTAATTTTTCAAGTTGACTTCTCAAGATGTCGTTATTATTAATTAATATGATTGATTGATTGATTGATTGGTGAATATAATTGATGAGATTGAACTTAATGTTTGTTGTAGAATTTTATTGAGAAACAGTTTATTTATTATATGAACTTAAACGTTCGTGTGAGTTTGTGTTAATATATATTTATTATATTGTCGTTGATGGACACTTGGGATATGTAGGCTTGTATTACTTGTCGTTCAAATGATGCCATGAGTATAATAGTAGAGACCGAGAGACTCTGGGATTTAATCGATCGTCACCAGGCTAGTAGGCTTCTCTCCCTTGTTTTATTTATGTCTCTATTTGTTTGATTTAAACCCGAGAACTGTTGTGGGACAGAGAATATGTCCAAATATGCAATTGGTAGTAAATTAATTATTGAAATATTGTTTATATTTATTTATGAATATCAATTATGTGATTATTTGTATATTATTGTCATACTAAATAAATCATATAACTAAATGTAGGTTTACAATTTATCTGTAATGTAAAGAATTTTATACATTTTATGCTTTGTATTATTGAGAATGGAAGATATGTTTTGAATTATTTATTAATATGGTTTTTTTTTCATCGTTATTTAATAATATTATGTAGATGTATCTGTATATTTAATTCATGAATGTTTAAAATGCTGAGTGAATTATATGTATAGTTTGGTTATATAGTAGCACGTTTGCTGCTTTTATATTGAGAAACAGTTGGAGAATATTGATTCGATGTAGATATGGTAATAGTTGAAAATAATCCAAACGACGACATTACAAAAACCATTATACATTATTTTACTGCAATTTAAGTGCACTATTTTTAATGATATTTGCGATAAGGACACGCAAATTGTCATTATATAATAAAAAAGAAAAGAAAAAAAGAAAGAGAAAATCTCAACTATATATTATATACACACCAATGACAATTATTTTAATGACAAATACTTTTACTATCGATCGACAATAGATTAAGGTTGAGTCAAGTGTATCCTTTATACAGTTAATTAAATTTTCTTTTTTTTTTTTTGCCCCATTATCGACGTCAATTGTTTCCTCGTTATTTTCTCATTTAAAACTTTTTTCCCTTTCTCAAAAAGATATATTTCTAAAACTATTTTAAATATTAAATAATAATTTAAATGACAAATAACTTTTATAAAGCCAAAGTAAAAGTTAAAATGTCAAGGATATATTTGATAAAAATTAATAATTATTTTTTTAAAATAATATAAAATATTAATCTGATGAATTTTTAGTATTTTATTAGAATTGAGAGAGCCAAGGGACTGTTATAACCGCATTTGACCTTAAGTAATATTTTTCGATTCCTTTTTCTATACTTCTTTAATTTTTTTTTTTTTTTTTCCTCGTACAATATTGACGAATCGTAAGTCTTTTTTTACTGAGCTAAGAAAGGTCCAGCTATTTATATATCTTTACGATATACTGACATACTACTCCTGTCCCATTTGACATGTATATAAGCTAGTATATGTGTAATACATAACTATATATTTATTTCCATTCGTTTTTCTCTCCAACG
Source organism: Microctonus brassicae (assembly GCA_918226075.1). NCBI lineage: Eukaryota > Metazoa > Arthropoda > Insecta > Hymenoptera > Braconidae > Microctonus > Microctonus brassicae. The sequence goes on along the minus strand of OW445481.1, from coordinate 14,378,842 downwards.
ATAAAAAGTCACCTCCCGTGGGTTTTCCATCTGAGAGACCACATACACCACAAGCAATAAATATATATATATATGTATACAGGTTTATATATGTATAAGTATAATACATACATGTATATATTGTAATATACGTAATTTGATCGCGCCCAGAGGAGATTATTCGAGCATAAGAAGAGGGATGACGCTGTCATCCTTGCAAAGGAAAAAAAGAATAAAAGACGACAAGGAAATAAAGACCCTTCACCGTTTTTTCTTATGTGATTCAATGCAAGGAACTTCTTACGATTTCTTTCACATAATCTGCGATCAATGTAATAAAAAAGAAGAAAAAAAAAAATTAAATGATAAAAATCACCATTTATAAATCCCATCATTGAAAAAATGATTTTTTAACAATGAGAAAATTGAATTGTTTTTTTTTTTTTTTTTCGATTTTATTTACTTGCATAAATTATAAAATATAATTTATGAATATCATTCAATCATAATCATTATTTAATTATCATTTTTATTATATAAAGATTCATTTTTTTTTTTTAAGAGTTTAATAGTAAATTGAAAAGAGGAAAATGAATATAAATGAATAAATTTATAAATAAAAGTAATGAGAAAGTTGATGAAAGTGAGCGACTTATCGAGGCTCTAGAGACTCTCCATACAAGTTAATTCCTTCAACATATTATCCTGTATCCGCCCTCGACAAATGTAGGTCACCATCACCACCAAAGGGGTTAACAAGTAACATTGCTATTTATCGTCCGGATCTGATGACACACGGGGGTTGGCCCCTCAAAGGCGTTAATGTTGGTATAAAGTAGACCACAACGATATATACTATCGTCTACTATATTATACAATGTATATATATGTATATCTATACAATTTAAACAAAATTTTATGCACAATACACAATACACAAAGGCACCTGAGCTCACCTTTTGAATAATATGTATAAAATAAAATATAAACTTTTGTACATTTATATTTATGTAGAAAAATATATTTATACAATGAAAATATTTTTCACGTGATCCCCAAAGAGATTTATTTATACATTGTATATAAATAAAAAATTGTTGCAAATAAATCTCTATAGTATAACCTCAATAAAAATAAAAAATAAAATATATATTTATACCATTCACAAATTTCCCTAGTTTAATTCCTAAAAACAATTCAATTGCTTCAGGTGTTAATATATACATACACTCGTATAATTAACGACAAATAATCGATAAATTATTTATATATAGGTATAATAATAATAGGAATAAAAATGTCTGGCAAAATATTTTTGAATGAAATAAATTATTATTGTAAATTATTGCTGAATGCTAATATTGAAGATTGTAAGTCACGCAGTGTAAGGTCGTTAAGGCAAAATATATTGATTTTTTGTGTTCGAGACAGTGAACAACATAAGAATAAGAATATAAAGGAATACATGGAACTTCCGGTTTATATTTTCATGATATTTTTAGTACAGATTGCATATTAATATGTTTTGAATACCTGCATTTATTCACAAATAAAATATCTCTTGAATAATTTATATAAAAAATTAGAAATAAATATATTTGACATGCAAATTAATTTATAGTGTAAATAATAATTATTAATGTACATATATATATATTACTATTGATGGGTTAATTCACGTGTAATACAAATTGTAATACATCAAATGGAATCATTTTTTTTTCTATTTATCACCATGTGAAAAAATTCCTTGTGCTTTCAACCTTGTGAAGTTTAATCATTTATTTGCATAACGAAAGAGGTTGAAATATTATGTGCGCGTGCGCGAACATGGGTGGAAACTGAAGACAGAGACATAGTCACAATGAGCATACATGCGACTGAGTAAATGTGTGAGAGAAGAGTAAATATAACTCGCACTCATGAAATCGCTTTTCGTTTTTCTTTACACTTACACAATTTTCGTTTCACTATACTTTTCTTTTTCTCATATTGTTCGTATTTTTCTCACTCACTCTATGACACTTTTCCCTTTTTTTCTTCATCTCTTTCTAAACGTTTGGGGCAATAGAACATAACGAAAAAATTATATGAGGTGAACACATCGCAGACAGGGAAAAATTATCTTTGATATTTATTTACTTCATCAATTCTCTTCCAGTTCAATAGAAAATGTAAAGTAAATATCAAACAAAACTTCATCTCATCATTTAAAATGCCAAATTTGAATTGATATAATTTTGAAAAATAAAAATAATAAATTACCAAAATACCAAATTTATATTTGTTCATTTGATGGTGTAAATTTTTATTTATCTTTCATCATTCTCATAAGAATTTTTCATCCCATTTATAACTTCACACTTCCCTTACATAAAAAAAAATATTCATTATAAATAATTACTTCATAATGTAATGACTAAATTAATTTTTTAATGATAATATATACATATTTTCCAAAGATATATAGTCTTACCCTGAAAGCACGCATATTTCCGTGCGTGTAACAACACAAATAATAATAAAAATAAAGAAAAAAAAATGAAACACATATTGCATGTGCATTATCACTAAATATTTAATATATGACAGTTGCTTGCATTATTATTACTGTACACTGTATACATCAAATTACTTTATTATATGTTATGTCATTTTTCCACATATATATTCGTATTCGTGTTGTGTTTGTCGGCATATCATTAGCTTTATCACAATATATATATAGTAGAATTTTATCCATAGATAAATATATACAAACATAAATATAAACTTCATATAACATCTTATCAAAATAAAAAACAAAATTCAAAAAAAAAAAAATTTTTAAAATAAATAAATTAATTAATAAATATAAAATGTATATACAGCAGACGTATTATTGATCGTTTTTACCTTTGGAATATATAAACCATATAATGGGGTTGTGCTTTGTAAATACTATATGATATATATATGTATATAAATATTTACATATATATAAAGATATGGAGAAAAGTGAGAAATCTCACTTGGAAAATATATCGCGTGGAAAGTTAGAGCAAATTAATATAATACAATATAATATATATTATATTTGTATATGTATATGTATATATGTATATATTTTGGAGGGTTGAGTAAGGGATGAGAGAGGTGGTGGATTGATAGAGGTGTGGCTTGACGAATAATGAGGGTCACAAATGAAATTTGTAACTCTCACTAATATCAAAAGTTTTCACAAGGTTCGTAATGTGGACTACAGTTGGAATTAACATCACAATTAGCTCTCTCGTTCGTCCCCCCTGTCTAATTCTTATCCCTCCAGCAATCAAAGTAACTTTTTAATAAAAAAAAAAATAAATAAAAGAAGAAAATATGATACTATATTTTATCCATTTAATTAAAAAAAAGAAACAGGAGAAAAAAATGGAGAATAAAAATTTTATTCTATAAAGATAGTAGGGGAAGAGTGGCATGAAAGAGCCATTATCATTTACGGGGTAGTTTTCAGACGAATCATTAATGTATTATTATTTTAGACTAGTAACACTAGTCAAATTTTTGTTCACAAACATTCGACAGTTTATCAAAAATAAACGGTGACGACGTATTGAAGATTTCGTCGTCAAAAAGTAAGTTTTTGAGTTCATTTTATTTGATTTTTGACGTCTATACGGACAAAACTAATAGTAATATGATTAAACAATAATTTTATAGATATATTAGGCCTTCTAATACCATATATAATTTGCAGGCAAATCTTTAATTTCATACTAATTTTCGGGGTTATGTTTCTTGGGAGAATATGTTTTGAAAGAGCCGGGCTGCAGTGTGATGAAAAAGCTAGCTTTATATGGTCCCTTCAAAAAGCTCTTACTAAGAAATCGAAAATAAATAATGATACAGACTCAGATACATCAAATAAAATTATATGAGTTCTTAAAAAGATCATACCTAGTCAGATTGCAATAATTGATCTCAAACGACTAATTTCATGAGAATTTCTAAGCTTTAAGTGAATATTTTATCCAGAGTTTGCATTATAAAAAACGTTTTATAATTATATAAAATATAAAATTATATCTCAACATTTTGAGTGAATAATATCTTGTTTAATCTAAAATTTCAGTCCTGTAATAAGAACTTGGCTCCTTCAATGCCAATGTGTTATGAAAGAGCCGAATTTAATTATTTTTATAAATGCTTAGAAGTCCAAAAATACCGATAATTTTGAAAAATGTTTTATCACATCACTTATATAAATGAATAAACAATTACTTATTATACAAATTTGTTTAATTATTTATTTCCTTTTATATTATTTATCCCTTCTTTCAAAATTAGCTCTTTCATATGCCACTTTTTCCCTATTTAAAAAAGATGACGAAAAACAATGTATAATTTTTTTCTTTCCATTAATACACATGTGTATTTAGAAGTATTATATACATTGTCATAATATTTAATTAACAATTGGTAGGAAAATTATAGATGATCAATTATATGAATGTATTAGTCTCAAGCACGAGAGGTAAAACTTGTATAAACTCGCACGATGATGACGTGTAAATATATATGGAAAGCTAGAAGAACAATAAAAAATTATTCCTTGACTATTACTGTGTTAGTGTATTGTAGCTGTTGTTGTGTGTCTATGTAGAAGTGAAAGAGAAATGTAAAGTCGTTGCACGATAGCAATTATACGATTTCAATCGCAATTCAAGTAACGTAGTAATTGCGTTCCGATAATAATTTTACGCTCGCAATCATGAAGACGGAAGTAACCATTCAGTGTATAGTCACCCACAGAAAATGTTTGTTCGAGTTGCGTGGGATATAATATACATTATGTAACGTAAACATATTAGTCTATGCATGGGTATTGACATTTAGATATATATTACATAAATATATATGAAAGAAATTTTGATGAATTATAAATAAATATAATTCCAATGCAGCCCTCAACCAATTTCACCACAATGCATAATATTTTTTTTTTCTTCTGGCATGTGACGTACAAAGTTATGTATTACCGAGTATATATATCATATCCATATACCTAATATATATAACAATATATTATATAATAATTGCATCGCATGTTGCAAATTGTAATATATCAATATGAAATAAATCTAGAGCTTATACAAAGAGGAATAATAAAATTATATTTTTATAATCAATAAAAATTAATTAATCAAATAACTTTAATGACAATTATTTTTTATTTACGCATTGTATTATGTTTCATTTGTCTTAATTAATTGAACATACTAATTTAATTTACGTAAAATAATTTGTGATATTATTAATAATTCATCATTGTGAATATCAATTTGGATAAATAATATTTTGATATATATATATATATTATATAATAACATTTACCAAAATAATTCATGAACAGAGCAGTTTATATTTATTATTACGTAATATAAATTTATAATTAATAATTCATGTATAATATAGTTTTGGAAATAAATGGTTGGCTTTCAAATTTTATACAATAACACACGATAATAATATTGTGTCACGTTGTTTATTATATATTATAATATGAACGTGATTTTTTTTTTTTTTTTTCGTTTCTTCTTTTTCTTTTTCGTTTTATTTACTTTACATGTCAAACGGTTCGCCACGCTCGATTTCTACCTCCATAATATCGACACCAAAGCAACGAATATATCTGAATATAAACCTATATGTCCATGTATGAATACTGCACATATGTATGTGCTATATTTATACTCATATAGTTATACATATAATATACATATACCGCCATTCCCGCATGTGACACATCCAGAATAGTTGAACAAAGCGTGAGTTTATTTTTTTTTTTTTTTTATTTTATTTTGTTTCATCAAAGTTTGTCATATACAAAAGCATTCAGCAATTTCATTCTGCCATAAATGATATTGTTAGATATCTTGATATTGTTATAATATTTATTTGTTTAGTGATTAAATAATATTATGGAAAAATATATCAAATTGAATGTAATATTAATAAATTAATAAATAATAATTTATTGAAAGTTTTGTTGAATTGATTTTTCTTAATTATATTTTATTTCATATTTTTAGAAATTATATTAATTTATTTTATGTGAGTGACTGGGTTATTGTATCAGTGTTGTAAAGCTTCAAAACCTTTTTGACTATTGTTTGCGGATTTATTTTATTGCAAAAGAAAATAAATGAATAAAAAAAAAAGGACGACTCTACCATTTTTTCTCTCGTCATTTATAAAATGCGTACACATATCTAATATTATTTATACCGGTTCAAAAATACTTCAATGACCTAGTTTAAAGTTTTTTTGATTTTTACTGTAATACTAAAATTACCTCTTTGCACACGAGCTACCGTTTCAATTATGTTGAACAACAAAATGAATGTATATCTACAAAGATTTTTGGTAAGAAGAATGCAAGATAACGAAGAAAAGTAAAATAATGATGGCATCAGTGTTCCAATTATTAAGACAAAAGAGACTATAAAAAAGTGTATATGAAAATATAGAAACATTAATTTTTTGAATACATTTTGTTGTATGAATTAAATGTCGGTCAAAAAGAGTTGTAATTTTTTTATTTCTGATACATTCAATTCATCATTTATACTAAATCGACCCTAATAATATGCAAAACAAAAAAACAACATAAATAAATATTTATTTATAGTTAAACAAATGATACCTCTCAATAAATTCAATTAATCTCTAATTATTCAACTATAATATATACAAATGCTAAATATTACTCCCAAAATACTGAAATAAATTTTGATTATAAAAAAGCAACGTTGTTTATATTCCTAATAATTATTTCAGCTTTGATTTAGTTAGAAATTTTATATTTTTACAACCAAAAAAAAAATCATACAAAATTACAAGTCGATTTAATCATTTTTTATTTTTATTTATTATTCACTTAGAAATTTTGTAGTCATTTTTTTATTTACATTGTATGTTTAAATATATTAGTATAATAATTCTATCGATATTATCACTAACCATGAAAAAATAATATACGTAATAATAATACCATTCACCTTTTACATGAATTATTCATAAGACAATAGGATCAAAAAGAAAAAAATAATTTTCACTATAACCATATACAAATTCATGCATGTATACATAAATAAATACATAAAATGACCGAGTGACCCTGTGATAAAGAAAAAAATTCACCTATTTCTTCTCATCACTTCCTATATATTTATATATCTTTACATCAGGTTTACTACATGTGCATCACGCGATCCAGTGCCATTTATTATTCATACACTTTTTCTTTATGTTGTATTTAAAATTATTACTTATATGTATCCTATTACAAATGCAAACGAATCAAATTTAATCAAGCTGAATATACATATATTATATAGAAGAAAAAAAGAAAAATAAAACTTGGAAACTATTTTTATTTTTTAGGTTTAATTCAATTTACTCACTCAATAATTCATTCGAAAAAATACACTTCATTCTTTTTTTTTGAATAGCTGCCGAAGATAATATAGTAAAACATAAAAATAAAAACAATCGAGACGGACAATTTAATTTAAAAAATACAATTTTTTTTCAATTATAAAAATATAAAAATTCTTACTGAATTAAAACTGAAATAATTATTAGAAATATAAACAACGATGCTTTTTTATAATCGAAATTTATTTCAGTATTTTGCAAGTAATATTTATCATTTGTATTTTATAGTTGAATAATTAGAGATTAATTGAATTTATTAACTTTGATAAATTAATCTAATTTATACAAAAAAAGAAATTTAAAAAATTTTAATAAATAAGAAAAATCCAAATCTTTTCTATTTAATGTTGTATGAATGATTATACACTAAAAAACAAAAATAACTCAACTTTGAATTATATTAATATATTTTATTGTTCATTTATTTATTATTTTGGAAACTTTGGATTAGAGATAACTGATTATATACATAATACATATATACGCTAGATAAATTCCGCTTGGATTCAAGTGTTGCAGGTGGCCTAAAGACATCAAAGAAAACCGCATGTTGATTCAATGAACCATTTCTTGACACATCTTATAAACAAAATTTAAACCAGCTCCTATACATAAATATCATTCCAAAAATGGTCGCAAACGATTTATAATATCTAAACACCCAAAGATATACATTAATCCAAAACACAAAACCATAAAACTAATCGCACACACAATTACAACCCTTTTAAAGTACTCTTATTTTCAAATAAAAATCTAAAATTTTCATTACAATAATATAATAACACTACAATCCCAATTCTTTCCCATAAAAGAATAATACAAATAAATAAAAACCCTCAGAATAATTTACGTCTTTGATCGTCAGTAATTCCTTCTTCAATTTCTGATTGATCCTCTCCATCAATCCAATCGTCTTTACTCATCAATTCCACCCTTCAACCACCTCACTGATACACAATATACCCTCACACAAACCACCTGCCGTCGATTGTATACCCAGAGCTGCTTATCATGAAGAAACACACTACATATCATATCGATTCCCCAACAAATCAACAACAACAGTGATAAATAAAAATAAGAATATACCAATAACTATCGCACTTTCCACACAATATTTATATCCCATTTCCCATTAACGTCAAATCAACTTCAAGTTTTAATTGTAACAACGAAATAATAAACAAAAATAAATAATGCGGAAGCACAAAAGTTACAAAAATGATAATGACTTGAAACGAGCGGCTTATATATGCTTAGTATATAACCTCGAAGCCAAATAAAGAGAAAGAAAAATAAAAAAGGAACGTGTAAAGAACACAAGTGTGATTGCTACATGCATCAACCGGACAAACGAGAGAAACGTCGCTTAACATAGCTCTTCAATATATGTGTGTTATATTTTGTGCGTTCATCTTTCTCGCGACTTTCCATACGCATTGCCACGCATGTGTTTATGTATTTATCTATATAAATATATGTATATTTATGTATGTATATATTTATGTGTATGTGTCATGAGACTTTATAAATATATACTCAACCCCGGGAGCTATAGAAAGAGAGAAAATGCAACGCCACGTAAAAGATTGACATCCGAGCACGAGCCGTATGTGCTCGCGCGACCGCATCATCTTTGCTTGTATATAAATTACGTCACAAGTGTGTCATGAATTCTCGGTTTTTATACATATATATGTGTATTATTATCATCATCGTCATCATCATATCATGTAATAATTACATACTCATTTATTATATTATTTGTTTGTATATATTATATATTAATTATACGGAAAAATTGTCGACAAAAAAAGTCGTAGAATATAATTATAAAATATAATATTTAATTTTAATTGCTAATATAATGTTAGGTGTATTTATTATATTTATTTATTTTTTTTTTTTCACTATGTTAATATGTTCGATAGTATTGAGAAAAAAAATATTTATAAATTTTATATTGACCGGTGGATATATTTTATTAATTATTTTATAGCTGCATTATTAATTACTAGCTAGAAATATTTTGTTGATGTTTATTCAGTGTAATAATTTTTAATATTTTTATATCATCGATAAATAATTTTGTCTAATACTGTGGTAAATTAGCTGTTAATATTTTCGTTAGTCTAAACAATTTTATTTGTCCTTCACTGATAATATAAAAATAATTATCACGTTTATTTGTAATAATCATCTATCATTAATTTTGATAATTCAAACTGTCAACAAATTCGACAATGTACTGAAATAAACTGTTTATTATCTGTTGACTTTTTTAGTAATAATGGCAATTATTATTATTATTATTATTATTATTATTATAAACAAAAAATATAAGAAAAAAAAATTCCAAAAATTCTCTCAATTAATTAAATTTTTTTATTTTTGACATTGATCAAAAATTTTATTTTTTATAATAATAATAATAATAATAATTATTATTATTATTATTATAAACAAAAAATATAAGAAAAAAAAATTCCAAAAATTCTCTCAATTAATTAAAATTTTTTATTTTTGACATTGATCAAGAACTCTATTTTTTATTATTATTATCATTATTATTATTATCATTATCATTATCATTATTATTATTATTATTATTATTGTTGTTATTATAAACAAAAAATATAGGAAGAAAAAAAATCCCAAAAATTTTCTGATTCAATTAAATTTTTTTATTTTTGACATTGATCAAGGATTTTATTTATAATAATAATAATAATGATGATGATGATGATGATGATGATAATGATTATTATTATTATAAACAAAAAATATGGGAAGAAAAAAAATCCCAAAAATTCTCTTATTCAATTGAATTTTTTTAATTTTTACATTGATGAAGAATTTTATTTATTTTCTCAAATCCACGACAATTTTTATAACCAAACAAAATCCACCTGTTTCAATAAAAGTGAACAATAAAAAAAAATTGATACACCTGAGCAATTAAAACCCCGATAATTACTAAGTACTTAAAAAAAAAAATTATTCAAAAAAATATATAAATGCATTTATGAGTTATAAAATTGAAAAAAAAAAAAATCTATACCAATAAGTATAAAATCAAAATACACCGAGCTTTTTGAAAGAAAATAAATAAATAAATATAAATTATTTTATTTATTTCACATTCAGATCTCTACATAAAAATGTATAATTACCCTTTCTCCTCTATAAATAATCAATCTCCCATAACAATAAATCCATCATATATACAAGTATTACACGAAACAATATAAATACATAAACAAATAAATATTAAATAAATATAAAACCACTTACTTGCCAAGCTCCTCCTTCAAATCGTAGTTGTCACTGAACCGCGTACAAGCTGCTGGGGCAGCCATAACGAATAAATAATATCACACAATAATATATCAAATCACTTTTTAAAAATTAAATCTTCCAAGAAATTTTTTTTTTCCTTTTAAATGTAAAATAATAAACGCTTTAGCAGTCACCGCGCTCTATAAACGCGGGGGGAAACAGTTTTGGCCAGGTCAAATCCGATCGATAATCCCGTTCGTCGCCAATACAGACAACGGCAATGGAAGAAGACCGCGTATATTTATATATATATATATATATATGTATATATATATATATATGTATAATATCTATGTCACCGAATATTTTCAATATAATATAAATATTATTAACTATTATTATTGTGAATCAAACGTGATAATCAATGTATTAATTAATATTATAATTGTTTCTTTTTTATTTTTAAGTTAAATAAGAGAGGCCGGCAGCGCCAGCAAATATTATTGCGGCACACCACGGTGTATACTGATATTAATCGTAAAATAACCACCCGTCCGCACTGCTTGCCGGCAGACCGTCGACTGACTCGCGTAGTACTTCACGTCGGTGGGTAATACTCACAATGAGTGTGTCTCTCTCGGTTTTCTCTATCTAGTGAGCTTTGAAATACGAATGAGAGAAAGGAAGAAGAAAACTCGACGCGCGCGCAACACTTGAGTTTATTATTATTACTATTGGTATATAGAGAATAAAAATCGGAAAGGGGGATCGTTGATCTGGCTTCTTCTACGATATGAAACTGCCGACAATTTCACGACTATTTATTAATTATTATTATTTTTTTTCTTCTTAGTTATATATGTTTTGAATGAGATTTTTTTTTTTTTTTTTTTTTTTCGATTGTTGAGAGGGAAGTAACACACAATTTTTAATGATGTGTATTATTTAGTTCGTTTATTCGGATGTTTAAATTTAGACGTTGAGGATAATGAAGCAATTTGATTGGTGATGATGATGATGACGACGATGGTGGTAAGGTTGGTATCTTTTATTGAGTGCTGTCGTCGGGTTAATTTTGTTGGCCATCCGGCAAAATTATTCACAATAATATATTAATTAATATTTATTTAAGACTTGATTTTTCAATCTTCACTTAATTATCTTGATTAATTATTCATCCACATCTGTGTATTCCTTAATTAATAATATTCTTGAGGTGATTTAAAATTAAAAAATAAAATAAATCACGAGTGATTTTTTGGTTTTATTATTTTTTTTTTAAATGATTTTTCTTTTTATTTATTATTGTTTATTAATTTATCTAATCAAGGAACACAATATATTTGTATTTTTTTTAAACGGTTATCAGTCTTTTCAGGGTATGTTGTAATGGCACCAAAGCCACCCTCACGCTTTGTACGGTCGATCTCGACTTATCTCTCTGTACCTGCGAGTTGCGCGCCCGTACTTTCTATCTTACTCTCTCTTGTGCTTCTGCACTTCTATCTATCTTTATTATTTCATATCTATGTGAGTATATACACTCACACGTACTTTGCTTTATGTTCAACACTAATATTTCTCTTAGTTGCCAACCACTGCAGAAATTGCGCAAGTTCGTAAACTTGTAATAAAAATCCACCACTATGCAAATGTCTGCGCGCGACGAAGACATTATCATCATCATCCCTGTTATTTTGTGCGCATGCGCTGATATTCTGTCTGACCAATGAGCTGATTTTACTACTTGGTACAGTGTATGATGCTGGTTGTCCTGTTTCCGATCGATCCAAATAGAGCCTCAAGTTCGGTACGTGAAAATGTGGCGGGATTTTTTTGTATGATTATTTGTCAAATTCAAATTTAATTATTCATTGCGTAAAATATTTGTATGGAATTTTATTCACATATTTTAATCAAAAAATAATGAAGTATTATTTTCATTTAATGAATTATTTATTTTTGTAATTATTATTTTTTATATTTGTTATACAATTAGTTTGTTTAAGATTATGTATATTATTATTAATTATTATCTATTTATTTTTCATCCTTCTTGTGCATCATTTAATTTATTTAATATGGATTTATAAGTATAATAATAAATGTTTATTTGCATAAAATATAGAAACAAGAAAATAACAATGAATTTTTTTATTTTAAGAAAAATTTCTTTTCAATATTTATTAATTTGTTTCAATTTTTGTCCAGCAGAATGTGCTTGAATAAAATCAATCCTTCCTGATATATACATATTTTTTTTTGTATGTTATTTCATATATTTATATATGTAATATTACTTAACTAAAAATTTTTAATATTTTTCATTTATATGAATAATAATCATCTATATATTAAACAAAATAACTAAAATACAATCACAAGTACCTCAAAAGTACTGATACACTATATTTTTCCGTGAAATTGTATCAATCCACTGAAGAAAATATAAATGCAACGTGAAATGTTAAGATTATTTATTATGAATGTTTATTTATTTATTTTTTTTCTTATAAAATTCATTTTTTCGTTTTCATATTCTCATTACTTTTTTCAACATCCCGATTAATCAATTTTATCCATTATTTTTTCTATAAAATTCTGATCGTCAATTTTGTCCAGCAATTTTATTCATTTATTGTCAATCAAATTTTCATAATTATCAACATATTTATCATTATTCCGATTTATTCAACCGTAACAGATTTAGCAAGATTTCTTGGACAATCAACATTGCAACCTCGCAATACTGCAATATGAAATGATAACAATTGCATGGGAATAACTGTTAATATACCTTGAAGACAGTCAACTGTTCTTGGTACTTCAAGTGCACGTGATGCAAATGATTTTGTTTCATTATCACCATCCTCACATATTACAATTGGTTTACCATCGCGTGCTGTCACTTGCTGCAGTGCATTCATACATTTCTAAAATGGATAAATAAGCAAATGTATAAATAATGAAACAGATAAAATAAAAATGAAATTATTATTTTTTTTTTCTCAATAATTTCCCCAATTTTTTCAACTTACAATATAAACTGGATCTCTCATAACAATCATAATTATTGGCATTGAGTCATCAACAAGTGCCAATGGTCCATGTTTCAATTCTCCAGCCATAATTCCTTCGCTGTGCATATAAGTTAATTCCTTCACTTTCTAAAAAAAAATGAAAATGTAATGAAATAATTTATAATCAAAATATTTAAACACATAAATAAATTATACTTACAAGTGCTCCTTCCATACAAGTCGCAAAATTATAACCTCTACCCATAATAAGCAACGATTTATTTTGATACAATGATTTAGCCAATTCCTTTACTTTATTGTCAAGCTTTAGCACTTCACGAATTTGATTATCCAAATTTTTCAAGGCTTCAATAATCTACAATAAAATAAAAATCATACATTATACAATGATATATAAATAAAAATAAATATCAATGAATAAATAGGATAATTGATAGGAGAAAAATAATAAATTACCTCCAAACGTCGTGGACGAAGTGAAATTCTGTCCTCGCTCATAACAAGAGCAAACATAACAAGTGAAATAAATTGTGATGTGTATGCTTTTGTACTGGCAACACCAATTTCCGGGCCGGCATTAATATGTACACCGCAATGTGATTCACGACAAATGCTGCTGCCAACAGTGTTGGTAATACCAACAATTAAAGCACCACGTCCTTTACAGTATCTCAGTGCCATAAGTGTATCAGCTGTTTCACCTGATTGTGAAATAAAAAAGCAAACATCGTCGCGAAATACTGGTGTATTTCTATCAAGAAAATCTGACGCCAATTCAACCATCACTGGCAACTCTGTTAATTCTTCTAATAACTGTCGTGTTGCAATTGCTGAATGATAACTCGTACCGCAACCAATAATCATCAAACGGCGACATCGTTTTATTTCTGGTATATAATCCGTAATTCCACCGAGTGTTACTGAATTGTTTTGAAAATTCAAACGACCTCTCATTGTATTAACAACTGATTCTGGCTGTTCGAAAATTTCTTTTTGCATAAAATATTCATAATTTCCTTTCATTATTTGCTGTATCTCCATTTTTAATGTTGTAATTTCACGCGCATGAGGATCATCCATGCATCGTCGTAAACGATGAATGCTCAATGTCCCTTCTTTTACAGCAGCGACATCATCATCCTATTAATAAAATTGATAATAATTATATTTAATTGTTCTGAATAAATTTTTTTATTCTTTATTCTTTATTAATATACTTAATGTTTTATTTAAGAACATTTTATTACCTCGAGAAATATCACGCGATCAGTGTGTTCAATAACAGCGCTGGCGTCTGATGCAAAAAAGTATTCTACTTCTTTAGCAACGAGTGGTTGAAATTCAGCAGTGCTGTCACTACGTGAAATTACCGGAACATCTGATCCACGTCCATGAGGTCTATGATCTGTTGATATCAATTTATATTGTATATTTAATTGCCTTATTTAAATGAAGAAAATGCATTGTAATATTATTGAAAATAATTTCAGAACAATCAGTCAGTCATTTTTGTAATATAATAAAATATTCAACGTGTATTTGAAACAGTCCCAATGTTATCAATAATAATTAACAATAATAAGATAAATTAATTAGTTTCATTTTTTTTTAGTTAGTCAAATTTACGAGCGAATATTTACACGATGCAATTTTCATTTACATCATTGTAAATCATATTCACGTTTAATATACAAAAAGAAATGTATCATTGTGTATTTTAACGTTAATAATATATATTAAATATTTATTTATTAAAATTAGTCAAAAAAAAAGAAGAAATGATTCCATTTAAATAAATAAATATATTATAAAAACCAAGTATTCATATAAAAATTGTCTTGTTTTAAACAACTGTTCTTACCCATCACCATCTAACAATAATTACTCATTTTTTAAATAATTCTTATTGTTTAAACATTTATGCGTAGACATCCAACCATGAAATGCACCAAAACAATAACCCATATTAATAAAAATAATAAATAGCAACATCATACACATTACACAAAATGCACATAAAATTTTTTTCTTTATTTTCTTTAATATTCTAAATTTTACGAAAGCATTTTTGAGAAAAAATAATTTTTCTTAGCGTCTTAACAATACCTGGAGTTGCCGCTTCACCCTCTTCAATTGTATTGAGTAGAACGTGGGGGATGGAAAAAATATAATATAAATTAGTCATCAGGCTATCAACTAATTCAATTAAATTAACAAAAATAACAATAAAACGTACGAACGCTAATTAAAATAATAATAATAATAATAATAATAATAATAATAATAATAAACAAATTAATGATAAAAATAATAAATAATAAAAACTACGTTACTAAAAATGGGTTTTCACGGTGAATTTTTTTTTTATTTCGTTAACGATAATTTTTTTATTATTGAAAATCACCTTCTATTAGGGGTTTTATTTTTGTTTGTGTATACCTTTAGTCACGCATTGAAGATCGTCTGTTGTTCAGACACAAGGCCGAAGAATGAGCCAGAAGAGGTTCATGCAAAAGAAATGGTTGAGTAGTATTTGTTGCACGTTGACTCATAAATAAAATGAGTTCAATTTCATTCCATAATCCAAAATTTCAATATTTACTTATTCCACAATCATGCAATGCAATTCACCAATTAATTATTAATACTTTGTATGCTCCATGTTAATTTATAATGGAGTGATAATTAGTATTAATAATAAAATATGTGTATTAATATTTATGAGTCCCACAACAAATTAATCAAAGCAATTGTCATTTTGCATTATTCACTTTTGGTCTTTGATATAATTCATGCATAAAGGCTTGTTGTTATTTTATTAATCTGTTTTTTTTTTCTTTTTTTGCCAATAGATAATAGGGAAAATAGTAATCAAAAACGATGAATATTAGTAGAATTAAAAGAAATAACCAAAGTAATGTGTAAATGAAAAATGTGTTTTAATATTAGATGGGAATTTTTTGTTTAATAATTTGTTAAGTCACATTTACTCCCTGTTGTTGTTGCCAAATCCATACCAATTTTGCATTGAGTTGTATTGTATGATTTATTCTCAACTTTATTAGAAAACGTTATCAATGAATGAGAAAATATTTCAAAACTACTGTAAACTATTGTTATACAAAATTTATAAATTAAATCCAATAGTCTATCAAACATTAAAAAAAAAAATAGCTCAACAAGCACATAAATATATTTGATAACTTTCTCTATGTGAAATGTAAATTTACATCAGTGGTATAATTTTTATTTTTCCTTCTAGCAACCCGAGAACTTTAATTTTACCATTTTGTATTTTTTCTTCACCTGCGCCGCGTCCAATTTAAACAAATCAACTACGAATACTATACAAAAATTAATTCAAAATATTTTCTCTTACCTTTTCCATAAAGAATTGGCACATGATCAGTAATTAATCGGGTTTTTGTTTTGATTCCCACTAATAAAGGTGAACCACGTCGTGTTGCTACACATTCACCCGGAAAATATTTACTTTTAAAGCACAAAGCAAATGCACCTTCCTAAAATTAATAATTAAAATAATTTTACTTCACTTAATAATTTAATTATTCATTAATTTCATTTTTAAAATTTTATTTCCTTACCAATTGTTGAACTACTTGCTCAACTAATTCACGAAATGAATACGAACGATATTTCTTCCACAAATGATGGATTAATTTAGCAATCACTTCAGTATCAGTTTCGCTTTCAAAAACATATCCCCGTTGTTGAAGTAAAGTTTTAACTTCCTTATAATTCGTCACGATACCTATCAATAAACAATTTGTTTTCCTTCTTTATTATAAACCCCGCAATTAAAAGATTACAATCATGATAACTCGGTATTACATTAAACCATTCTCTTAACTTTTCTTTAAATAATAACTCTTATCAATACCAATGTTGATATAAACATGCCACAATAAGTGAAAACTATTTCTTATTATATTACTTTTATTTTTTTCAATACTGATTTGGTGATTAAAATCATCTTACCATTGTGCACTACAACGAAACCTTGATCGACATCTGATCTTTGTGGATGTGAATTCACTTCAGACGGTACACCATGAGTTGCCCAACGTGTATGAGCAATTCCAACGTGTTTTTCAATAATAACATCAAAATTCAAATTGGTACGTTGAAAAATTTCATCTTCAAGTGCTTGGACTTTGCCTTGTTTTTTTATAACTGCAATATCAGGTCCAGTAGCTGCGTCCAGTGCAACACCTAATTGAATAATAATAATAATAATAATAATAATAATAATAATAATAATAATAATAATAATAATAAGTTATGGAAATATTAATTTGATATTTGAATTCATTTTGAAATAATGAAAAAATAAATGTGAATCTTTTTATTTAATTTGTAAAATATTTTCATGATGATTATGCTTTAAATCATGGTGATTTAATGGTGGTCAGTTATATCAAAGAACACATAGGGTCAAAGGTATATTCAAATGTAAGCACTGTCGTGCATTTGTGTGTGCTTATTAAAATGCATTCCTCGATTTCAACTGCATAAATTTCTCAGGACTAAAAATAAGTTTTCAAATCCTTCTCTTTGATATTTTTATTTTTTATCATATATTCTTTTTTTCCATGCGAATGAAAAAAAAAATAAATGTCACCAAACCGGCTATGAAATTCCGTCAAATAATTTTGTTTTTTTGGTCAGAAGAATTAATGAATGATGCAAATAATAATTTCTAATTTTTCTATATTATTCAGTTACAAATTAAAAATATATAATTACCAGCTGAATCATATCCTCGATATTCTAATCTTTTCAATCCACCAACGAGAAGTTTTAATATCTCCTCACGAGATTTTGGCGTCAAATGATTCAAATATGCAAATATTCCTGGAAAATATTAATATCAATTAAATTAAAATATTGAATATGTTTATTGACATTGAATTATATTAGTAATGAATTATATATTAGAAAATAAAAATTTATTCATTGATATAAGCGAAAGTTTTTATTTTTTAATCTTCACGAGAGAGTGATCTCAAGGGCACTGGGGAAAAGTCAAAAAAACCGTTATAGTAGGCCTTCGGCTTTATTCGAAAGACTTTCGATAACGTTCACTTTTTTTTTTTTTCATTCTGTTGTTCTGCAACATCAAGGTCCTCTTGTATATACCTATATTTAGTTTGAAAGTAATTTTTATCGTACATTCGCATGACATTCAGTGGACAGCATTCCTCACTATCGCATCTTCATGTTACCTTGTTTTTTTCCCCACATTTTTTCATCATGAAATTTTCCACAATTGCATTAGAATTAATCACAAAAACAAGAATAAAAAAATTTCCTATCACTCAATAAAATATAAAATAAATACCTATCTATACATTTTAATTACATTGAACTATTTTTCTAAATCTTTATATAAAAAAAAAAAAATAAAAATAAAAATAATTACTTCCTTTATTTATTTAATACTAATTCATTTGAAGCTTTTCTCTGTATTCAGATAATAAAACTTGATCCCCTGATATAGAAACTTATCAATAAAAATATTTACTACTCATCGATTAAAAAAAAAAAAAAAAATTATCAAACATTCAATGATAAAATAAACGTGACGCTCTTACTATAAATAAATGAACAAATAAATAAACACGCTGATAAATAATAGAAATACAGGATATGAAATTAAAAAAAAAAATTTTCTTACTGATAATTTTTCATAATATAAATATTATTCATTTTTTCATTTATATATTTATAATTTTATAACATTTTTGCACGTTCCACATTTTATTGTTAATTTATACATAACGGTTTTGATACTGATATTGTGGATATAACATGTAGAATATATAAAATGCGAATAAAGTAAATGTCAGTTGTCCTATACCAATATAATCTCTCATTCAAAAAATCTCATTGATCTTTATTATAAACATATACACACATCTCTTTTTTTCATGTGCATAAATTATATACCACACTGTTGAGATAGTGTTATGTCTAGATATAACAACACCAACGTTCCAATAACTTTCACTCGATGGAAATATATCTTTCACAACGATTGAAAACATTGAAAGTAGCAAAAGGTTGTCTGTGTAGGTACATTAAGAAGTAATAACACAGGTCATTGACCACTGTAAATAATTTTAATATACTTATTCAATTCATCTGTAATAATTTTCCTTTATTTCATCATCCAATAAAGTTTATTCTAATCAAAAATCCTACCTTTCTATTTCATTATTATAACTTTAATAAATTAAAATAAATTGTCGTAATATAAATAAATAATCTAACGTAATTTTTATTACAAATTTTCACGTCATTATTTATTCAGAGAAATAATAAAGTGTAATTCAGATAATAAAGTATTTATTGAATATTATTCTGTGATTTATTATCGTTGATAAAATTCGTCATGATAAAAGTATTTTGAAAAATTGTGGAATAAAATTTGTAATAAATTAATTTAAATTTATTAGTAATTTTTCGGTAATGTAAATCATCAAAATATGAAAGAAAAAAAAATTATTTTTACATATATGTATAACCTTTTGTCATTATTAAATAATTCAGGGGCATAAGAATAATTGTGATTATTGTCTGGGAGTGATATAAAACACATGGACATTTATCGATAAATAATATACATGTGAGTATGACAGAGATATGTATTGTTGTGTTATTAAAGTGAAGTTGTATTAGGAGGACGTGTCATTTTGCCTACACTTAGACTACGTAGTAGCACATACTCCAATAAGTCAATAATTGAACATACATTTTGTGATATGTATTAAAATATTTGTGTAAAAATTGATGAATAATATATATTTAATATTACTTACCACACATTTTTTTTTATTTATTAATGCAGTCACGTTATTAACAATGAAATAATACGATAATTCACTTGTATTAAAAGCTCAAAAGATATAAAAACAATAATATATCCAATATAAAGCTCCACAGCGGTCTGCTGTCGTATGAGATGAGAGAAAGTATTCGCAGGCTTTTTATGTGTTTGATAGACTGTGTAAAATACGCGGCTAATCAAAAGTGAGAGAACTTTAATTGATGGAAAAAAAATATATATTTTTTATGTAGAATTATTTGCCATTTATATTTGTATATTTGATATGATATTGTTCGATTGATTGTAATAGTTGGGTTAGAGCAATGATTTTGAGGTTATTTGTACGTATAATTGCACGGTTGGATTTAATTTTTCTGATGAAATACATTAAATTGGAAAAAATTTCTTCAAGTTGAATGGACATTATTTTGACTTGAGTTGTAGATGCGCAAATCTACGGCGCACTATTGGTAGCCATTTTGTATTATATTTATAATTTTAAAAACTATTATTGCATTTGGAATATTGTTTAATTGTATAGGCAATAAATTTTATAATTATTTTAATCGTTTATTTTATTTTATTGCTGCTGAAAATATACAGATTTATCATTGCTTTCATGTACACACACACTTGCACGAGATATAATTAACATTTTTGTTGTTAGTATAGGTATTTGCGATAGATATTTATGTATAATTGTTATTTTTATTTATGAAAATGATTGTACTGAGAAACAATAAGGATTTTATGGTATTAAAAATAAATAAATAAGTATAATGTAAAATTGTAAGATAAATTTTATAATGAATTTAATTTTTTCAATAGTGTTTAGTGTGTAATTAATTAATATGGAAAATTTGTTAAATTTTTTCTTTTTTTTATAGCAACAAAAATATTTAATTTTGCCAAAAGTAATTCGCGATTATTATAAAATTGTAATTTTCTTAATGTAATAAGTTAATAAATGTTCGATTGTAAACACTGAATCTATGTATAATTCACAGTTAATTAAAGTGAATATATATATTTTTTTTGTTTACATCAAATTTTATGCGATATTTTATTATTAATTAATAGGCCAGTGATGTACTATCAATTGTTTATAATTCAACAATATTTATTATCCATCAAATGATTGAACTGGGGGCTATATAAAATGGAATTTGTTTTTGAGAAACGAAAAAAATAGAAAAAAAAAAAAATATTTTATAATATTAAATAATAATTATACATCTAATATTTATTATAGAAAAAAAGTTTTTAATATATGATGCAGACTTATGCGTTAGTAATACCGGAAAAAAAACAAAATTCTTACAACATTTATAATGAAAAGAACATTTTTTTTTCTCTTTATATTATCCATTACATTAAATAACAAATTATAAAAAATTCAGAATTTATGTAGCTATGATTTTCGTCAATACAGCTCGAAATTACGAAATAAATATCCTAGTATTAATAACATGTATGAAGAAATTCAAAGACTTATTGACTAAAACGTAAGCGAGGCGAGAGGAAGAAAGTGATGAAGATTTTTTTTTTGTTTTCTCATTTCTTTCACTCGCTCTCTCTCCATATTCGAGCTATTTTGACAAAAATTTTCAATCTACTACATATAATAGAAATAATAAATATTTACGTACAATAGATTTCATTCTTTTAACCTTTTTTCTTTTTCGTTTATATCAGTACTGTTTAAAAAGAGAGGTGGTGAGTTATTATTTGTAAGCGAAGTTTATTAATTTAATTAATATTTTTCATTTTATTTATATACTGTAATAATTATGAAGATATTCATTATTAATCTTGTTGAATTTAATTTATTTATAGTTATAATGAAATAATTTCAAGTGGTAATACATTTTAAATATTAATTTTGTATTTTTTCATTTTCTTTTTTTTTTCTTATTTTTTCCCTAATATATTTCAAATTTAATATTTTATTTTTATTTGCATTGTCGTTTACAAATTAAACAATTTCTCGTTAAACTGAAATTGTTTTTCATCCTGCACCAATCTTTTACAACAAAAAATATAAATAATTGCTCTTTGTACAAAGCGAAAATACGACTATTGTCTAATAATATAAAATTCTCTCAATTTTTTTTTTTTGAGAAATCAAAATAAAAAAAGAATTCTTTAATTTATAATACGCCCAGACTTATTCTTATTTAATAATTTTTTTTTTTTATCTTAACTCATTTGCGTATTTCACATCATGCATTTTTATTAAAAATGCATTTCAATCATATTTATATACTTATATATTAAACAATTGAGTCCGAGCATTCAAAGCTAACAGTTGGGAAAGAATTTGTGCATTATACTAAATAAATTTATCTAAAATTCTAGTCTTTACATAATTAATTCTAATAATATCGCCCATCAAACATCCACAATTTTTCATATCTTTAGTTCTGCTCGTCTGTTTTTTTTTTTTTTCATTCTGATTTTTTCTTTTCGCTTTTGAATACATATGCATTGTTAGCAATATTATTATAATTTAATTTTTTTTTCTTTCTTTCATCAATTCATCTGAATTATTCTATTACAATTATATTATTTAGTTATTTTTTTCTTTGATAAACATTCATACAACCTCATAATTTCTTACGAAGAACTTATAAAACACGAGAAAAGTGATTTAATTTAAATAATTTAATTATATAGTTTCGATATTTATGTTTTTTTCTTTTCATCCTATGTAGTTTTTCAAATTCTGTACACTCACACACGTTATTTTCTAATTCTTTTCTCATTTCATTATTATTTTTTTTTTTGTTTTTTGTTATTTTATATTTTTTTATATACACCACATCTCTTAAGTCTACGACCTTTTTCCCGCCTTGATATAAAAATAACACGCAATGCGAAGCTATCTAGCATTGCTTTGTACATTCGCCTGTGCTCCAATAAAACCAGATAATTAAAAACCAGATTTATAATAATCAAAAACTCATTCTATTGATTTTTTTTTTTTTCAAGTTTAGTGTGTTTGTATAGAAAATTTATTGCAGATCTGAATCATTTGTTTTTTTTTAGTATGTCTTCGGCAGTAGTTAAATTAATTATTTGTTTCTAAAATTCAATGTAAACACTTTCATTAAATTTTATCAATGTTCTTTTTTTTTTTTTTCAAATAACTGTAAGTATTTAGCCTTTATTAAATGTCTATAATCATTTATTTTTTTATTCTTTTTATGTTCTTATTTATTTAATTTTGCATTTTTAAACTGTTTTTATATTGTGTAATAATCATATTGAGATCGTAGTAATGAGAAATTAATTGTCTGTGTAATTATATCCGACATAAATATGATCAAAATAAAATTTCATTGTTTTCCAATTCAATAAAAATATTAATTTAAACATATAAACAAATCATATAAATGTTATTCTAATATTGGAATCATAAATAATTTCGTCACACAAACACACGCGCAAACTTGTTACTTCTATCAATAGCATATACTAGAGAAATCCTAAAGTGTAATATTGATGAAAAACAAAAGAAAAAAAATGTAAAATGTCATTTTCTCAAAGAAAAAAAAAAAGCAACATCAATTGAAAATATATAATTACAAATTTACACTTTATCGAATAAAACTCACGTGTTCGAGTATTTATATCGCATTGGCAAATGGTGCTATATTTAATTTTTATTACTTTTTCTTCTTTTGATTTTTACAGCGCAAATTCATCCGCGAAAAAGTGGAAAAAAAAATGCCAATTATTTTCGAGATAATCTTAATAAACACTTTTTTCCTAGCTACATTTCAAATAGGTAATAAACATTTTCTAATTGCACTCTACATATATGTATAAATATGTATGTGTATAAATGAATTCACATGAGAAAAAGGAAGAAGAAACTTATTATAATATGTTTTCAAATGAAGTATTTACAGTCATTTAACTACATTTATCGTAAAAGTATTATTTTTTTTTTATCATTAACGTACATTCATTTAGCAATAATCAAATAAAGACCTATTAGAAAAATGTTTATGTACAAATATATAGTGATAAATAAAAAATGAGCGAATCTAATTACACTTGATCAATTTTTTTTTGTTCTATTCTTTTTTTCACTTTCTCTCTCCTTTTTTTTTTTTATTCTAACCCCTGACATTTATTTCATCACGTAATTTGTCTTTAATGTTTTGTGTGTTTTATTTTTTCAAAGACAAAAAAACTCTGTGATAATAATGTATAATTTGAATTATACATTTAATTAATGGAAGACAGCGCGCGAGAAACATAAAGACGTAGAAAAAATTTTTTTTTTCATTTTCTGTTCAAATATCATTTCTGAATTTCGCTGAGATTTTATTAAAATTTTGTTTTTTCTCCTTCTACTTCACCGAATTTTCGTTATTATCATTTTCAATATTGATTCAATACGTTTGAAATCGATTAACTAATCAGCATTATTACCACGTTGTATCAATAATCACCGATAGAAACATTTCCCCATTGGGAAAAAAAAAAAAATATTATTTAAATTACATTACTTACCGATATTAAAAAGAAATCGAACATGATTGATTACAATAACGCAACTCGATCAAATGTAATTGCAGTATTATTGACATGTTTCACTCTTGCTAGTTCTTTTGCATCTCACTTGATCTCAACGTGTCATATAATTTTTTCCATCTTCTTAAAAGACAATCTGCGATTACCTTTTTCTCGTGTATGTAAAAATTTAATTGCACTATTACCGTAACCCCAATTCTTTATGTTACGTCGTTTCCCAGCCAACTGGTACATATCAATGTTGTTATTTGTCTTTTTTTCCCCTTTGAAATTTTATTTCATTTCCAATATCTTACGACGATCTACATTCATTCCCAGTGCAAATCATCGTTGATACCTGGAGCAAATAAAAAAAAAACACCATTAAATATTATCATCATAAAATTACCGTAAAGCAAAAAAAAAAAAAACACAAAAATTTACCGTTGGTGACCTCGACGAAGACGAACTCTGTTCATACTCATCAATATCAAGATAAATTTCGGCCCCAGGGAATATATATTTGCCTGGTAATACCTGATAATAAGTATTATCTGGCAATCGACTTGCCAAACTTTCTTTTATATCTTGTTGCCAGCATCGTCTCTTTGATTCATTATCACAAACAATTGATTCTTTTTCTTCAGTGCTATCAACGCTGTTGCAACTATCACCGATGCCTGAATCGATTGCCGAGTCAATAGAAACATGCCGTGATTTGCCACTAGATTTATCAGATTCAATTAATTCTTCCGCGTCATTTGATAAATCTCCATCCACAACTGTTGTACGATTAAAATCAGAACGATTTGATTCATCAACTTGCGAATATATCGACTCGTCTTGTGCATGATGATCAATTGTACGCGGTACAACATGACATTCTTCAAGATTAAATATTTGTCCGTTATTTTCCGTTGTTGATTCTACAGATATAACACGTGTGTATCGTGACGATGTGTATCTAACATCATCTGTATCATCAAGTGATCGTGGTGTTGAATCAGATGATGTTGGTGAAGTTCTTATTCCAGTATTAATGCGCTTTGGACTACTCTCAACACTTGAATCGCCCAATCGTCGTTTAGGGCTTTCACCTAATAATGCAAAACTGCCGTCAGCACTTTCCATATGACCAGCGTGAAATGGCGAAATGCATATCTCAGTATTTTCTAATAATTTTGGAGTTGTATTGGCATT
Organism: Microctonus brassicae; assembly: GCA_918226075.1. Classification (NCBI taxonomy): domain Eukaryota; kingdom Metazoa; phylum Arthropoda; class Insecta; order Hymenoptera; family Braconidae; genus Microctonus; species Microctonus brassicae. The sequence continues at coordinate 14,352,487 of OW445481.1, read as the reverse complement.
AATTGTTAAACTATCTTGACTTTCGCTGGATGAATTATGATGTGATTTTAATACAACTTCAGTGCTGTCTTGTGATATTTCTTGAGTTATTGTTGTGTCTTGACTACGTTCCCACGGATCATCATTAACAAAACGTGGCGGTAATAAATGTGGTGTTTCATCAAGTATCTCTTTTTTCCAACATATTTGTTCAAATTCATCTTGAATTAAACGACATAATTGATTAATAATAATATCTCCATCACCAAGTAATTCCACATCGAATTTTAAATGTGGTAATGATTCACGATTAATTAATATTTGTGGAACGTGCGATGGAATGGAGGACGGAATTAATGCAACTGGTCGTACTTTTAATGATGATCCAATAACAATTAAAAGATCACATTCATCTTTGTCTTTTGCTATTGCATCGTGAAATGCATCGGGTAAACCTTCGCCAAAGAATACAATGTCAGGTTTCATAATACCTTGTGAAACTAAATCGGCAAAATTTTCACTTGTATTTGCACTTGTTAATGATGGCAATGCATTGGTGCAGCATTTTTGACATAATGGTATTCGTTGAGCGAAAATATCTTCTCTAATGTCTTCGGCTGTCACTTGATATTTACATTTTGTGCATGATGCTGTTGCAAATGAGCCATGACATTCAATTACATTTTCAATTCCCGCAACTTGCTCTAGGGTATCAATATTTTGTGAATAATTACGCAATAATATCTTTTGTTTCTCCAACATTTTTATAAACCAATGACATGGACTTGGTTTAAATTGTCCTGGATATATTTCGCGTGCAAATTTAAAAAATGGCCGTGGATCTTGACCAAAATAATTGATATCAAACATTGCTTGTGGATCAGGTAAGTCTGGAAAATCTTGTGCAAGTCTTGAATATATTCCATCTCTACTACGAAAATCTGGTATACCACAGCTAACACTAACACCAGCTCCAGTTAATACAATAATTTTTTTACTATTTTTAATTAATTTTACAACGTCTGTTAATGTATTAATGTGATTGAGTTTTTGTCGTCGTGGTGGATCTGACATTATATTTAGTACGAGCTAAAATAAATATAAATACAATTTAATCACATATTACTCATGATCAAAAATTCAATGAAAAAAATATTATTATATTTTAAATTTTAAGAATAAAATTGAAATAAAATAAATTATACCTTCCATAATGTAATGTCATCAACTTGATCGGGTATTTGTGTTGGATCCATTAATAAATGCTGAAGAAGATCTCGTGGATTAGCACCAGTGAGCATTTGTTTTTGTACCCATGACGATGCGCTTCGCCACAGATGACCTGAGTCTTCAGAGAGATCAGTTAATCCCGATAAATCGGATAAATTTGATACTGTTGACGACACCTCATCCTTCTCATCAGCCGTGTCAAGTCTAATAATTAATTAAATAAAATTAATTAAATTATAACAAATGAAATTTATTTATTTTTCTTACAATTTTTTTCATTTGTTTCTTATATTTTTAATTTGCTTACGGGCATCCAGTATCGTCGCTCGTCGAATCTGTACGAGACGGCGTCGATGGAAGATGCATTGAATCAGGTGTGATAGGCATTAATTTTGATCCGTCATTTAATTCGGTAAAACCACTGTCACCACCCAAAGGTTCTTGAAATGACAATGAAAAAATAAAAAATACAATTTTTTACTTGAAAAAAAATTCTATCAATATGAATATCAAACAATCGTAATTATTCAGATAAATTTTATGAACGCATTAAAATAATTTTAATTAAATATTTAATTATCCCTATTGTACAATTTGAATAATGTCGAGTAAAATATACAGGATAATAATTATAGAAATTTGCATTATTAAATTCGCGCGCTTTTTATGTACTCAAATGTCATTTGTCCACGAATATATGGCATTTTTCTCCTATTTCGAATAAACTAACGACATCTATATGGAAACTAACAGAGATGAATGGAAAAATTTTTGCTGACACTGATTGTGGAACTTCCCGCGTGAAAATTTTCAATATTAATAAAATAATTATTTTTCACTGTACACGAAAATATATAAAAATATATAAAAACTATAAATTGAATGAATTTTTTCAAGCTCATATAATTTATTTTCATACAATTAATAATAAGAAATTATTGAAATAAAAATGATGACGCAGTTAGACAAGAGTAATGGCGGATTCCCCCTTCCTTTTCAGTACTTTGAAAGCAAAAGACGCATCGCGTAATGGGCGTATACCATTTACGACGCCATCTTGAAATATTGACAATTATAAGTGAATTTTTACCATATTTAATAATAATTACCTTCAATATCACCTTGTGAAGATTCGTCAGGATGTTTGTCTTCCGTAAAATTGAGTTCTAGATGGTTAGAAATATCGTAAACGTCAAGATCAATTTTTCGACGCTTTGCTGAAGAGGAATATTCTGGCAGCTCCGAGCCTGACGCCATTTTCAACAGCAATGCTACTCGTAGTTCATACTACTGCCGCTGTCCCCACAGAGGTCGCCAACGCTTACCCCACCCTGTGTATATTTACTCCTTCAATCTCAATGTGTGGGTACACCTCCCAAGTTAACAACGGCCAATCGTCACCCACGCCTGGGAAAATATATATAATTCTGTATGTGTAGTGAAAATAAAATTGAGGCTTGGCAACTGCGCGCGGATATTATAGAGTACACAATATGTACACACATTTATCTCGTCAACTCTCCAATTCAATCCTCTTTATGTACCTTCTTTACCCATAGCCCGTGTAAGCATCACCAACTGTGTCCCGATCTCCCAATGATGATTTTTTCTCATTATTTATAATATAATATATGTATATATAACATGTATAATAAAATATTAAATTAACCACATTGAGGTCATCATTCAAAATGTTTCCTCAAATTATTTTTTTATTTTTATTTTTATATTTTTTTTTGCAAGATGCTGAGATTTTTTTTCCATCATAAAAATTAAATCCATTGATGGGGATTTATTATTATTATTATTATCCATTTATTGATGTATATAATCCATTTTATTGTTATAAAAGTATAAAAATGGTAATTTTATATAATAATTATTTATATTGGATATTTGGGGATGGTGGTAGACGTTGAATTATTTAATTTTTTTCATATTTTTAGTATAATATATGGTACTTTGGATTGCTTTGTGTATATTATAGTTATATATAGAAAATTTTGCAGGGCTGACACAACAGCTGATTTACCGGATATTCAATATTTTATTTGATGTTGGTAACATTGTGAAATTAGTTTCATTTTTTTCCACTTGGTTTTCTAACATCCTAACATAAAGCCTTTTCCAAGTGGCACGATAATCGGGCAAGATGGTATGTATTTTAAATCCGTCAAATTATTATCAATCATCAATAAAAAAAAATTGTGTTTAACATATTAATGTTCGGCGATAATTTAATTATAATGATATATAAATAGTGTGTAATTCGTGATTAAACTATGCGAAAAAATTCGATGTGTAATAGACGGTTTTTTTTTTTGGTTATGTCGGGCATGGATGTATACTATCTCATTATGTATAGTTAATAATAATTATTGGAAGACGGAAAATGATTTATTTTTATTGTTGATGAGTGAATTTGTGTATACTTGAATTAATATCATTATATAATTGCGTTTGATAAATTTTTTGGTTATATTGGATGTTACATGGGCGATTAATTATGTCGGTGCATACATAACCTCAAAATAATTGTATACATATTTTGGATGATTTGTTTCAGACTGAAGGAACCGCTACAATCAGAACGCGAAAGTTCATGACCAACCGGTTATTATGCCGGAAACAAATGGTAATTTTCATTGTTATATCTAAATTAAATAAAAAAAAATTTTCATATTTTTTTAACTCATGTTAATATTTTTGGGATTTAGGTCGTTGATGTCCTTCATCCTGGTCAGCCGTCAGTACGCAAAACTGATATTAGAGAAAAACTTGCAAAAATGTACAAAGTTACGCCCGATGTTGTGTTTGTCTTTGGTTTTCAAACAAACTTTGGAGGTGGTAAATCAACTGGTTTTGCATTGATTTATGAAACTTTGGATTTTGCTAAAAAATTCGAGCCCAAGCACAGACTTGCAAGGCACGGTCTTCATGAAAAACATAAGCAAACACGAAAACAGAGAAAGGAACGTAAGAACAGAATGAAGAAGGTTAGAGGTACTGGAAAGAGTAAGGTTGGAGCAGCCGCTAAAAAGGTGAGATAATTTTATAATTCCCTAAACAAAATCATCAATCAATATTATTCTTTATCATAATAATAATTCGTTTTTCTTAAAATTATTGCAAATCAACGCATATATTTCAATTTATCATTTTTATTCACTGGTGCATGTTGAAAATATTAAATATAATTATTTTAATTTTAGTTTAAGAAAAAAAAATCAAAAACTCTTTTTATGTTTTGGTGGTGGAAAAAATTTATCATTGGCATGGGTTATCATTTCATTATTTACTAATTCAAATATATTTTATATTGATTTCAATCAATTTAAAATATTCATGAATAATTAATCAAAATTTCTTTTCGAACACATGAAAATAAATAGAATAAAAATTGATCGCAGATCAAGGGGGAAATTCATTTGTGCATGTATTCATTTCAGTCATATGCTTTTTTTTATTTACATTTTAGGGAAAGAAGTAAACAAGAATATATCATTTGAATATATACAATACTGTACAAAACTTCACACGAAGATGGGTCTCATCATATTCATGATGCTTAAAACAATCGGCATGTCTACTTTGTATCATTGGGATCTTCAGTTTCATCTTTATTCTATGGTTTTCTCATCGTTATTTTCGTTCTTACCCTCAATCACACAAATCCTATTCAATTTTATATCTCCAAATAGTTTATATATATTTTTTTTCATTCATGTTATTCATTATTCATCACGCTTAAAAACATTAAAATTAATTGCATGCATTCATTGTTAAATTACATGGTGTTGGTTTATAATATTATGTCGTTTTATTTTAAAATAAAAATTTACATTCTTCACATACTTATGAACTGCATGAATTTATAATTGGAATACAAATGAGAAAAACAAAATAATTAAATTTAATTATTTTTATATCATTCAAAATTAATCAACATAAATTCATTTTGGCAAAATTACTTTTTTCTCTATTACAGTAATCTGATACAACACCACATCAATATGCAGACCCAATTTGTACAACATCAGCGTGAAAATTATTGTAATGTATTGATTCATAAGTTAAACAATATTTATAATAAATTTTACGCTATAAAATTGTGAATAATGTTTTATTATTATTTATTTATTTATATTTTTTTTCAATTATATACACAAAGATAAATGAGAAGCAAAGTCCTTATCCGGTTTATATAAGATTCATTTCAGTGACTCTCCAATAATTGCATTGTATTTGAACAATAGTTTTTTTTTTTTCCTAGAGTTTATTGTCATAACAAATGATCATTTTTATTTATCTACACGCGATTGTTTCAATTCTCGTGACAAGAATAATTGTAGATATTTTCTTATTATTTGATGTTTATTGTTTATACGTCAATGTGAAATTGTTTGGATAGAAAATTAAATTATACTCATTAATCAGAAGTAAAATGATCGTATGTTTCATTATTTTTTTCATCTACATTTTTAATTTCATTTGGATTTGTTTCGAAAGTGGAATTTTCTTCAATTGTATAAGTGGTTGTTTCATGATCAAAGAACGTTACAATTGTTGGAGTAGACTCAGTGAATGATTTAACTTCTCCAGAATCCTCATGATGAATCCATCCTTCGGTTATTGTTGGATCCACAATTTTAATTTCTGTATCCGGTAAATTTGCCTTATTTGTATTTGAATGATCGGATTTTTTTATGATGTACCAAGAACCCAGATGAAATCCCCAATCACGATCAGGATCAAAAGCAACATCCGCTATGATATGTACTAATTAATAAGCATTTTGGATTTTCGAAAGATAAAAAAAAAGTGAAAAATATTTATGTTGTATAGAAAAATTAGATATTTACTCAGGTCCAACCAAAAGTTTTCAATCATCATTTTTTGATGTTCATAATCTTCCTTGGCTTGAACAAAAATTTTGGACAACTCCGGTGGATGTAAATCACCAAAAATACGATCTTTCATGTCGACAAACCAATCACGAACACCTTCACCAAATTGTGCTTGTTGCCGAAAGCTTTGCGAACCTCCATCTGATTTATAATTTATACGAATAAAATTATTTATTTACAAAATTAAAAATTTGATATTTATTTTATACTTGGAAAATTAATTATCACCTTTAAATGGATGCACTGGTGGTGACATTGCTTGTATTTGTGTGTTATGTAAAATAAAAATCAAATGAACGCACATTATAAACCATAATGATTGCATTGTGACTGGTTGATGACAAACTGAAGAATATACGAAGTATGCAATGACTTTTATAGAATCACTCAACGGAAATACATGTAATATTGACTTTATCATTATTCTATTATTATTTTATCAAGGATCAGAGCTAAGTTGGTACGTTATGTCATGTACATATGTTGACTTTGCACAATCATATTATTAAATAATTGAAAAATATTGTTTCAAACAAATGAATAGTACTTGAAATAGTGATGTGAATTAATTTTTATATTTTATTAATGAAATAAAATTGTGTGGGATAAAATTTATAGAATTTTTTTGAAAAAATTGAGGTTAATTCAACAAGTAGATATTATTGATTTGAAAAATATACATAAAGTTAGTTTATGTAAAAGGACATTATTATTATATTTCGAAAATATAAATTAATAATTCTTTTTTTTTGTTCCTTCAAATTCAAATATGACCATTATTTAATCGGTAAAGTAGAGATTTAGTATTGAGGTTATTTTTTTCATGATAACATACTACTACTCTAACCTACAAAAAATGACGTGGAAATTGGAATACCGGTGAGATTGTAGTAATATTACAAGATTTATTACTAGTTATCTGAATAAATGATCAATATTTCGATGTCTCAAACTGAAAAGACAAGACTCTAGTAAGTTAAATTGTAAGTAATTTAGTTTTTTTCTGGACATTTATTGATTGATTCAATTGTTTTTACATCGTGACAGAACTGAGATTTAATTCGTTTATTGAAATAATATATTATAGTATAAATGCTATGTACATCTACTTATCTAATGAAAAATTTTTATTTTCAGATTTAAATTGCAATAAAATAAATAAACTATAAATTAAAAAATGGTTAACGACAGAATATTGGATCAAAGACTGCTACTATTTTCCTGTTCTTTCACTTGCATTTACTTTCCATGTATATTAATGCTTCTTAAATTCAATGATACTCTCTACAATGTTGGAACATATAAATTTATTCCAATTTTAATGATATTAATGTTTGCTGAAGTAATCAAATTATCATTTTCATTATTCTACAATGATCCATACTCATTAACAAAAATTGATTCACGTTTGATATCAGGTTCTAGAACAAAGAAATCTTGGACAAAAGTATTGAAGGAAATTCTAAAATTTCTAGTTTTAATTTTTATAATATCAATTATTTATTATATTATAATTGTTTTATTTGGTGCTCCATTGTCAACTCATCATGAAGAAACAACAATGCTTACTGTTACATTGAGTACTTTAACATTTGTACCACCATGTTTACATCTTGGTGTTGATATTGCGTTGCCCCTTCTAACGGGTGATCAACCATTTAAAAATAATATTGTCGCTGAAGCAATGAGTCGAAATATTAAATTAACATTGCTGGGAACTTGGCTTGGTGCTATTGTCTTACCATTAGATTGGGATAGACCATGGCAAGTGTGGCCAATACCATGCGTAATTGGTGCATTAATTGGTTACATGATTGCCCATTATATTACTTTAATTAAAGTGCTTCCTATTGTAAAATTTTGGAAATTTCATAAAAAAGTTCATAGATAATAATTTTAGTTTTATAAAATACCATCAATTTATTGTTAATAATGAAATAATAATTGTAATCTTCACCTGCTAAACTATGTAATTATTTTTTAATTAATTTGTCTATTTAGTTATATTATTAATCTAGTCTACAAATAAATATTTCTTTTACATATAAATATATATCAAAATACAAAAGTGTCGAAATATTATTTTTTATTTTTGATGTTGAAGATTGCAGAGTTACCGACATTCACATGTGCGTTAAATAAAGCAACTTATCTTAGTCACAAAGTCTACCAAAGCACAAAAATCACAAAGAGCTAATAGAAGTCGTTAGAAAAATATTTCACACTCAGCAATTTATTTTGTAATTACGTATTAATTCATTAGAATTAAAACTAATTTTATCCAGTTACATTATTATATTATTTCACATCAAATTCTGCAACATTATGGCTAATATTGGCAAAGTATGTATAAATTGTTCAATTTTATACTTCTAACCTTTTCATATTGTTCAATTAAAAACGATTAAGAACAATTAATAACTAATTGAATCGAAAACGTATAACATTTTATAGGTTATGAATTCCTAATATAATGTTGAATATATTTTATATTTATATATTTTTTCTTTTATTGGAAAGGTTATCAAGTGTCGTGCTGCTGTTGCATGGAAGGCAAAAGAGCCGTTGTCAATTGAAGAAATTGAAGTTGCACCACCAAAAGCTCATGAAGTTCGCATTAAAATTAAATCAGTTGCATTATGCCACACCGACAACTATACCCTGGATGGTTGTGATCCAGAAGGAATTTTTCCATGTATTTTGGGCCATGAGGGCAGTGGTATTGTTGAAAGTGTTGGCAAAGATGTTACTGAATTTATTCCAGGTAAAATAAACCCAATTTTATCATTTTTAAATTAATAATCAAAAAACTTATGAATCAATTATATATTTTATTTTTGTTTCTTTATTAAAGGCGATCATGTTATTCCATTATATATTCCACAATGTGGTGAATGTAAATTTTGCTTGTCTACCAAGACTAATTTGTGCAGCAAAATACGCGAGACTCAGGGAAAAGGATTGATGCCTGATGGTACTTCAAGATTTACCTGCAAAGGACAAGCTCTTGCTCATTATATGGGTTGTTCAACATTTTCTGAATATACAGTTGTAGCAGATATTTCTTTGGCAAAAGTAATTAACATTGAAATATTTTATTTTCACAATTGATATGAAAACATTATTTCGTAATAATTAATCATGTCATTTTTAATTTACTTTATTTAATAAAATTTTTTTTTATTAGATTAATTCTGCTGCATCGTTTGACAAAGTTTGTTTACTTGGTTGTGGAGTTTCTACAGGTTATGGTGCTGCATTAAATACTGCGAAAGTCGAGTCAGGTAGCACTTGTGCAATTTGGGGCCTTGGTTCAGTTGGTATGGCTGTTGCTCTTGGTTGTAAAGCTGCTGGTGCTTCGCGTATAATTGGCATTGATATTGATGACTCGAAATTCGAAAAAGGTTTATATTATATTAATTTGAAGCTAATAATTACGATAGTATGAGTTAAAAGAGAAAATAATTCTAAATTATTCTAACTCAATTGAAAAATTTATTTGTAAATTAATTTTTGTAGCTAAAATTTTTGGCTGTACTGAATTTATTAACCCGAAGAAACAGGATCGTCCAATTCAAGAGGTTTTAATTGAAATGACTGATGGAGGACTGGATTATACCTTTGAATGCGTTGGAAATGTCGAGACAATGGTGAAAATTATGCTAATTAAATTTATTTGTTTGTATATTTTCATACTAATTTATTAATTCATTATGAATAAATTTGTATTAATTAGCGTGCAGCTTTAGAGTCGTGTCATAAAGGTTGGGGCACATCAATTATCGTTGGTGTTGCTGCCGCGGGTAAAGAGATCAGTACTCGACCATTTCAATTAGTTACTGGACGTGTTTGGAAGGGCTCAGCATTTGGTGGATGGAAATCAAAGGACAGTGTACCAATGCTTGTTGATGAATATCAAAAAAAGAAATTAATGCTTGATGAATTTGTCACTCATGAAATGCCATTTGAAAAAATCAATGAAGGATTCGAGCTATTACATTCCGGAAAATGGTAAAATTATATCAATAAATTTCTGAATTATTCTAATAAATTTTCTCATAAATTAAAAACAAAAAATTGCTATCAACTTACTATTATTTTATTTTTCATTTCAGCTTGAAAGTAGTTTTGAACTACTGATCAGAGATTTTTTTTATCTTATTGGCTATAAACAGAATTAAATATTAATGTTGCCAAAAATATTTTCTTACTTGATTGCATAAAGAATCAATATTTTACAAAAATAAAAAAAAACAAATCAATAATATCGTACGTGTTTATTTACATTAACATCCATACTCCAAATTATCTTCCCAAAATTTGTCATAAATATTATTTCAAATGGCTTAAAAGTAAAAACATAAAGAATAACAATAACATCAAACTGCCATATTTATTTTAAATGATAACACTTTTGTCCACGTATAAAATTGCGATTCAAACATAAATCAACCACACAAGTCACAAGCTTTTGTAAAAGTCGTTTTCGTGAAAAAAAAAAAAATGAAGAAACAAGTTATAATTTATTTAATAATTGCATTGACTATCTGCAGTTTAACAGATGCTAAACGCAGAGGTCATAACAAACCGGTATGTGCCTGAGCATATAATTAATATAATCAGCAATAAAATTAAAACAATTTAATTAATACAAACATTTATAAAATTTATTGCAGTGCACCTCAAGTGTCCAGTGTCGCTCAAGACTTTGTCACACACGAAAATGCATGAATTGTAAGTTACATATAATTTAAAATATATATTTTACTGTCTTTAACATTAATATAAAAAAATTATTTCTTCATATTTTGTTATCTTAATTTTTATTCAACAATATTTATGATGCAATACAGATAATGAATTTTGTGATGATGGGACAGAAGATCCTTGTGCAACTGTGGATTGTCGAGACGGATATATTTGCGTCTTGCAAGTAGTTCAGTGTTTCACAACACCTTGTCCACCAATCGCTCAATGTGTTGAAAATCCATGCAAACATTATTAACAAATATAATTAATAATTGTTAAATAAAGTACTCAGCAAATATTCCATTACGTTGCGAAAGAAAGGAAAAAAAAAAAAACGAAAACGTAATATAAGTATGAGGAAATTTTCTTTAATCAAAAATCCAACGATAATATATTAATGTTTATATTATTATAGTTAATAAAAGCTTCGAAAATAAACGAAGAATATTAATAATATATGTTTGTTGCGTGTTGAAACGAACAAATAATCATGAATGTCTAACGATTTTTGAAAATTACTCGCATTTAGGAAACATTATGATTCAAGCTAGAATTGTAATATAAATTCTCAACATATTGAGATATAGTATTTTGTTTCCTTTTTATTATAAACATTTGAATGTCTCACATTCATAAAAAACATTTATTTATTGTAAATAATTATTAAATGTTGTATTCTTCTAATATATATTTCACTATCCTGTTATATACTTGATTAGTTAATTTTTTTTTTCAATTATAAACTCAATTATCTTTGGATATAATTTATCAGACAAAGGCGTAACTAATTGTTAAATAAATAATATAATGTAAATGATATTTTAATAAATCGTAAAAGAAAATTTCGTTGATTTTAAATGCAGGAAAAAAAACAGAATAATTTATATCAATTTTTATTATTGATTGATGTACAAAATGTTAATTTGCGTAATTATTCTCCACGCCGGGGGGATGAAAAATAAATATATTACTTATTGAACTTTATTCAAATGCAATCATGCAACTATTATATGTACATATAATAAAATAACACTTACATTATGCATATAAATAAAAATATAAAATAGATCTTCATATCTGTGTTATTTTTGTGTTAAAAATAAAATCATAAAAAAAATGTTGAATGTCAAGTTTGTTTATAATTAGACAATCAAACTGATCTGTTTTTATTTATATTTATTACAACAATTTGTATTTATTATTGCAAATAATAAAAATTGATGAATGAAAAAAATTCACTACAAGAATAATAAAAAAAATATTAATCTACCGTAATAAAAAGCGATAATAGACAAAAAATAATAAATAATTATGACAAGGATTGAATTAAATAAATCAACAATTCTACAACAATCTTTATTATTAAAGAATCTTTACAGCCACATATATAATACCAATTTTATGTGGTATATAGAGCTACGGTAGCCTGGAAATCAAGTAAAAATTCATTATACGCTTTAATCCGGAGCAATTTTGTGTTTTGTATTTAAATATTATTAAATATTATTATTAATATTATTTCTTTCTTACAAATTAATCATCGCAGTACGAAGTATAATCATAATTAAATGGTTACTTATCATTGTATATAATTATATACAATATGCAAGACATATTTGTTTTATTTTTTGTTTTGTTTTTTTTATTAGAATCTATTGTATATAATAATATCGAATTATTTTTTATTCATTTAATTCTAATTCGACGTGTTTTTATTTTTTATTCACTTATTTTGTTTTTATTTTTTGGAGAGTAATATATAATAATTTATTATGGCGGGATTTGACTCTCACATTTGTAGAGCTCTTCAGAATTGCAAGAATAATTCAATTATTAGCGCGTATAATTAATTAATAATACAGAGCATCACTGTTTTTCATACATTTTTTTTCTTTTTCATTTTAATATTTATGGTATTACAATATGCATTCAATATTAAGCGTTTTGATTAAAAATTAAATTTGAGGTTAAAATAAGGAACCAATATGCTTTCTTTTTTTTTTTTTTTCATCTTTTTTTTTTTGTATAACATAGATGTAAAACAATCGTTAACAAACAAGATAAAATCACATAATTAAGTTTGAATAAATTATTAACAATATTATCATGCACTTAATTAATACATGTGTGATGTTAATTTTATAATTTGCACAAAAATAAAATTTTAATAAAATTTCATGTGTTTATAAATTGCAGCAATTTTAATGAACAAATAAACAAACCAACATTTGTTTTTTGTGTCGTGTTGCAATTTTTGGATTGTCTAAATATTTGCACATATAATATTTATCCTTTGGAAAATATTGAAAATATAAATAAAATTATTATAATACTAAACAAGTGAATTATAATATTTATATATAAATATATTTCGGTCAATACAAAGAAAAAAAAAATGAAGGAATAATAATAAAATAAAATAATAATTAGGAGAAGGGACGGAAGAACTTTTTCTAACATATTGTAATGATAATAATTATTTTTATATGGCTTTGTCTAATGTTTTAACAGCGCATTCTATTTATTATTCACTATTCACATTGTCGAAACGATTTTTTCGTCATTTAATTTTTTTTTTTTTCTACTACGGTTATACGTAATTAATTATTAATTAATTATAATTAATCAATTAATATTTTACTTTGCTCATTCTATTCATCTACATAATTACCACAATGACTGTTGATTTGTTTTATTTTCTTTTATTTTATTGTAAATTGTAGTATTATATAACTCACAAGTAAAAATGTTTATTATTACAATGGGGAAGGAAAAAATGGAATGTAAATATTATATATGACTCTCGTTGATTGTTGATTGAATTATTAATATATCCTTAATGTGAAAACAAAATTAATTCAAAGATATAATACGTATATATATTATTATTGATTTTTTTTTAATTTGTTATGTTTTTATATTGGTGTGGGTGTAAATATTTGTGTATATAAGTGTAAGTGTCTGTGGTCATTTGCAATAATAATTATAAGCAATTTTTTGTTGTTGTTTATCTATTAACATTACGAAAAAAAAAAAAATAAATTAATAAAAATAATGAGAAAATTTCATTTTTCGCACAGACTATTTTATCATTAATTAATTAATTAATTAATTAATTATATAAATATATCATAAATTTTAAGATAATTATTATATTCTATGGTTTTATAGACTCGTTGATAAACTAATTAATATCAGCATGGCATTATTTATTTCTAATGATTAAAAATCATTTTAAATAATTAACATGTCTGCTATTTTTATTTTCTCGTTTATTTAATATCTAAAAGTAAATAAAATCCTGAATAATTTTTCAGTTTTATTAATTATAAAACTGATTAAATTAATTATTTATCTATTACCTAAATATTAATATTATTTAGATAATGTCTAGTGTATGTGTAAGTGAATTATGTGTGTGCATGAGGCCAAGGATAATATCGCTGATTTCAATTTTTTTTATTTATTTATTAATTTTTTTTTTATTTCTCTCAATTGAAATTAGATATTTTTTTTTTTTTTATGCCTTTTACGAGGATAATGCGCGCGGGGAATTGTTATTTCTTGCTCCGTACATAATGCGAGTTCTAGAATTGTGAAAAGTTTTGCATTCAATCAACATTGCCGGCCGTGTTATTTTATTTTATTTTTTATTTAACTTTTCTTCTAAGTTCGCAAGTTGACGTACAAGGGACGGCAAAGGTGTATTTTATTTAGGTAAAAGTCCCTGATAAGTGACTCCTATATAAATAAATCCAACAATGATATTGTAAATGTTGATGAATGTATATCAGAAAAGTGAGAGAATGTATAGAGAATGAATGAAAAAGAATTACAATTGAATTCTACTCTCTTGCGTTTTATCTCAGCGAAAATAAATTTCCACGCTTTTTTTTTTTCTTGCTTTCTTCTTTTTCTTCATCGGCTTTTATATATGTGTAACGGATAGTTGATGGATATACATGAATTATTTAAAAGTCCAGCGGTTGATCAGCTGAACCTTCAAGATCATTTGACGAATCTACACCATCGTCTTCATCATCATTATCATTGACATCATCATTATTATCCAAATTCACACTATTTGTCTTCAAATTGTCATTATTTATCTTGTTGACAACGGCATCTACATGACAAATAAAAAGAAAAATTATTTTTTTATTAAATATATAAATCAAATAAAAAATAAAATATTCGAAAAAAAAAAAATAATTTAAATTATTTTTCTTCCAATATTTTTTTTTCTCATTCAAATGTGTTACAACAATTTAGTCTATTGTTGATGGTTCAATACTCACACTTACCGCAATCGGGTTTGGTACCACGTACTCGAGTACCAGCAAACTCAATACCATGAGGATCAACACACCAACATAAACCAAGTCCACGATGACATTGAGTACTACGATAATATCCTCGTGAATCGCAAGCTGGTGCGACATCAGGTAATGAACGTCTACGTACTGCGGCACATGGTCGTTCGGCTTTTGAGAAACAACCGCACCACTCAGGACCATTAATAAAGATGTCGCTATTAACAAATAAAACAAATAAATCAATTAAACTAAAGAATAATTAATATCATCATCGCAATATGTGCAAATTTTAATTGATTTTAAATTAACGAATACTTCAAATAAAATCAATTAATTTTTGATGCTATAAATAAAAAACACTGAATTTTAAATATATATATTAATAAAATTAATTAATCAACAAGATAGTAAATTAATAATAATTAATAAATAATAACTATTTAATTTTTGCAATTTTTGAATAATAATTCTAAATATTTATTAATAAAATGAATTCATCTTCCGGATAGTAAATTAATAATAATTAATGAATAATAACTGATTAAATATTTATATTATTAATAAATAATAACTATTTAATTCTTGTAATTTTTAAATAATAATTCTGAATATTCATTAATAAAACTAATTAATCAACAGAAAAGTAAGTTAATAATAATTA
Source organism: Microctonus brassicae (assembly GCA_918226075.1). NCBI lineage: Eukaryota > Metazoa > Arthropoda > Insecta > Hymenoptera > Braconidae > Microctonus > Microctonus brassicae. The sequence goes on along the minus strand of OW445481.1, from coordinate 14,336,645 downwards.
ATAAATAATAACTAGTTAATTATTATTATTATTATTAATAAATAATAACTAGTTTATTATTATTATTATTATTATTATTATTATTATTATTATTATTATTATTATTATTATTATTATTATTATTATTATTATTATTATTATTATTATTATTATTATTATTATTATTATTATTATTATTATTATTATTATTATTATTATTATTATTATTATTATTATTATTATTATTATTATTATTATTATTATTATTATTATTATTATTATTATTATTATTATTATTATTATTATTATTATTATTATTATTATTATTATTATTTAATAACTATTTAATTCTTGTAAATTTTAAATAATAATTCTAAATATATATTTATAAAATTAATTAATCAACAGAATAGTAAATTAATAATAATTAATAAATAATAACTAGTTAAATAATAATAATATTAATAATATTATTAATAAATAACAACTATTTAGCTTTCATAAAAATTATTATTATTATTATTATTTTTTTAATAACTATTTAATTCTTGTAAATTTTAAATAATAATTCTGAATATATATTTATAAAATTAATTAACCGACAGGAGAGTAAATTAATAATAATTAATTAATAATAACTATTTAATTCTTATAATTCTTTAATAATAAATCTAAATATATATTAATGAAATGAACCATGTAACCCCGAGGGGAATATTACAAATAAATAATAATATTAATAAAATTAATTAATTAACAGGATAGTAAATTAATAATAATTAATAAATAATAACCATTAAATTCTTATAATTCCTTAATAATTAATTCCTTAATAATTAATCTTAATCAAATTAATAAATTTGCTAGATTACATTGAAAAAATACCAATGATTGAATGAATTAAAAATGTAAATAATTGATAATCTAATTTTAAATTTTATTTAAAAATTATAATCAATAAATAAAACTCACCCGTCCATGTCGCATGCATCAAGGAATGGCTTGAGGCACGGTTCATTTTGATCATGTTCAAGACTATAAAGTTCACCAAGCGAAATTCTACGGTCGCCATCATTATCCAAGTGCCCAAACATCCACCTTACTTCAGTTTGACATCCAGCGGGAAAGTGGCCTGTGCAACATAAGACGATCAATAATAGGTTTAGATAATCCACACAACTTTGATCGTATAGAGTTGAGAGTTGTGAAATTCTCTCTCTTTATCTATCTTATTGTAAAATCCAATAGCAAGAGAGCGTACAGAGAAAATCACAAGGCGTACGAGTAACTCTCCATCAACCTATTTAATCACTTCGATCCAACTACACACGACGTTCTGGATACCAAGATAAGACTTTAGTTGGTTGAGTTTAGTGCTGGGTGAATGTAAGTATATATAACTAATATATGTAATATGTATGTAAGTATATACTGCACTAATACACTGCATATGTATAATAAAATCAAATATCAAATGATAAACAAATAATTAATCTCGAAAGAAATTTTTCTATATTTAAAATATCTTTAAATTATAAATATGAATAATTTTTTTAAATTATTTACCTTTAGATTTAATATGTTGTCGACGATATTTAGCATCACCCATCACTACTGAGAACCAATCCAACAATCGATTGGCCATGGCTGGTCTTGATACCAATGGACAATCAGTATTGCGAAGTAATCGATTAAACTTGGCCTCGGATGAATCAAATGTTGGCTTCAATGTCACAATATTATTTTCAATTTCATTGCTCATTGAGTGCTTAATGTCTTCCTCATATTTAGTATTGACACCCAAACCCTGCAAATAAAAATAGTAAATATTATATGTATATTTATATTTAATGAATAATAAATAATAGAAAAAGGTATTAGTTATTAATTAGGAATATTGGTGATTTGAATGGAGAGAAAAATTTTTTTTTTAAGTCGTCAGGATTATTTATTAATGGGGTCAAAAATTGTTTTATAACTGTCAAAAGCTTTTCTCATCTGTTGTGCGCACTCTCAGTGATAAAATCTCATGGGGTATGAAATTATTAAGACTTTTGCCTCTGGGTGAAAGCAAGGGATAAACCGTGAGGGGATTAACGACAAGCTCGACAAAATTGAATTGCTTCTCGTGGGCTTAATTCTAATCTATTTTGAAAGAGAACGTATATATTATACACTGGCGTGTGCATTTCATCCAGAAAATATCACTTAAGATAAATGTAATTTATAAAATATAGATATGCATGTATGCATTAGGGTGTGTTATTTTTAGGCAACTATTTTATTGTTTTAAATATTATTTTTAATAGGAAAACTGATTTTAGTGTACTAATATTTTCGTAAAGCTAAAAAAAAAAAATATTCATTTATCAGATATTTTTTTTTTATTTTATTTACTAAAAAAAAATTATTTATAACTTATGTTAAATGAATTTTATTATTATTTTTAAGTGATATAAATTATGCTGTTTAAATAAAAATAAGCAATGTGACTACAATTATTGGAGTGTTTTTTTATTACAATAATAAAGTGATTAGTATCGATTTAATAATAATAAAGTTGAAATTTCATACATTTGGAACTTTGGGTTTGAATATTTTTAGAATGGTTGCTTCTATGAAAAAAGTGTAAGAGACCTTTTTTGTAGAGCGTTCGATTCCCTATAAAAATATGCTTGGAGTTTATCTCCATGATGTGCAAATGCCGAGCTACAAAAATCAAAAAAAAAAAAAAAAATTCATGTTTTTAAAATTGAAAAATGAAAATTAGTATCAAGAACTCTAAATATTAAAATTAAAAGCTCCGGTTTGAACAGGCTTATTTTTCCACCGTCCAGTAAGTTTTCAGCCTGTTTTATTGATGAAAAAAAAATAGTAATAACTAATATTGTAATGGTTACATAAAATAAATTTATAATTTAAATGATAGAGCCAGAATTTTTTCATTTTTATCTTTTTAGTTTTTTTTTTAAGTGAGATTTAAGGTGTGGTCATATTTTGTTTTTTTCATCCACCACTTTTTCCAGTGTTACAAATTTAAGTGCAACACAGCCTTGTTTCTTGGTTAACCCTGTTCTCAGATGTCACATAGAACAGTCTGAGGTGTTGTACGTGACTGTGGAAAATAACCGCAGTATGTTTTTTTTTCCTCTCAAGTTTCCCCACAACCAAACATACACCCACCATTCTTGAAGAAGTTTATAGTCAGTAGCTTCACAAGTACATTTCTAATTCATTTTTCTCTATATAAATTTTCTGCTCGTCTACAATCATAAAACTAACGGAATATTATCTAAGTAATATTATTAATTATTACCAAGGGATAATAAAATACGAAAAGCTCCTGGGATCGAGCTGAAGAAGAAAAAGAAAGTGATATCAAGTGAATAATTTTAATACGGATATATAAGTTTTATAGAGGGATCTGTCAGGTAGACGAGAAATGTAAGAATTTATCTGGGTGATATAGATCAAAATTTCTCACTGTCTCATTCTCTCATTTTCATTTCTGATATATATTCTAGACTTAATGGAAATGAGAAAAGCCATTCATAAACGAATAAAAGTGAGCACACTAACCTAAACTTGAATTACTTATCAGTTTGAAAAAAGAAAAATCCATATTGTACAAAAGAAAAAAAAAAATGAATAGATTGAATAAAGAATATTTAATTTAGGGTGTTTCATTTTTAGGCAATATTTTTTTTTTTTTCGCTGTACTCAAGAAAAATCTGATAATTTATGAGAAAAAAAAAATATTCCTGTTTGAGAAAAATTCCAAGTTAAATAAAGGCTTTCCTAATTCAAAAATTCGATTTTCCAAAAGAATAACATGAGAAAATTGTTTTTTTTTCGACTTCAACTCGATTTTTCGGTAAATAATAATTTTTTCTGGGAAAAATTAATTCACAGCTTTTGTAGGGCATTAAATTTGCTACAAAAAAGCTCTTCACTGCAAATGTTCTACGACCAACAGTTTTCAAGTTGTAGAGCTGGAAAGATGAAAGTTGAATATAATTGACAACAAATTTTTCTTAAACTGAATTTGATTGATTTAACATTAATTATTATCTTACTACAAATGTTATAATGCTTATTTGACAATGGAGGAGCTTTATAGAGTTTATTGTAAGATAATAATTAATGTCAGATCAATAAATTCCAGTTTGAAAAAAATTTGTTGTCAATTATAATCAACTTTCATCTTTCCAGCTCTACAACTCGAAAACTGTTGGTCGTAGAACATTTGCATTACAGAATTTTTTTGTAGCAAATTTAATGCCCTACAAAAGCTGTGAATTAATTTTTTCCAAAAAAAATTTTTGATTACCGAAAAATCGAGTTGAAGTTGAAAAAAACAATTTTCTCGGGTTATTCATATGGGAAATCGAATTTTTGAATTCGCTAAGCCTCTATAATTAACTCTGAATTTTTTTCCAAACAATAATATATTTTTTCGTATACAATTCATCAGATTTTCAGTGTTCAAAAATAGAAAAAAAAATATAAAAGCCTAAAAATGAAACACCTTAATATTTATATTTGTAAACTTATTTTCCAGCATTTATACTTTCAATTCATCCACATAAAATACATTTGTATTTTATGTACACAGTAATATATATAAATTTAATTTGTTTCATTCTACAATTGCTGTTCTTTGTTGCAATGATGTAAAGATAATAGTATCAACAAAATTGAACTTGTGAATTTGATGGAATATTAAATTCGACGTCTAAACTTATGATCTAGATTATATTAATTTTCTTATCAGTTCAAATAATTTACCAACATTAAAACTTTTTCATTAAACTTATTCTCAATTGTCACATGTAAATTAATTTAATATAATATGAATAGTATAAATAGTTTAGATATTATATACAATGTAAAATTTATCAAAAGTGCCAAACAATTTTCATTAAATATTTCATCACACATGTAAAGTCAAATACTAATGACAAAACAAAAGATATTTCACTCTTTGATCTTGTTTCAAAGATGAGAATTGTTTAGCGTTTATAACTGCCCAAAAGAATACTTGAAGTTTTAAGATAAACATATATTTATGTACATATAATACATACATATATTATCCAAAAGTGAATAAACAAAATTAGGATGAGCGTTGCACTCACAGTTACAAGATACGGTTTTGTGATTGCTCTTTTGACTGCGAATGAAATTTCCTGGCTTTCTTGAAAGTGTTTCGTTGGCAACACTGTATTCATGCTTTTGCATTCGCTTTTAATTTTAAATCGACCTGAATTAAATGCTATTTGCAATTACAACTTACTTTGACAAGTAAATATATTCTTGGGAGATAAATAAAACAATTGTTGTTTGATCTCTCTTAAATGCTAATATTTCTAAGTTTTATTTTATTGTTAAGAAAATAATAATTATTAATTTTTATTTCTTTATTTGAATTATTTATAATTGTGTTGAATATTGAATATGAAATAAGACGATTGGATGAGATTAAAAGTTTGTTAATTAATATTTTTTTTCTTTATAATTATTGTATGAAATAAAATTGTGAATAAATGTCACTTTTTTAGATGAATGATGGAAGAAAAAAAAATATTATTTGCACGATCTATTTTTACAGTGTCACATTGATCTTTCGAATATATATACATACATATAGTGAAGGGGAGAAAAAAAATAGAATAAACGATATCGTAAAAAGTACTAGGTGAAAACAATGAAATCAACTCTATTCCTGAAAATCCAATGGACTTATGAATACAGACGAGACTCTGGCAGCAGTTGAATTTATGGGCGTAAATCTCCGTCATGGTAAATAAAATTCAGTTGGCAAAAACAAAAAACAAAAAAAAAGAATTTATATTTGTTATCCATAAAATTGTTTCACTTGAAAATGCAATAGAAAAAATGACTAAAACGAAATAAAAAAAATATATCTTCATACAAAGTATAAAAAAAAAAATTATTATTGTAATAAACAAACATATATCAAATAAATAAATTCATATAAATATATAAATATATGTTTAGAAGAAAAGAATTTATATTTATTATTCATAAAATTGTTTCACTTGAAAAAGCAACAGAAAAAATAACTAAAATGAAAAAAAAAAATTATATCTTCATATTAAATACAAAGAAAATTATTATCATAATAAACAAACATATATTAAATAAATAAATTCACATAAATGTATAAATATATGTTTAGAAAAAAAAAAAAGAATTTAAATTTGTTATCTTTAAAATTGTTTCACTTGAAAAAGCAACAGAAAAAATAGCTAAAACGAAAAAAAAAATATATCTTCATACAAAATACAAAGAAAAAAAAAATGGTCATCATACTAAACAAACAAAATATCAAGTAAATAAATTTATATAAATATATAAAAATAAATAAAATGAAATATAAAAATTTATCCATGATAAGAAAATAAAATAAAAATTTTTTCATATAACATAATAAAAATTAAATTGAAAAAAAAAAATATATACTAATAATAATAAAATTGTCAATAACCGTTTTAACGGTACACCCACGTATAGAAATATGTTGAAGCTCATAAATTGGCCTATCGTCTTGCAATATACTTGGTACATCCTTCATGCTTTTGCTTCACGGTTTTTAGTTTACCTCATCCTCTAGTTTTACCTTATAATATACGAACACATACATACATACATACATACATACTTATATACACGTATCCACTTACGTTTATACGTTACAAGTACGTAACATTATTTAATGTCTGTCTAATACATGAGCACAATATGAGGATGAGAGAAAGAAAGAATGTAAACAAGAGTGTATTGGCAAACCCAAGACTCGTATATCACAGTTATACTTTTATATCATGAGTAATATATATATATAAGATATTTTGCAGTGTTTATATGTTCTCAAACACTTTAATCTATTTAATTTTATATTTTTATATACAAGTATTTTTTATTATCTTTATAAAGAAATTTGTTTTATCGTATTTTTATTATTCTTTTCTGGAGATTTTGAATTATCAAAAGATGAAATGAATAATTTTAATAACTGTAAAATATCTTAAATATTTATTTATATATATATATATATATATATATATATATATATATATATGTTAGTTGTTAATTAGGAATTTTTATTTTTAAAATACCTTGGTACGTTTGCTGTACTTTAAATATTGATAATGATGATTGTCATAGTTAAAATCTCGTGGTGTAAGTGTAATATCTCTATTACGACCTGATTTTCCAAGGAGATTTTTTTGTAGTCGTTGCTGAGGTATTTTTTTTGTGTGAAGTCGAAGATCAGATAGTCCTGCAAATGATGAATAAACAATAATTAAAAAGGGAAATAATAAAATATTGAAATGAAAAAATTAAATATTAAATATTAAAAAATAATTTTGTATATTTATAATTATTATTTGTTTGCATGAATATACAAAATATGCATTGTATTAAATGTTTTTGCTGATTAGTATGTATTTGTAATGAATAAACAATAATAAACAAATAATTAAAAAAAAGAAAAAATAAAAAAGAGAAATAAATTTATTAAATACTAAAAAATAATTTTGTATTCATAATTATTATTTGTTTGCATGAATATACAAAATATGCATTGTATTGAATGTTTTTGCTGATTAGTATGAATTTGTAATGAATAAACAATAATAAACAATTAATTAAAAAGGAGAAAAAATAAAAAAGAGAAATAAATTTATTAAATACTAAAAAACAATTTTGTATTCATAATTATTATTTGTTTGCATGAATATACAAAATATGCATTGTATTGAATGTTTTTGTTGATTAGTATGAATTTGTAATGAATAAACAATAATAAACAAATAATTAAAAAGGAGAAAAAATAAAAAAGAGAAATAAATTTATTAAATACTAAAAAATAATTTTGTATTCATAATTATTATTTGTTTGGATGAATATACAAAATATGCATTGTATTGAATGTTTATGCTTATTAATATGTATTTTTAATAAATAAACAATAATAAACAAATAATTAAAAAGGAGAAAAAATAAAAAAGAGAAATAAATTTATTAAATACTAAAAAACAATTTTGAAATCATAATTATTATTTGTTTGCATGAATATACAAAATATGCATTGTATTGAATGTTTTTGTTGATTAGTATGTATTTGTAATGAATAAACAATAATAAACAATTAATTAAAAAGGAGAAAAAATAAAAACGAGAAATAAATTTATTAAATACTAAAAAACAATTTTGAAATCATAATTATTATTTGTTTGGATGAATATACAAAATATGCATTGTATTAAATGTTTATGCTTATTAATATGTATTTGTTTATGTGTTTGTGCATGTATGGGATGCATTTGCAATATAAATGCAATAATGAAAGCAACAAATTGAACATAGAATTGCTTGCAATGTAACGCAATGTTGCACAAACATTTGTTTTATGTGAATGAATTCAATTAGCGAGATAACTCCACCAACACCAATAGGTTGATTTGAGGTGGTTTGTGAATGGACTGACCATGTGGGCCACGTATTGGTCCACACGCAATTTCGAATATTAAAAAAAAAAAAAAAAAAAAAGAAGTGAAATAAAATTTAAACGTTTTCAATAACAGAAATAAATGAAAAAAAAATCACAGAGTCAAAAAATAAAATGAATAAATAAATATTTGACGTATACAATATTTAAGATCGATGATTTTGCAAACACGTATTGCACAACTCATATGCATATGGCGCCTGGTGCATTGAATACTTGGTATTCTCATCATTATTCATATTTCGTAGTCGACAGATTTGCGTTATTGAATAAAATATTTGCACACACATCAATAAACATTTCAATAATATTAACATTATCATACAACTTTTTACATTATTTATTTGCCTATATTAATTATATCATTTGTATTTTATTTTATTTGTTTTGATAAAAATTTTAAAATATAAAAAAAAAAAAAATTCAAAATGAATTTATTAATTGGATAAATTTTCTATCATTAATTAATTTTACTGTGTGAGTTATGCAGTGAATACCAAGTAGTATGCTCCAATAATCATCTAGAAAATGTCTTCTACATGCTGGTGCATTATTAGATGTATATTTTATATACACGTATACAGATATGTATGTCTGTTAAATACATATACATATGTACTGCACATGTATAGATCTTTTACCTTTGCATGGACAGAATCCCTTGCACGCGATGTGAACTGAGATGTGATGAATGCAGTTATGGTACTCGAGACGACATGGCGAGCTGTAAGTGCGATTGTCACTTCCACACAGGAAGTTTGGTTTCACCACCGGACATTGCTGACACCTGCAAATTGATTAATGAATTTATCATACCAATTTATCTACGATGCTAACCTATGTAATATATCATCCCTCTATAATTAAACGTTGTATGTACAGGGCGATGATAAAATAAATTAAAAATCTTCTCTGGATATACATCATCGATATTAAAATGTAAAATTTTTATTTTTTTTTGTAGAATTAAGAATTAAATATGTATTATATTAGGGTGTTTTGTTTTTAGGCGATATTTTTTTTTTGTTTGCCATACTTGAAAATCTGATAATTTATAAAAGAAAATTATGTTCCTGTTTGAATAAAAATTCAGAGGCTTAGTGAATTCAAAAATTCGATTTTCCATTTAAATAACATGAGAACATTTTTTTTTTTTCGACTTCAACTCGATTTTTTGGTAATCAAACATTTTTTTTTATGCTATTACATTGTTGGTTTAGCTTTATAGTGTTTATTGTAAGATAATTATTAATGTCAAATCAATAAATTTCAGTTTAAAGGAAATTTTTTGTCAATTATAATCAACTTTCACTTTTCTAGCTCTACAACTCGAAAATTGTTGGTCGAAGAGAATTTGTGTTGAAGAACTTTTTTGTAGCAAATTTAATGCCCTACAAAAGCTGTGTATTAATTTTTTCCAAAAAAAATTTTTGATTACCGAAAAATCGAGTTAAAGTCGAAAAAAAAAAATTTTTTCGTATTATTTATATGGAAAATCGAATTTTTGAATTCGCTAAGCCTCTGAATTTTTTTTCCAAACAGTAATATTTTTTTATTTTCATAAATTATCAAATTTTCAGGTATGACAGACCAAAAAAATATCGTCTAAAAATCCAACACCCTAATGCATTATATAAATTGTTGACAACATTAAAAATGTGCAAAATAATTTAAATAATTATATTTTTAGACTTTTAAAAATATTAAAAATTTTTAGAAAAAACATTATTTAAATATAGAATATTATCATCATTTTTAGTTCTACATTTTTTCAAATTTTAGTGGGAAGAATAAATTAGTTTTTCTTTTTCTTTTTTCTTTTCTAAAGTGAACCTTTTATAGAGAGGTACAGGTGTATATTGCTGTGTGTATTAAAGTCATTTGTACGATAAGAACCCACGAAAATAACGTTTCAAAATGTTCTACAGAAGGTGAAATGGGATCATTATTGTTGCGAGAGTTTATATGAAAGTGCGAGAAAAGTATTTACGCAGTAGCAACATCAGGACAAAAGGAAATTGTTCTTTCACAGTCCGTATAGAAAATCTTGGTTATATATCCTGTCACGTTTTTTTCCCAGTCATTTTAAAAAACCTGTTCTTTTATTTATTATTAATGAGACACAATCCAATAATTATTTTCAATGTTTAAAATTAATTTGTTGAAAGATACGTGAATATAAATTATTATCAATTCTTCAACGTGTCAAAATGAATTTTTATTTCTCAGTATATTTTTTTTTTCTCTTTAAATTTTTTTGTTTTATTAAACGCACACACACACGTCTCCTCTCATCTTCCACTTCATATCCCTGTGCGCATCTTCGGAAATAGAATCCGCTTGCATTGACGTGGAAAACTTTTGATTCACGTTGGCCGATAGAATTTCATGAATGTGAAATGTAATCCACCATTTCATATATGATAAAGCGTACAAGACTTTATATATTTTTCTATCATATTTTTATTCTCATAAATTGATTGTGAAAAGCTCATGAAATATTTCAAATAATGAAAAATATTTTTCATAATAATTTTTTTTCTTCTTTAATTTCATAACATTATTATTCGTTTAATATGTTATTGCAAAATTAATAACAACATTGAATAATTCATTTAATTAATTAGTGATGAAAATTAATTGGTGCGAAATAAAATGTTGGAAAAAAAAAAAATATCAAAAGACGAAACAAAAATTAGATCTCTTCAAGTGTAATTTGTTTTTTTTTTTTTTTGCATTTCCTTTTGCATATTTAACATGAAAAGGTGAAGAAATATATAATGAACTATTTTTCCACCCACATTCACACACACATATATATATTTGTACAAACACATTCAAAAAAATTGTCAAGTACGAATAAGTAGATAAACGGAAAAATAAAAAATCTGTCTGTAGGTACTCAGAAGCACTTCAAGCATAACGACGAGTACTTGGAGCAACGTAAACTTATTTTCACTTTTCACACTATTTCCCAACCGTCAACATCCTACCTCTTCTCAACGCCTTGAAGTATAAATATATTTATACATCCATCACTTTTTTTCCTCGCCAAACTTCAATTCATTAATACGAAATAAAATAATGCATCACAAAACAATTAAACTTGAATAAAATTCTCTGAATAATATATAATTTTTCATCATTTTCCTCTGTCAATAATATACATCAATATATACATTAAAGCAAGAATAATTCAAAAAAAAAAAAGAAATTACCATTTTTTAAAAAAATAAAATTATTAATCTAAAAAATTTTAATCATAATTCATAATAGTTCAATAAAATAAAATTTACTATTTTTGAATAAAATAAAATTATATCAATATAAAAAATTGTAGTTATAATTCTTGATGACTCAATAAAGAAAAAATTCACTATTTTTAAATAAAATAAAATTATTAATATAAGAAATTTAAATTATAATTCATAATAACTTAATAAAAAAAATATTTACTATTTTTTAATAAGATAAAAATATCAATATAAAAAATTCGAATTATAATTCATAATTACTCACTAAGAAATACTTTACTAATTGTTAATAAAATTAAATTAAATTAACAATCTAAAAAATTCTAATTATAATTCATAATAACTTAATAAAAAAAATATTTACTATTTTTTAATAAGATAAAAATATCAATATAAAAAATTCGAATTATAATTCATAATTACTCACTAAGAAATACTTTACTAATTGTTAATAAAATTAAATTAAATTAACAATCTAAAAAATTCTAATTATAATTCATAATAACTTAATAAAAAAAATATTTACTATTTTTTAATAAGATAAAAATATCAATATAAAAAATTCGAATTATAATTCATAATTACTCACTAAAAAATACTTTACTATTTTTTAATTAAATTAAATTAAATCAACAATCTAAAAAATTCTAATCATAATTAATAATTACTCACTAAAAAAAAATATTTACAATTTTTTAATAAAATAAAATTATCAATATAAAAATTTCTAGTTATAATTCATAATAACTAAATAAAAAAAAAAATTTACTATTCTTCAATAAAATAAAATTATCATTCAAAAAAATTTTAATTATATATAATTAGCAATAAAAAAAACTTAACTATTTAAAAAAAAAATAAAATCAACAATCTAAAAAATTCTAATCATAATTCATAACTCAATAAAAAAATATTTGCTATTTTTGAAAAAAAAATAAATAATATAATCATCAATATAAAAAATTCTAATCATAATTTATAATAACTAAATAAAGAAAAAAAAAACAAATTCACTATTTTTAATTAAAATAAAATTATCAATATAAATAATTCTAATCAAATAATAAATAATTATTCATTCTCCAAATTTTAATTCAAACAATTTCAATAAAATCCTCTGCTTTATATTGGAAAAAAACTTCCCGCAAGAACCCGCACATACATAAATACAATAGACAAAATTCTCTTACAATAAATAATATGAAAATCTCTCTACATTTTCGGCAAAGGGTCTCGGATATAGTCAACAATGAAAATACAGAGAACAAAGAAAGATTATATACATAGTTCAAGCGATGGTGAATTCACATGATACAACTAAAAGATGCGAAAGAGAAATGGTTTTCTTTTTTTTTTTTTTCTCTTTTTTTTTTCGTAGTCCTCTTGCTCTTCTTTACTTGTATGTATTTCACTGTATTCTCACTGGTGGTACAACTATTTCGCTTCTATAATGTATGAGGGCAGTCACCACTTTTATTGCCGAGTAAGCTCGTGTCGACTTTACTCTTGCAGCAACTAAACTCTCTTTCTTCATCGTCTCGTCGTTCCATCTGCCTCCCATATAACCATCGCTGCTGTTCATTTTGCTTTTCAGAAAATTGCGACCACACAATGTGGATAAAACCGTGACACGATGCATCACGCGTATATATACATTCATGTACCTGCAATCCCAATCTATTTAGATAGAATATATACATACATATATGTATGTTTTATGTACAAGTTTATATATATATTTGTATGTATGTATGTATGTATGTGTATGTTCATCTCGTGGGTTTGTTCAATGTATTTGATCGTGTGCAGTATATGTATGTACAAGCGGAAATCGGCGAGTTAAAGGAAAATGGTAGATGGCAAATGAAGAGGAAGAAATTGGAATGAAAAAGAGGATGAGTTTATTGATCGTGGCAATCTGGATTAATTCAGTAAATCAACTGTCTTAATCAGGCGTATTGTGTTCTCAGAGGAAAAATTTTTATTTTATTTTAATGAATTGAAATTTTTCTTCAACAGTTAAAACATTTTATTTTATATATATACATTTAGCTTTTTTTTTATATATTTTTTTATTTTTTTTTTTATATACAATTTTACATATATATGTATATTTATTTTATTTGTTTATTTATAATCATTTTATATAATTTATAAATATATTTAAAATATGTATTTATATGATTTTATGTACATTTATTTTTTTTTTTATATAATTTTATTTTTTTATTTATGTATATATGTATATTTATAAATAAATATTTTTATTTATATTTTTTTATTTCTATTTTTATTTATTGTATTTGTTTATTTATATTTGTTTTATTTGTTTATTTATATTTATTTTATTTGTTTATTTATATGGACGTATATATGTATATTTATAAATAAATATTTTTATTTATATTTTTATATTCCTATTTTTATTTATTGTATTTGTTTATTTATATTTGTTATATTTGTTTATTTATATTTATTTTATTTGTTTATTTATATGGACGTATATATGTATATTTATAAATAAATATTTTTATTTATATTTTTATATTTCTATTTTTATTTATTGTATTTGTTTATTTATATTTGTTTTATTTGTTTATTTATATTTATTTTATTTGTTTATTTATATGGACGTATATATGTATATTTATAAATAAATATTTTTATTTATATTTTTATATTTCTATTTTTATTTATATTTGTTTTATTTGTTTATTTATATTTATTTTATTTGTTTATTTATATATTTATAAATAAATGTTTTTATTTATATTTTTTTATTTTTATTTTCATTTATATTTATTGTATTTGTTTATTTATATATTTATAAATAAATATTTTTTTTTATATTTTTTTCATTTTTATTTTCATTTATTGTATTTGTTTATTTATATCTATTTTTTTTGTTTATTTAAATTTATTTTATATGTTTATTTAAATTTATTTTATTTGTTTATTTAAATTTATTTTATTTGTTTATTTATATTTATTTTATAAAATTTATAAATATATGTAAAAAATATATATTTATAAATTTTATATACATTTATTTTTCTATTCAATAAGTATTTTTTTTTTTTATATTATTTTATAATTCTATTCTTCTGTGTTTCATTGTGAAATTTATTCTCTAGAATTTTAAATGATAAATTCAACAGTGTATAATTTTTTTTCTTTTGGTTATTTATTTTGGTATTTAAAAAAAATTCAAAGTGTACATAAAGGGTGCTGAACAAATGTGAGCAGAGAACGAGAGGAAGAGGGTGAATGAAAAAAAAGAGAAAATTTATAAATGAGAATGTGCATAAATGTGTCAAGGAAAAAAAAATTTATTATACGCTTTTAAAATCTGCAAATGACTTTCGTGGTGTGTGAATTGTGATGTGAAATGCGCGAGATGGGGTGGAAATTTAATAGATAAGTTTTAATTCATATAGAGTAAATATGTATGTAGATATTATATTTTAGTTAGAAAGTAAAGACGCGTTAATTTCAAGCAAACATAATGAGTTAACGCATTTTGACAATTAGAAATTACCAGAAAAGAGAAAGAGAAATTGCGTAAAGATATCATTAGAGTAATATTTTAATTTCATTTGTTAGATCCAAGTAATGTGAATAATATGTTTATAATTTTATATTGTAACACAAATGAACTATCTTTTAATTTAATAATCCAACATTATTTATAATAATAATTCAAATTGATAAATAAAAATAGAAAAAAAAAATTTTTCAAATTTTAAATAATCAATATTATTTTTAATTTATTGTTGATAAACAATGTTGATAAAAAAACATTCAACATCATTCTATAGACATGTAGAATTTGTTAATTTATATTTATATTAATTTTTTTATTTCAATTTAATCACTTGAATAAATTTCTAATTCAACAAATTATAAAAAAAAAAAAAAACCAATTTTTACATCAAACTAGCAATTTTATTTCTATATCAAAAATACAATAATAAATCTGAAGAGAATAATAAATTCATTCCATCAATTATAAATTGCAAGTTAAATATAATAATTAATATAATAAATTATCTACTTTATATTTATTTTTGTATCTTATACATAAAAAAAAAAAATAATCATCATTCCAAGATGTAATTAATAATTATTAATATTAATATACTCACTAATACTATAATTAATTAATTAACCATAAAATTTTCTCTAAGTGTCAATAGTTATTTATTTAATACCAATTATATAATAATAGTATAATTTTTTTTCTTTTCATTATTTTGGCTTTTTATTTGAAAATAATTATTTTATTTAGTTATTCAAATTGAGTGTGTATGTGAATATGCACATACTGCATTGTGGAATAACGAGAAAAAGTTAGAGACAAAGAGAGAGAGAGGAAACTTGTGAAAATGTCGTGTGCACTCTATATATTGGACATTTGCAGGGATGCACGTGCGATCATGAAATGCTTTGAATTAAACATGAGTTCATTCTCTATATAACGTAATGTCGATTGTCGATAACGGGTCCAGACATAACGTTGGACAATTTTATGCCAGGAATTCCCATCATACTATTCAACTTCTTCTTTCAATTTATTTATTATTTATGCTTTCATTTATTTGTCTAGATGTTAATTTAAAATATATTGATCTTTAATTGATTTTATTATTCCAATGTATGCAAAATCCATTTGGAATTTAATTTAAAAATTTAATTATTACGTTATGTCATTGGCAAATTAATGGCATCATCTGTCACTGATGACAGATGACATTATTATTTTTTATTTAATTCCGTACTTATAATTTATGTTGGTAATTAATTTTCTATTTATTTTTTAACACATTTTTATATGGACATGTATATTTATTTTGTTTTTATGGATATGTTTAAATTATTCTGTTGGTATTTAGACTTTTTTTTTTTTTCTATTCATTCTTTGTTGGAAAACTCGGACATGTCTCTTTCATCATCAACGAGTGTCACAATTGTTTCATTGTTTGAGGAAGAAGATGAACAAAAATTGGGTCGGACTAACAACAAACTCAACCTTTGTTTCAGCATGTCATACAAACTTATAAATATAGAGAATGACATGAGCTCTCAAGTGAAAATAAAACATGTGTTTGAATTGCTATACCTATGTTATTATTCAAGAAAAAAAAAAAATAGATAAATAAATAAATAATAAATGAGAAATAAATATTCTTATTTTATATTTCAATACTATTCAAAATTAATTTATTAACATGATTAATAAATTCATTTTAATTTGTATTTAAATTTTATAATCTTCCAGACTTTTTTCTTCCATTTATTTATTTGTTTATGTTATTATTCAAGAAGAAAATAAATAAATAAATAAATAAATAAAAAATGAGAAATAAATATTCTTGAATTATATTTCAATACTTTTCAAAATTAATTTAAATTTCATAATCTTCCAGACTTTTTTCTTCTATTTATTTATTTGTTTATGTTATTATTCAATAAAAAAATATATAAATAAATAAATGAAAATTAAATATTCTTAAATTATATTTCAATACTATTCAAAATTAATTTATTAACATGATTAATAAATTCATTTTAATTTGTATTTAAATTTCAAAATCTTCCAGATTTTTTTTTTCTATTTATTTCTTTATTTATTTGTTCATTTATTTATTTAATTGAAACAACCTGATGCTTTTAGATCAATATATAATAAAACATGTTTATTTTATTTCTTATCCATGCTGTGATATTAAATTATAGCTAAATAAAATTCTTTTTATTTATTTCTGTTTATAAAAGACACAAATAACTCACGTAGATTCATCCTGATCCTCATCGTCATCCTCAGAATCAAAGAATGCATCGTCATCTTCATTGTCAACAGACGTGTCTGTTCGCATTCTTCTTTGTTGCTGCATTGCACGTGACTTTGGAATAACTATGTCACTGTAGAAAGAAATAATACTATAAATAATACTACAAATTAAATATACATAAAAATATAAATACAAAAATAAAATAATATTTGATATAAAGAATTAATCGAATTTTTTCATTTAAATTTTAAATATTCAATATTATTTTTAATTTATTTTAAAAAATGATATTATTAATTTTGTTATATCTATCTAGTGTAGTAAATGCTCTGGCAATTATTTATGTAATTGTATTTATTTAGGAAATATATATAATCGTGGTGTGGATTTCATAACGTTGGTATTTACATTCGGGCATTTTGGTGCTCCATGATGGCATTTGAAACTAATGCGATCATTAATTGTCGGTGAATTTAAATGTTGGATGATATTGGTGTGTGTGTGTGTGTGTTTAAAATATATATGGGTGGGTGAGTGTAAGAGCCATTGGATTGGCCACACTGTAGATATATTGTGGTTTACATCATGTTCTTGTAATTATAGTTACAATTCGGTTTGGTTTTGGAGATCATTTTAATTGCAAAGTTAATTTTTATTTTAATTGTCAAACGACAATTGTACATGGAACAAGTAATTATATTGCGCCGCTCGTCAAAAGCCCGCAGAATGAAAATAGTAAAGCTGTGTTGTTGACTTCAATTATTTTTATCCATATTTAGATATAAAATAAAATTTATTTAATAAAATTGTTTTTAACAGAATTTTATTTTACCAGTGAAGCAATTTTTTAAAGTTTTTAAATTATTAGCAGACCATGATAGCAAAAATAAAGATTTAATTTTCATTCTGTTTTTAAGTTGAAGATTCTTAAAACATATTTTGATCATGATAAAAGTTTATATCAAATTTATTTTTGTTTTGTTTGGTATTTTCTTTTTTTTTGTTTCTATTATATTTTACCCAGATTTATGAAGTTCTTTCTTCGACACACATACTGCAGTAAATGTATCTTCCAATAGACAGAGCTCTTTCTTCTTGCAATTCAAAGGCCGACACAATTCACCTAAAAACAAAAATAAAATAATATTCATGTATCAACGAATTTTTAATTCAAGAAAACAAAAATAATTGAATAAAATTGTTTTGCAATTTTTTTCTTCTGATCAAAAGTAACATTTGTATATTTTAAAAGTTTTTCCACTACAAGACACAAAGTCTCAACCATTACATTCTTCATTAAAGAGTGCATATACATCAAGTTTAATAAAAAAAAAAAAAAAAACAAAACAAACAAAAAGAAAAATTGAAAAAGCACAAGTGCAAAGGAGAGTGTGAAAAACGAATTGAACAAACGTAAAATATAAAAAAATAAAAAAAGAAATGAATGAAGCATTGAGGAATTACCAGACTGCTAAAGCAGAAGAAAAGGAAGAAGAAGAAAAAGAAGGAAAAGCGAAGAAAATCGAATAGTGAAACATAGAGTGGTTGGAAGCTGGCGCAAAGTTGGCGACGTTGGAATCTTCGAGTATATACGCAATATCTCTATATGTGTATACTACTGTATATATAAATGTATATACATATATGTATACATATATAGGTATATAAAAGGACGAGAAAAACTTGCTGGCGAACGAATTTTATCGGGGGAAAGCCCTGGAGAACTCTCAGTAGCCAGCTTGCAGATGGACGCTCTCTGAAAATTTACGTTTGTACAACTTGCCTTAGTTTTCTTTTTTTTTTTTCTAACTATTTTCTCTCATTTTTTTTTATTATCATCCAACATTTCTTTTTTCAGCAACTCTACGTGAATCATCCACACGTTGTTTCAATGAAAAAGTTTTGCGTGATAGTGAGAGTAAAGTGTCACTTGAGACACGAGAAAAATTTTGAAGGGAAAAAAAAAAAAAATAAAATAAAATAAAAAGGATAAAGGGAATTTTTTCGTAGTATGTTCGTGTCATTTTTGGGTGAGTCAGTTATGAGAAAATGACAAAGAGAATGGATATATAAGTAGATAGGGAAGGACTGATGCTAGGCAATTTTCTTCATGAGCAATTATATTCTCTGAATTATATATATTTATATACATACTCTATTATAAAGTTGGTGGAATATATTTCAAATTTATTATTATATTATTTTTTTTTTTATTTTACTTTTTCTCATCAGCAACTGTAACACCCCACTTCGTGGGCACTGTTGTCAGTTTCTCTCTCGTCATATCTCTTGGAAATATCGCGGTGTGCAGTTTAGTTTTCCGCGCGGATGCACAACGTCGTGAATTAATTCGCGATTATCTGTCTATCTCGCAACGGTATATAAATATATTCTCCTCGAACTTATACACTTATATGTATGTTTGTACATGTATATACATGTATACATAACATATATGTATAATATACATACATATATTTTTTTTAAATGATTTTTAAAAATTTTTTAATTTTTAAATTTGGTTCATACTGTGAAAATTACATTTATATTTAAATTATGTAAAAGAATAAATTTATATTCCGTTTATTAATGGATTTTCTTTATATCTATTGTTTTTTTAATTATCAAATATGTATCATTTATTTAAATATTTATTCAAATATATGTATTATTAATTGAGTATTTTGAGATAAAATTATAAAAAAATATTGCGAATTAATAAAACGTTTTTTAAAATTATTTAATAAAAACTTTAAGATACATATGTAATTGTTATAATTAGTGTTTATTTTTTTTTTGATAAAAAAAAAGGGTGACGTGGATTTATGATGCAAATCTTGTGCGAAATTGGGTTTTTCTATTCTAACTTTGTGCCTAATCATTCAGTACGTAGTTCTTGCAATCTCTGAAAAATATTGCGCTTCTGTCGGGCATCGAACCCGAATCGACCGGTGGGACAGACTTTCGTCTTAACCACTCGGCCGACCGCGACCAACGAAAATAACGATTCGTTTTGTGAATATAAAGTAAGAAAAAAAATTTTTTAATTTTATTTTTTTTTAATTTTATTTTTTTAATTTTTAAATTTAATGGATACTGTGAAAATAACACTTGCATTTAAATTATATAAAAGAATAAATTTATGTTCCGGCAAGTATATGGCTTCCGTGGCGCCATCAAATGACGATTGATTTTTGTAGAACTCGACAAAATAAGACGTTTATGAATGATAAAAAATTTCAATATCTCGCTTGGTTTTCAAGATATCGAAAATTCGAAATTTTATTATTTTTCATTTTTATTTCTATGTTATGTTTGATATTTTTCGACGAAATAAGACTTATTGTTAAGTCTATTGTTTCGTCGAGGAAGGTATGGATGTAAACAAATAATCTGTATATGTGCGCCTCAAAACAAACAAATGGCATCAATACTATAAATATAAAGAGACACAAAATTCCTGGAATTAAAAATTTTGTGTTTACATACTATTTGTTTACATTTAGAAATCTTATACTCCAATTAGTGAGTGGAATCTTATACCCTACTTGAATACAGGAAGAATTATATGAACATAAAATGCACTACGTACACGATTTGTTTATATTTATATTCATATTTGATATTTTCTATCATTATTGTGTTGTCTTCAGTAATAAATGGTCTTTCGTTTGTAGTTAAAATTTTTGCAAGTCATACATACTATTTGTTGACAATTATTCAAGCCCTCCCCCCCTGGACCCCACTCTATATCTACACACATACACATACACATTCACACACAAATGTACATACATACAATAAGACTAAACAAAGTCTTATTTCGTCGAAAAATATCAAACATAACATAGAAATAAAAATGAAAAAAAAAAAAAATATTTTTTTTTTTTTGAAGTTTCGATATCTCGAAAACTAAGCGAGATATCGAAAATTGTTATTCTTCAAAAACGTCTTATCTCGTCGAGTTCTACAAGAAACAATTGTCATTCAGCGCCACGAAAACCGTATAATCCCTATTTATTCAAATATGTATTATTAATTGAGTATTTTAAGATAAAACTGTAAAAAAAAAAATTGCAATTGAATAAAACGTTTTTTAAAATTATTTAATAAAAACTTTAAGATACATATGTAATTGTTATAATTAGTGTTTATTTTTTTTTGATAAAAAAAAAGGGTGACGTGGATTTATGATGCAATTCTTATGCGAAATTGGGTTTTTCTATTCTAACTTTGTGCCTAATCATTCAGTACATAGTTCTTGCAATCTCTGAAAAATATTGCGCTTCTGTCGGGCATCGAACCCGAGCCGACCGGTGGGACAGACTTTCGTCTTAACCACTCGGCCGACCGCGACCAACGAAATTAAAGATTCGTTTTGTGAATATAAAGTAAGAATAAAAGTAAAAAAAATTCTTTTGTCAATTTCGTCAATTTCTTATTATAAAATTAATTTTTTTTTGTTTTGTTTCTTAATAATTCTTTTCAGTTAATTTTATTTCATTCATTTTATCTTTTTTTTTTTTTCTCGTCATCATTCACAATTTATTTTCCATTTAATTTCAGTAACATTCGCGACGAAAGTATTTAATTGTTTTTAATTCCCCTCCGTCATCATTGGCATTTATTTTCCCCTTCATGCACAGTCATCAGTTCACTTTATTATAAAGTGAAGATGAGAAGAAGGTGCCCATGGTGTCTCAAGAGCTATTCAATCAACAACGACAGGAGTATTGACAGAAAAAAGTAGATGTGTATCATGGAGAACTGTACGAAGCTCACGCACAAACAACCGTTCATATCACGTACGGGATTTTAAAGAAAATTGTCTGTGTATCAGTGTCTGTATGCTTGGATGTACAAGCTATATTGTATTTTATGTGTATATGTATAAAATACATGGAGGGAACTCGCGCAATTCAATGTAAAACGGTTTCCATGGAAATATGTTGGGGGAAAATGTTCTCTTTCATCCATTTCGTATAGGCAGTATTATGATGAAACTCACAAGGGAGATTATTGTTGAGACGCATCAGCATTAACATTGATCCCATTGTCTGCAATTTTTTTTTCTAAATCACATTTATACATGTACATATATATGTAAACATATCAAATAGATTTTTAATTTTCCGGATTATTAATTAATTTTTATTTGAAAATCGAAAAAAAAAAAAGTAAAAGCTCAATAATTTTACATATGCATATTTTTTTCATTCAAACTACTGTATCATTTGTAATTAATTTTCTTCACTCTAATGTATGAATATAAAGTTATAGAGCAGACTTTGGCGCACAAAAAACGACTATATTTATTTATATTATAATTACTCTACTAATAATTATCTTTGATTGAAAGTACATATCAATGATTATGCTAATCTGACGAAATTTCAATCATATTTATAAAAATAAATTCACAATCAGTATTCAATCCTTTCGGTAACTCATCTACATGTAAATACATATCTATGAAACGATGAAATTGCAATTTGTGTTTAGGATATTGAGAATAATGGAAGGGGGGATTTCTATGTCGTGTCTCAATGATATGTCGTGCACAGAGATTATGCAGTACAATCAGATGAGTACAACTGGCTGTCGGCAAAATCCCATGTCGTAAGGTTTCATCATGCTAATGACATGACAATGACATATGAGACACGGAAAACATCTATCTATTCATACTCACACACTTGTATGTATGTACCTACATTAAATTTAAATTGACTTTAGTAAATATATGCAGGGAAATCGAATGTGAGAATAGGTGTGAACATGATTGAAGGTAAGAGAGACGATGGGCGTTACGATGTTGTGAGAAAACTCAATTTAGAATACAAATCGAATCAATGAAAGGAATTGATACATAATATATACACACACACACACACATACACCCACTCACATATATGTATATACATATAAATAAATATGTACGTGTGTATATATAAATAAAAATAAAAAGTCTCAATGATAGTAAAATAAATCATTGGTATATACATCCGAATACAATCATGGATAATTATTTATAGGTGAATCATAATTATAATAAATATGGTCGTTTTTTGTGCGCCAAAGTCTGCTCTATAATTTTATATTTATATATGAGTATGAAAAAAAAATATTTATGGCTGATACAATGGTTGAAACGTTAAGATGTATGAGCGTATTTGAGATTATTTGTTTAAGTGAAATAATATGAGGATTTGACATTGGTATGTCAAGTATTTTTTATATAAAGCGATGTATAGATGTGTATATTATATAAATTTATTTATGTAAATACAAAATAACCTGTGTATATGTGTATATGTAACGGTTAGTGCATCCCTGTTTTACAATTGAGGAGAATTCTCGAGAAAACAAGATTTGAAAATGCGATTGAGGACAAAGTAATGTACAAGTATATATTTTATCAACAGTTATAGTAGTATTTGTATGAAGTTATTATGTATTCAAGTCAGGCTAAGAGTTTGCTACGCCAAGTGGACTTGCGTCTATTATTCGACTTTGTTTAATGTGCATGAAGTGCAATCTTGTGAGAAATTACTTTTACATTAATGTTTTTACAGTTAAAAATAATGTGATTATTTGTGAGATTATTTATTTATTTGTTATGTTTTTCAAATGATAAATGAAATAGAATCAGCAATTGGATATGGGAGATTTCAATACTGAGGAATAAGAAGAAAACAAGTAAATAAAAATGAAGTAGGTGATTTTTTTTTTAGATTAAAAAAAATTTATTGCATTGAAGATGAGAAAATATGAAAGCCACGAACGCGTAGAGTAGTATACGACGTCGATGACTCGTGATCAGGTCGTGGAGAGATCGAGTACACCACCACCATCACCATCATCATCATCCTCCTTCTAGTTGTGGAGCTTTTTCAATGGTGATGCGCAAAACGAATAGGAAACCATACACGGAGAAAGGATATAGGGTATTAAAAACGTGACACGACTTGTGTGCGCTTTCTCAAGTACATTTTTCTCGACTTTATTTCAGTTCACGCTCACATATATTGCAGTTGCATTGGTTATTATTTGATGATGGTTTTATTTATATTGAGGAAGAACCGTATATCACATAAGTTATGGGAGAAATGAAAAAGAAAAAAAAATATAAACATGACTTAAATTTTTTTTTTTTTAGATAGAAAGTATAAAAATTGTTTATACGATTTTTAAAATATTTTTTTACTCACTGTTTGGATCGTGTATCCACCGTTTCTTATCACCAACTTTCATAATTCTCGTGTCGTCCTGAAACAGAAATAAAAAAATATTTTTTGTTATTTAATGATTAAATTTTAATAAATATTGCATTGATATATTTTTTAAATTTATTGTGAAGAAACAAAAGTTTATTTTTAAAGAATTTTTCTGTTTTTGTGATTATAGAGATGATATAAATCTGATAAAATCGGTAGAATTAATTTATATTCTTGAAGTAAATCAAAGTGAAGTGAAAATTGATGTTGAAAATCGAAATTTAAAAGAGAAAAAAAAAACAGACGATCATTGGCTTGGCTTCGTCTGTTCTCTGGATTCTGAAGGGACACGTTTAATTGCGCGTTAATTAACGAGCAAGGGGATATCCAAGTAAGTCGCAAGCACAAATTCCGTTGGGGATATTCTACTGGAAGTAGACGAGAAAAATAAAGAGATTTACCCATAAAAAATTTTCTTTTTCCCCTCTAACATTTTTCTTTGTCTTAAAACTAAAATATTTGCTTTGAATTTTAAAAATAAAAAAGTTTTAATTCATCTTTTCATTATATAAAAATACTACTTTGAAAATTTTATAATTTATATTTAATGATGAAAATTATTAATTTAATATTTTATATTTAAATTTCATCAAAAAATAAATTAAATCATCACGAATAATAAATAACAAAATCAATATAAAAAACGACTTTTTCATATTTTTTTTTCTGGTTCTTAATTTAAATAAAAATATATTTTGTTTCAGTTTTAAAAAGATTTTTCTGTCAACTTTTTTTTTTAGTAAATAAAAATAGAGTTTGATATACTACTCTATATATCAACGATTGCATAAAGAATAGAAGAATGAATGTGTAAATGAGAAACTCAGCGACTATTAAAAAGTGCAATTACACGGTCGCGGATTGGATGACATGGAATCCATCTGAAAGAGTTGGAGTGAATGAAAAACTAATATGTAAAACATAAGAACATATACACGACAGTAAAAAGCAAACATAATACATGTAAAACAATCTAAAGGAATACATAAAATCCATAGACACAAAAAATAAATAAATAAATAAATAAATAAATAAATAAATAAATAAATATCGTAAAATAATTCAATTTCATAATTTCCTACATTTATAATATTCATTATAAATAACAAAACTAATTATAAATAATATTTAATATTTAATCTCGCAATGTAAATTACTAAATACTTTTATTCAATATCAAATTATGATTTGGTAAAAAATTAAAAGCTAAATCTTAATTGTTTTTTTTTATTTAACTTTTTTTCATTTTTTTTTTGTTTAATTTTTTTTTTTATTTAATTTTATTTATTTTTAATGCAAATTTGTGATTTATTTATTTTTAATACAATATCAAATTATGATTTGCTAAAAAATTAAAAGCTAAATCTTAATGGTTTATTTTTTTATTTAATTTTTTTTTCATTTTTTTTTTTTTTTTTTATTTAATTTTTTTTTTTATTTAATTCTATTTATTTTTAATGCAAATTTGTGATTTATTTATTTTTAATACAATATAAAATTATAATTTGGTAAAAAATTAAAAGCTAAATCTTAATTGTTTATTTTTTTATTTAACTTTTTTTCATTTTTTTTTTTATTTAATTTTTTTTATTTAATTTTACTCATTTTTAATGCAAATTTGTGAACTATTTATTTTTAATACAATATCAAATTATAATTTGGTAAAAAATTAAAAGCTAAATCTTAATTGTTTTTTTTTTTATTTAATTTTATTTATTTTTAATGCAAATTTGTGATTTATTTATTTTTAATACAATATCAAATTATGATTTGCTAAAAAATTAAAAGCTAAATCTTAATGGTTTATTTTTTTATTTAATTTTTTTTTCATTTTTTTTTTTTTTTTTTATTTAATTTTTTTTTTTATTTAATTCTATTTATTTTTAATGCAAATTTGTGATTTATTTATTTTTAATACAATATAAAATTATAATTTGGTAAAAAATTAAAAGCTAAATCTTAATTGTTTATTTTTTTATTTAACTTTTTTTCATTTTTTTTTTTATTTAATTTTTTTTATTTAATTTTACTCATTTTTAATGCAAATTTGTGAACTATTTATTTTTAATACAATATCAAATTATAATTTGGTAAAAAATTAAAAGCTAAATCTTAATTGTTTTTTTTTTTATTTAATTTTATTTATTTTTAATGCAAATTTGTGATTTATTTATTTTTAATACAATATCAAATTATGATTTGCTAAAAAATTAAAAGCTAAATCTTAATGGTTTATTTTTTTATTTAATTTTTTTTTCATTTTTTTTTTTTTTTTTATTTAATTTTTTTTTTTATTTAATTCTATTTATTTTTAATGCAAATTTGTGATTTATTTATTTTTAATACAATATAAAATTATAATTTGGTAAAAAATTAAAAGCTAAATCTTAATTGTTTATTTTTTTATTTAACTTTTTTTCATTTTTTTTTTTATTTAATTTTTTTTATTTAATTTTACTCATTTTTAATGCAAATTTGTGAACTATTTATTTTTAATACAATATCAAATTATAATTTGGTAAAAAATTAAAAGCTAAATCTTAATTGTTTTTTTATTTATTTAATTTTATATATTTTTAATATAAATTTGTCATCGTTTAGTCATATGGGTCAGCAGATTTTCCATTTAATTTTATATATAAAAATTTTATACACATACGATTATGATTTTTTTTTATTATTTATTTATTTTTTTTCATAACAGTCCTTTAAATTTTTTATATATCCCATCCATTATCTCTCTTTGGTTCGTTGCTTTTGTTCTTTTCACCCTCATCTTCACTGGCGATGCCTCGTCGGCATGACTTGATGGACGATTTGAGTTTTTCGTTTCTTTTACACCCCTCGCAACTTCTTTCCCCAACCATTCGTATCCCTTCTTCTTCTTCTTCTTCTTCTTCTTCTTCTTCATCTTTTCCTCACATATACATATACCTACATATGTATACATATACATTCTAGGTATATAATTTATCTTATTCAGACTTTTTCACTCGATAAATTCTATCTACTTTTTCTTATACACATTGACGAGTTGATGTAGGTATAACAATTTGTCAAAAATTACTTTGGACATTTTTTGTATTTTATGAGGGACTTGAATATTATATTAATATATATATAGAAGGTATATTAATTTATTTAGGGTATTTATATTTAATTTTTTCAATTTAATGAAAGAATTAAAGTAAAATGAAAAATAATATAAATGTGTCGCAGATAAAATTTGTTGCACACTCAGATTCTTTTTTTTTTTTATTCGTGTAACGTATTCTATTTCGCTTATTCTCTCATTCGTGACAGGAAAGTATAATTGAATATAACGTCAGTTATAGCGTTATGTATAGTCAGAATGGTATAACTAACCTAATAACATACCTCGGTCATGTTTTGTGGTTATATTTTCTGCATTCGTGCAATTTCAATTGACTTATATACGTATATGTAAAAGAAACCATTCAAAGTTGTGATACATACATATATATACATACATAAATTTACGATACATAATAGAAAAGAAAAAAAGGAAACAAAAAAAAATTGAGATATGAAATAAAAATGAAAATACAATTGTGTAATATAAAATGAAAGCATTGAAATTTCTTACAAATTCACCCTCACCCTGTGCCCTCTCACTCCGCACATACATGTACATATTTTTCATTAATACATACTACATAAATTAATGATAATTAAAAAAATTTGTTCCAACAAATGAAAAAAAAAGAAAATAATAATAAATGAAAACTTTCAAATTCATTATTTTTTTATCTTCCCATTAAATTTCTATTTATTTTTTTTTTCTCTCTATATACACACATACAATAGCATTTATATATTGCACTATCGTATAAAATTTTATTTACAATCGCCAGAGGGGAAAACTCTCAAAAAACGTGAGTGTAAAAAATATTGTAAAAATAAAGAAAAATAAATGAGAAAAAAAAAATAGTACGTTGACAATGAAAGAGAAATAAAAAAATCTAGTTGAGATTTAAATAAATGACTGGGGGAGGGAAAAGGCCAACGGGTGAAATATAAATACATACATACATATACACCAACAAAGGTGAGGATGGTGGTGAAGATAAACAAATAATGGTGTTGGTGGTAGTTGACAAATGGACAAGTTGGGCGGGAAATATCTATGTCTGTTGTGTTCTGCTTTGGAATCTTGAGCTTCTCTCCATCTCATATGTCCTCGTAAATGTATGTACATACATATACATACATACATACATACATACATATATAAATACATATATGTAAAAAGACACAAATATATTTTATGTTCATATACATCTAGGATACGGTTATGAGGGCAACACCCACGAATATTAATGTATATTTATATCTTTGTATGTATGTATGTATTTATACATATATATATATGAAGTAAAATGATACATAGGAACGTGTTTAAACGTTGAGAAAGTGCGCGTGTGCAGTGCAAAAGCGATTACGTTGCACACGAATGAAAATGGGATATAGTTTGAGTATAGGATTTTAGTGAGCTTGCACGCGGCGAACCGGATTATACGTGTATGCACTTGTATATGCACATCTGCGTAGTATTTCATGAACGGATGTCAGCACACTTTCATATATGAATGTATGTATAGGTATAATGTATGTATTGTATTTATATATTATATGTGTATATAAATGTATAGGAATATATTGCAACGAAGCTTTAGTGTATTTATATGCTCCAACTGAATGTCATGGCGTAAATGTAATTATTCTCTACTAAATGTATACAAAATTACAGCTGTAGATTCATCTTGCGGTTTAACTGTAGATTTATTACACTTAGACATCAATTTTAAGATAATTTTAACAATTTTGTATATTTAATTTTATTTTAATTCAATCATATTAATTATATAATTGATTCAATAATTAAATCATTGTGAATATATTTAAGATTAATTCGAGATGTTATAAATAATCTGTGTATTTTTTTTTTTTTTGTGAATGAAAAAGAATATTTATTGTAATTATATTTAAATGTTATTTTTAAAATTTGTTTTAAATTTTGATTTATTGTACTTATTGTTAGACATGAATTTTAAAAATAATTTCAACCATTTTGTTTTTAATTTTATTATAATTAATAATCCAAATTAATTACAATTGATTCAATAATTAAATTCACGTTTGAAAATATTTGAATTCCACGTCATTATTTCCATATTCACATAATAAAATGTATTTTTATTATAAATATTATTTTTTTTCTTGTGTTGTGTTATTTTAAATTTCCTATATTAAATCATTTCCTTTCTCTCACAATTAATTTAAAAAAAAAAAAA
This sequence comes from Microctonus brassicae, assembly GCA_918226075.1. Taxonomy (NCBI): domain Eukaryota; kingdom Metazoa; phylum Arthropoda; class Insecta; order Hymenoptera; family Braconidae; genus Microctonus; species Microctonus brassicae. The sequence goes on along the minus strand of OW445481.1, from coordinate 14,306,489 downwards.
TAATAAACAACTTGCGCAATACACTTCATTGTAATTCAATCACATTAACTACAATTGATTCAATAATTAAAAAATTCCAAAATTATACCAAAAAATAATTCAAGATATTATAAATAATCTGTACATTCATTCGTGAAGGAAAAAAAAAAAATATTTATTGTAATTATATTTAAATTGATATTTAAAAATTATTATTTTCTTTTTTTTTTTATTTATAAATTTTCACTTTGATTTATAACACAAGAAAATTTATTTCTGTTTTATTTTTTATATTTCTAGTTTATTTCATTTTTTTCTTTTTCATAAACGTAATTATGACAGAGAGTTTTGGTTTGTTTATTGTTTGTGAATAATATTAAAATGTTGAGAACAAGTTTTTGCAATATTTTCATGAATGTTCTTTTATTATTATTATTATTATTATAAGTGTTTGTATGTGTATATATAAGTGTGCATGTTTTTACAGTAGATGCTTTAGTATCATGGTAATATAGGTGTGAATTTACGAGAAAAGTCTTCAGACTAAACTGCCGTGGTACAACACACTACTAAACTCCTGTAGTTAACTACATATATACATATATATTTACAAATATTATATACATATATATATAAAGAGAATATATACATGTGAATGTATATGTATATTATACATATACATATATATACTTAGTAATATTGTATAGAAATATACATTCAAGCCTGTACGATTATTTTAACGATGTTACCGTCTGCCATATTTCTCATCTTCTGTATTTACATTGTATATTGTATATATTCCTACATATGTATTTAAATCCGCTTATTCATGATCATTTATGTGCATGCGTGTACATACTTTATATTTGCTTTAGGGTACATATGAAATTATAGCCATAATTACTTGTGATCTCAGTTATTTTAATTGTGAACTCTCTCATCTGTTTATTTTTGTGGTGAAAAAGAAAAATAATTAATCATTGATATATAAAAATTATTTTTGAATTATTAATATTGTTGTTATTGTTTTAAATGATAGGTTATGTGTGGGATTTAATGACGGGAATATTTTTGTTAATTGTTTATGTAGGTTTTATATATTTTTGTTTTAATTAATTCTTGAAGTATTTTTTTTTGTTTTTTTTTTGTTAATAAATGTATGGTTTTGAGAGTGGTGAATAAATTGTTGTTTATATGGGGGGAGTTGTGAGTTGAATGTTATATTTTGCGAGTAAATGTTGATCTCTTGATATAACTGAGAAATTAATTGAATTAAATATTCACAAACAACGAGACAGATTATTTATGTAGGTGAAATATTAATAATTTGTGTTGGGGATTAAATATGTCTGAATAATTTCCTTCACCTGTCACTTTGAAATTATTTTTTACGCGTAAAATTGTTTATTTAAATTTATAAATTCATTAATTAATTTTTTTTTTGATTTTTTGATTTATTTATATATTTAATTTGATTGATTGATTAATTTATTTATTAATTTAGTTGATCATTGAATATATTTATTGAATATAATTATTTATTTAAATTTATGAAATTATCAAGTTTTATTTATTTAATTTATTTTATTTAATTCATTTTTTCATTTATATATTTCAATTCATTTATTTATTTATATTTATTTATTTGATTTATAATTGAATTTATTCATTGAATAAAATTATTTATTTAAATTTATGAAATTATAAAGTTTTATTTATTTAATTTATTTTATTTATCTATTTTAATTTTAATTGTTTATAAATTTATTTTATTTAATTCATTCATTTATTTATTTATTTCGATTCATTTATTTATTTACATTTATTTATTTATTTAATTTATTTTATTTATATATTTTAATTTTATTTATTTATAAATTTATTTCATTCAATTCATTAATTTATTTATTTATTCCAATTCATTTATTTATTTACATTTATTTATTTATTTATTAAATTTATTATTGAATTTATTTATTAAATAAAATTATTTATTTAAATTTATGAAATTATCAAGTTTTATTTATTTAATTTATTTTATTCATCTATTTTAATTTTATTTATTTATAAATTTATTTCATTCAATTCATTTATTTATTTCAATTTCTTCATTTTTTTTATTTATTCATTTATTTATTTAATTTGTTATTGAATTTATTTAGTAAATAAAATTATTTATTCAAATTTATGAAATTATCAAGTTTTATTTATTCAATTTATTTTATTTATCTATTTTAATTCTATTTATTGATAAATTTATCTAATTCGATATTTATTTATTTATTCATTCAATTCATTATTGAATTTATTTATTAAATAAAATTATCAAGTTCATATTTCAATAGAAATGCCAATTATAAACATAAGAAAAATGTATTAATTATAATTTTTTTATTTTGCGTGTTTTCTATCATTATTTTGCAACTCATTATTTATACATTTACATTAATCTCTTGTTCATAATCACGTTTGAAATCATTTGAATTTCACACCATTATTTTCATACTCACATAATTAAATTTATACATATATTATAAATATAATTTTTTTTTCTTGTATTTAATTATTTCAAATTTTCCATTATTTCATTTTATTTTTCTCACAATTATAATTCTAAAAATAAATGATAAACAACTTACAATACAATACAATACATTTCATCCGACACATTTTACTTGCGGTCATATCGAAATAAAACAGTTGGATGAAAAACTGATAAATTAATTGATAAAGTTTGGCGTCGAAGGAATTGCAGTGAGAGAGTGAAGTTAGAGAGGAGTGTGTCGAGTGTCACGAATTGTTTCTGACAACTGTGGTTATATCGACAATATGTCAACCGTCAGAGAAATATATTGGCTTTTCAAATGTTGACTCTTGTACAAATGACATGCCATAGACTTGGCTGTTTTTTGTACAAATAAAAACGTATATAAACATGTAAATAAATAAATAAATTCATTATATATGTAAATTAATATTAATATTTTTTATTTCTTCCAAAATCGTACAATTTCTTTTTTTTTTATTTTATTTTATTTTTTATTTGTTTATTTTTTATTATTTCTTTTTTTATGTTTTTTTTTTCTATTTATTTTATGTATTTTCTTTATAATACCAAGGGAAAAAATAGCGAACGTTGAGGGGCGACAAACGGAAACGTTGACGCATTTCTGTGTAGGTATTTAAATTCGTCACGATTTAGATAACGTCACGACACTGTCACGTCTAGTATATACATATACACGCATATATACATATATATATATACAAGTATTTATAAACATTGAAGATGATGGAGGGAGTTGGAGCTTTAAAAGCGTGACATTTCGTGCATAAACATCACGATAAAAGTGTTATTTTAAATCATTTACATTATAATGTAATAAAATATATTTTAATAATTTTAATATTCTATTTTTTTATTCCTCAGGCAATTTTTATTTTTTAACAGCAATTTTCTCCTTGGCATCATTCAATAATGAACTTTCAGAGAATTTTTTTATCGCGATTACTCGCGAAATACTTTAAGAAATATTTTTCTTTATATTTTTTCTTTTTTTTTTTTTTTCTTTCAATCAGTTAACAGAGGAAAAATATAAAGAAAAAAACATAAATAAAATACAACGGGTACTAAAGAATCGCCAATATCTCTGTGTCATCGTAATAAATGACAATATATATATGTACAAACGACGAAGCAAAAATGCAAATTACGATTTGCGGCTGAATATAACACCAACATCGTTGTAGAATCGATCCAACACACCGGTAAATTGTTTTTTCGTTTATCTCAAAACCGCTCTCGTGAAGAACAATCAAAGGCTTCCAACCAACTATCTATGTATATCTATATATATATATGTATATGTATATGTATACTATATATATTTTGCTCTACTTTATTGCTACACCCTCTCTCACTGCTTGCACTTCGACCATCTTCATGCCGTCGGCAAGTTTTCTCTCGGTGCTTTCTTCGTTCACCATTTTCATTTTATTTTATTCCCATTTTCTTTTATTTTTTTTTTTTTTTTTAGTTCCAAGATATTTTCCAGCCGCACGATCCATCGCTTTATCTCAAGACTTAAATCACAATTTATCCACCAGTAATTAATTTATTAATTTCCTCTATTGCTTTCACTCAGTAATAAACGGAAAAAAAGAAAAAAAAGAAGAAGAAATAAAAAAATATAAATGAATGAATGAACGTGTGAATGAAATAAATTGACGAAAATATAATGAGTTGTAGGTATATTATATTTTGTAATAGAATAATTAGATGATTTAAAAAATAATAAAAATTTTTTTGATGATTGTTAAATAAAATATAGAACTGAAAAAAAAAATGAATTTAAAAATAAGAGAAAAATAAATATTTGATGACGACATGAATAAGCATTTGTATACTAAAGGGATGGACAAAATGGCTGCGGGATAAATGTATGTATATGTATATATGTATGTACATATGTATGTGAGACCAATAAGTAGAGCAGCCAAAGTAGTATAACGCCGGAAGGTCGGGTCGGCCATTAGTTGAACAAACGACAGGGGTTCGGCTCGTTCAAAGATGAGATAAGAGCCACAATGCGCATTCTCTCTTACTCATTTTCAATTGATCATTCTTTCTCGTTCTCTTTTACAAAGTCTCAATGTTCAATCTTAAATGGTATTATTTTTTTTCCCCTTCACATTCGTATAAAACTCTTGATTTTATATCCTTCATATTATATTATATTTCTCGTAATCCAAAACTTTGATAATTCAATTCTTTTTTTTTTCTTTTGTTTTTTATTTTTTTGTACACACTGCGCACTTTATATGAATGATAGGAAATTTATTTTATTTTCTTAAAGTCAATTTCAAACTTGAGTGTATTAATAAAATGAATTTAAGTTCGTCAGCCGACGTTTGAAAATATTTTCATTTGTTTAATTATTTTTTTTTTTAGTTTTAGTTATAATTTATTTTATTTAATTAATTTATTTGTTTATTTATTTATTCAATTTGTTATTGAATATATTTATTAGATAAAATTGTTTGTTGGAATTTATTAAATTATCAAGTTTTATTTATTTAATTTATTAAAAAGAGTAACAATTTTTTTGGGGTTTTTTTTTATGTTGATTGTTGGAGTTTTTTTGTTTAGTTTATAACAATGCAGGATATTGTGCGTTATATGTATGAATATTTCATTGTATTATTCACATTCAATTTATTTTAGTCATTGAAATATTAAAGTTTGAGATTTTAAATATTTCTTAAAGTAAAAATATAATTGCAAATAAATAAAATTGTGAAATTGTGAATAGCGAATAAAAAATTTCATTTACATGTAAGTTAGATTATTAACAAAATGAATAAAAAAAAATTTTTTTTATTGAAAGGCAAATCAAATTTAATAAACAATAATATATATTTGTTATTAATATAAATAATAATACATAAATATATGCAATGTCTCTCATTTATCTGCACTAATTCATCATCTTATTTCAAATTTTCAATTAATCGTTTAAAACAAATCAACTTTAATAAATAATAATATGTATTTATTATTAATATGAATAATAATACATAAACAAATATGTCCCTAATTTATCTAGACTAATTCATCTTATTTTATTGTTAAATTATTCTAATTAATTAAAAAAAAATTTTTTTTCATTAAAAATCAAATCAAGTTTAATAAATAATAATTTTTATTTATTTTTTTATTTATTTATCAACCAGAATAAATATATATTCATTATTAATACAAATAATAATACATAATTAATTTCCACATAGAAATAATTAAAGAAAAATAATTCAACCGATTTTAAACTTTTAATAATTAAAAAAGCCTCAATTCCCAAAATAAAAAATACCAAAAATAATCGATCAATTTATCGCAGCCATCAAATAAATAATTAATTTATTCTCACACAAACTTTTAACACCATCAATAAATCCGTAGAATAATTACCGATATCCAATTTCTCCTCCAGCAATATCCATCAAAATAAATAAATAAATAAATAAATAAATATTAATTATAACACAAATAGTATTGAAATAATTTTCTCATGATAATTATAAGTTATTCAGATAGTTGAATTGTGGGATGCGATCATGAGAGGGCAAATGGAAGTGGCAGTGCATAATTGAGGCGAGCGCCTCAAGTGGAAACGGTCTATGTCAAGTCGACCAGTCGAGACCTGTTTCTCCCCAATACATATGTATACATCTCTATACACACAGTACGTATTCTACTAGTTCTCTTGCTTCTATTGCTACATGTACTCCTACTACTTCGCGCGCCATCGTCAGACTCTCATACTTGAGTTTCTCCATCCAGCGTTGTGCGTTTAAATTCATAATAACCTGATCTACCTTAGTAGCTCAGATGTGATAGTTGAAATTTATCGTTCTGTGTCACTGAATGCAGATATGTATAAAGGGAATATTATTATATACATGCATTTATGTATGTAGATACGAATAGAGATCAAGAAAGACTAATGGGGAAGAGAGGAAATGCTATCTATAATATTGTCACTTGCATCAAGAGACGACTTAAATGTCACATGATGAAAATCGCTGGGGAAATGACGTCGAACGTATTCTAGAACTTATGTATATAGATATAAATTCATCAATGTCAAACAAATAATTTAATATTTAGAGTTAATGTTCATTCAACTTGAAGTCTGAAGTGATAAAAAAAAAAAAAAAAGAAAGAGAAGATATATTATTAATAGAGAGTATTATAACTGAAATAAAAAAAAATTGAGATTTTTAATAGTTTTATAATAAACGTAATTTAACTCAATTGAAATATTATTGAATTAAATTTAACATTCTATTACGATTACTATTACTATTACTTTCACTATTACCATTACCATTACTAATAACGTTACTATCACTATTACTATTACTATTACCATTACTATAAACGTAACTATTACTATTATTATTGATATTAACATTACTATTGACGTTACAATTACTATTACCATTACTATAAACATAACTATTACTATTACTATTGATATTAACATTACTATTACCATTACTATAAACGTTACTATTACTATTACTATTGACGTTACAATTACTATTACTATTACTATTACTATTAACCTTACTATCACTATTACTATTACTATTGCTATTACCATTACCATTACTATTAACGTTACTATTACTATTAATATTACCATTACTATTGACTTGACTATTACTATTACCATTACTATTAACGTTACTATTACTATTACTATTACCATTACTATTAACGTTACTATCACTATTACTATTGCTATTACCATTACCATTACTATAAACGTTACTATTACTATTACTATTAACATTACTATTGACGTTACTATTACTATTACTATTTATATTATGATTATAATTGTTATTATTATCATTGTTCTCATTATTATTGGTTGAAATAAGTGTAAAATATTAAAACTCATAAAGAGTCTCATAATGTTTTTCACAATATTGTTGTAAGGATATTATAGATAACACCAAATAAATTCAATTTATTTTACTGACTACATATTATATACATTCAGTATACATATAAATGTACATTATTTTGTGTATTGTAAATAAAAATACAAACAACAGAAAAAAATAATATATAATAAATAAGTAAGTTTTTTTTTTGGTTTCTTATTTTTCAATGTTTATCAATCTCTTATGTATGAATGCATATGAAGTTCAATTTATTTCTTTCTTTCATTCTCTTTTCCTTCATCTTGATTATTATTTTTTTTTTTTTCTTTACCGCCCTTTTAAATTTTCGCGTTCTATTCATCTGGAATTCAAAGAAAGAAAAGCAGACTCAAGGGCAGTGTCGTTATATTCTCGACGCATTGCGCTTGGCAGCATCGATCGTTGGGAATTTTATACAGAGGTCAAAGCAAATGTCTATAACATAGTACATAAACATAATATATCCATGTGTACATATATACATAGATATACATATATAAACAACATACGTTATCGAACGGATATGCTTCTGACTTATCAAACTTGGAATAATTATCATTACTGATAGATATGACTTTGAGTATACATTACCTAAATTTCATGCTCAACTAAACACATCATCTCAATCGTCGTACATACACAACACATAGTATGTAAACACATACAAATGTACATTGCACTTGGATATACTAAAAAAAAAAAAAAAATTGAAAGAAATAAAAATAATTATGAAACAAATAATTTGTTCCAATCAAATTAAAATTCATATTTTAATCTGTTGATATTAATTCATATTAATTATTCTATGTATTACGTACATAAGTATTTTTTGTATATATATATTATTTAATATATACATTCTATCATCTAGAATTAAATATATAGAAATTTTTCCAACAAAATTATTACATTTCTAATAATAAATATTTTTGAATATATTCTATAATATGTTAAGGGCTTTTACAAGTATTTATTGTCAACACGATGCTTTCACACTTATCCTCTCATATTCTATATATTATATCAATGTTTGTATATGCATGTATATATATGTATTAGATGCTTATATACATATATTATGCCTGACACGAATATGATACATAGGATGACTGACACGAGAAGAACGAGACATTAAGGCGGGTGTAAGTAAACGGTTTTCCGATAGATGAATTTTGCCTCTTCACAACAATATTGTGAGAAACATTATGAGACTCTTTATGAGTTTCAACATTTTACACTTATTGCAATTAATAACAATAATAATAATAATAATAATAATAATAATAATAATAAGAAGAAGAAGAAGAAGAAGAAGAAGAAGAAGAAGAAGAAGAAGAAGAAGAAGAAGAAGAAGAAGAAGAAGAAGAAGAAGAAGAAGAAGAAGAAGAAGAAGAAGAAGAAGAAGAAGAAGAAGAAGAAGAAGAAGAAGAAGAAGAAGAAGAAGAAGAAGAAGAAGAAGAAGAAGAAGAAGAAGAAGAAGAAGAAGAAGAATAGCGATAGAGATAGTAGTATTAATAGTAATTGTAATAGTAATATGAATAGTAATAGTAACACTAATAGTAATAGTAATAGGAATACTAATGTGAATAGTAATATGAATAGTAATAGTAATATGAATAGTAATAGTAATAGTAACATTAATAATAATAGTAATATGAATAGTAATAGTAATAGTAACATTAATAGTAATAGTAATATGAATAGTAATAGTAATAGTAACATTGATAGTAATAGTAATATGAATAGTAATAGTAATATGAATAGTAATATGAATAGTAATAGTAATGGTAATAGTAATAGTAATAGTAATAGTAATAATAATAATGGTGATCGCTGAATAATTATCGAGTGCTGATTGAATCAAATATTTTGTAAATCTGTGTAAGATAATTATATACTGCTTGTTTAAAGTTTATTAATTAAATTTATTATTCATAATTATGGAATTATTGATTGACTAATTTTTTATTATACTTTGAAATATTTATTTGGTAATATTGAAATTGATTAATATAATTAACATTCAATAATTTATCAGTTATGGTGAGTGTATTTATTTTGAAATATTGATGTAAAATTTAGTGATTTAATTATTTATTAAACAATGTGGAAATTACATTCATGTGTGGGTGTATATAAATTAAAAATCACGTCATATATGATGATTAATTAATTATTAATAAATATCTTCATTTTTATTTATTAAATTGCCCATTTGAGTTTTATAATTCGAGAATTTTTTTGTTTTATAAATAATATAATAAATTCACAAATTATTAATTTTGTTATTATTATTATTATTAAATTTTGATATATGTTTTATTAAAATCTGATAAATAATTTTTAAAAACTAGTTAATAAATATCGCTTTCGACAGCTGATAGAATATTTTCTTGTAGAATTTTACCGCAAATATTTTGTTTTTTTCTTCATTTTTTTCTTTTATTTTCATCAAATTGAATTTTATATCTCAATACTATGTTTATATATTTATAGCTGAAACACAATCTGGAGCTTAAAGATCATCTAAAACTCTGAAAGTGTTTGAAAATATATACGAAACAGACGAAAATTCATTTCAACTCTTTTACTATTTTCTGTATATATAAATAAAAAAAAAAAAAATTACAATAAAGATACTGAATAAGAGACATTTTCTTTTCGTATTCTCCATCGTGTTACTCATGCATCTTTCTCTATATATTAACACATATGTACATATATATACACATACATATAAATATATATACATATACACTCCTTTTCATTTATTGTATTCCCAAAAGGAATTCAACGGATTCTACATTTCACTTGTACATTGTCTCATGTATACATCCACACAATGTATATAGGTACTCTGAGTAAACTGGATATATTCACATGGATATATATGTATATATGTATATGTTCTGTATATATAAATATTGCACTACCCTATGTAAATGCACATACGTAATAGAACGAAGAATATACGTATCCATATATAGGGGAAAAATATTGTAGCATGAATACAAGTGTGTATAGGGCAAACTGCAAAGTGTATATGCAGTGAAGAATTAAGAGAACACGAAGTGAGTGTCATTGTACCTTGGAAAATCCCCAGGTAGACATATTGTGTGTGACAGAAGAAAATCAAATGATAAAGAATTAAAAATAATACAACGCAACTGCGAGCATGTGAAACAAAGGAAAACTCGAAGAAATATATTGTGTTATTTTCTTTTTTTTTTTTTGTTATAATTCAACGATGAATTTTTTATTTTATTCATCTACTTTATTATTTTGGATTATTGTCAATGTGGAGGATAAATAATATAGCACGATTTTATTTGCATATATGTATGTGAATGGTAAATAAATAATTGAAGATAATGAAGAAATATTGAAACGAGAATATTTATTTTTATTTAGTATAGTTGATATGTAAGTAGTAATAATTATTTGTTTATTGATTAATTATATCTTGTTTAGTTGAGATTTAATTATTATTTGAATGTTGATAATAATTTTTATTATAATTATTAAATTTTAACGAGTATTTAGATGAAAATATTGAATTTTTTTCTTTGTTGTACAAAAAATAAAATTAAAATATGTGAATATTTTTTTTTTTTTATATTTATTTTAAAGTTTAATGTTTCTGAGTGAAATAATACATTAGTCAAATAATTGACACAGAATATTAATAATTCTGTGTCTCTGTTTTATGAATTAAAAATAAATATTTTAATCTTCTTCAACGAAATCTCAATTTTCTTATTTAATTCAAGAATAAATTTTATTTCCAGACTAAACTGCTAAAATAATCTACCAACCAAGAATAATATTCTTCATTCAAGAACACACCAACTCCTCAATATAAAAAAATAAAATAAAGAAACAAACGCAGCAGTTGTTTTTACTATTTCACCAAGTAAAAATATACACTCGAGAATATTCCAAAAAGCAATTGCTAAAACACCTGCCACACTTTGTCACACAAACAACACGACATAACTTAAAATTTAATATCAACTATTTCACTAAACATATATGTACATACATTAAGGTACTTTATTTTTAGGCGATATTTTTATTTGTCTGTCCTACCTGAAAATCTGATGATTTATAAAAAAAAAAAAAAATTATTACCTTTTGAAAGAAAATTCAGAGTTAATTAAAAGCTTAGCTAATTTAAAAATTCGATTTTCCATATAAATAACACGAGAAAATTTTTTTTTCGACTTCAACTCGATTTTTCGGTAATCAACAATATTTTTTGATGCTATTACATTATTGATTTAGCTTTATAGTGTTTATTATAAGATAATAATTAATGTTAAATCAATAAATTCCAGTTTAAAGAAAATTTGTTGTCAATTATAATCAACTTTCACCTTTCCAGCTCTACAACTCGAAAACTGTTGGTCGGAAAGCATTTGTGTTGAAGAACTTTTTTGTAGCAAATTTAATCCCCTACAAAAGCTGTGCATTCATTTTTTCCAAAAAAAATTTTTGATCACCGAAAAATCGAGTTGAATTCGAAAAAAAAAAATTTTCTCATATTTATATCAAAAATCGAATTTCCGAATTCACTAAGCCTCCAATTAACTCAAAATTTTTATATAAAACAAAAATATTAAATTTTCCTCTATAAAATTACCAGATTTTCAGATACGACAGACAAAAAAAAAATATCACCTAAAAAAAATTCACCTCATAATATTTAAAACATCCATTTAGAAATCCACAATACAATTTCATTCAATACAATCTCATTCCAAATATCCAAACGCCATTAAACAACTACTAAGCAGATAATAATTACTTTGCCAATCTCATTTAATTATTTCTTTCCCTTAACAAATATAAATTTCCCTCCATATACATACTTTTTTCCACTGCACTTAAATGAAATTAATTTTCAGAAATGTTTGGTTAACCAATTACTACATGTACATTCACGGTATATACATACATACATACAAAATATGCTTCTACACTCATATATATATACTTATATACATGAGTGCACGATCGAGCAGTGAACGAACAATTGGATATTTGAGTCCAATAGCGGTAGTTCAATATCACACAGAGCGCACAATATAGACGGTAATGACACAATGCACAGGCACGAATTCGATCTAAAATTTGAACGTCGGTTTATCGGCGTGAAATATACATATATAATATTATATATACATACATATAGATAATATATATCATATACTGCACTTGTTCATGAATTTATATATACATATTTCTGTATGATATCGAATTGAGCTCAAAAGTAATGGGAATAAGAGTATATACAACGAGAGAGAATGAACAGAAAATTATTTATACTTATATATGTATATATAGGTTTATTGAAGGATAAGGGATGAAAAGAAAGTGGTAATTGATCAGTGTCAGGTGCATACACTCGCGAGACAACAAACTTCTGGTTTCACAATGGCAAAACTCGGGTTTTATATATAGAATTGAAAAAAACAAATTATTCAACGATTTTTATTTCTCGAGAATTTCTATTTACTACAAAACTATATTGTCACATATTCATATATGTATATGTATATGTATGTATATGTGTATATGTATTAGAGATATTGTATGTATATGTAGATGTATTTTACAGTTCACGCAAAGGACATGTGGAGTAAACCACCAGTGACAATTGCAATGAGGAACAAGTTCCATTTGCTGATGCGCATATGGGATCGTTCTTGCATGTATAAATAATATTCGATTGAACAAAGTAAAAAACATATATGTGCATATGATACATATATGAATATTTAATTTGAGATTGAATATATGTATGTATATGGATGTGTATATATATTTTTTTTTTTTTTTTAATAACGACTATTTCATCGTTGGATGATTTTTTTGAAATAATTGTAGGTGGAAATATGTTGGAGTAAAATGGAGGAATAATAAATAAAATATGAGGGTTTTAGGTATTTTTATTTTTTATTTTTATTTTCTTGGAGTAAGCGGGAATTTAATGTGAAAAAAATTTATATATATTTTTGTGTAGTTTTTTTTTTTTTCATTTTTTTATTCGTCATTACTAACTTGTGTATGTTGTCTTTGATGTTAATTTGAGGTTAAACCGACATTTACGTCGCTTGCCCTAACGCGTTGCACAGTCTGACGATTTTTAAGTGAATTAATGTTAAAAAAATATCATTTGAAGAATTTATAATGCGCGATTTTATTTATGTATATATAAGTCAGTGGATTTGCATGTATATATTTTTTTTTATTAATGCAGAGGGTGGGAATTTGAATTAACATAATGAACGTTGAAGAAAAATTGCATTCATTGATATACATGTGTGTATGTAAGTTCATGAAAAGTAGCATAATTTTTTTTTTTTTTCTTTTTCGAAATATTCTTTTATTCTTTTATTCTTTTATCCTTCCTGTGAATGTACACTTGGGAAGAATGCAATTGCATTTTTACAAACAAATTACAGACAAAGTAAATTCAATTCTACTGAAAAAGTTGGAAATATTTATGTATGTATATTGTATATATTTATATTTTTTTTTCTGTTGTCGTCGTCGACGATGGTGTTTTAATTTACATACAAGTAAATACACCTTTTATATTATAAAAAAAAAAAAATATCCTCACCACTTGAAAATATAAAAGACACATCAGCAGACTTTGTAAAATCAAATAAATCAAAATCGTATAATTTATTTACTAAATTTAAAATTTTTTTCATCACTTCATTTTCATACAGTGGATGAAGATAAAGAAAATATATTCTAAAAAAAAAATAAAAAAATAAAATGAAAGGGTAAAGAACTCAGGCGTGAAAACATGAATAATATCCCATAAAATATATATAACTATTACGATGGAGGTTACGTCAAATTCAATTTAAGTAAATAACAACCTTGTGACGTGAGACTACAGTTTGCATATTTATATTTTCACACAACCACAAGAGATCACAAAAAAAAAAAAAAAAAAAAAATCAACCACTCAATATATCCATTCATACATGTATACATTATTTTTTTCATGAAATATTTATAGAATATGAAAAACCCTCCTAGTAAAAAACAAGAAAAAAAAAAAAATTCTCCACACTAAAAAATAAAAATCAGACATTTAGACAAAAAAAAAACAGACTCTTACCACAAGGGAAAATTCAAGACAAGCATTATACCCTCAAGAGACCTACAACTAAACCGACCCATTTTCACATCGATATCCCCCCCCCCCCCCCCCCCCCCCGCTCCCCCTCTCTCTATACACAAACACTTAACAACCATTCGAAAAATCTATAGTACATATTTTCTAAAAGTTCCTCAGATATTTGAGAAATAAATAAAATAAGTACAACAACAAATACAGAATTGAGCGTATATTTAATATTTTTTTTTTATTTTCCTTTGATGTCAATGTGATTTAACATCAATTTCATAACGAAAATAAAATGGCAATGAGGAAAAAAAAAAAATAAAAGCCGTTGCTTTTTACAAGTGCCGAAGTGTATGAGATTTTTTTTTTTTCTTTTTTTTCTCCCTATTTTTCTCTGCATCCCCTTTACTCTCAGCGCAGTTAAGAATAAAGCCAACGGCAACGAAACTCAACGCTCTCAAACATATATGTACAAATCTTGAAATATATATATATATATATGTATATATAAATATATACATATACTAATGTTTATATCTATAAATAAAATGATGTTTGTATTTATATATAGAGTGACTTGGTGCCAAGTGTACAATTACGAATTGTCGAAGGTGATCATTGGACAAGGAGATGACGAGCCTTGTTTAACTCCCTTGAGAACTACATGACAACATTGGACTGAAAGTAACAAAAGAAGGAAAAAAAAAAATACTTTTTCTTATCACTTCTTGATGAAAAGCAAAATAAAAGTAAAAAAAGAAAAAGCTCGAATACAGTCTATGTAGCGCTCTTCAATTTCAATGTTTATATCTAGTATATATGTGTGTGTACATTCCCATTGAGACTGTCGTGCGTGACGTTTAGCTATACTACTAGTGCCGCAAGACAATACGCAGACTTTAACGTCGTGAAAAAAAATAAATTAACTGCATTTTAACTTGAAATAAATAGTGGGATGTAGGAGGAATAATTAAGAATTTATATTGGAGGAAATATAATAATTTTAATTTAATTATCAATTTATAATTTTATTTATTAATTCAACTTATTAGCTGATTTAAATTGCTTAAACAAATTAAATTAACTGCATTTTTATTAGAAATAAATAATGGAATATCTGAGGAATAATTCAGAATTTATATTGGAGGAAATATAATAATTTTAATTTAATTATCAATTTATAATTTTATTTATTAATTCAACTTAATTATTAGCTGATTTAAATTGCTTATTGTTGTAATTAATATTCTTAATTGTGAGAATATTGTTGAAATATATTTAATTATGTCTTTGAAAAGATTTTTCAATGTTCAAATATTTTTAAAACCGTCGACAAAATTAACTGTGATATTTTGTTGGCGTGGATTTTCATTGTATTAATATTTATAATTAATCTGTGTTTTACTGATATTCGCTACCCTTTAACCTGTGTTAAATTCACACGTTCGAATCAGTGTCGAATGATAAATGTAATCGCCCAAATGAACACATGTGTCGGTGACATTATCAACTTGGCATTCCAATTGAACTTGATTACTAAAAATTCAACAATAAATTTCTCCCAGTAATGACTAAATAAATTTTCATTTGACAATACACAAAATCATTTTTTTTTTCTTTTTTTTCGTAATTTTAAAATGTATTTTTAGTTAGGAAATGCAAGATCAAAGTACACTCTGTACATTCACTCTCATTTATCAACTATTATATACATACATACCACACGCTGTATAAATAATTGTTCTTTTATTTTTTTTTTTCTGCCTTTTGTCATCATTTAAAAAAATAAATTTACGAAATGTCAAACACAATTTCTAAAGCGCTATTCAATAAGCGTGAAATGAACAAAATGAAATGAAATAAAATAATAATAAAAATGGTTTTTACTTTGAAAAACTATAAGAATTTTTATTTATATTTTTTTGGTTTTTTTTTTCTTTGCTTTTGATGTTTTTATCAAAGAATATATTGTGGGTTTGTGATGGATAAGCAAAAAAGAAATAATTGATGTATATTTATTGCTTTGAAATTAGTATAGAGACCAAAGCGAAAGAGGATAAAAAAGAAAATGACAATTTTTAGGTTTATAAGGATGAAAAAAAGGAGAAAAAAAAAATAGGAGATGGGCAACAAGCTCACGAACAAAGGCTTTCTATTGAAAGATAGGATTTTATTGATAAGACGCCATCAAGAATTCTACATTACCACCCCTTCTAACGGTTCCCTCTTCTCATTCTTTATCATATCCTGCGGGAGATCGTTATCCTGTCTGATATACTCACAATATATGTGTGTATATATGTATCTATTCCTTTTCAATTCACCAGGGTTATATTCAGAAGACTTTTACTAACGAAAAAAAAAAAACTCCCATAATTGCATGAGAATGAAAAAAAAAAAAAGAAAATTTCAAAAAACTTTTTACATTTTTTTATGTAATAAAATAATATTTAAATATATTTTATTTATTCATAGAAATAATTATTATCATAAATTAATTATATAACACGGGAAATATTTAATTTATAAATAATAAAAAAAAGAAAATGAATAAAGAAAATTTTTTGTAGTTTAAAAAAATTAAAATTAAAATTTTCATCAATAAAAATAATTTAAAAAAAAAAATTATACATATATACGAATTTGATATTTTATTAATTATTTAGATAAATATATTTATAGTACAAAATTTTTATTAGTTTATTTAAAATTGCGAAATTTTTTTATTTAAAAAAAATTTTTTTTTCTTTGAATTTTAAGTTTATATTTTAATTTTATTTTATTTATTATTTTCTATCGGCACAAAAGTAAAAGATAATTTTTGACTATATATATTTTATATATTTTATAAAATAAATTTGAATTTATCGTTGACATTTGGAATATTGGAATGATAGAAAAATACAGATAGAGAATAATTTAAAAGCGTATACATCATGTATCCAATAATTTATTAGATATTGCATAAATGCATCGATATATATATCCAGCATTAGCTTCGATATTTGATGACTTTTCCGTACACATATATACATTCATGTATATATAAATTTATAATATTATATATGGATGCGTTTAGTAAACTGGAAACTTTGCTTTTAGATACATTGAATATATACACTTGATAACTAATGTAGTAAATACAGTTTACCCATAAAATAAAAGGGAATATTAACTTTTACATCAAAACAACTCGATGTTAAAATTAATTATAAATTTATATTAATATATTTGTTAAATAATTTACGAATTTAATATCCCAAAATTTTCATTTCAAATATAAAATATTTCTCTCCCTGTATATAAATGCGATTTGTAATTTAATTTTATCTGTAATAATGTGGATTTTATGTCAGTAATATCTGGAAACCTGTCATTGGTAAGGAAAAGGAGCTTTCATTATAAAAAAAAAAAAAAGAAGAAATAACAAAAAGAAAAAAAAAAAAGAACAAGTTGGGGAATGAGCTTAGAAATTCTACGTTGCCACGCAAAGTCACTCACCTCTTATGCTTAAAAGGGCTTCATGTACAAGTTTATACATACATATTCACACACATCTTTACTACAAAATATACATAGATGTATATATGTATGCATATGTATTTAAAAAAGAAAGAAAGAATGAGAGATGTGCAAGCAGGCAAGGAGATTACTTTTAGGTTTACAGTCTTGCTACATTCTTCTCATTTTTTCTTTTCTTCGGTTCTTATTTACTATACATACATAGGTGACGCTTATGTATACACATATGTATATGTATAAATAATATATATACGCATGTATAATGTATATATGTATGTACGCGTTGCACGTCTGTCATTTTTCTCACAATATTCAATATTGCGATTTGTAAAATATAAAATTTCAATCAATAAATATTTTTTAATGAAATGTTTAAATTTAAAAATACATTTGTTTTAATTTTTTATATATTTATATGTACACTGAGAAAATTTTCGAAATATAATACACCGTAACTTATGCAAACCTGACACATAACAATATTAAATAGAAAAATTATAACAATATTAAATATAATAAAATATAAATAAAAAATAATTTAAAATATGTAATTTTCTATTAAATATTATTATGTCTCAGGTTTACTATAAAACTCTCAGGTTTATTTGAAAATTCTCTCAGTATATACACGAATATTATTATTATTATCATTGTAAAAAACTTAATGAAATAAAACAATATTTTTCACTATTTTCCAATTTTATTATATTTTATAATATATTTTATATTGAAATAAAGTACAAATAAATTCTATCAATATCAACAATAGAATCATTTACACCCACCAAACTCATCTGCATTAAAATTCCAACAAATAATAAATAAACAAATAAATAAAAGCAAAAAACCTCAACAAATCAACAATTGAAACAAATAAAAAGAAAAAAAAAAATAAATTACAACTACATTTAATAATAATAACTTACTGTACAATAATTACAACAAAATAAACATAATATTTTTTCTCTTTCTCATTAATCGCTTTCAATAATAAAATCCTTTTAATAATTTTAATCACAGTAATTAAAAAGGATTTAAATATAAACCACAACTTTTGTATTTAGCCAAATATTTATATACAAAATATGACACGCTCATTATTTTTCATGTGTCATGAATTTGCTGTAGTTAAACATACAGATTTATAATACATATATAATAATGAAAATGCACAATACATATACAGTTAATGCATGCGTGCATGCATATATATACAGATAGAGAGAGAGAGAGAGAGAAAAAGAGAAAAAGAGAGAGAGATATTTGTTCATTGCAATGCAATGTACATACTTGTTATGTATACCCATACACAGATAGTACAACTGAGAATTTCATTGGGAAGATATGAACAATCATTTATATCATATATAAATATACATATACTATACATATTGGTATGTATATATGTATATATACATATGTAATGCAGATAGGAAGGGGAAGAAGAGAAATGTGCGCTTGGTACAATGGCTACAACTAGTCCAAACCTGCAATGGGCTCTATACGTTTATATAAATCAAATATACATGTATAAATTTGGTATTTCTATGTATAGGTGTGTGTGTGTGTGTGTGTGTGTGTGTGTGTGTGTAGGTATGGGGAATACAAATATGTATACATAAATACATGTCTGTGCGATTTAGAGAAACGATATTCACGTTAATGTGTTTATAAATTTACTAATTGCCTTGTCAACGAGAGCAATTCTTACAATTGTTCGTTTATCAATTGTAAGATTAATTAATTTTGAGAATTATCATGATTTAGTTATATTGACTATTTTATTTGCTTTAAATTGGACCATAGGAAGCTATTGTTTCTAATGAAAATGCTGTATTTTATATAGTGTCAAAACTTGAGGTTATTTGCCGCTGTAAATAACAAATAATTAGTAGAGGAGAGTTTTTTACTGATAATTTTTCTTTTGTTTTTTGACAGCTAGATTTATTTTTGTTATATGAACGAATTCATAATACACACGATAAGGCAGTCTTTGATATTTCATATAATATATTATTTTATACATATTATGTTCGCGAAATAGTTATGTTGAATTTTGTTCGAGTCAAAATTTTGCGAAAAAAATTTTCTCTTTTTTCAGTTAGATTTGTTGCTTTTTGTTTATTTTTCACGGAATATTTTCCTCAAAATCGCTTTACCGGCAAAATTTTCCATTCTTACGATATTATATATGATGATTAAATTTTTTTTTTTAAGTTTTAATTTTTAAATTAGAATTTCTGTAGTTTTGATGAATATTTGATGAATTTGGAATTGTAATTTTTTTTCTAGTGAAATTAATAATGTTTGGTATAAAAATAGAATGAATGAAAAGAATGTTGAGTGGTCTTTTAATAATATTTCGTTTATTTTTTGTAATTAGGTCACAATTTAGAATTTTCGTTCACGTAATTTTTTTTTTTGATCTCAATTTATTTTTTTTTTTTTTTTTCGTATATTCTCGTTTACATAGCCGAAGTTTCAATTTTACTACAAACATACCATCCACCACATTCACACACATCCAATCATCATTGCCATTCGATTCCATTTCGTTCGCTTTTGTCCTTTCATTTTTTTTTTTTTTTCTTTCTCCCCATTTTCTCATCTCATTAGTTCAAAAACTTCATACAGTGTATACATAATACATAGATAGGCATATTACATAAATGTAAAATATATAATACATATGTATGTACATACATATATATACATATATACACAGATTCATATTATATAATGTATATCCTTCACTCTCTTGGCGCACACATTGCGCGAACAAGCTCCAGCCCTCTTTACTTTTTAATGAGCGTTTTTGGCAATCTTGCTCGGATATAACCAGCGCAGTTTAATTAATCCGAAATGGCACACAGAATGTACATTCACATTGAATAAGGAAGAGGCACTTTTAACAGAAAAAAATAAAAAAGAAACCAAAGAGCGAGTTTGTAAAAATAAAACTAATAATATTACAAAACAAAATAAAAAATAAAACATTAATTACAACATTTAAAAAGTTCCAAATAAATTTCGAGAGTATTAAAACTATTTATATTAATTCTCAATTAAAATTTGTACAACTAAAAATATAAACAAAGCAAAAAAAAAAAATAAATAAATAATTTATTCATCAAGATTATAAGACAAATTATTAAATTGAATTTTTTTATTGTCATTAGACTGTTTTTTTTCTTCTTTATTTAAATTATAGTATTCTTCAGCGAGTAATGAGAAGCATATAGATATTCCCATGAGTATTAATGACATCTTTTGCGTGTACTTTATTTTTCTTTTTTTCTTTTTTTTTTTTTTATGGAGAAATTTTATCTCGTCTGTCTAATTTGATCTATCTTGTTACGGACTTTTGTAGTATTTCCATATTACTTTTCTGTCTTTTCTATGTCAGTTACATACGATATGAAACGAGTCTTGTCGTGCAGCTTGATGTATATAGCTCGCTTTAAGAGAAAGAGAAGGCGTGAAGGGAAGATTATAATAGAGGGGAAATAAAGGTGAATGATGTATAAGACACTACAGGGTTTCTATTCTATTATACATATATACATATGTATATTCAGAGAGTTATAAACTAACAGAGAGTAAAGAGAAGAGAACAAGAATAAGAGCAAGAGTATCAAATTATAAGAACATTGTTCGTTGTCATGCATTCGCATTTTCCCAAAGGTGAAATAAAATATAAAATCATTAAAAAAATATTTAAAGAAATTTATAAATTCATGAAACTATAAATATTTATTTATGGTATTATATAGGTATTATATATATGTAGAATGAAAAGGTATTTTTTGTTATTAATTAAATATAAATATATTATTTGAATACAAATAAAAATTAATTCGAGGAATATTTTTATGCTTTAAATTTTTTAATATATATTTTTTAAATTAATTTTAAAAATAACCACGATATTTTATTTGACATTTTGAATTGTTTGTTATTGAGGAGGGGGTGCAATTTTGAGTGGGAAAAAAATTAATGAATAAATAAAAGGTAGAAGCTTATCATACAATGTTTTTTACAGAGTGAATAGAAAAAAAAAAATTCTGCAATATTTTTATATATTTTATTTATATTGTATATTTAAAATAAATAATAGAAGAAATAATATAATTTTTTGTACATGTTGCATATGTTTGTGTTATTATTAAACATAAATTTAATTCATCAACAAGTAATATTTAATAATATAATAAATACAAATACACAATTGAAATTAGAAATATTAATAGAAAAAAAAAAAATAAATAAAAATCATAAATTAATTAAAAAAGATAGTTTATTTTAACAATATAAATTATTTATAACTCCAACTTTATTTATATAATTAGCTATTATTAAAAAAATAATTCAGCAATATTTTTATACATTTTATTTATATAGTATATTTAAAATAAATAATAGAAAAAAAAAGAATATAATTTTTCATGCTGCATATGTTTGTGTTATTATTAAACATAAATTTAATTCACCAACAAGTAAAATTTAATAATATAATAAATACAAATACACAATGGAAATTGGAAATATTAATAAAAAAAATAAATAAATAAATAAATAAAAATCATAAATCAATTAAAAAAAAAAATAAAAACTTATTTTTAAAATGTAAATTATTCATAACTCCAACTTTATTTATATAATTAGCAATTATTAAAAAAAAAAAAAAAAAGTAAACTTTTATTAATCTGCTTCAGGCAATTACACCATGAAAAATAAAAAACCCCCATCACATTTTATTTATTTTACGCTTCAGAATTTTAATTAACATGTAAAATCCAATGACAAAAAATAGAAAATAAAATAATCTCAATGAATGTTAATACAATTGTTATAAAAATATTATTCATTGTCTTTTAAAAATAACCATACTACATACATGTTTGTATGAATATATATGTGTGTGTATGTGTGTGTGTGTGTTTGTTGTGTAACAGTAGAAGTGAATTGGAAAATGCACACAAGTTTAAAGAATTGATTTGACAAACATACAAATACATATGCAAATACATACACACGAAGAGGCAGAGCAGAGAGAAGAGACGAAAGGGAAAAATGAAATTCTCATGAGCATTGTAAATTCAACACATTTATACAAATATATACACATATACACATCGACAATTGCATTGAAACTCTGTTGTACGTCGTGTGAGATCGACGTTTACGTATTTCTCTTTTTCATGTATCTTTTTTCCCTCTTTCTCTGTACTTTTTCCATCACTAGACACAATCAATATTTCCTATACATTAAACTATATATTCTATTCACATAAACACACAGTTACTATTCCTTGCCAATTGTAAATCCCATATGAATTGAACCAATGCATGAAAGATTGACACATCATTGCAATTAAACGCACTCAATGTTTAGTTTAGTTTGTTAAATTCCAATGGTTAAATTCTATAAAATAAATAAATAAATAAACAGAAAAATATTTAGATAAATAAATTATAGAGTTTATTGATCGAATGAATTATAAAATATACAAAATATTTATATTTAAAAAGGAGAAGAGATATAATTATTACGTTAGTCGGAAATTAATGTTGTCAAATTTTTAAACAGATAAAATTATTACAAGTTTTTTTTATTTTTAATTATCAATAATGTAATTAATTTTGTTATTTATAACTTTTTGCAATTTAGTATAAAAATCTTCAATGTTGCATTTGAATAAAATTTTGTTTAACGAGTTAAATTAATAACAATTTATGCAGGAACGATTTTACTTTTTGATTGATCGAAAAAAAATATTTTTTTTTTTTTTTAAATAATTTATGTTTCATATTTTTTTTTTATTTTTTTTTTTTTATAATAATGGACGAGTGAATAAGAAATTTTTACAGACAATGTGGATCAGCTGTGAGCTATGCCAAAAACTTTTTTGTGTTATATCAAAAAAGATCATCGCACGTGCTACCTATATATATATGTATATATATATATATATATATATATATGTATGTATTGCGAGAGAAGAAGAAACGTTGTCGGTTATATAAAGAAAAAGAAGGACACTAAAAAGTGTATGGCTTGAAAAAAAAAAAACTTGCCTTTATTTTAAGAGAAAATGTGTTGTAAAAAGTTTTTCTTAGTAAGAATATTATATACATATACATTTTACATAAAGTTAAATGTTTATATATATATATGGATATGTATTGGACATATTGTTTATTGAAGAATATTATACAGATATTGAGCGACAATATAAGTGAACATGTCACACTCAGTGTGGTAATTTGAAATATTTATTTTAACTGCAAAAAAAAAAAAAAATACTTTTTCATCTTTAGATCGGAATTTTTATAATTGTAAAAAAAAATAAAAAGAAGTTATATATATATATAACTTTAAGAAAAAAGAAAATATAAACATATATATTTTTTTTTAAATATTTAAAAACTTTTTTTTGTTTCAAAAATATTTAAAAATTTAAAAAAAACAATTTTTTAAATATATATTTTAAAAATAATTATTGTTTGTTTTTTAGTGTTGACTATAATTATAATTGAGAATTATATCAGTATTATTTAATTAATAAAATGAATTAGAATTAAATATTTATTGAAGTAAATTAAATACTTTTAGAAATTAAATATAAAATATATTTCATTATTAATTTTAATTGCTTTCTACATAAGTCGATATAATGAAATCTATACATAAATGTATGTGGGAAATATGTACAATATTATATACTGTATATTTAAACAAATTAAATAAATAAATATATTAATATACAACAATATTTCAGTCGCAAAAAGCTGATGTTAATTTGAATTAATTAAATCATCACCAAGAATTTTACTTCTAATCGTTCAACACTGATAACTTCATCCCAATTGTTTATACTTATAAATATCCTCATGTACTTATATACATAAACATGTTTAGATATTTACATAATTTATTCTCAACTGTTTTGCATTTATTTAAACAGTTTAAAATTCATTAATAAAAATGTATATTATACTTTTGTATAAATATTTATTTCTTTTATTCTTTCCATTTATTTTCTTCATCCGTTTAATTTTTCTCATAAACAAACGTCACGTAGTAAACACCACTGCGATTGAGATAAATAAAAGAAAAATAAATAAATAAAAAACCATTCATCGAGTCTTTTTCAAGTGCACACTCATCCAGCAAAGCTCATCAGCTTCCGCACTTCGTTTATTCGCTCTTCTTGTTACGATAAAAAGCAAATGAAAAAAAATTTGATGAATAAGAAAAATAAGAAGGGAAAAAAATATGAAAGATAAATAAATCAGAAATTCTAATAAAACTTTTGAGGCAAACTGCAACTCGGCCACGTCTGTCACACGCTTGTACAGTCGCATTGGGACTTATTCAATGATACATAAATTCATCCATATATGTATAATATTTTCCTTTTGCTGCTTGCTCTGTGCAGTGTATACAATGGCACAACCCTTTACGTTTATTCACTCCTGTCATTCTTATATATATGTACAAAACCATTCAGACAATGTGTGTGTTTATGTGTGCGGAAGAAGTCTGATAAATAAAAGAGAAAAAAAAAAAAAAGTGAATGATCCTGCTCTCACTCTGGCGCCCGACAGTCTAGCCAATATTTTACTACTACTACTCTCTCTCCCCTTATTTCTCTCTATTTCACCATCAAATATTATAGTGAAGCAAAGAATGAGATAAATAAACCTGCACCCTCTTATAATAAATATTTGAAAAGTTGTAATATAATGGCCAAAAGTTTTGATAAATATAATAAAAAAATTTTCTTTTGACGTTTTTGAAATGATTAAATATTGGAAATTATGTGAAGTTTTTAT
This sequence comes from Microctonus brassicae, assembly GCA_918226075.1. Classification (NCBI taxonomy): domain Eukaryota; kingdom Metazoa; phylum Arthropoda; class Insecta; order Hymenoptera; family Braconidae; genus Microctonus; species Microctonus brassicae. The sequence continues at coordinate 14,280,508 of OW445481.1, read as the reverse complement.
AAATAATATTATTTATTTGTTTGAAATAGTGTTCATGACGTATACATTGGGGTATGACATTTTTTTTTCAACAAAAAAACAGACTGAAAACTCTTAATTTTAATATTTAAAGTTGCCTTTTTGTAATTTTCGTTTTTGTATTTAAATAGCATGGGAAAAATTTTTTTTTTCTTTGGATTTTTGTGGCTCAGCTTTTGCGCATCGTAAAAATAAGGCCATAGCGTATTCTTATAGGGGATTGAATGCTCTACAAATTAAAATAAAATTAAAAGAAAAAAATAAAACATAATTATATAAAAAAATAAAATAAATAATTAAAAAAATCACTTTATTACTGTTTTAAAAATTATTTTTAATCGCTGGTTTTAGTGTATTAATATTTTTGTAAAGCTAAAAAAAAAAATATTCACGTGTCGTTTAAACGAAATTAAGCAATGTAACTACGATTATTAAAGCCTTTTTTTTTAATTACAATAATAAAGTGATTAGTATCGATTTAATAATAAAAAAAGTTAAAATTTCATACAATTGGAATTTTGAGTTTGAATATCTTTAGAATGGTTGTCTCTATGAAAAAAGTATAAGAGCCCTTTTTTGTAGAGCGTTCGATTCCCTATAAGAATATACTATCAACTCATTTTTATAATGCGCAAATGCCGAGCTACAAAAATCCAAAAAAAAAAAAAAAATTTACTCTCCCATGTTATTTAAATAGAAAAACAAAAATTACTAAAAGCAACCTCTAAATATTAAAATTAAAAGCTCCACTTTAAACCAGCTCCTTTTTTCCACCGTCCACCAAATTATCAGCCTAATTTCTTCGTTTATAAAATTTTTTTTTTTTTTTTTATATAAATATTTTTATCCCTTTCACCAATTTGCGTATATTTTCACTAAGAAAATCAAATATATACATATTATATGAGTGTTGATGATCAGATTATTTCGATTTCCCGCAGTGAATGCTCACTGTGTGGTGGATTTTGCGGATACGAATGAACTTTGAGATTCCCATGGTAGTTTTACGGATTTTCGAGGTCTAGTTTTGCTCGTGGGGATATATAGAAGTTGAAAACTCGCCATAGATATGTGTATACACATACATATATACATATATACATGTATACATATATATGTCTATATGAATTGCAACTTGGTTGGGATTTCGTTTGCTTTTTTTTTTCTCCAACATTTTCTTTTTTTTTATTTAAGCCGATCGAATTAGATTTTACTGGCCCCGAGACTTGTCTTATTATAAACATATACCTATATGATTATATCTATGTCTACTGCATCGTATATATGTATGTAAATATAATACATATATATATTTATATACATGTGAAGAGAGCTAGGTAAAATGTGAGATATAAAATAAAGAAAAAGTAAATCCGAATATTTGAAATTTAAACTGTGAGAATTTATATTGTATTTTTTATTTCTATTTTGTTTTTTTTTTTTTTTATGTTGGATTATTTTATACTGCGAGATTTTTTTTTTATTCATATTTACTGACTGTATATATAGCTGTAAATAATTTTATTGTTCATTTAATTCTTATTGTTACAGTTGAAGAAAATCTTGTGCAGTTTGTTAAAAAATTTTACGTCTTTGACATTTAAAAAAAGATTAAGTTTATGTTTAATAAGTATTTGAAATTCATTTGTTTATATTTTTTAACTTTTTTTTTTGGGTTATTGTGAATTGAATCAAAGTGAAAAAACGAAATAAAAATTGAAAATATAATGCATATATATCAAGCTTGTTTGATATATAGTTTATGTATTGTAAAAGTTACGATGACGATCGAGGCCATAAAAAGAGGGTCGCAAGGTCGTATGTGGTACAAATATGTATATATATCCATGTATATATGTATATACAATATATTTGTACATATGTATTGATCTTTGTGTGAAATGAGTGATGATGACGATCGAATTTCTCACCCTGTTTTGTTATTCGATTAAAATTTAAAAACACAAACGTGACATCGAATTTTTTGTTTTTTTTTTTTTTGTTTTGACGTATTAAAAATTAAATCAATATTGGTGTCTATATACTTTGGTCGTTTATGAAACGAGTCATCAAAAACTGCTTTAAAACATTAAATGCAAAATGAAAAAAAAAAAAAAAGAGGAAAATAAATAATATTGTAATATTAAAAAAATTGTTACATTTTTTTGTTAAATTATATATCTTGAAATAATTTAATCCTTATGAATATTATTATTATTTAAATTAATACAAGTGCAAAATTATTGATAATAAAAAATAAATATTATTTAAATTTATCGTTGTATTATTTATATCAATAATTTTATGATATATTTAATATTTTAGAGATATTTTATTTTACTATAACCGAAGCGTAAATTTCATAGTTTCATCCCCCGTCAAATCGTAAATCTTTATACGTCAGGTGCAATGATCGATTGTTCGATTAACAGTGTCCTTGTTTTATTTATCCTTCATACATATGACTGTATGTGACTATTCACACAACACATGCATTATTATATTATATACATATACACATATAAATAAGTTCAACCATTTTGTCTATATAAATGAGAAATTTTACACCTACTTTTTATGTCAATTACACAATTATTACCACTAACCATAAAATTATTTAACTCCACATTTAGTAATAAAACGTTGAATAGAAGAAATAAAATATTTCATTTAATTTTTAGTCAATAATAAATTTGTTGGATTTTTTTTTTAATTTTAAATTTAATTTTTATTGAAACAATTTTTTTTTTATTTATTTTTTTTTTTATGTTAAATGTATAGTAACAAAAATAAAATAGGTCATTTGTCACTGGTGAAACCTTATGCGACAATATACCATCCATCCACTCTCATTCTATCTCCATCGCAATTTGTTTTTCTTCTTTTACTGTCCTTTACGTTCACCTTAAAGACATAAAATTCTCGTATTATTTCACGAGCACGCGAATCCTTGTGCAATATATTTATATGCATGTGTGAGATGCAAGTCTTTTATCCTTGTGGTTTACAAATGTAAGTGTAAAAAGTGTAAAATATAATAAAAGAAAATAGAAGGAATTAAAAATTTTCTCACAAATAAATTGTAGACTTTGAGAAAAAAAAATAATGAGTAAAAAAATATTCTCTTTTTCTCCCATTGGGGAATTTAATTATCCACAAAGGACAATCATATAACCACAATTTGCATTATAACATACTGTTTGTAAGTACAAAATAAAATGAAAAAGAAAATTTAATATTTAATATACAAATTTAAAAATAAATTTTTCTCTATCAATTTGTCACTCTTAAAATAAATAACCATTATTAATATCACTCAATAAATCCTCTAATTAATTTACAATTCTATTTTAAATTATTATCAAGTCCTTGAATAATACAAATACAAATTATAAACACACATATATTCATAATATAAACATAAAACCATCGCGTGACGCCAGCGAACATTTTAATAAATAAAACTCGACTATTATTCCTATTAAAAAAAATAAAGAAAAAAACAATCAATGATCATTCACAATGCCATGACACATAACTATATGTAAAATAAAAACCCACAATTGACCATATTCATGAAGCCTATTTATCATTATATCAATTCAAACATTTAATATAACAAATCCAAAGTAAAAAAAAAAAAATATGAATTAATGAAATATAAATAAAATTTATTCACATAAATTCTCTTTTAATTTTTCTTTTTCTGTTTTATTCCAGATTCTATATACACTAATACCTCCTTTGATGACTTATGACATTCTCAAAGTTTTCTATGTATATATAAATTCATATATATATAATATATGCCAATTTACATATATACTAATATATATTCCAGTTTGTCCTTCCTCTCTATCATAACCTCCCACCTTTTCCATATGGTTACCTACAGATATTCATAGAATATATAAACCATATGTATGCATATCCATGATAGAGAATTAATCGGTTTATTACATAAATTAATGGCAAAATTTTATTATTATTCTTCACACCTATATATATAAATGTGTATTAGACACATAACGAAAATCTTTCAATAATTCTACATCTACTGTAAATACTTAATGAAAATAAATATTTATAATAAATAATAAACATTTATAATTAAATATAAAATTAATTTATTATATTATATTTTTTTCTTTATTCAATAATAAATTTATTATATTCATTATAGTATTATTTATAATTAATAAATGGTGTAAATTAAAAGAATATAAAATAGAAAAAATTCTCCTTAGACTTCATGAAAAGATTTATGCATTATAATTATTTATGTATTTAATGTTATTTAATTTAGTGATAAATTTTTATTAAATTAAATTACGATATTTTTGATAGAAAAAAAATTAATAATATACTTAATCTAATTTAATTTTTTGAGCCATTATAGTTTTAGTATGATATTTTGTTCTTTGTTCACACGGTCACAATCTCACAACCGAAAAAACAGGTTTTTTTTAAACGTTCACCAAGGCGGCAAAAGAATGCAGACATGCTGCACACTTTTGTTTTTTTTTTTTCTTTGTTTATATTTTATTGCGAGCCTGCGGTTCACCTACAGGACCACAAAAAATACCATCATTGTGTAGTGTGAGAGCTGGATTATATTTATATAAAGAGAAAAGAGAGTTGTATATAAAGGAAACGTGTCATATACACCTTTTTAGATAACTTCCGTACAAATATATATACTTGTATAAATATTTTTCCATAAAAATATATACATTAACGTTTGCATTTACATGTGTGTAATCTATATTCATGAACAAAGTGCATGTTTATACCATATACACAATGATGATGATAATAATGTTTACCAGTGAGAGAATAGAAAAAAAAAATAATATTTTTTTTTTTTCCTTTCTTTTGCTAAATGAAAATAAAGTAAAATGTTTTTTAAATTGATGCACAAAATATATAACCTGATGTACATGTACTTGATAAAGATCGTTAGTTAATTCAGGATATTTTATTTTCATTGTTTCTGTTGGTTTTTTTATTTTTTTTTTGTTAAGTGAAGCAAAAAGTCTAGTTGAAAAGAATTAAAGTAGACGAACTTGAATGTACCTATCTGTAATGCAGAGTGTATATATATAAGAAGAGATTTTACTACTACCTCTTCTTAAACTTCTTTTTAGCTCGTTTCAACGAAATTAAAAAAGAGAAAAATGTGTAGAGTAAAATGGAAAATAAAGAGTTGAAAAAAAAAATTCAAATATTTAATATATGTAGGAGGAAATAGTGTATGGACGAGAGGAACTAAATGAGTTTTTAGTTTGTATTATAACGTCGAAAAATTGTGTACATACATGATGTACATATATATATATATATATATATGCCAACCCCTACAGGTATTTTAATATTTATGTGTATTTATATACACCTATATTGACGACAATAAATGAATTATATAATACATATTGAAGTTGTCATTTATATAAATTTTTCATTACAAAATTACCATAGTTACGTATTTTATTTTTCATTTATTTATTTATTTTTTATTTAATTTAATTATTCAATAATTATATTGAGATTGCTTTCTTTTTTAAATTGTTTACGAAAAAAATATATTTTTATTTTTATAATTTAATACACATATTAATATTTATGATATAATATAAATAAAATGTTGTTTACTCACTTCTTCAGCAAACTCAAAATCACCATCAAATTTTCGTTTGCCATTGCTTCCGGTAATCACAGCAAATAATGCCGTTAACAGGAACACCTTACACAGGAGCCGTCGCATGTTGTCGTCACCGTGCGACCCGCCTTTTATTTTATTAATTTGTATTTATAAACTTTGAGTTCAATTCTTTCAATATAATTTATTTTTATCAACCCACAAATGAATCAGTCTATCAATACGCAATCGAAAAAAAAAAAAAAAAAAAAAAAAAACTAAGTGAATTTACCTGAGAAATATTACCCAAACACTTATTACCTGAATGAAAGTAAACCAATTTTAAAAATAAATATATCAAATTTAATCCTATTTATCAATTTAATATCTCTTAATTGACATATAATAATGAAGAATAATTAAAACAAGCAACACACTGCGTTTTAATTAATATTCAATTTGTCTTCACCTTCTTTAAATTATAATCAAATCAATAATAATATATATTAATCATTCATTTATTTTCATTACAACTGTTGATAATAAAAATAATCAACAATTATAAATATGACAATTTATTTATGAAACAAACAAAAAATTTATCTTTACTCGATGTATTATTAATAAATGCACTAATGCAAATTGACACTTGCATATGAATGTGAAAAATTTTTGTTAAACGTATTCACGAAAAGCCAGCGACCCCGAATATCTCTGTAATTCTTTGTACTGCTGTTCTCTAGGAGTCGAGAGAATTGTGACTGTGCACAGAGAAAAAGAGAGAGATACGATTACGCCACCGCCGCCGCCGCCGCCGCGACGACGACGACGCACAGACATTCACATATACATATAAAGTTAACGCTATTGGTTGAATTCCATTGCAGGTGTGTGAGAGATGAGAGAACGAGAAGGTAAATACATAGTTAACGATGAATGGTGTATAAAGAAGAAAGGGACAAGAGAAAATATCAATGGTAGTAGTAATATATAATAGTTTACACATATATACATTTGTATATGTGTGTATATGAAGAATCCTCTTGCAGCCCCCGCCATTTTCATGTCGTTCGCGCGAGCGCATCGTCATCCGCGACGTAGTCGATATTTGGCTGTTCCAATGTCCGGCTTTTCTTTCCTTTTTCCTCCTATATGTACAATTTTCATTTTGTACTTATATGTATAAATGTATTTATGTGTAGATAAGTACATATTTGATGATGATATTATGTATAGAAGAGAAAACTTATTTTTATCGATGTTAATAATTATTGTTAATAATCCAATTTTATTTTATGAATTTATATATTGATGGGGGATAATCTAGTTGAGTTTATATATTGAATTAAAATTTGATTAGTTGTTGAAGTTATTTTTTATTATTATTAATTGAATTATATTCTTTTGAATTTCAATGAAATATTTTTATATAACGTTGTTGTATAAATATTTGTATGAATTTTTATTGTTAAGGATCGAGTTTGATTGGATGATTTGGATAATTGTAATGTCTCTTTGAATTGAATGGATTTTTTTTTTATTTATTTATTTTCTTTTCTTTTTCTTTTTTTTTTTCTTCTTCTTACTCGAATGTTACATTCATCACAACCGTTTGCTATCAGGTTATTATGCTCTCTTATTAAACAATAATAAATAGTAACAGCAATGAAATTAAATAGCTGCTGTGATTAATTCTAAATGTGTAAGTTATTAATGTATGGAAGAATTGTGTGCAAGCGAAAAAATGATGTGCGAGAGAAATGAAAAAAAAAAATCACAATATTTCATGTAATGTAAGAGAAAAAAAAAAGGAAGAAAAAAAAAATTAACCACGAAAATTGATATTGCGTTTCATTAAACAAAGTATTCTTGATTTTTATCTATCCGTGTCCTTCGTGCTTCAATGCTCGTGTCCTCACTTTAGGTGCACGTAATGCCATTTATCAACTGAAATAGTACATATTTACATATAGTTTACGTTGAAAAAAATTAGTAATAATTGAAATGTTCGTCTGTGAACTAGTTATTTTACAATTGAAACAAAAAATTAGGAATGAAATGATTTATCAAAAGGATATTATAATTTTTTTAATTTAATTTAATATGTATTTTAATTAACTCACCAATTGTATCAACATCGTGAGGTTCAGCTGGTTCTGGCGATTTATTTATCGCTTCTTCAGCTACGCTTGCATCAATTTTAAATGGACTATTTTCCACTGTTACATTAGCACTAAAATCGCGAAGAATTATTAATTATTAATAAAATGTAAACTTACAAAATAATATCATTTTATAATATATACAAAACAATGTGATATTTACCATGAAATTCCTGCGGTTTCTGACTCACGAGTAACAAGATTTTTCCAATGTTGATGAACCTCATCGACAATATGTAACGCAAACTCTCGTGGCTTAGCTTCGCCATTAAATGCAAATTGATTTTCTGGTTTTCCATCAGGAATTTTGTATATTTTAAACCACTCAATGGTTGCTTTTAATAAGCCCGGATAGTGCTTTTCCACATCAGCAATGTCTAAAATTAGATAAAATTATCAATCGTAAATAATTAAATTAATTCAACGTTCAATATTAGCTTTGGAGACATTATATATAATTCTGCTTATAATAATTTTTTTTTTAGAAATCAATCGTTCAAAAAATTCTGATGAAGCATGAACATTATTTCTTCTCAATAGCCAAATAGAGTGAATAAAAAAACAATCACCGTTCATTTGATCAGCGAGAGGATCATTGACGTCAATAACGATAATTTTCCAGTCAGTTTCACCTGGTGAATTAAAAACAACGAAATTCAATTAATTTCAAATAATGAATAATAAAAAAAAGTATGTAAATATATATATATATATATATTATATATACCCTCGTCAATGAGTGCCACAGTGCCGAGTACTTTTACTTTAAGCACTTCACCTCGTTTGGCAACCTGATAAAAATTAAAATAAAAAAAAATCATTAAATCTATATAACAATCTGTATTAATTTGGTAAATCCTATTAAAGTCATTCATTATTTACCCGATATCCAATTTCAAGAACATCAATTGGATCATTGTCACCCTTAAATCCCGTGGCTTCATCTAAAACTTCTGGATTTTCCCACGTCTACACAAAAAAAAAATATATATATGAATTAATTATATAAATTACATGAATCAATTGAACTATCACAAAAATAAAATTTATTTATATCATCTAATAAAATCTGATATGTATATGTATATATAAATTATTTACTTGTGGAAATGCACCATAATTCCATATATATCCATGATGCGGAAAACAATTTGCAACAAATCGTATTTTTCCCTTTTTAACGTCCTGCTTAATTGGATTAAGCGTTTCATTTAATGTTATTTCCATTTTAGCATTTGTCCATCGTGGTATTTCCACCACCATATGCAATATTTTATTTGTCTCATCAGCAAACAGCGGAATGTCGTGCATTGGTGAAATAGGAATATCGTCATTTTCTAAAATAATAAATATTACCATACATGTAAATTAATCCATAAATTAACGCATATATTCAGAATATTTAATTTAAAACTACTTTCAAGTATTTGCAGAAATAATAAATGAATACTAATTAAACATTTAATAAACTTAACTTTCTATCTGTTATTTAAATATAAAAAAAAACCTGAAATTAATATTTATTCCATTCATGAGAACAAATAAAAATATTCAAGTAATGCATTTTAAATGACATAACCAAAAATAATTATAGGTCATTATTAGAACTAATAATTTTTTTCAATGATTTATTAATATCTCTATGATGAATATAAAAATCTATTTTAATTCGTCATTCAACTAATAGTTATAAAATGATGAATTAAATATCGCTCAAGTTCATATGATATCAGTGATTACTTTCATTATTATTATTATTATTATTATTATTGATTATGTTATCAATGTGAACTAATCAATTGCGGAAATCATTTGAACTATAAATATATATATCTATATATTGAATTGATAAAGTGCAATTTCCTCATTGCCATGAACTATTGGCCTGCATGACTGCAAGACAAATAATAATTTACAATTGATTGTCATAATCTATGGTATGAGGTTATAATAATTAATATAATAATTTAATGCTTACTAAAAAATATTCTGAAGTCTGTGGTATTTGGAGCGCCACGTTCTATTGTTGTATATGACATTTTGTTGATTAAATTTTTATTGTTATTGAATAATTGATGTTGATTATTATTGTTGTGAAAATGCCTAGGTATAAATATAGTTAACGGTTTCACGAATCTGTTCAAACTGATGCGACGAAACACGTGTAAGGTTATTAGCGTCGCCATTGAGACCTCTGGTGGATATTGCTGTTATCTGCAAACTGATATTTTATATTACATATTATATGTATTGTGTGTGAAGTATATACGTTTATGTTGTATAATCAACATCATCTATGTTAGATTTACTGACAAAAAAATACTTATCAGTTGAAATAGATGGTGGCGCTTGTAGTATGTATTTGTGGGGATTTTTTATAGACATGCGCATGAAACGCGGGATTTATTTGAATTTTGAATTATTTTTATATGGGATTATTATTTGGGTTTTTATCAGTGTTTTTATTGGAAGAATATATTTTAATATTTGAAGATTGTTCTTTGTAAAAAAGTAAATGTATAATGTTTATTTAGTTTTTTTGGTTTTAAATTAACCTCCGGTTAGAGGTTATGATGTTCTTTCTACACTTTTTTCGTGTAATATAGCACAGTCACTTTAGATTGTAATTTATAGGTTATGTGATGGGATTTTGAAGTAAAAGTTACAATTAAATTGAAAAATTGTATTTGCTTAGTGGAATTTAAATATATATGATTCATAATAAATCAATGAAATGATATAATTGAAATTCGACTGGATAAAAATTGTATTATTTAATAATAATTAAAGAAAAATGATATTTCTTTTTACAATTGAAATTCGTCAACACAAAAATTGATGTCATGGATTTTTTTTAAAAACAATTATCAACGTATATCATTAAGAAATTTTATCTAAATAAAAAAAATGAAGGTAATTATACGTGTTATTTATCATTTCAATCCAAATGAGATATAACAAAATCTAAAAATTGACTAGTCTTTGTGTAAACTCCAGGAATACCAGGTTCAGCACAACGATAGCCATATGAAACAACACCAATTACATAAAATGTCTTTTTAGATGGAAACATTAAAGGACCACCACTGTCTCCCTGAAATAAAAAATTATACATACATATGTATAATAAATAATATAAAATAATCATATTATATATAATAATGAAGAGAAAATTATATTTACCTGACAAGCGTCTTTTCCACCTTTTGCATAACCTGCACAAAAGACACGATCGTCAATAACTGCAGTTTTAAATCGTTGAAATGCAGTTTTACATGTTTGTGGTGATACAACAGGTATTTGTAATTGTTGTAAATGTGCAGCACTTGGTCCACGAAAATAAACTGATCCCCAACCAGCAATAAATGGCAAAGTTTCTACATAATCTCTATTGGCCACTTCGTTTGGAATTGGCAAACATATTGGTCTTATATGATCTATAATTAAAATAATTATTACAACATATTGTAATAATTTTCAAACAATCAAAAGAAAAATAAATATAAAATATATTGATGAATTATTTTCATTAATTACCGGTAAATTGAACTTCATTTTGGAGTCGTAATACAGCAATATCATTTGTATATTGAGTTGGACTATATTGTGGATGAATATGAACTGTTTCTATCACGACATTTATTGGTGTTGCACCGTCATTATCATCATAAAGATCAAGATCACCAAGACGTACTAAATACAAATCTTTACGTCGATGTACACAATGACCAGCGGTTAATACATGACGTGATGAAATTAAACTGCCACCACAAAGCCATTGTGGTTGATTTGAATTTTTTACTGATTTATAACCAAGTGCTGCGATCCAAGGCCAAGCACCTGATGATTTAAATAATTTTATAAAACATTATATTCATAATATAATTAAATTTAAATGAAGAAATTAACTACGAAATAAAATTTAATTATCAAAGTTAAAAATTATGAAGTTGAATTAAATAATTTAAATAAAAATGATGAGATTTATTGAATAATTTCAATGAAAATTATGAAAGAAAATATTTAATTTTCTTTCATAATCTTTCTTTTTATTTAATTAAATTAAAATTTAATTTAATAATAATTTTTATATATAATAAATATCAATTATAAAGTTTAATTGAATTAAATTCATAAACAAATAAAGATTATTAAAAATAATATTTAATTTTCTTTTATAATCTTTATTATTTCATTAATTTAATATAAAAAATATTATTTCTATTATTTAGATTGAAATAAAAATTTTTTTTCATATTAAATTAATTAGAGTATTTTTATTATTGTATTTTGTAATATTTATTTACCTAATTTTGCTGGTACACCACCAACAATTCGAGTGTAAGTGGTATTAGCAATTCCACATTCAGGTGATAATAATGGTCCATATGTTGATCTGGGACGTGATGGTGAAGTTGGTAGTGGATCAGGTTCATTTGGAAACATATCAGGTTGTTTAGTATTTAATTCACGTCTTCCATCAGGACAACAAACTTTCGGATCATAATTGTCATATCCACACACAGAGCTACGTAAAAAATCTCCAACTGCATTTCCATGAGTTCGTAAAAGCTCTAAAAGTGTTTGACATTGACGGATATTTGTACAGTATCCTGATTGACCAATTGGATTCACACAACTGGAGTCTGATAAAAATCAATTAAATTATTACAAATTAAATACTTTATTGAAATTATTTTTTTTTTTTGATTCAATTAATTACTTTATTTATATTCATCACGTGATTTATATTCTTATTAAATTTATTACATAAATATAATATTGCGCAAATATTAAACCTTCTTTTAAGATGATATATATTTAATGTTAATAATTGTTGCGTTTGAGAATATTATAAAATATTAAATCTCAATAAATTTTATTGATATTTTATTAACGTAATTAAATTTTATGTCAATAAATCACGGACTTTATATCAATTAAAATATTCCAGGTACATAAATTACAAGAACATAAACGATTTATGATGCTAAAAATCCCCTGAAATGTTTATTTATTATTTATTAACAAACTTTCTATATCTTTTTACTAATTAAAATTTTTTTTTCTTTCAAATATTTTGCTTTACAATTTTACATTATTTATTCCCAATAGATAATTATCATCAAAATAATTTAGATAATTAATAACAATTAAATATCCTCACAATATTTATATTAATAATATAATATCATTATTTTTCCATTTGGAATTTTTTTTTTTTTATCCTCAATAAACATCAACAAATATTTTTCCACATTTTTTTCTTTTTATAATTCCTCGCAATATATATATTCCCTTTAGTGTAAAAAAATCCTACATCAATTTGTCAATTAAATTTATCCGTGGAAATATTATTTGTCCGATTGAAATTTACTCTGAGTCACATCTGAAGAATTTTCATTAAAAAAAAAAAAAAAAAAAGTGATAAACAAACTTGTTCCTTTACCCTCGCATGTTCTCAGTCAATATGAGCAATATTAACATAACATTATTAAACTAGCAACTAACATGCATTGAATAATCACTTGACACTAAATGTGTTTACGTACACGTGTAAAAATAAAAAATTTTCATTTTTAAATATTGTCATTATAACTATAAAATATTTTTCAACTAAATCACACATGATATTTTAATTATATCAATATTATACTGCAAATTACACAAATGTTAATATAATATCTATAACATTTGACATTCAGATTATTTTATTTAATGGCCTTGAATAAATAATTCAATAATTATATTTTATTTGTGTATATATGAATATATATTTATTTTTATGTTAGTAAAAATGTATGTTCGATTGAATTATTTCATGTTGACCATAAAGTGCGTCAGGTGTATGCTAGCAATTTGTATCATGCGCGCCTTTAATGACTGGTAATATATCTTAAACCTTGACCTCATTTCAATTTTTTATATTTGATGATTTCTTACATCAAGATCGTGATGAGAAGTTGTAATATGTTCTACGAAACTTACTGACCCTGAGAATTGACCGGTGTGATAATAAGTAACGTCATCAGAGCTCCAAATAATTGGATAATATTATCCAAGTTCAGGTACATTTTCTATAAATAAATTTATTTGATTTAAATATAAAAATTTTGATTTATAAATTATTTTAATGGATATTTTGTTTATCTTAATTTTTTTATTTATTATTTAATTGAGGTGATGTACATTGTTGTAATGTAATTGAGTGTGAAATGTATGGGGGAGACAGAAAAAAAAATATGAATTAAAAATATGTATTTTATTCTAATTTCAGGAAATGTTGAAGGACTCGTGAGTTTTATGTGTGAAATATTTTTGTATTTTTAAGGTCAAATGATTATATACAACAAGGTATTCACACGTGTTAAATTATAAAAATTATAATTATATACTTGGGTGTGAAATGATTTTTATAAAAATATTATCGTTAGAATATTTTTTTATTTTTGTTTCCAATGTATTCATTGGAAATTTATGCGTGGCGTAATTTGCTTCTGGGGCTTTGAATTGAAATTGCTGTTAGATTTTAATAGTGTTCCAGAGGTTGAACATTAATTGGGGAATCCCGGGATTTTTTTTTTTATATACACCTCTCTCTTTCATAAATCCCACCATTAAAATCCGAAGAAGATGGTGAAATATATTTATATAAATTAAGACAAAAAGAGAGAAAGAGAAATGACAAATCGAAGGTCAAAAAAAAAACAATATTTTTATGCTTCAATTCTATTAGGAAAAATATTTTTGTTCAATTTAAATTCTTGTTTTTGCAATAAAAAAAGAAAATTGTTTTTTTTCTCACTACTTTTGTTAACATCGTAGAAATCACATAATGATGCAATAAAATAATAAAACTCACAATTATCAATCAAATAAATAATTTGAAGATACAAGAAAAAAAATCAAAAAAAAATTCAATATTCTCTTCTATTCAATGAAATTAATTTAAAAATAATATTCCAACATAAAAACAAACAAAAAAATAAATGAATACAAATAAATAATAGTAAAAAAGAAGAGAAAAAAAAATATAGAATAACTTGTAAGACGATTAGTCACACAACAGAAATTTATAATGTGACTTTTTGATTAATGATCATTAGTAGAATTTACATAAATCCATCATAATTAATATCTACGATATAAACAACAATATTACATATTTGTATCGAATCTTCTGATCATTCCACTCTCAATATATGAATACAACAATATTTAATTTGCATTGTGTATGTATTTAAATAAATTATTCACAGTATATGACATAGTGAGCATGAAGAATAAGAAAAAAAAAATAGGAAAATATTGAACATACGTAATATATTTTAATTGATAAATAACGATGTAATAATATATGGTGGGAATTAATTATGGAGCTATTTAAACTTACGTCGCAACAACACTGCAACCTTTAGATTACAACGACGATCACACAACTGTTGGTTTGTGATGCTGACATTCTCTTATTTATATCCTGCCGTAAGTTTCCGCACCATACCCGGGCACCAGAATGATCTTCCACTATTTCATTCGTTAATACTTATTCTGAATGGTTGTCATGCCAATTTTTAATATTTTTTTCTTTTTCTATTCACAATAATTATTAATATTAAAGTATTAAAGAGTTAACAATAATAATAATTTTGACATTAAAGGATATTTTGACATTGAGAAATGTAATTAAATATATAAATTGACAATTGCAGCTCATTGATTTAAATATTATTATATAAATTGTGTTATCGTGTGGTTTAAAATGATGAATCATTTTTTTTTTTTTTTGCCTTGGGAAACTCTTCATTATTGCTGCCAATTTCATCGCTCTTTTTAGTTTATTTATGTTATTATTACTGCAATGATCGTGGAATGGATCATTTTGTCATGACAAATCTGGTAATTCCATTGATCTAAATGAAGTAATCTGCGAGGACACGAATATGAAATTTTACGCAATATCGCAGTAAATGATCTGCACTTTCGATCATAAATTTGATAACGGACCAATTTAAAAGTATTTAAGACCACAAGTAATTTCCGGTTGATATATACAATTGTTGTTTATGAATGAAAAGTTACTAAAGTACTAGATAAAAAATAATTTACAATAAAATAAATGGAGAGAAAAAATAAAATAATTATATATAAAATTGATATAAATGTAATAATTTTCAATATGAATTTGTATTTTTTATAACGTTTACTTGTTTATTCCATTTTAACAATAAACTAATACAAGTATAACGTCACGTCGCGTTCTTGAATATATAATATTTACAATAGAAAGACTTACAAATTATAAATAGTTATAAAATTGTATTTTTTTTTTTAAATCTTTGCTTAAATATTTTTGCCAGATTCTATAATTGATATTCTAATATGTTATTGTTCACAACATTATTATATACACTTAAATTGTGTAAAATATTGTGGTAAAATGTCAGGATTTCACTTTGGATATTTGAAAAATTCTTGAATATTTTAAATTATTCATTAATTAATTAATTAAAATACTTATATTGTAATATACATAGGATCTCGTTTCATAAATGAACTTAAAAATAAAAAAAAAATCTACAAAGATATAAAATAATAGATACAAATTATACTTTACACAAATGTGAAAATTACATACGCTTTTTTGAACGAATTGTAAATTACAAAAATGTTTTTTTACCATTATATAATAATTAATAATTTAATATAATTTCGAAAATCGAAATGATTATATTTTTTTCTTTTTCATTTTCACTTCTTGATATTGTTGGAACTTGTGTGCTGTTAATGAAACAAATCATTCGTTGTACTTCACACTTTTTTTGATTCATTCGCGCAAATTTACATGATAATAAATTTATTCCTAATTCAACAATCAATCGTTGTTCTTTTTTAATCCTTTCATTTTTCATCTACTTCAAATCTAATAAAATCAACCTTGTCTATAATTGAATTAATCAATAATTTCAACTCAATTGCCATAAAAATAAATGGCACTTTTTTGTAAAGCAAAAAAAAAATCTTGGCATTCATATATAAAAAAAAAAAAATATCAGTACAATTCTAAATTTCAACGATGAAAATCGCGGACTAATAATAATAATTGTTTTTCTGTCTTTATATTTGATTAATTGGTTTTTTTGTTTTTTATCATTTTAACATTATATGTATATTAATAACTTGTGGGATTAATAAAATCAAACAACAGACAAAGAAAAAAAAACGACTAAATATGACGTTCATTTTTCTTTTTTCCTCAAAAATAAATTAATGACATATTTTACAATCATCAATTTCTCTTTGTCTGTTATTCAAGAATTAAGCTATTATCGAATTTTAATCACGAAACGTCAATGATGAAAATTCAAGAAATATTATTTTACATTGAATATTAACTCGTTATAAATAATACAAATTAATTATTATTTTTTTTTCTGTATTTCTTTTTTTTCTTTTTTTTTCATGTATTCTTTTTATTCTCCGGAAGGTGATT